>CM051237.1:10991295-11591295 GCA_027917425.1 Gastrophryne carolinensis
GTCTAATAGAGAGTCTGACAGGAAGAATGAGAGAGAGAGAGAATCAGGGGCCTGGAGTCTAATAGAGAGTCTGACAGGAAGAATGAGAGAGAGAGAGAATCAGGGGCTGGAGTCTAATAGAGAGTCTGACAGGAAGAATGAGAGAGAGAGAGAATCAGGGGCTGGAGTCTAATAGAGAGTCTGACAGGAAGAGAGAGAGAGAGAATCAGGGGCCTGGAGTCTAATAGAGAGTCTGACAGGAAGAGAGAGAGAGAGAGAGAGAATCAGGGGCCTGGAGTCTAATAGAGAGTCTGACAGGAAGAAAGAGAGAGAGAATCAGGGGCCTGGAGTCTAATAGAGAGTCTGACAGGAAGAAAGAGAGAGAGAATCAGGGGCCTGGAGTCTAATAGAGAGTCTGACAGGAAGAATGAGAGAGAGAGAGAATCAGGGGCTGGAGTCTAATAGAGAGTCTGACAGGAAGAATGAGAGAGAGAGAGAGAGAGAGAGAGAGAGAGAATCAGGGGCTGGAGTCTAATAGAGAGTCTGACAGGAAGAGAGAGAGAGAGAGAGAGAATCAGGGGCCTGGAGTCTAATAGAGAGTCTGACAGGAAGAGAGAGAGAGAGAGAGAATCAGGGGCCTGGAGTCTAATAGAGAGTCTGACAGGAAGAAAGAGAGAGAGAGAGAGAGAGAGAGAGAGAGAGAGAATGAATCAGGGGCCTGGAGTCTAATAGAGAGTCTGACAGGAAGAGAGAGAGAGAGAGAGAGAGAATCAGGGGCCTGGAGTCTTATAGAGAGTCTGACAGGAAGAATGAGAGAGAGAGAGAGAGAGAGAGAGAGAGAGAGAGAATGAATCAGGGGCCTGGAGTCTAATAGAGAGTCTGACAGGAAGAGAGAGAGAGAGAGAGAGAGAATCAGGGGCCTGGAGTCTTATAGAGAGTCTGACAGGAAGAGAGAGAGAGAGAGAGAGAGAATCAGGGGCCTGGAGTCTTATAGAGAGTCTGACAGGAAGAGAGAGAGAGAGAGAGAGAGAGAGAGAGAGAGAGAGAGAAAAGGAGGAAAGAGGAGGAAAATGAGGAGAGAGAGAGGGAAGAAAAGAGAAAGAAATGGGGGAAGGAGGAAAGAAAATGAAAGAGGGAGAGGGAAAGAGAGAGATGGAAAGGAGGAAAGAGGGGGAGGTAAAGAAAGAAAGGAGGAAATAGAAAAAAGAAAGGAGGAAAGCGAGAGAAAGAAAGAACGCAAGAGAGTTGAATGGGAAGAAAAGAGAAAGAAAGAGAAAAGGAAGCAGACAGATGGTAATGTGGGATGAATAGAGGCAGCTGCAGGTTACACACAGGTTGGAAAGGCGCCATTGCGGCCGCACACACCCCAGAGTTGCCCCCGGGGGGCAGGGCGGGGTATTTAGTCCATTTAAGCGAGAGAACTTAGCGCCTTACCTCAGCCTCACGTGACACAGCTACAGCAACATGGCGTCCAGTAACACAGCGCACGCGCACATACGTAACTAGCCCCGCCCACATTCTGCCATGGTAACGCAAAGCCTGTAACAAAGCCCCGCCCCCTGCTCTGTGTCTCCTCACAGCGGCTTCTCCCGCCTTCGCAGCCGGCGGCCATCTTGCTGTAGCTCCGCTCGCACGGGGCTCGGTGACGTTTTTTCTCATTATTATCACAGAGGAGTAAATGTGTTGCGGGCAGGAAGTGATGGCGCCATTTTCCTCGCTGTTCGGGGTGTCGCGGTGACTGTGGTGAAATGTGTCCTCCCGCATGATGCTGGCGGCGGCCATTTTCCTGTAGACCGTTTAGGAGGGAGCGGAGCTGGGGATAAAGGTAATGGCGGAGCTTAATTCTCCTCAGGCCCATCCTGATATGTCAGTGCAGAGGCTGCAATGCTGGGGGCCTTATCAGGGCTGTGCTCGCCCCTGGAGATGACTCTGGGTTAATTGGTGAAACTCTTCAGCGTATCCTGAAGCAGAAGCATTTAGAGAGACTGAGGCCTCAAGAGAAGGTCTTTTAAAGTGGACCAGCACCCACCGATTGATATCCCACCCGGGGCATCCACAATCTGTGTGAAACCCCCCAGGTCACCCCATACACTCACCTTGCTTCCCGGTCCAACAGCACATGTGCGAGCTGCATCCCCGCTATCCCTCTAGCAGGGGGTGTGCTAGGCATTTGTGAATGGCCGGCGCATGCATGATCCCATACCTCCCAACTTCTAAAAATATGAAAGCGGGACAAGCCAAGCCCCAGCCACACCCACTGCCACGCCCCCGGCCACTCCCCCTGTCACGCCCTTCCGCTCCAGTAACGTCGGCTGCCTTCATCGCTGCGTAAGTTTTTGTATCCCCAACCCACCCACTTGCCTGCCCCCCTGCGCGCTCACTCCCCACCGCGACCGCGCGCTCACTCCCCATCGCGACCGCGCGCTCACCCGCACGCCGGCCAGTGTTTATTGAGAAGGTGTTGTTGTGGCCCTGGGCACACCGCCACGGTGCAGTGCGTCCCGGGACATTTTTTAACGGTCCGGGACCGCGGGATTTTGTTAGAAAAGCGGGACAATCCCGGGAAAATCGGGACAGTTGGGAGGCATGTGATCCCTGTTAGAGGGAAGGGGGGATGCGGCTGCCAGCGCTGATTGGACGAGCGCCATAGGACCAAGAAGAGGTGGGTTGCCTTTGGCGATCGGAGTGCGGTCAGGGCAGCGTCCCTTTGGCTAATGCTCCCACACCAGCCCTCCCGGAATGGCAGACATGCTGCTCTATGCCAGGCTCTGCGCATGCCTCCCAACTGTCCCGATTTTCCCGGGATTGTCCCGGTTTTTCAACAAAATCCCGCGGTCCCGGACCGCTAGCAAGTGTCCCGGGACACACTGCGCTGCGGCGGTGTCTTTAGTATAAACACTGGCCGGGCGCGCAGGGCACCGGCGTCTTTAGTATTAACACTGGCCGAGCGCGCAGGGGGCGGGGGCGGCGCGCGGGGGGCTGGGTTGGGGATAAAAAAAAACTTACGTAGGCTGGCATGCAGGGGTGAAGGCAGCCGACGTTGCTGGAGGATCAGAGCTGGAGGGCGTGACAGGGGGTGTGGTTGGGGCGTGACATGGGTGCGGCCGGGGGCGTGGCTTGTCCCGCTTTCACATTTTCAGAAGTTGGGAGGTATGTCTGCGTACAGATAGAACTCTCTGCCACTCATTCCTATAATGGGATCACCGGAGAGGTAAGTATACCGGCATTTCCAGAGGACTTGGATTTGGCTCACTTCAAAGAGGAAGTCCTTTAAAAATGACCCACACTTCCTCTTTATTAGGCGGCAAGGGCACATCCTGAGTTCACATAAACACACAGTTACAGATGAGCCCTATAGGTGGTTCAGGGTCACATAGAATGAGGAAGTGGAAAGGAGAGGCATCCCTGTTTGCACCCTGAGGGAGTTAGGTCCCTCAGGGTGAAGCAGAGCCATGTCCGGAGCATCGTATTCCTCTTCCATTGGGGGGCGGGAAGCTTGCCAGGCTGTGAACCATGTGCTTCTGCTCAGCAGAGGTGGGAAATGGTTTGCGGGGTCACAAAGTCAGGAGGGGCATCAAGGGTCTCACAATGTCAGGGGGGAAGCCATGAGATCTCACAATGTCGGCCATAGGGTATTACAATGTCAGAGGGACTGCTACAGGGTCTCGTAATGTCGGGGGGGGCATTGGGGTCTTAAAATGTCAGGCGGTGGCCATGGGGTCTCACAATGTCAGGGGGGCTGCCATGGGGGTCTCACAGTATGCTATGGGGGAAAATGGCTCCTCCCAGGATTCTTCCTGGTTCCATCATGGCTGCTGGTCATTCTTCTGTCAGTTATGATGTTTGTAGGACTCCCTCTATGTTTTCTTCAGGAAAGTGTCCCGATGTTTGCTTGTTTCGATTATCAGATTGAACTCGGTCACATCCAGGGTCGGAGTCGAGGAGTCGGAGGAAATTTTGGGTACCTGGAGTCGGAGTCGGCAAACAATGCACCGACTCCTACTAAATTTTGATTTAGCAAGTTTAAATGTCCCAATTCACAAAAAGTTATAATTAATGACTTCTCTATTGTAAGAATAAAGAGCAATGCATGCAGTGCCTCACGTAACCGCGAAACGAACACGTTAAGTGACCGTGAAGAAGCGTGCTTTTCATGTGCTTCACTATATGGCACGCAACGCACAATTAGAAGCGGCAATACTTATACTTTGCATAGTGTTGTGTTCTGCTGTTACAGGGAACCCATGGGTAACCGAGCCTCTCACTGATAAGGGATTAAGTAAATATGTTTTTTGCAGGACTAGAGACACTTGTATAAGTGAAGGGAATGGAGGATCAATAGTTCAAGACTGAAGCTGTACCATTGGAAAATCTGCTGTTATTCAGCAAAAGGCTATAAAAACTTGTAAACTTCGATTGTTGGCTTAAACTTTAAACATGACTATGGGATTCTACTAGGGAAATGATGTTTTATAATAAAGGCCCCTTTCTGGATCCTCCCACTGCCCTATCTTCAGCAGAAGATCAGCACACAGAAAGGAGAAGGCAGCTTCTGCCCAACTACCTCTCTCTGCTAGAAGTAATGACATGTATGTCGCCTTTCTTTCCTTCAAGGAATGTATAAAATACATTCACATATTAATACAGAGGAGTCGGGGAGTCGGAAGTACAAAAAACTGAGGAGTCGGAACTTTTATCTACTGACTCCACAGCCCTGTTCACATCATGCAGGTTTCTGGGATATATTCTAGACACATGTTGGCAAAAATTTTCTTACCTTAAAAAAGCTGCACCAGTTGGTGTTGGTGGTAAATTTTCTGGCCTCTAACAAGAGGTCTCCCTTATGCAAGTGATGGTAGCATTAAGTCACATGAGTGGAGCCATGCCAGCGGATACTTGGACACAGATGTGCCCTGCTCGGAAATGACTACTGGGATCACAGTCTCGTCTCACTAGATCACTGGCTTCTGCTGAGCCACCAGGTGGTTCTGAGGCTACAATGGCGGCTAGGAAAAGGGAAATGGTGGTACCCGATAGCTCCAGTATCAGTTACCACAGATGCAAGCAGTTCCTAAGATCATTCAGAAGATCCACAAAGAATGCTCCCAAGTATTCCCACCTGTCTTAGGAGAGCTTTACTTTGGCACTATGGCAATTAGCACAGGTTTACGACCTTCTAAAACAGGGATCAATTTGTCACCCCGATCTATTTCAACTCAAGTGAATGGCCAAGATGTTAAATGGGAAATTCTGGCAGGAAAAAGGGGCACACTCACATTGTGATTAAAAGAACTACAAAGTAGGATACTTGTCACGCATAAGATTCGCGCCAAGATTTGAAAGTGTGTGTGTGGGGATTATTATGAAAAATATTGTTCCGCGTCTCTGAGATCTCCTATTCCCAGATGAACGACCCACATAGCAAAAGCCCTTTCAGTAAGAGGAACAACCATTTGGCTGAGGGAATTGTCACTTGCCAAGGAGGGATCCCTTATGTTTTTGCTAAACCGAATAGAACAAGCCAGACCACCTGGTTTGAAAACTGCAGACACGGAAATTACTAGGCTGCGGAAACTACTAGGCTGGAGGCGGTCCCATGCCTCCTTGGCTACCATGCATCACTATGTATCATTCATTTGGCTGAGGTAATCTGCACATTTCTGTTCATAATTAACACCTGTATTTCTGCAGATCTGTATATGTACTATTCATTACTTGTATTTCTGCCTAGTGCACGCTTACTGCATTAATATATTTTAACTTGAGTTTTAGCTTTGATCAGGAGCCTGTGTCTTTTGGTTAAATTACAAGCTGCTGGGTTGGTTTCGGGCTCAATATTTCCAGTTAAAGTGGACAAACACCCTCCCTTGATCGGCCTGGGAATCTATAAGATTCCCGGACCGATCAGCCCCCTGACTGCGGGGCACCCCGATCGGGGGTGCCCCGCTGTGTAAAACCCCCCCAGAAACTAAATCCCTACCTCATCCTCGATCCAGCGGCGCCTGCCGCCACCTCCCGCACGTCCCTCTAGCAGGACGCGAACACCCGCGCCGGCCGTTTGTGAATGGCCAGCGCACGCCCTGTAAGAGTGACGCGCGGGAGGCGGCGACGGGCGCGCTCTCTTGTCCGTCGCTGCCTCCCGCTTGTCCGTCGGCGGGGATTGGCGGCAGCAGTCACGTGGGAGCGGGGAGAGGTGAGTTTTTGAGGCTTTCTGGGGGGTTTCACACAGCGGGGCACCCCCGATCCGGGTGCCCCGCCGAAGTGGACCACTTTAAAGTGATTGGCAAGTCAATAGTTAAAAAAATAAATAATTAGTAGTTTATCTACGGAATGGAAACCCCCCCCCCCACTCCCTGCCCAGACCTCCTGAGTGGCTGCCACTTTCTGCACCTATGAAACCCCACACTCCTTCCTCCCTCCTCTCAGTGTGCTTACATCACATTGCTGTTGCCACACCCACTATTTTTCCTCATTTTATTTCCGCATCTCCGATGCTCTAATACGTTTATTGACAACTTAGGAACGACAGGGCCTTTTTGAAAACGGATTGAAGTTTGGGAAAGTGCAACATGTAGCCCGAGACAATGGGACGACAATCGGGTGCTCGCCTTTAGTATAACTTACTAAAACGTATTGCGTGATTCCAGAGGCTGTAGCGTCAGCTGGGCTCATGTGACGCGCCTTTCCTCGCAGTGTTATATACATTTTTATAGAAAATGTTTTCTTTCACGATAACCACTTTGAAGAGCCAGGCCTCAGCATTTTTAAGGTTTTTGGAAGTAAAGCTGAGAAACCATAACCTCATTAACATACGTCTTAAGAACTGGAGGAAATTAGATATTTTCCGGCCCCCGATTACAGATTGAGGGCATCAAGATTGACCATTTCAGGATTGGTCCTGCACCAGAGGTTTCGGCATCGGACACAGGCAGTTTCCAAATGGGTGGATATAGCGGGAGTATCCACAGGGGTGCAAAGTTGCTGAACAGATACTTGGTTTTTACCTCACAGCGGCTAAAGCTCTTCGGAAGGATGTTCAGACAGTTTCCAACCCCTAAGTTATGTTCTTTTTTTTAGCCTATCCTCTCTATGGCATCCTGAAGGACAAAGGAAGAAAATCACTTTTAAGCTTACCGCCATAGACTTACGGCGTCTTCACCTTTTTTTCTAAGGTTTAGAGGGGGAAGGGAAGGGATTTCACTTATGTTACAGTTTGTGTTTCCTGTCCCACGTAGGAGGAGTCTGTATCTCTGATGCCGTCCTGAGGGACTAGTAGAAATACTGTTACAGTTAAATCTAACAGATTATTTCCTTTTACATTTCACTCTGGATTTTCTGCTCCTATGTGTGGGAGGAGCAGCATCGAGGGCACTTCATGGAGTGGTCATATGATCTGTGGTAAGAGTAATTTAGCTTCCCGATCCTAAATTCTCTACTGAATGCCAAGTGCACTGAGACCCTTCAGCTGTGTGTGGGTGCTGCTGGGATATCTCACCACCCGGCCTCTTATATATCTCTGAGGTCACAGAGGGTGACATCACATTTCCTCTCATGTCTTCCAGAGTGACCCGTAACAAGCAACCAAACAGAACACGAGGATCACTACAGGGACACCATTATGGAGAGTCACCACCTCCTCCCATCACAGGGTAAGAGAGGGGGTGTTCTATATTTAGTAGAGGGTATCAATGTTCTTTCGGGTTGGGTGAACCCTATAAGTTCAGCCAACTTTGAACAAATGTTTGGTTACCCGAACTTGAGCTGAACCCGATCCCCATTGAAATCAATGAGGACCCGAATTTTGGGGGGCAATTTTTGCCACTGGGCGCCCCTGCACCCATCTATGAATAAGGACCCCTCTCAGTCCGAAACGCGTTAGCACGTGAGACTTTCTATCTCCATCGGGTTCTATTATCTGTTTTTAAAGCTGTCTTTTCTACTTTGGGATGTTTTTATACGGATTTTCATTAAAGCATTGTAATTTTTAAGGAGTGCTGACCAAATAGCATTTGTGATTTACAAGTTGAAGTGGGGATTTGGGACTCCCCCAGGCCTTGCACCCATCATTGGACCCGTGCTGCGGTTATACCAATTCTTTTTTTCGCCCCTGCACCCTGCCACTCCTCATCCACCAGACAGGGCGGCCTGCTTGTCCAACAGCCCCAGAGGCAGAATAGAGACCAACTCTGTAAAAAAAAAAAAAAATTGTGGGGGTCGCTCTAACCTGCAGTGTGTGCTGCAGGACACAGGCAACTTATCTGAGCCCCACAATCGCGTCCGTATTCTTTCCATTGTCAAATAGGCTATGGCCGGAGCTTCAGAAAAATAGCCGCTGCTGGCTGCCAATGGCTAGCAGCACTCCTAGTGCCAGTTGCCAGTGTCCTCACTCATGGGAGCGGCAGCCATCTTTCTGAAGCCCCAGCCGTAGCCTATTTGACAGCAGAAATCGCAGATGGGATTGTGGAGCTTAGGTAACCTTTACAGCAGCTTCCTGCTGCTGGACACTTTAAGTTAAGCTGGTTGATGGGCTGCTTTTCTTGGTTCGGGCCAAACGCAGAAATCAAACACAAACATCTGGCCGTCCATGTTCGGATTTGGGAACCCGAATTCACAAAGTTTGGTACGTACTCCAACTCTGTGGTTCTGGTTCATGTAACACCACTTTCCACCTAACTCACAGATCACATCACTTAGCCCCCCCATCACTGCACACACACATACACTCTCTCATCTTTCTTCACAGACCCCGGAGACACTATAGTGACACATAAGATAATTGAGGAGCAGGAAGACATATTTGTGAAGACTGAGGAGGAGAAAGTTCCTCTACAGATCAGCTCAGGTGAGTAATGATCCATCTATAGAAAAGATTTCAGTGTTACCTCTGTACAGTTACTCTGCACACATGCTCTGATGGGTCTCATACATCTTCATAATGATAAATATGAAAACTGAGAAGGAAGAAGTACTTGTGAAGGTAAAAAAGGGGGTTTCACATAGTGGGGAAATATCTCTTGGGGTCTCGGAATTTGCTATGGAGAGAAACTTCCTCACAATGGGGCAAACAGGAAATAATGTCATCCACCCAAGGTTGTGGGAGAGTTGTGGTTAATGATACCCAATCTGAATGGTCCCCAGGTGTAAGCGGTGTACCCCAGGGTTCAGTGCTGGGCCCTCTATTATTCAACTTGTTTATAAACGACATAGAAGATGGAATTACATTTTCTGTCTCTATTTTTGCAGATGGCACAAAGATATGTAGCACAGTGCAGTCTACTGAAGATGGTCACAAGCTTCGGGCTGACTTGGACACATTGAATGTCTGGGCTCCACTTGGCAAATGAAGTTCAATGTGGAGAAATGTAAAGTCATGCACTTGGGGTAAAACTGGAAGAGTTACTAGTTGAGGAGGATCTGGGGGTACTGGAAGATCACAGGCTAAATAACAGCATGCAATGCCAAGCAGCTGCTTCTAAAGCCACCAAGATATTATCATGCATTTAGAGGCCTGGAATCACGGGACAGGTTTCTCAATACACGCACAGGACATGATGAGATCCTGTGTGTGAATACTAACAAGCAGCTGACATACGTCACTATTCCAAGCACACTAATGGGTGTGCGAGGGGGTAGGACTATACAGCCGCGCACTACCGGAAATGCAGCCCCTGCACACATTTCACACACCACCTCCACCAGCAGTATATAGGAGAGAGATGTCCCCACAGGATTTAAGGTAGGATTAAGGGGTGAAGTAACCCCGAAACGCGTCACCTTTTTGGGACATCAAACTGCACACTTTGCACAGGATACGTATGGTTTTTAATAATATTTAGTAAATGTTAAGTTTTATTTGGGATCCTGGTGAGCTGGCTTTGCTGTATTTACATGGTTTCAAGACAAACAGAGGTCTTTCCGTGCTCCCAGCATTTTCCTACTGTTCTCAAAACATCCTTCGGGCAGCATATGCCTGAGACCTCCGGGCTCCTCCCACCAAGGGGAGCACGTGACCACAGCCAAATAAATTCTTGACTCCTCCTACTCGTTGTTCCTCCGTGAGGTAGGATCCAGACCACTAACTCCTGGACCGGTTGGTTTAGGTAAGTATTTTCCGGTGCTATGGGCCTATTTTTTGCAGGGGGCCCATTTCTCTGTCCTGAAGGTTTTTCCTATACCTGGGGCCCGGGATACCCTTGTCTGGATGTTAGGCCAGATCCCATTCTTTGATTAACATCAAAGGAGGGTAAGCAAACATTTTTTACCCTCTTGCTGAGGATGACCTATTGGAAGAAGCCGGAGTGGCCGGACCCCATTATAGGATTAAAAAAATTTTTTATATGGAGATGGCAGTTGGGAGATGATCTCTGAGATTTTTTTCCCTAAGGATTCTCTCTGTTGGGTGATTTTTAGTTGTATCTATTGTTTGTAAAATCCCAGGAAGAATGGTTGCCTGGATTCTTCCCAGATTTTATTTTTAATGCTGTTTTGTTTTTTGTATAATTATTTTGGTCTTGTGCCTTTAATAGGCGGGTAAGAAAGGAGAATGACGCGTTCTCTACTTTCTTCCTCGCCTGTCACTAGTTACTCGAGCGGTGCAGTACCTGTTCTCAGCAGAAGGGGGGCGATAGTCCTCCTCCTCCTTCTTCCGGGTTTTGTTCTCGGGAGCGCCACGTTGCTTCTGGCTTCCCTCACCACGCTGCCATCCCATCGCCACCAATGCTGTCGCAGCTGCGGCACCAGCGCAGAGGGAAGGGGGGATTGTTTCTTCTGGGAAAATCATCCTTCATTCTTCTCCTGGGTAGGTGAGTCCCGTGCGCGTGCGCGCACGCTCGCCGCTTTTTCGTACTGCTGTACAGGATATGGATCCTAGGATTCTTTCTCCTGGGCTGCTGACGTCACATCCCGGCGCCCGGAGGGGTTTTCCTAATTCCCAAAAACACGTGCTTTGCCTTAAAGGGCCAGCACAGTGTTTGGGTAATGTTTATTATCGCCTCCCCTTCTTGGGAAAAATAACAGTTAATTATAGGATTTGCTCCTGCCCTATTTACACAGGATGCATTTCTTTTGGTGCCTTATGACCAGAAGCATGGCAGACCATATGGATGAGTTTTCTATTGAACCTACTGAAAATGATGCCACAGATATACCTCTTGTGGACCAGGATGCATCCAGTTTTACATCGGCTGCCAATTCTGGGAGGAGGAGGCCCAGCTCTGCCCTAGTAAGTCAATTTCTTTGTACTTTTAGGGGCATGATTTTATTAGAGGGTTTAGCTCATTCCCCTATTTTTTTGCTTTTGTCTTTTAGTCTAAGACCCCATACAAAGCTTCTAAAAGTGTACCTAAAGCCTCTTCATCCGGATCTAAATCCACTAAAAAGAGTAGAAGATGTCCCTTATGTGATTCAAAGCTTTCAGATTCCTACAAAAAAACCCTTTGCTAAGCTTGCACAGACAAGGTGGTTAAAAAGGAGGATAATAAGGATCTGATGCGGATGATGAAGGAACTCAAAGATCAGATTTCCTCCTCATCCATGACTCAGAGGGCCCCGGAGAATGCAGATAACCAGGTTGTTTTTTCCCAACCTACTACAGGTCCATTTGACGCTTCCCTTTTTTCTGGCCAGATGAAAAAGGAAGAAGGCTTCCACATCACTCAGGATTCCTTTATGCCGGAGGATGAATCGGAGGAAGGAGAAATCTCTTCCCGAGAGGAGGAGGATGAACAAGCCTCCGGCTCTGCTGCCCCGGGCAAGGCAAGGTATTTGTTTCCTCCAGGAGACTTACCTTTTCTCCTTCACATGATTTATTTGTCTATGGGGATAGAGGAAAAGGTCCCTGGCCCTAGGTCCAAGCATGATGGTTTTTATCCGGATTTGGCTCCTGACTCTTCCTATTCATTTTCTTTCCATGGTTATTTAAAGGATATGATTTTGGAAGAATGGAAGGACCCTTCTAAGAAGGTTTTTAGGTCTCGGGGTCTAAAACGCAGGTATCCATTTGCGGAGGAAGACTCAGACTTATGGGAAAAATGTCCCAAATTGGATGCCCCTTTTGCTAAGATCTCTAAAGGAGCAGGTTTAGCGTTTGAAGATTTTGGGGTTCTGAGTGATCCCCTAGATAAGAAAATGAATTCACTGCTCAAGAAGGCCTGGCAAGTGGAATCTAATGTCTTAAGACCCATTTTGGCATCCAATTGTGTGATCAGAAACTTAGGTTTCTGGCTTCAACAATTATAAGACTGTCTTTTGGAAAGAACTAGTCTAGAGAAGTATTGAAAGCCTTACCTATCCTTTTTTCAGCTACGGCTTTTGTAACTGATGCCGTGGCTGAATCAATCACATTTTTGGCACAAAATCTGTCTGTGACCAATTCCGTCTGTAGGACTTTTTGGCTGAGAACCTGGTCCGGGGATATTGGTTCAAAGATGAGACTTTGTGCTATGCCCTTTAAAGGTGAGTGTCTGGTTCAGACCTAAGTAAGGTTTTGGATATGACAGCAGATAGAAACAAGTGTTTTCCGCCTCGTCCCAAAGCTCCTGTTGACAGGAAGTTTTACCCCAGAAATACTTTTAGGTGCTCCTTTCTTAACAGGGATGCCCCTAAAAGGTCCAGGGGGGTTCTTCCTCTTCCGCTAGAAAAGGAAATTTTCGAGGTTTCGCCTTGTTTGGAATCTACCAGGCAAAACCCAAGAAGCAATGACGCCAATCCTTGGATTGGCGCCAGACTAAAAGGGTTTTGTAAAACCTTTTGAATTGCCCTTTCATTGTAAGAGGAATTACAGAGGGTTTTCACATAAATTTTTCACAAAACCCTCCTTCAAGATTTTTGATTTCCTCTCTGCCCAAGGACGGAGAAGAGAGAGAACCAGTTTACAGCAGTATTTTGGACATGAGGTCAAGGGAAGTTATTGTACCAGTTCCTCGCAACCAGCAGAGGAAGGGGTTTTACTCCAGCATCTTTTTAGTAAAGAAGGCCTCAGGGGGATTCAGGTTCATACTGAACCTAAAGAAACTCAATGTTTATGTCCAATACAGGCATTTCCAAATGGAAACGATTTTTTCAGTCAAGAACATGCTTCTCAGAGGTGCCTTCATGGCATCGATAGATTTAAAGGACGCTTACTGGCAGATTTCTGTCCTCTGGCCCAATCTTTTATGAGATTTGCAATAAAAGACGGAGACCAGACTTGGCATTTTCAATTTGTTTGTCTTCCCTTTGGTCTGGCCTCAGCTCCAAGAATTTTCGCAAAGGTTCTGGCAGAACCTCTGGCTTATCTGAGACAGAATGGGATAGGAATAGTCACCTATTTGGACGACCTGCTTCTTTTTGCCCAATCAAAAGACAAGTTATTGGGAAAATATATATTACACCCTGAATCTGTTATCCCGCCTAGGTTGGGTTGTGAATTTCAACAAGTCAACCTTGGTGCCCTCTCAAGTAACAAATTGGTTCGAAATCAATTCGGTCCGTCAGGTCCTGATTCTGCCTCCTCGGAAGATTCTGACTCTAAAGGTAGCACTGTGTCTTCTCTGCAATGGACCTGCACCTACTATAAGACAAGCAATGAGAGTGCTGGGACTTTTGACCTCATCATTCCTGGCTGTGAGATTGGGACAGCTACACTCGAGATTCCTTCAGATGCATATTCTAAGAAACTGGGATGGAACACAAGAAGGATTGGAACTAGTTCTACCAATTTCAGAGGAAGTGAGATGTTCCCTAAATTGGTGGTTGGAAGAGAAACGATTCTCAGAGGGACTACCTTGGATGGGTCCAAAGGAAGTGATAGTGACAACAGATGCCTCAGCTTGGGGCTGGGGGACCCATTGCGAGACCTGGACAGTATAGGGGGAATGGTTCAAAGGCCTAAGTCAATCCTCTTCAAATCTAAGAAAATTAGTGGCAATGAAGTAAGCCTTATTGGCATTGAGCCCTTATCTAAAAGGGAAGCATGTACAGATCAGGTCAGACAATGCTACTACAGTGGCCTACATAAATCAAGGTGGGACAAGATCCTTGAAGTTGATGGCAGTAGCAGCAGAAATCTTGTTTTGGTCGGAAGAAAATCTGGACTCCCTAACAGCGGTGCACCTGAAGGGGTCTCAGATAAGAGAATCAGAATGGTCTCTAGATCCGAAGGTGTTCAAACAGATTTGCGAACTGAGAGGCTTACAAGAAGTAGATCTGTTCGCTTCAGCGAAGAATCACAAGTTGCACAAGTTCTTCTCATTGAACCCGATGGGATCAGGCATTACGAGTGGATGCCTTGGCGCAGAACTGGGAATTCAATCTGGCCTATGCCTTTCCCCCGGTCCGATTGATTCCGTTGATACTGAAGAAGATCGTCGGAGAACCAGCTACGGGTTTCCTGGTAGCACCTTGGTGGCCCAAGGGGCCTTGGTTTTCAACCTTGGTGGAACGGTCTGTCCAGAATCCGTGGGTGATTCCAGTGAACACACTGTTATTGTCCCAGGGTCCAGTGTTTTGTCCGGACCCGCAATGGTGGAGGCTGACAGTGTGGACCCTGAGGTCTCCTTACTTCAGAAGAAAGGTTATTCCAGAGTCATAGACACTCTGATTTCAAGCAGGAAGATCGTAACTAGGAAAATGTATCTTAAGGTCTGGAACACGTTTAAATCTTTGAGGATTGAAAATGGGAATTTTCATTCAAGATACCCGTGATTTGGGATTTTTTACAACATGGAGTTGACATTTTTCTGGATAAAAGTTTATCATCTATTTCCGTTGTCAAGAGATTCCTGCTGGCAGTCAAACATTCTAAGCCTGCACCATCCAAAATAGTTCCGCAGTGGGACTTGGCTAAAGTTTTATCTATGCTGAGTTCTTCTTTTTTTCCAAACAAAAATTTGGACATTAAGTTACTCACCTGGAAGGTCTTGTTTCTGGTGGCCATCACTTCCGCACGCAGAATTAGTGATATACAAGCCTTATCATGTCGTCATCCTTTTCTTCAAGCTTTTCCAGATCGCTTAGTAATGAGAGTGGATCCTTGTTACCTACCTAAGGTCGCTTCAGATTTCATGACCACACAAATCACCTTCATGCTCTATAAGGCATCATATTCAATATTTATTATACAAAAAATTAGACTATACATTTGCATTATTTGTGCTGTACATCATAATAGTTGTCATGAGTACACATTTATAGTTAATTACAATACATATTGTCTTAAAAACCTCTAATTACATTCCATAACCTTGTATGGTTCATCTTCATAAGCTGATCACAAACTGGGCAGACATGTTTCGCCACCCCTCAGTGGCTTTCTCAATGCCCTTCTAGAAGGAAGATGTACATAAAGTTCTGTCAATATAACATACTCGTCTTTATAGAACTGCATTTCACTACTATCTATATCATTCATAAATAATTTGTTGGTACCTTATATCAGCGCAATGACATCATGATTCCATATTGTCCAATAGTAACCAGAGGCACATTAAAACATCTCATTGAAATACCAGGGGACACATGACATGTATATTCTTGTACCGTTTTTCAGGCTTGAATATGCACCTGCATACATATGTATATATCATTTTGCCATTAGAATCATCTCAACTAACTTTTGTTTTTAAATAGGCAGCCTGTCCAGATGAAGCATTCAAACAACAATGGGAAGCAGTATTGCAAGACTGCTCACTAAAACTTATAGAATTACTTATTACTAAACACACTGAACAGCTAAAAGCATTAACAGAAGAAATCAAGGCTACAATAGAGGGGTTAGATCATTCACAGAAAGATGAAAAATTTCGCAATAGGGATGAGAGCATTCAGGAAGCGATAGAAAAACTAAATAAAGAATTAATTCAATCCAAGGAGAAAAAACTCTTTAGAGATAAAATGGCGTATAAGCAAAATGAAGCGTACATCTGGCCAGATGTACAAAATATGGGCAGAGGAAGAAGGGAACGCCCCGGTAGGGGTGCAAATTCATCAGATACATCATCATCAAGGGAGAGAGCTACACGATACAGAAAGAGTACCTGGGGCCCCCAACAGAGATTTAAATCAAATATGGAGCGAGGAAAAAATTGGAGACAAGGACCCCCCCAACAGGACATACCGCCTTATGACAAAGAGGGGGGACAGAAACAAGTAGGTAAACGTAAAATATATGAAAGCACACTTAACAAAGAAACATATGAAAATCCCAGGAGGGCTTTTTTAGGAAACAACGGAACAGACATAGAAATACACGAAGGAGGCAGACACGCAGACGTACATTTACACTCGACGCAATTAGTCAAGAAACCAACATTATTCCCGGACTCCAAATAGAGGAGAATGATAAGGGAGCGCAGGGAAGACACAATGACATCATTAATTTATCAGGACAAACCATAACGGAGGAGCAAAGTGAGGTACTAAGGTTGGGACTTAATTATTGTCCCTCAAATAACCTAAACATATTTGAAACAGTTAAGGATATACACTTATTCTCCAGAAAAGTGCTTTGTAAACATCAGTTTATGCCCAAAGATGGAGAGGAGATAAATGAGGCACGTTTACCTTCCGAACAAGAATTAGAGAAGGACATGGAAGATCTAGCAATGGAGGTGGCAGGCTACATCATACCACAAACTGATAAAAATAAATTAAAGAAGACATCAACCTATTATCCAAATATAGGATTGAACCATAATGTGGCCACTTTCACTAGCTTAGTAACCAGTGAGATTGAACAGTTACCGTGCAAAAGTAGACAATCGAATTTGGATGCGAAATTACAGCAAGCACTCCAAGATTTAGAAAAAAATCAACATATAATAGTAAAACCAGCCGACAAGGGGGGAAACATAGTATTGATGTCAGTTCAACAATATGAGGACATGTGCCTACGAATTCTGAACAATAGAGACTGGTACGTGAGGGCCTCCATGTCCAGACTCACCAGTGATGCCCAGGAATACCACGCTCTTATCCAACAGGCCCGTGACCAGGGAGTTATTGATGCCCACACGGCGGGCTATTTGGAGTCCCCATGCCCGAGAATACCAACATTTTATGCACTACCCAAGGTGCACAAATCGGCCACTTTGCCACCAGGCAGGCCGATTGTCTCGGGCATGGGGGCTCTGACGGAAAGAGCCAGCCGATATGTGGATCAGCACCTGCAGCCCCTGGTCACGGGCCTACCGTCGTATGTAAAAGACACGGGCCATATGGTCCGTGTTCTGGACGACTTATGGATAAGCCCTGAGGCATACCTGGTGACTCTGGACGTGGAGGCCCTATACTCAAGTATCCCACATGAGCGGGGACTAAAGGCAGTAGAAGCCTTCCTAAACGAACTAAATATTGAGGAACAGAATCATAACCTCTTCCTGCTTCGGCTCCTCAATTTTGTCCTCACCCACAACCTCTTCCTTTTTAAGAACCAACTATACCACCAGATACAGGGTACGGCGATGGGGACTACTTGTGCCCCATCGTTCGCAAACCTGTATCTGGGTGGGTGGGAGAGGGGTTTGTGGGCTGAGGACAAAATGGCCAGGTACCTGTGCCACGTGGCAGCGTGGCACAGGTACATAGATGACATCCTGGTCATTTGGGAGGGGCCGAAGCAGGAATTGGATGATTTTGTGACCTTAATAAACCAGAACTCTTATAATTTAAAATTCACATGCGAGTATAGCCAACATAAGGTAACATTTTTGGACATCACAGTGAGTAAAGACGCACAGGGTCACATTAATACTACCCTCTATCGGAAACCATCTTCAGCAAATACAACCCTTAGAGCCACTAGCTCGCACCCGGGCCATTTATTAAAAAGCATCCCCTATGGGGAGTATATTCGTGCCCGCCGGAACTGCAGCACACTGGAATCCTTTCAGGTTGAAGCAGACAATATTCGGAGACGGCTATCTGAGAGGGGATACAATCAGTCTGTCCTAAAGGCAGCATATCAAAAAGCTAGAAAGATTGATAGACAATCTCTGTTATATAGACCTAAACGTACGAGAGAACAAAAGGGGCCGGCAATAATTCTAACGTACACGGAATCCCACAAAGCCATACGTAAAATAATAAAAAAACATTGGTCAGTCCTGTTAAATGACGTACATATCAAAACATTTTTGCCTCCACAGCCACGCATCATATTTAGAAGATCCCGAAATATAAAGGATAGACTAGTGCACAGTCATCATAATATCAATAGACGAACAGAATGCTGTAAACAGAAGGGAACTTATCGGTGCGGTAGTTGTAACATGTGCAATTACATAAAACCAGGCTCCACAGTGGTCCTCCCGGGAAAAGGAGAGCTTACAGCGAGACATTATATAAATTGTCAATCTGCCCATGTGATATATCTTCTTACATGTGGCTGTGGACGCTTTTACATTGGGAAAACCAATCGTCAACTGAAACGACGCATATATGAACATCAGTATAATATAAAAACCGGAAATATAAAGACTCCGGTGGGCCGGCACTTCGCATTGAAACACAATAAAGATCCAAGTTCACTAAGGGTATATGGATTAGACCGCATACATCCAACACAAAGGGGAGGAGACATTAAGAAAACAACCCTCCAGGTCGAAACTAAGTGGATATATAAACTAAAAGCATTTCAGTTCCCGGGGCTGAATGAAAATTTAAGTTTTGCGGCATTTCTGTAAATACATAAACACTGTAGTGGAAAGGGGGGGGGAGGGATCCAGAGCATATAGACTATAACATTAATTCCAAATACACGTAACCAATAGAGCTTTGGGAAAACCCATGGCCGACAACGATAATAAAGAACATACAGGCGCACATTGACAAGGAGAATTATAGAGTAAAAAGAAGTGGATGAATTTTTTGACAATGCCAATATGTAAACCAGGGGACACATGATCCAAGTAGATAAAGGAGATTATCAATAGATGTTAAAGATCCTAAAAAAACAAAAATGAGTG
Organism: Gastrophryne carolinensis; assembly: GCA_027917425.1. NCBI lineage: Eukaryota > Metazoa > Chordata > Amphibia > Anura > Microhylidae > Gastrophryne > Gastrophryne carolinensis. Next base: position 11,010,216 of record CM051237.1, read on the forward strand.
AGACCTTATCCCGCTGAGAAGGGATTGTTTCCAGTCACTGTGCAGATATTAGAAATAAAATAGACTTTGGTTATAGATTATATACATTGAGTGGTACCAGAGGTACTTCTCAATTATTTATCCAGATCTAAGGAATCAATTAATTCAAAAATAAGCACCATTGAAGGCACAGTAGCTTAGGTAGAAAAGACTAATAACACAATAGTTCTCACTCTATACCAATCAACATCATACATCTGAGAAACTTTATTGAGATTATGGGGGATAGCAAGCACATGCAAGTAAGTGCCCGGGAGGGCATGTAGTAATCATGTATTTGTGGAATCATCAATATGATAATGGATGCATATACTTATAGAGTGGCGGTCTCCAGTAAGATGGAGCCGCACTATAACAACACAGGCGGGCTCCAACAAAATGGAGCCATAACATAATATTAAAGCCTAAGGGAACCGCTATGCAGTTACGCAGGCGGGCTCCAACAAAATGAGGCTAGGACGGGACACATATGCGTCTCAACGCATATGAACATGAAACGATGGGGGAAGAATGTGCGCAATATCCGGCAGCCCGGGCGGAAGTGCGCGCCAGTAAATGGAACGCACAAGAACACTCCATCCGGCTGACCTTATCTGGGGCATGCGCAGTTGGAAGCGCTCCGTTGAGCAGAGCGCAGCACGCGCCCCGGACATAAAAAGAGCCGGAATTCTCAAGACTAACAGACCCGGGGAGACGCCGGAAGCAGGAGGCAGCGTGCGCCCTGAGCACAACCATCTGAAGCCAGCAACCACCGAGAAAGGAACGGAGGTAAGTGGGCAAACTCTGACAGGAATGGGGTGTGTCATGAGAATGGTAGAAATGGGCAGCACTTAAATGAAACAATATGATTTCAGGTGCACCAGTCCCCCTAATAACACGTGCAAGTAACTGGGAGTAAAAGAACTCCAGCGGAATAAGGTACATTCTTTTATGATATTCTGCCAGCCTATTTAAAAACAAAAGTTAGTTGAGATGATTCTAATGGCAAAATGATATATACATATGTATGCAGGTGCATATTCAAGCCTGAAAAACGGTACAAGAATATACATGTCATGTGTCCCCTGGTATTTCAATGAGATGTTTTAATGTGCCTCTGGTTACTATTGGACAATATGGAATCATGATGTCATTGCGCTGATATAAGGTACCAACAAATTATTTATGAATGATATAGATAGTAGTGAAATGCAGTTCTATAAAGACGAGTATGTTATATTGACAGAACTTTATGTACATCTTCCTTCTAGAAGGGCATTGAGAAAGCCACTGAGGGGTGGCGAAACATGTCTGCCCAGTTTGTGATCAGCTTATGAAGATGAACCATACAAGGTTATGGAATGTAATTAGAGGTTTTTAAGACAATATGTATTGTAATTAACTATAAATGTGTACTCATGACAACTATTATGATGTACAGCACAAATAATGCAAATGTATAGTCTAATTTTTTGTATAATAAATATTGAATATGATGCCTTATAGAGCATGAAGGTGATTTGTGTGGTCATGATCAAGTGCAATTATACACATACCGGGAATAGCCTTATCCCGGTACAACATAGTACTATTGATTTGCATGATCAATGAACCAACAAATCTATCAAATAGGACTTAGGGTCGCGCACTTTTCCATACAAGAACGCTTCAGATTTCCACAGAACTCAGGAGATTGTTATTCCGTCTATCAACCAGAAAGACTCTGAGCTTATAGCTTTGGATGTCAGATCTCATCTATTGCAATATCTACAACAGACGAAGGAGTTCAGGAAGGCTGACGGCTTATTTATTTCTTTCTCAGGACCTAGAAAAGGTCTAAGAGTATCCAAAACAACGTTAGCAAGATGGATGAAAAATACCATTAAGATGGCTTACCAGAATATCAATATGCCAAGTGGAGTCACGGCTCATTCTACAAGAAGTGTATCTACGTCTTGGGCAGAGCAAGCGGGGGTCTCCATGGAACAGATTTGTAAAGCAGCCAACCGGGCGTCGGCAAAGTCCTTTGCAAGGCATTACCGTTTGGATCTTCTTTCTCAGAAGGACTAGTCTTTTGGCAGAAGTGTCCTTCGTGCAGTTCTTCCCACCCAATAAGTTAGTCCTCGCCTATCTCTCAGGCGTATGCTGCCCGAAGGATGTTTTGAGAAAACTTAAGTTAGGTACATGGTAACTTTTTTTCTAAACATCCGAAAGGGCAGCATACGCCGGCTTCCCTCCCTTATTTTATTTTGAGGAGTTGGATTATGTATTTTATGTGGAGTTGTGGGTCTGTTCTTTTTTTTTTCTCTCTTTCAGATCTCTACAACAACTGGGGAAGAGTAGGAGTCAAGAATTTATTTGGCTGGTGGTCACGTGTTCCCCTTGGTGGGAGGTGCCCGGAGGTCTCAGGCGTATGCTGCCCTTTCGGATGTTTAGAAAAAAAGTTACCAGGTACCTAACTTAAGTTTTTGAGCTGTCTACTTTTTGTTATAGATGGAGATGTAAAATAGCCTTTTTACAAGGCACTGGAGCACCCTCACCTGGAATATGCCGCCCAGTTCTGGACGCTCTGACTATGGAAAGGGTGCAGAGGAGAGCCACCAAACTAATAACGGAATTGAAGGATCTTAGTTATGAGGAAAGATTACGAGAATCAAATCTGTTTAGTTTTGACAGGAGACGACTGAGGGGGGACATGAGTAACTTGTATAAATATACAAATGGGCAATACAAAAAATATGGAGAAACACTATTTCAGGTAAAATCATCTCTAAAGACAAGGGCGCGCTCCCTTCGACTGTAAAAAAAGAAATTCAATCTCCGGAGGCGAGAATCATTTTTTAACATAAAAACTATAAATCTATGGAATAGCCTCCCACAGAAGCTTGTTACAGCATCAACAGCTGACAGCTTCAAAAAAGGATTAGATACTTATTTTGAAAAAAATAACAAGAAAATAACAAAATGACAAACAGTTACTATTAGCTGCTATCAGTAAAAAATAAAATAAAAAACAACTTCCCCCTACCCCAACACCCTTGGTTGAACTTGATGGGCATATGTCCTTTTTCAGCCGTATTAATTATGTAACCCCAATTTGCAAAGTTTGGTATGAACTTTGTGGTTGTTCGGTTCACCCAACACCACTGTTCTCCTAACTCGCAGATCACATTACCTATTCCCCCCCCCCCCCCCCCCCATCACAGCACACACAGTGTATTGTCCTCACTCTCTCATCTTTCTTCACAGATCCCGGAGACACTATTGTAAAAAATGAGATAATTGAAGAGCAGGAAGAAATATTTGTGAAGACTGAGGAGGAGAAAGTTCCTCTACAGATCAGCTCAGGTGAGTAATAAACTATCTATAGAAAAGATTTCAGTGTTACCTCTGTACAGTTACTCCGCACACATACTCTGATGGGTCTGATATGTCTCAGTGCAGGGGCGTCACTCTTCTGTTTATTCCAAAACTTCAGAGATACCATAATGTGAAATAGGAAAACAAAGAAGGTAAAATAGGAGGTTTCACACGGCTGGGAAATCATACTCTTCAGTTCTCAGAATTTACTATGGATAGAAAATGACTTCCTCACAACAGAGGAATGAGGCAAACAGGAAATAATGTCATCCACCCAAGGGGTCTAGGTATTAGGCCCTTTTCTACAGTCAGAGATAAAGGTGTTTTCTTCTCCTGTGGAGGTGGATGACCCTGTATCGGGTCTGGCCAGGCTCATGCTGATCCTACTGAAAACGGCGCCTTCTTTAAGAGATCCATTTGACAAATTCCTGAATCAGGTGGCAGACACACTGTTACCATGGTAGGATCATCTTGAATGAAGCAGCAGAAGTAGTTTCTGAAGAGCAAAGTCTCTCAAACTTTTCAGCTAAATGTATATTGGAGGTAGGAAGGTTCCTTATACCCAGGCCTACATGCTGGCTGGCATGCCGGCCGTGTGTCAGATGCAATGCTGGCTTGGGTACCAGTCATGAATGTAGGCAAGCTTTCTCAGGCATTCATAGTCTCAGATTCCATGGCTGGCCACTGGCTTTTTGGGATGGCCCGCTGTGTGAAACCCCCCAATTCGCCCATAAACACTCGCCCTTCCCTGTTCCAAAAGGAAGGTACCTGATCTCTGGGCCTTGCATGGTGGCCCTGCTATGTGTCTCGCACTAGCCCCATTTCCATATACCCCCAGGGTCATCTACCCCCCATGACTCATGACACACTGTGAGAGACGCAGTCTGCCTTCCCCCATGGCTGCTGGGGGGCCTGAGCTAAGTAGCCTGGGCTCTCAGTTGTCAGTGCGTGGTGTTTAATTACTGCTGGCAGCCATGCTGTCAGAGCTCATTCAGAGCTTGGCTGCCAGAGTTTTGGGGGGAGGAGGCCCCGTCATGCGCCCAGCCTCTTGGCATTCTTGGAAAGGGGTCGGGCCTGCGACGGGGGTGTGGCTTACAGAGGAGGACAGGAAGAGGGGGTCACAACAGCCGCACTTGCGAGGTCCACAGCTCTGCCCTCCTTCTCCTCACTAATAGCACAAGGCAGCGCCATTTTGTGCGTTGCCCGGAGGTCTCTGCTGCATCCCAGGACCGTCACTTGGCAGCTCCTGCACTGCCTCTCTGTTCTCCTGGGCTGAGGATCGGATCCAACGTGGTCAGGTAGGTCTCCTAGGGGCAAAGACTTCTGACTTGTACTAATTTCTTCTGGAATTTGACATTGTTCATGTTGTTGCAGGATGGGGGTCCAAAATCTGCTGCATCCTTGACGGTGGGTTGATCTGCAGGGAGGTTGCTTTTCCGGTAGCACAGGCAGGTCTGAACAGTAGTCAACAGGCAGGAGGGTTTTGGAACCAGCGCTCCAGCTGTATTGCTTAGCAGTTAGATAAACCATTTTACCATGTCAGGGGCATCAGAGGCACATGGGGTTTCATAGTTTACCAGAGAGTGGTACCGCAGGTCCCATGTGCCAAACGCATCTGACCTTGAGCGAGGGACCCCTGTGTGCTTGGTACACTACTGTCCTGCGCCGACTAACACAGCTGGCAGGTTCCGCGCCTCAGTTGGATAGTCAAGTTTCCCCAGCAGCTTCAGACTCGGAATCGCCGGAGCAGTATACCCCCTCAGGGGGCAGCCAGGTCCATTTGTTTCCCATGGTCCGACCACGGATGGGTTCCTTTTTCAGACGTGATGGACAGGGTGGCTCGGTTGGAGAGCATGGTCAGTGCCCTTCGTCAGCAGGGACATCCCGAGACTGTCTCTGCCCGCCCAGACAGGAAGGCTATCTGGAAGGTCAGCAGAAACCGGCATATTGGAGGAGAGGGGCTTGTTCATCACAGCAATTCAGACCTTGATACCAGCACAGAAACAGTGGTCCTATATAATTTATTACAGGACTTGGAGAGCCTTCGTGTCTTGGTGCGAACTTAAGGGCCACTCCTGTTGAAGGTTCTCAGTACCCAAAATTTTGGAGTTCCTCCAGCAAGTACTGGATGCTGGCCTACAGTCCAGCACCCTTAAGGGCCAGGTCTCGAACTTGTCCGTTTTTTTTTTTTTTTTTACAATGAACACGCCTCAGAGCATAGGTTAATCCGCACTTGTTTAACCTCCGTGACAGTCGCTAGTCACGCCCTGGGATCTCAATTTGGTCCTATAAACATTTCAGGGGCCCTTCTTTGAACCCATGGCAGAGGCATCTCTGACAACACTCAAATTAAAGGTGGCTTTTCTGGTGGCTATCGCCTCCACCCGTCAGGTTTCAGAGCTGGCAGCTCTTTCAATCAGATGACCCTTTTTGGTGCTGCAGGAAGACAAATTGGTGTTTCATGTGAAGCAAGATTTTGTGTCTCCCTTCCATCTTAATCAGGAGATAGTGCCCTCCTTGTTCCCACACCCCACTCGCCATAAGCAGAGACTCCTGTATTCTCTCTATATGGTCATGGCATTAAAGTATCACTTGGCTTATACTCGAGCGCTACGTAAGATGGATGTCTTGTTCGTGATCCCAGAGCGACAAGGGAGGTGCCTGGCAGCTGCAATGTCCGCTCTTAGCAGGCAGGCGGACATACAAGCCTACACCTGCAAGGGGAAGGAGACACCCTTCCGGTTACAGCCCAATCCACCAGGGCAATTGCAACGTCTTGGGCTTTCCAACACCAGGAGTTGGTAGAATAGGTCTGCAAGGCAGCAACCTGGTTGTCTCTCCACAACCACACTAAGTTTTACAGACTTGATGTCAGGGTATCGGCCGATGCCGCTCTGGGGTGTCAGGTGTTGCAGACGATGGTGAACCCCTCTCCGGGGATCTAAGCTTGAGGTGTCCGTGCCGTTGTTCTTCGTTATATTGATGCATTCGGCTGTTGGCTGTGCTTGCATGGTCCCACCCTTATAGAGGGTACTGGTTTGGGATGTCCCACGCATTGCTACTGGTGGTGCCCTGGAATGGAAGGGATGAGAAAAGGGATATTTGTGTACCTACTGGTAAAATTCTTTTCTCGTCCTCTTCCATTCCGGGGTACCACTCCCACCCTTCTGTTGTGTTAGTGGTGCTAGATGCCTTCTGCATGATTTTAGTTTTATTGCACTGTTTCTAGTGCGCATTATGTGCAGGTTAGCATTCTCCCCTCGAGAGGCTGTGGCTGAACTGCTTTTTAATTAACTGAGGAGGTCATGCCACAGACTGCCCTTTATATGCCAGGAGGAGCTAGTTTTTTTCTATCTTGCAGTGCCTGCCTAACCCACGCGCTGCTACTAGTGGAATGGAAGAGGACAAGAAGAAATTTGCAGGTGAGTACACAAATTTCCCTTTTTTATGTGTCACAGCCGCTTCAGGCAACACAATTTTCAGTTACTAGTTTTGACTGCATGGCTATTAAACCAATGTGCTAGAAAAGACGGGTCTCTTCAGCTGTGGTCTTAACATTGCTGTATGCCTCGAAGATCTCCACTTCTAAGGTCTATCAGAGATACTGAAAGGTCTAAATCAGTAGACCGTAGCCTATTTGACAGCAGAAAACACTGACGGGATCGCGGGGCTAGGGTGACTTTTACAGCAGCTTCCTGCCGCTGGACACTTTAGGTTGAGCTGGTTGATGGGCTGCTTTTCTGGGTTCGGCCAAAAGCAGAACCCGACCACAGACTTTTGACCAGTGTCCGTGTTTGGATTTGGGAACCTAAATGCGCAAATTTTGTTACGTGCTCCATCTTTGCAGTTCTGGTTCACCCAACACCACTGTTCTTCTAAGTCACAAATCACATCGCTTAGCACCCCCCCCCCCTCATCACTGCACACACACTTACACACTCTCATCTTTCATCACAGATCCCGGAGACACTATTGTAAAAAATGAGTTAATTGAGGAGCAGGAAGAAAAAGTTGTGAAGACTGAGGAGGAGGAAGTTCCAATACAGATTCGTTCAGGTGAGTAATAAACCATCTATAGAAAAGATTTAATTAATAACTGTACAGTTACTCCGCATGATGTGATGGGTCTCATATATATAAGTGTGAGGGCATCACTCTTGTGTTTATTCAAAAACCTCAGAGATGCCATAATGAGAAATAAGAAAACTGAGAAGGAGGAGGAAGTATTTGTGAAGGTGAAAGAGCAGGTTTCATGCCTCTCTTGAGGTCTCGCAATTTGCTATGGAGAGAAAATGACTTCCTCGCTACAAAGGAATGAGGCAAACAGGAAATAATGTCATCCACACAAGGGGTCTAGGTAGTAGGTGCGTTTTTCCGGAGTCTGAGATAAAGGTGTTTGCTTCTCCTGTGGTGGTGGGTGACACTGTATCAGGTCTGGCCAGTCTCATGCTGATCCTACTGAAAACAGCGTCGTCTTTAAGAGATCCATTTGACAAATGCCTGGATCAGGTGGCAGACCACATCTTTAACACGGTAGGGTCAGCTTGACTGAAGCAGCAGAAGGAGGTTCTGAAGAGCCAAGTCTCTCAGACTTCTTCTATTCAGTTGAATGTATATTGGCGTTAGGAAAGTTTGTGATACCCAGGGCTATATGCTGGCTGGCATGCCGGCTGTATGTCAGATGCAATGCTGGCTTGGGTACCAGTCATGGATGTAGACAAGCTTTCTCAGGCATTCATATTCTCAGAGATTAATAGTTAAAGTGGAACGGAACCCAGCAGGGGCCTGAAAGCAGGTCCAACTTTGCATGCACGAGCAGCACCCAGCGCACTTGATGGAGCTCAGCTCCTTAGCCTAGAAGAGCTCACACCAGCACAGTCGAGCACACTGATTGGATGGGTGGGCGCCCATGCACTGTAGGACCAGTGAAAGGTGAGTTCGGGTGACCTGTGGGGCATGCTCAATGGGGGTAAGAACCAAGCCCCAGCATAGTCAACATCATGGATTTTGGTCCTCTTTTATGGCCCGTGATATGAACTTGGTGGTCTTGGCATTACAGTTGTGGCCCTTGAAACATTTTGCAGAGTTTGCCTTGTTGGTCCTTTTTCAGAAGCCTTCTTTATAGCTATAATGTCAGTATTGAGTCTTCAAGTAGTCAGCACTGTCTGAGTTCAGCTTATATGACGAGCCACAGGAACAAAACTCTTTTGTCTGAATTCAAATTATTACCTAATGTACTTTTGACCTTAATTGTTAATCATTACTTAGTGGCACCACCCCTCTGTCCCAGACATTATAGTTATTTCCTTCTGCTGAACCCTTTCACACACTGAGAGGAGTTTACACCTGTTGCATGTGGTCAGGACAATCAAGTTCTACAATGTTTGTCCAGAAATAAGAACTTTAGAAAGTCAGGTTCCTTATTCATCCTCACAGATGTTCCTCAGAAAGGGGAAGCGGCTTAGCATACTTCTTCCAATAATAATTTTGAGAGTGAGCTTTACATATTGAGAAGGGGCATCACTATTCTCCTGACTCCACATCACTGAGCCCCCCCCCCCCATTACTGCACACACTGTGTTGTCCTCACTCTCTCATCTTTCTTCACAGACCCCGGAGACACTATAGTGACACATGAGATAATTGAGGATCAGGAAGAAATATTTGTGAAGACTGAGGACGAGAAAGTTTCAATACAAATCAGCTCAGGTGAGTAATAAACCATCTATAGAAAACATTTCAGTGTTACCTCTGTACAGTTACTCTGCGCACATGCTCTTATTGGTCTCCTACATCTCAGTGTGGGGGCGTCACTCTTGTTATTTATTCACAGACCTCATGAGAAATATGGAAACCGAGGAAAACGTTTCTGTGAATATAAATGTTACCCGCGGTGTGGCATCTATAGCGGGAATTCCCCAGATGGCCCATGAAATGGTTCTCTTGGGGTCTCAGAATTTGACCTCCTCACAACAGGGGAATAGGGCAAAGCAGAAATACTGTCATCCACTCACCACTCAAGGGGTCCAGGTAGTAGAGTGGTCTTCTCCTGTGGAGGTGGATGCATCAGGTTTTGCCAGACCCATGCTGATCCTATGCCAAACAGTGGAGAAATTCCTGGATGAGCTGGCAGGCCGCACCTTTACCATGGTAGGGACAGCACAGTGGGCAGTTTCTCACTATGTTCTCAGTAGCTTGCCTGAAGCAGCACTGGGAGGTTCTGAAGAGCCGAGTCTCTCAGACTTCTTCCTTACAGGTGAATGTCTGTATAATGGACATAGGAAGGTTCCTAAAACCCAGGCCTACATGCTGGCTGGCGAGCAGGTCGGGTGCAAGCTGCAGTGCAGGCTTGGGGACCAGTCGTGGATGTAGGTAAGCTTTCTCAGGCAGGAAGGCACTCTGTAATGTGGGAGGCCTTGCACTGTTTCTTTTTATTTGAGGATCTTAGATGCCTGGATCCAGGAACTATATTTACCTAGATACAAGATTGAGTTTGAGCCATGCTTCCACACAGCTATTTGCTATCCAACACTTCTCAATCAGTGGATATGTTGGTGATAACTATAGTTACTTGCCAAATGCTCTCCGTGGGTCGTCCTGAAGGATAAAGGGAGAAAATCCCCATCAAACTTAACGGTAACGTTTTTCTACAAATCCTTCATGATGACCTTTGTTCCCTCCCATTGTCATACGGTTTACCTTGTGTTACTTGCTTAACACTGAGATGGGGAGGAAGGGGTGGGGTTTTAACCTTTGTTCAGTTTGTGTTTCCTCCCAGGGAGTGTTGTCACTGAAGTCCTATTTTATGATGATAGGGCGCCCGTTTCCCACAGCTGATCAGTCTCATTCCAGCAAGCAGCAACTTCAAACCCTATCACTGCATTGCATTCTCCCAGCATGCCCTCTCTATTCATTACAATTGAGGGGTGTGATGGGGTCTGCCACACCCATTTCCATTGCAATTAATGACCAGGATGTGGCAGCCCCTCTGTGATTGCTGGTGCAGGGTGTGAGTACAGCATGGAAGCATCGGTGACTGGAATTGTGATCCTGTAATTGGGTGGATTGCTGATCGCCAGAGATTCTTTTGACATAGTTAAGACTTTCTATACCCAAACATTTTGGTAGTTCAGTGTTTGTTCCTCATCGGTCTTGGATCTGCACTGCTTGTTACCACTGGGAATAGGACGGCCACAGTCTGTGTATGTAGCAGCCAGGAGGAGCTTTTGCTTTTATGCTTCCACTCTTTGCCTATTTGTAGAGTTTACCACAAGTATTGGTGTGCCGGAATATAAGGAGAAAGAGAAATTTACAGGTGAGCACACAAAATGTTTTTCTGTCTCAAAGCCTCTCAGGCACCACAATTTTAAGTCGCTGTTTATGGACACCATGGCTATTAAAACCATTGTGCTAGAGGAGACTGGTCTCTCTTTAGCTGTGGTCTGATTTCTTTCATTTCTTTCCTAGCTAATGCTTCAGAGGAGACCATCAGATCACGGCTAAGTCTACTGCCTTATTAACCTGTGCCAGAAGGGCTCTTTGGAATAAAACATGGTCTGGTGATCTGGTTTCCAAAGCCAAGTTGTGCAGCTTTCCATTTAATGGTAATCTGTTTGGAGAAGACCTAGAAACCATTCTGACTCGTTCTAGCGAAGCAGGTGGGGAATTTCCAAGTAAGACGAGGAAGTTTCAGAGTCGCACTAATATTAGAGCCAAAATCACCATAAGGCAGTCTCGGGGTAGACAGAATGAGCAGGAAAAACGTTGGACACAGACTAAGCCTCAGAGAAAGGGTAGTTTGCTCTGCAATCCCCCGGAGGGCCCTAAGTCTTATACCTGACAGAGACTACCCAGTGGGGGGGGGGGGGGGGTAGGCTTGCCTGGTTTGTAGCCGCCTGGAGAGCAGTTTCCCAAAATCAGTTTGTGCTACACACATTGGAAAGGGGATATTGCTTAGACTTTTCGTCCATCCCTCAACGTTTCTTTCTGGCGACCAGGTTACCAAGAGACACTAGGAAGAGGGAAAACTTTCCACTAGTCTTACAAGAACTAATCAAAAGAATGTGATAGAAGTAGTTCCACCCCATTGCGAGGGACTGGATTCTATTCTCACGTTTTTCTGGTGCAAACGCCATCTGGAAGTGATTGGATGATCCTGAATCTGAAGCAATTAAATTATTTCATCAGATACAAGAAGTTCAGAATGGAATCCATTTTTTCGGTAAAGAACATACTCATAGAGCAGGCCCCTATGGTCAATTTAGACCTATAGAACCCCTATCTGCATATTCCAATTCTGGCGCTACATCGCAAGTTTCTGAGGTTTGCAGTACAACCAGACCAAGGGCTTTATCATTACCAGTACAGGGCCCTACCTTTTGGCCAGTCGTCTGCCCCACGGATATTTACAAAGATATTAGCGGAACCAATGGCACACCTCAGAAAGGAAGGAATTACAATTATTTTGTACCTGGACGATCTGCTCTTGTTAAACAGGTCAGTGGAGTCGCTACTAGCAGATCTAGAGAACACTTTTTTTGGTTTAAAGCCTTTAGGCTCGTTTGTCAATTTAGAAAAGTCTAGCACCCAGCCACTATTACAGACATAGACAGTATGCTTCAAATGATTCTGCTTCTGCAGGAAAAGGTACCATAACAATAACCCAAAATGTGTCAATTTTGCTTAGGTTTCTCTGCGATAAATCATGACCCTGCTCTGTCTCATGACAGTGGCAATCCTAGCAGTTCCATGGGCTCAACTCCATATGAGAACCCTGCAGAGATCCTTCCAATCATGTTGGGACAGGTGCTCAGACTCACTGGATCAAGAAGTCCAAATAGAGAAGGATGTCCTAGAAAGCCTCCATTGCTGGACAACTCCAGTGATACTAAAAAGAGGAAGACAGTTAAAGCAAAGAAATCCCATAGTAATTATAACAGACGCCAGCTCCTGGGGTTGGGGAGCCCACCTGGACAGTCAAAATGTCAAGGGAAAGTGGCCACCGTACATAGCAAGGAGATCCTCCAACTACAGGGAACTGTTGGCGGCCAAGCTGGCACTTGATCACTTGTTACCTGTGATCTCAGGCAGAGATGTCCAGATCCGCTCTGACAATGCTTCCACAGTTGCATATTTAAATCATCAGGACAGGACCAGGTCATTTTCACTGATAAACCCCTCAAACTCCATTCTGTTTCCCTTACAGGAACAGGTCCTGTTAATTTGGCAGTACACTTAAAGGGTACCCTGAACACTGTTGTAGAATTTTTAAGTCAGGTCAGGGTTCAACAGACCGAGTGGTGTCTAAACCAGGAAGTATTTGTGGCCTTATGGTGTCTTCCTCAGAAATCTTTTTGCCAGTGCCAACAATTCAAAATGCTAAATTTTTTACTCACTGACGAGGGAGGACGGTGAGTTAGCAGTGGATCATCCCTGGAATTTTCACCTAGCTTATGCCTTCCCTCTTTTCAGATTATTGCCACAAGTTATCTGGAAGATATCACGAGAAGAGGTCAACGTTATCTTCATAGCTCTGTTTTGGCCAAGAAGGTCTTGGTTTTCATAACTGAAAAGGATGGTGAAAGGGACCATGGCATCTACCAAGTATTCCGAATATGATTCATAAGAGTCCCACTCTGCATCCAGAGTCAGCAAATCATCAGCTAACTGCATAGATTTTTAAGAGGCCATCTTAGAGAAGAAGGGCTGTTCATCCAGAGTGATTAAGACTCTATTGAAAGCATCAATGCAAAGGTTTGGAAATGTTTTTCTTCATTTTGTGCAGCTAACAAACTGAAGACAGAAGATATACCCACAGTCCTCAAATTCCTGTAGTAAGGCTTTGAGACGGGCCTAGCAGTAAGTACGCTAAAAACTCTGACTTCAGCATTATCCCTTTTTTTAGACTGACAGTTGAGACAGTATCAACTCATCATTTGTTTTTTTAAGGTCAGTCCGTCCGTTTTTCAAAATCGGACTTAACCGTCGCGTTGAAGGGGGTTAATGAAACCTCTGTTTGAGCCATTGGAGAAAGTACAAAAAAATGGTTGTGTTTGAATTTTGTGTCTAGTAAGTGAGCTGCAAGCTCTATCAAATAAGGAACCATACTGAACAATCCTTCTAGATACAGCCATTTTAAGACCTGAGGCTTGATTCAGAGAGACAAAAAAAGACTTTCGTTTTAGTGCCGATCTTTTTTTTTTTTTTAATTTTCCTGCTCTTGTATGAGTGTGCGAGCTATGTCATTTTCCAGTGTGACTTTTCTGTTTCATTTTCTCATGTTACGTCGGCTTTCGATTTTGCCCTTTTTTCATAGTGTCCTTCCACGAATCCTTTACGTTTCTGGTTAGATTGTTTCCCTTTTTCAATAAATAATCGTCCGGACGTAATCCCTTACGATCTTGCGCCTGCACGCTACAAACTTAACTCATTAAAGTGCTGACCTACATATTTGGCTCACTCACTTCTACTACAATGCTTAGCTAAACCACTTTGCGCTTTCCTACATCCCTAAAACTGTCCCGGTTATGTTCTTCTTGCATTTTAGCCCCCTAAAACTTACCCAAATCACTTCTCGGTCATGTGAATATTCATCTTTAAATATTTCTGGGCCCATTAGTTTTGTGTTAATGTATTTTGTAAATGAAATGACACTGAAACTTTTATTTTTTTTTCTCATCATAAAAAATAAATTATTAAAATATTTTTAAATTTAAACATTTTTACAACTATAAAAAACAAAATACATAGCAATGGCAGGCCACAGAACATTATTCTTCATCTGTGGTCCCCAGCGAGTTGCGCAACTCCTGCATCTCGCCCACCAACTGAAGGACCCTGACACTCAGTTGTGCCACTCTGGCACGTGTGGTCCCTGTTAAAAAAAAACGTAAATTAAATTATTGGTATAACCTTGTTGGGGGTCATACTGCAGTGCCCCCCTCTGTATGGTCCAAACACCTAAATCTGGACTTCAAAAGCCCGAAGGCCCTCGCCACCACGGCCCGGGTTTTGCATAGGGCCCGATTAGAGAACTCCTGGCCTACATTCTGCAGGCAAAGAACGGGCATCAGGAGCAATCAAGGGCTAAAGCCATAGGTTAAGACATAAGTCATCAACTATATTCATTGCCATACAGTGAAAATGGATTGATGGAATGTGAGCAAACTTACCCAGGAGCCATTCACCAGATAATTCTCCTGACTCAAACTGACGAAATAAGCCGGAGCTCTGCAATATATAAGCATCATGGGACGACCCTGGATGCCCTGCAAGAACACTGAGGAATAGCATAGCTGGACCAAACACTGCTTGTATGTTGTGCGAGTGGCACATCTTGTGGTTCCTGCAACCAAATATAAAATAATTACACAAAGCAAAGGTAACCAACTAAAACAATAACTCCTACAGCAAATTAAGATTCAAATTCAACAATCCAAATATAATTCACAAAGGACATAAGTCTAAAAAATTATAGCAATTATATGGATGTGTGGGTAAATAAAGGTTTACATACTAAGGACTAATTAAGGTCAGCATTAAAATGCTTCTATAGGGGGCGTGTCCTAGACATGGAGGAGTGAGGAAGTGCATGCCTGAAGCTCCCACACTAGGTGCCCAGTAAAACACTTTTTAGAGCAGCAGACCCTATCTGGAGACTATGGGACGGAGGAGGAACGCGCATAGGAGAGGAGGGGGACCTGCGAAGGGACCCACAAAACGCCAGACCGGCGACACCAAGAAGGCCAGGTCGGAGTGCCGCCGGGAAAAGATGGCGAGGCGCCTTTTTGACACGGGCGAAGCGGAGTGGCCGGAGGAGGAAGCGTGGGTCCCCGCCCGGCGGGAGAGGAGCGGTGAGGAGGGCACCCACCCCGGGGTGCGCCCAATCGAGACGGCAGGGGAAGGCGAGGGACATGGGGGAGCCGGTCCTGTATCCCCTGGGACCAAGATGGCGGCGGCGCGGAGCGACGGCGGAGTGGAGAATTCCCTACCTGGCGGCGATCCCCTGTCAGGTGAGAGCCGGGTGAATGCTGCGACAGCTGACGCCGAAACGAAGAAGAGGGCTCTGGCTCCCCTGCTGCCGGGCGCGCTAAGCGAAGCCGAAGATACACCCGCAGCCTCTGGGTGTACCAAGATGGCGGCCGCCAGGGATCGCACACACGAGGCAGTGACGGAGGGAGGCGGGGCGATGACGCGATCGCCCGAGTCACCGGAGCTGCTGAGAGGGGCGGGAGAGCCCCAGCGCCGTGAGTCAGACGCAGCAGGGGGCGGACAGGGGAGGCAGCATGAAAGGAGAGAGGAAGTGGACAGTGACACAAGCTGGCACAACACTACTGTCAGCCTGCCCCCACATATAAGGCAGCTGGACAGACCCCCACCCCCGTCAAGGGAACAAATAATTAAAGCCTCCAGCTCACCCGACCACACAGGTTCACTCATCCCTCCCGCGAGAGCGTCTGCTGCCCCACATACCCACACACAGCAAACTATGGCCATGAAGCGGAACCTCCATAGATTTGCATTTGGGGGAAGACAGGATAGAGCTGTGGAGGGGGCTGCGTCGGACAGCGGGGCGATCGCCAGTGGAGCACTGCCAGACCGCATAGGACTCCCCCAGAGGCCCATGAAGCAGAAACCACCTCCCCCCTTGGAACCGGTGGTGGAGATCAGGCAGCACGCCCAAAACAACCCGAGCCCGCCGTCCCCGATCCTGATGCCTTCTCCGGAGGCCTCCTGGCCCGCCGTCACTTCCAGCCCGGCACCGATGTCCCCGCCGCAGCCCTGCTTCTCCCCAGAACGTGTGGACAGCGCTTGGGACTCATGGGCGCGCAACACGAGTGGTGGGACCCCCCGGTCTTCCCTTGCTCCCACTTTGCCTGGAGCCCCGGCCGACCCTGAGACCCCTAGGGGTGTGAACATTCACTTGGAAACAATTTCTTTACTAAAGGGCCTCCCCACCCGGGCCGATATAGAAGGATTGATCGCGAAGTATGAGGAAGCGCATAGGCGCGAGTTGGGGGAGGTCAAGCAACAAATCTCGGCGGTGACGGCAAGGGTTGCAGTCTTAGAGTCAGAAGGCCCCACTTCCGCCAATCGTCTTCAATTGCTTGAAGAGAGATGCGACAGGCAAGAGGAATTGATTCAGACCCAGATCCTGCAGCTGGACGATATTGAAAATCGGAGCCGCAGGAATAACCTCCGCTTGCGAGGCATTCCGGAGGCCTCCCAGAGTGAAGATCTGAAGCGCATTACCTCCGCGATTTTCAACTCTCTCCTTGAGAGAGACCCGGATACCCCAATTGAGCTGGATAGAGTACACAGATCTCTGGGTCCACCTGGCCCCGACCCTTCCAGACCGAGAGACGTGATATGTAGGGTACATCGCTACACCCTAAAGGAGGACATTGTCCGTGCTGCTTGGAGGAAGGGGGACGTGGACTTCGATGGAGCCAAAATACAAATTCTGCAGGACCTCTCTCGAAGGACGCTGTTGATGCGCAGAGCCTTGAAACTGCTGCTGGATGTAGTAACACGCAGTGGGGCGTCCTATAGATGGGGCTTCCCCTTCCATCTAATCGTCCGAAGAGCCCGCGATACTTACCTGCTCAGATCCCCCGGGGACTTGGCGGGTCTGTTTTCCTTCCTCCGGGTGGATCCACTTGAGGTCCCGAATTGGTTAGCGGCACAGCTGACGATCCCCCCCCTCCGCCCTGGCAGAGGCAATCGGAGAGGCCCCAGAGGAGTTAGAAGCCAACGCCGAGCAAGAGGACAGGCCAGGCCTTACGATACAGAGGCCTGAAGTCTCCAGAGACCGTTGGGGTTTTATTTTTGAAGGCTTGACATAAGCTAAATTGAATGGAGGGTCTACTGCTATTATGTGGCTCCTGCTGAATGGTTGGGTTTGCTGCCCCTCTCTAGATCGGTTGAGTGCCATGGCACTCCCACATGAACATGGGCCCTGGTGTGGGGAAGGGTAACTGTGGTTGCAACTTCGTGTCGACAGGCACCTAACCCCCAATAGGGTCAGCTCTTAGGTCTATCGGACCTAGTGAGACTTGGTATTCTTCCGAAAGGAATAAGTTTAGTAGTTCAATTTGTATTGTTTTTGTTGTTATTAACCTAAGGTTTTCCCCACCTTGCCTTGCTTACCCCCCCACCCTTCCCAACCCCCTTCTCTGTCCCTAAGAGACCCAAATCTTAGCCGTTGGGGGGGCCGCCTCGCCACCACTCAAGGGAGTGACGGGTGGTTTTCCCAAAGGAGACCCAGAATGGCGGGGATCAAAATCATATCCCTCAACGCCAAGGGCATGAATAGCCCAGAGAAAAGATCCTTGATTCTCAGGAACCTTAAGGGATTGGGAGCCCAGATAGGCTTCCTGCAGGAGACGCACTTTAGAACGGCCAACCCTCCTTCGTTGGGGGATAGACACTTCCCCAGGGCCTACCATAGTCATTCGCCCGACTCCAGATCCCGTGGAGTGAGTGTTGTCATCTCAAAGTCCCTTGTGTGGGAGCTCGTAGATTTCAAGGCGGATGAGAATGGTAGATGGTTATTAGTAAAGGGGAAAATACAGTCTGAGTTGTTCACTCTGGCTAATGTCTATGCCCCGAACGTCGGACAAATTACTTTTTTAGAGAACCTGTTTGAGGTCCTGGCGGACTTCAGAGAGGGGCTGCTGATCATGGGGGGAGACTTCAACACCGTGCTTGACCCGCTCCTGGACACGTCCAGAGGTGGCCCCCACTTGGCTTACTCTAAGCTAAAGCGCATCCGGAGCGCTTTGGGCGCACTGCAGCTGGTGGATCCCTGGAGGATCCAACACCCTGATACACGAGACTACTCTTTCTTTTCGCACCCACACAGCTCCTACTCCAGAATAGATATGTTCCTTGTTCCGCACCCGGTCCTTTCCAGAGTCGATGGCACCTCAATAGGTAATATTACCCTGTCTGATCATGCCCCTGTCACTATCACGATCAAAGATCCTAGCCCCGTCCCTAGGAGCTGGTCCTGGAAGTTGAATAACGCACTGTTGGAGGACCAGAGAGTCCTGGACATTGTTCGGAAGGAGCTCAAAAGCTACTTCGAGTTAAATTCAGGGCCGGAAGTGGCGCCAGGTATCCTCTGGGAGGCCCATAAATGCTTTATCAGGGGAGTCTTGATAGGTCAGGGAGCCCGACTCAAGAAGGAGAAAATGGAGCGCATTACGAGCCTCCTTGGGGAGATAAAGAGGCTGGAAGCCCTCCACAAGAAATCACTTGCAGCAGCCCATTTGTCGACCCTCACTGCGTTAAGGGAGAAATTGAAAACGCTGTGTTGCGATAGATTAAAGGCCCAGATGGTCAGATGCCGTCAGGCTTTCTTCGAATCGGGGGATAAGTGTGGCAGAATGCTTGCCAGAGCACTAAGGGAGGAGAGAACCACAACCCATGTGCCTAGAATCCTTGGCTCTGGGGGGGGCCTGGTGCACAAGGTTGAGGAGATAGCTGAAGAATTTCGTAAGTTTTACAAAGAGCTATATAATCTGCCGGCGCAGCGGGGTGATGGCTTCAAACAGAGATGCGTGCAGTACATCGAGGGCTCGGGAATGACTAAATTATCAGAACAGGCGGTTGCCGAACTGGAAAACCCGATCTCGATGCTGGAGCTGCAGAAGGCTCTGGCCGACTCAGCCAATGGCAAGACGCCGGGCCCCGATGGACTGCATTTGCAATATTACAAAAAACTTTTCCCCCAACTCGCCCCAAAGCTCCTCCATATGATGAACTCCATTATTGAAGGGTCTTCTCCTCCAGCGGACACGCTTAGGGCGCATGTAGTGGTGATTCCTAAAGAGGGGAAGGACCCAAACCTCTGTGCAAGCTACAGACCAATTTCATTGCTCAATGCAGACATTAAGCTGTTTGCGAAGATACTTGCGTCCAGGATTGCCCCGCACCTGCACTCAGTAATAGGCACTGACCAGGTGGGGTTCATGCCTCTCCGGGAGGCCAGAGATAACACCACCAAAGTGCTGAACCTGATCCACTTGGCGCAGAGGCAGAACATACCCGCCCTATTGCTCTCTACCGACGCCGAGAAAGCTTTTGACAGGGTGAATTGGCAGTTCATGAGAGCGGTACTCGGCCATGTTGGCCTAGGCCCGAACATGTTGGGCTGGATTGAGAGCCTGTATAGCTTCCCCTCGGCGTCGGTGAGAGTAAACGGTTGCCTGTCAAGACCCTTTGAGATTTCGAATGGGACCAGGCAAGGATGCCCCCTCTCGCCACTGGTCTTTATTCTGACGCTTGAACCCTTTCTGTGCCGGGTGCGGGGGAACCCAGACGTTGGGGGAACGGCGAACGCCTCTGGGCACTATAAGGTCGCGGCCTACGCCGACGACCTAATTTTCTGTCTGTCTTGCCCTGAGGTGACACTACCTAATCTCATGAAAGAGCTCAGAGACTACGGAGGCCTTTCGGACTATAAAATCAACTTCCAGAAGTCCGAAGCCCTAAATATTAACATCCCCCCACATAGATTCGAGAAAATTAAGAACTCCTTCCCATTCCGTTGGGCAGATGTCAGTGTGAAATACCTGGGGACAAACATTAGTGGGGACCTCCAAAAAACGTATTCCCTCAACTTCCCCCCGCTGCTAAAAAAGTTTGAAGTGGAGACGGCCAGGTGGAGTAAGGGGAAGCTATCCTGGTTCGGAAGATGTAGCGCGGTCAAAATGACCCTCCTGCCACGCCTGCTATATCTGCTCCAGGCCTTGCCGATATTCATCCCACGTGTCTTCCTCCAGAAGGTTCGTGCGGTCTTTACCAAATTTATATGGGCTGGAAAGAAACCGAGATTGAGGAGAGAGGTCCTGTCCAGAGTAAAGGAGCAGGGTGGTGTTGGTCTTCCGGACCCCATGCTCTACCACTCAGCGGTGCATCTCGGTAGAGTGGTCGACTGGTGCGTCCATGGCCAAAGCAAGCAGTGGGTGGGACTCGAGCAGAGCTTTGTGGGGGCTCCACTTAAGGGTGTCTCTTGGTTGGCAAAAGAGGAGGAAAAACTGGGAAGACAACACCCAACCATAGGTCCCACGCTAAGGGTGTGTGACGCGATGTTCCAACGGGGGGAGATTTCCCCCTCTCCCTCCCCCATGTACCCGGTCCTGGGTAACCCGCGTTTCACCCCGGGGTGCGGGGGCCGCCAGGCCCGGGCGTGGTTGGAGGCGGGTGTCTTTAGGGTGGGTCACTTTGCTGCGGGGGAGGGATGGACAGACTTGGATGAGCTTGCTCGGAGGGGCGGGCTGCCTGGGTGGTCCCACTGGCAGCGCTTGCAACTGAGGCACTTCCTGACCTCCATGCGGGAGCACGGGGAGAGCAGACGAGCCCTCACGGTCTTCGAGGAGATGTGTCAAAGCAAGGATGTAGAGAGACACGTCCTCTCGAGGCTGTATAGACTCCTAGTGGCCCCGCCGGACGCAGAAGCCCCGCCCTTCCTGGGTAGGTGGGAAAGAGACCTAAACCTAACCTGGTCGCCTGAGCAGCGCCGGAGGATATACACATTGGCACACAAGTCCTCAATATGTACCCGTCTCCAGGAATGTGGGTACAAAATATTAGCCAGATGGTATCGAGTCCCTACTGACCTACATAGATGGTTCCCGGACGTCCCCCCAAATTGCTGGAGGTGCGGTGGGGAGAGGGGTGATCTGCTGCACCTTTTCTGGTCCTGCCCCAAATTGCAGGAATACTGGAGTGTGATCAGACAGGTTGCAGGACAGATATCTGGCACGAGGGTTCCGGAGGACCCTGCTTTTTGTCTCCTCCACGTCTCTGAGATTCCCCTGAAGCGCTATCAAAATTCTATAACGTGTCGCCTGTTGAGTGCAGCTAAGGCCTGCATTCCGCAGGTGTGGAAAAGTAAGGATCCCCCATCCATAAGCAGCTGGTGCCGGTACGTGAACGACATCATGAGATTTGAGGACCTCATGTCCGCACGGGATGGCACCTTTGAAAGGTTCGCGGAAACATGGTATGGCTGGATGGCGTTCACGGACTCTCCTGCAGGAAAAGAATTACTTGATCCACACTAGGGTCCCCCCCCCCCCCCCCCCTGGCTCTCTCTTCCCTCCCTCTGCACCTCACACTCGCTCCCCCTCCCCTTCCCCCTCCCTTTGTGGTGTTTTATGTTCATTTCCACTTCCGCTTGACGTTCCCCCAATAAGGTTTACTGCTAACACAGTGCTGACAGCTGATTGACAGGAATTAAAGTATGACCCTTATGTAAATAGCCCTACGGGGTAATTGTCTATCTACAAAGATCTTTATTGTCTTGCATTACGTGTATGACTCATCTGACACTGTGTTTTTCTTCTGTTACATTTTGGAAGTGTAGACGGTTTCTTGATTTGTTGAAAATATTTAATAAATAAAGAATTAAAAAAAAAAAATGCTTCTATAAGGCATACATGAAATGTATTGATTCAGGTATGCATTGCTATACAATTTATGGGCTTGGCCATGCTGATACATGCAATGCCTTGGTGCTAAAGGCGCGCAGACTCCTCAACATAGCTGCAAAACATGTTCAACAATAGCAATCCGAGGCCTCAAAGGTCCCGTAAGTGGATCGCAAATGAAATGGTTTAATAGGGTGGTGGTCCCTCTGCAATCAGCTCTCTGAATCATGCGCAAGCCCATCCCAACAACGTAAGTTTTCTGAACGAACGAAAAATATCAGATTTTGTGGGGAAAATGATCCGAACTAACGCAAATGATCCGATTCAGTTTCGTTCTTCGAAAGCTCATATACGAAAGCGCCCGAACGTTCGTACTAATGGAAAATGAACAAAAAAAACAAAAGACTAACACACACAAAAACTTTCACAGACAGCTACGGAAGTCCAGACGAATGTGCCTCTGAATCGATCCTCTGATCCTTTATTTCTGCCAAAGATTCCCAGGACATAGTGCTCCTGACATTGCTTGCTAAGGCAGGGACAGAAGAAGATCTCTCACTATTAGATGTGAGAAGAACGCTAATTATTTATTTATAAATATCTAGAGAATGGCGAATAGCGGAATTGCTTTTGATAACTTTCAGCGGCAAGAGAAGAGGCTTAGCTGCCAGAACACAGACTATTGTGCAGGCTTATACATCCAGAGGAGTCTCTCCTCCACAGGTCTCAGCACATTCAACAAGCTATGTCAGCTTCCTTGGGCAGAGAGGACAGGTAACTCTATAGAAGAGATCTGTACAGCAGCAATGTGTTCTACACCCCACACCCTCCTCAAGTACTATAGACTAGATCTCCTTTCTCAAAAACACTGTGCCTTTGGTAGAAGGTTCTTACTAGCCGCTTCCCACCCCTACCCCCCATTACTGCACACACAGTGTATTGTCCTCACTCTCATCTTTCTTCACAGACCCCGGAGACACTATAGTGAAACATGAGATAATTGAGGATCAGGAAGAAATATTTGTGAAGGAGGAGGAAGTTTCACTACAGATCAGCTCAGGTGAGTAATAAACCATCTATAGAAAAGATTTCAGTATTACCTCTGTACAGTTACTCCACACACATGCTCTGATGGGTCTTATACATCTCAATGTGGGGGCATCACTCTTGTTATTTATTCACAGACCTCATGAGAAATATGAAAACCGAGGAGAAAGTTTCTGTGAATATAAATGTTTCCCGCACTGTGGCATCTATAGCTGGAATTCCCCATATTGCCCATGAAATAGTTCTCTTGGGGTCTCAGAATTTGACCTCCTCACAACAGGGGAATAGGGCAAACCATAAATACTGTCATCCACTCAAGGGGTCCAGGTAGTAGAGTGGTCTTCTCCTGTGGAGGTGGATGAATCTGCATCAGGTTTGGCCAGATCCATGCTGATCCTATGCCAAACAGTGGAGAAATTACTGGATGAGCTGGCATGCCGCAACTTTACCATGGTAGGGACAGCACAGTGGGCAGTTTCTCACTCTGTCTCTCAGTGTTCTCAGTAGCTTGACTGAAGCAGCACAGGGAGGTTCTGAAGAGCCGAGTCTCTCAGACTTACAGGTGAATGTCCATATAATGGACATAGGAAGGTTCCTGATACCCAGGCCTACATGCTGGCTGGTGAGCAGGACGAGTACAAGCTGCAGTGCAGGCTTGGGGACCGGTTGTGGAAGGCACTCTGTAATGTGGGGGCGGCCTTGCACAGTTTATTTTTCTTTGAGAATTTTAGATGCCTGGATCCAGGAAGTATTTTTACCCAGATACAAGATTGAGTTTGAGCCATGCTTCCACACAGCTATGTGCTATCCAACACTTCTCGATCAGTGGATATGTTGGTGATAACTATAGTTACTTGCCAAATCCTCTCCGTGGGTCGTCCTGAAGGATAAAGGGAGAAAATCCCCATTACACTTAACGGTAACGTTTTTCTACAAATCCTTCATGATGACCTCTTTGTTCCCCCCCCATTGTCATACGGTTTAACTTGTATTACTTGCTTAACACTGAGATGGGGAGGAAGGGGTGGGGTTTTAACCTTTGTTCAGTTTGTGTTTCCTCCCATGGGGTGTTGTCTCTGAACTGGTGGCTTAAGTCCCATTTTATGATGATAGGGCGCCCGTTTCCCACAGCTGATCAGTCTCATTTCAGCAAGCAGCAACCTCAAACCCTATCACTGCATTGCATTCTCCCATCATGCCCTCTCTATTCATTACAATGGAGGGGGTGTGATGCGGTCTGCCACATCCTGGTCATTAATTGCAATGGAAGTGGGTGTGGCACCCACTGTGATTGCTGGTGCAGGGTGTGAGTCCAGCATGGAAGCATAGGTGTCTGGAATTGTGATCCTGTAATTGGGTGAGTTGCTGATCGCCAGAGATTCTTTTGACATAGTTAAGACTTTCTATACACAAACATATTGGTAGTTCGTTGTTTGTTCCTCCATCGGTCTTGGATCTGCACTGCTTGTTACCACTGGGAATAGGACAGCCACAGTCTGTGTATGTAGCAGCCAGAAGGAGCTTTTGCTTTTATGCTTCCACTCTTTTCCTATTTGTAGCGTTTACCACAAGTATTGGTGTGCCGGAATATAAGGAGAAAGAAATTTACAGGTGAGCACACACAAAGTTTTTACTGTCTCAAAGCCTCTCAGGCACCACAATTTTAAGTCACTGTTTTTGGACACCATGGCTATTAAAACCAATGTGCTAGAGGAGACTGGTCTCTCTACAGCTGTGGTCTGAACACTGCTGTGTGCCTGGAAGGTCTCCTCTGCTAAGGTCTATCAGAGATCCGGAAAGTCCTAAATGAGATCTTATGATTATTCTGTGTACACTAATAGGTCTCACTAAATCCCTGGGATTCTGACTTTCCTGCATTCTGGCCCTGGAGTGAGCAGGAAGCTCAGTGAGCAACATAAAAGAAGAGGTCTTGTCTATTCTTTTCTTAGAGAAAGAATTTGGAGTTTGGCCCTTTATAACTTGGTTAAGACATTTATGATTATCTGGCCTGTAACACATCCTTAATGATCTGGGATATAAACTTGGTGCTCTTATCGCTTATAGCTGTGGCCCATAACATTTTGCAGAGGTTGCCTTGTTGGTCCTTTCTCAGAAGACGCCTTCTTTATATCAAGTCAGCAATGAGTCTTCAAGTTGCCGGCACTGTCTTTGAGTTCAGCTTATAGGATGAGCCACAGGAACAAAATCCTGTCCCAGACGTTATGGTTCTTTCCTATTGTCCAGCCCTTTCACACACTAGGAGTCGAGTCTACTCCATTTGGACATTGTCAGGGCAATCAAGTTCTACAGCGTTCCACAAAACCAAGGACTTTAGGATAAAAGATAGGGGTTTCCCCTCCCTTTAGGGACACTTCAAAGATAACTTACCACCCTAGCAGAATTTAAACAGAAGCAGTAGGTGACAAACGGTTTACTGCCATCATCATAGAAGAGAATTTTGTAATTAGTAAAGAGGGTGAACACTAGTAAGGCAACAGGACCAGGTGGCCTCTCTGGACAAAACCTGAAAATCTCTAAATGCCAAGTGAGCACAAATATGATAAATAAGGTGAAGGGGGAACAATGATGGGGCCCCCTGACCACCTGCGCCCAGAACGTAAGGGGGCTCCATCATTGTTCCTCCACCTTATTTATCATAGTTGTGCTCACTTGGCATCATCTACAGAAAGGAAGCACCATTCTCTGCTGTTTCAGGCTTTAGCTGCATCCATTTGAGACAAGACAAGACAAATAAAAGTTTACTCTATGAGCCGTTAAAGGGCCCCATTTAATGTTAGCACCAGGGCCCCATCACATTTAGTTGTGCCACTGCTAATGGACCCTGGCACACCCCTTAGTTATGCCCCTAATGGTGCCCCTAAGTTTGTCAGTGTGTGTGCTTGCTGCTGTCCCCTGCCCATCCGTGCCCGCCGTGACTGCAAGGCATGAAAAAAGTCCTTACCTTTCCCTGCACAGCTGCTCCCCATGCTGCCTCCTCCTTGCAACCAGGAATTGGACCTGAAACCCTCCGGTCAAAAAGATGCTTCCTTACCGCTAGGCCAGGACTCCTCGTTCTTATAATGTACCTTTTGATGCATAGTCCTAAAGCACATTGACTATGTAGGATACTTGTACGGTTATGTAAGTGACAGCTAAACTAAATTCCACACAGGGGTTTCCAGACTTTTCCATCTTGGTTGAAGTGGGCGAGGGGGGGGGGGGGGCAGGTCCTCAATCATGTTGAAAGCTACTGGTGCCATTATGCAGAGTTTTCCATGGGACTGAGCACATGTCAGAACAAGACATCTGTTATAATAGTGATTTGATTCCTGAATGAATGTAACTGCCTGTTACAAACCATCCGAGCCTGGGGTTATATACCAAGGAGGCAGCAGAGCTTTTTTTTGCCAGTGTTAACATTTACTTGGTAACAATATATAACCTTCATGTAATGTTCAAGTGATGCTGCCCCCCTCCCCCCAAAGCAAAAAGAAATATTATCCTGAATATTAAAATGCATTTTTCCCCTCTGCAGAATCTCTAATTTTGGTGACATGTCTGGCAAGTGCCCTGACTCACAGTGAAGAAGCATTTGCTCAGGCTTCTTGCTAAATGTACACACGCACACCGGGTACTGTGCTTTCTTTTGCTTAGCAACCTGCTTGTTATCTGAGGGGAGGAAGGGAACATCACTCAGGCACCGCTAGAATGCACCTACTGTGAATGAGCTAATTAAAAGGATGGTCTATGAGACTGAGCGTTTGATTATGTCAAGATGCACAGCACGCCTCTATCAGCTCAGCTGTTCATGACTGAAGCAAAGCCAGTGGCCTCACTTCTAATACAAAAGGTATTTCAGGAAACTCACATAAATATGCTTTTACATATTGGTGTACACAGTCCTCTCGGGATTTGGGGGGCACTATGCCCAGACATGGACTTTAACCTTTTAACTGCCAGCCACGTAAAATGTGCCTGACTTCCCCCCTTGCTAGCGGACAAGGTAAAAAAAAAAAAACACCTGACCCTTTCTGTTCCGTCCGGATCTCCTCTTCACCCGGAGGGACTCCGATCCCCCCTTGGGACTGCAGGGCAGTGCCTGGAATTCTCCGATGGTGGCTGCCATCTTTACTGCTAGCCCTGCCCCTTGGGGGCGGGGCGGATGGCTTCACCCGGTGGACGTAATACCGGCTCTAGGCCTCTCAGCTCTCAGATGCCAGTGATCGGTGGGCAGAGGAGGACGGAAGCTGCCTTCATGGGACCCCATACCAGTTCATAAGGCTCTGGGTTTGACAAGATATCTGCGGCTAGCGGGTGACTTGCCATTAACTCCAAGCCCCCCATTACCTGCCTCCCCAAAGCCCAGGGGGTGCAGAAGAGCCTGTGGTCATAGGCTATGCCAGATTGAAACCTGAAGGGCCAGGGGCCACCAAAGCTGGCCCCTGCACCCTGTTCTACAAGCCCCCGGGATACAGGGCTGGTTATGCTGGGTAGGGGGGAATTTACGCCATTTGTTTTTGTATTTTTAAAGGTTTTAACCCTTAAAATTCCAAACACAAAATGGCGCCCCCCACCCCTGGGATGGTGGACCCATGTCAATTTTTTTTTAATTAACTCCATGTTACCTGTCACCCAGCAGGTATAAAAGGCTTCCAGCAGCAGCAGGAGAGCAGAAGTCAAAGTGATCAGCAAGTGCTTGGGGATTGATGGGAGGTAAGTATTAAAAAATATATAATATTTTTTCTGTTTTTTTTTCATTTAACCCTTTGTGAACTGGTAAGGGGACCATGAGACCCCTATACCAGGTTACAAAGCTCTGGGTCTGGCAAGTCAACTGCAGCTAGCGGGTGACTTACATTTAAACACCAGCCCCCATCACCTGCCTCCCCAAAGCCCAGGGGAGGGGCCCGTGGCTATTAGGCTTTGGGGCTTTTAGCTGGCTGGGCAGGGGGCCACCAAAGCTGGTGCCCGGGCTGGTTACAAAAAATCACAGTTAAACATCACGCAAAATGGTGAAAAATGACCTGTCAGCAGAGGATGACAAAATCTCAAGTAAGCTGGCAGTTAAAATGGTAAATGTACCTATGCATGTTGGGTATTGTTCTGCTCAGGCGACCTTACGCTTTAAGATTTAGCTTGTTTTTCTTGTTTGCTTATTGCTATTTTAGGAAAAGGTGTTTTTTATTCTGCTTTTTTATAATTTTTTTTAGGGAAACCCTTTTCAACCTAAGAATTCTTTGAGAGACTACTTCCAGAAAGATGAGCTCAGTACAACAAGCTGGGTATGCTTAGAAAGCTTAACATGTACTATTCTCAGTGTGC
This sequence comes from Gastrophryne carolinensis, assembly GCA_027917425.1. NCBI lineage: Eukaryota > Metazoa > Chordata > Amphibia > Anura > Microhylidae > Gastrophryne > Gastrophryne carolinensis. The sequence continues at coordinate 11,038,400 of CM051237.1, forward strand.
CACACACCCCGCTTCCCCTTCCCCTAATTCTTACGATCGGGTTACTCACCAGCAGGTGACGACGTTGCAGAGAGGAAGTCTTGTAACGAGCCCCCTTCCGGCCCATATATACCTGGTACCTCCCACTTAACACCAGTGTTTTTCTCTCTGCATGGCGACAAGACAGAAGAAAGAAGTCTCCTACTTGCAGGTAGCTGGGGTCTTGCCCCGGCACCCCCTTTGGGTCTATTTCTGCCCAGTTTGATTGTTTGTTACCTAGATGGTTAATGGAAGCCTCCCAGCCCAGGCTGCTCACTGGACAAACGGTAGATGGCACTATAGGTGCCTAGGAGCTTATCTCCTCCGCTCGACCTCACGCGTGGGGCAATGCGGCTATCCGGCATGGTGATCCGGATTTGGGATGCCCCTGTCCCGAAGTTCCCCTTGGCCCCTTTCTCTCCCGTTACGGTCCCTTCTCCCTTCACTATGGGGGGGGGGGGGTTGGGGGGTGTATTATATGCATGTGGTGTTTTTACTTTACTTGTGTGTTAAAGTATTGACAGTTTCAGGCTTAGCGCCGCGGGATGCGCGCACGCGGCCTGAACTGCTAAGGCTATGTATCTGTTTCCCCCCCCCCCCCCACTGATCCAAGGGCGTCGGGGCGCTGTATCCGGCACCGCCATTGTGCGGGCCGTGCTGTTGGCAGTTTCAGGCGCACGGCCTGAACTGCCAGGGGAGGGCGTCGGGGCGCCCTCTCTGTATCCGGCACCGCCATTGTGCGGGCCGTGCTGTGGCAGTTTCAGGCGCACGGCCTGAACTGCCAGGGTTGTGCATAGGCTCCCCCCCCCCCCACTGACCGAGGGCGTCGGGGCGCCCTCTCTGTATGCGGCACCGCCATTTGGCGGGCCGCACTGTTTGAATTGAGGGGGCGGGGCCCTGATGACGCGATGGTGGGGGCGTGGCCTGAGCTGGTTGACTCGCAGCTCGGCCCCGCCGCACTTCCTCCTTCTGATCAGGAGTCAGGTGCGGGGGACTCGGCTGCAGGAAGCTGTGTTTCAGGCTCTGCTGCTGCTGCCTTTGCTCTTCATGCCTTGTTCAGGTAAGCGGCCTCACCTCGTGTGGGGCCGCTCTGTTTATTATTATTAGGATTGTTTCAGCTTGTGGTGGGGGACGGTATGTTGGCTGGCCTCTTAAAGCACTTTGGGGCTTTTTCAATATATTGTATATGCTGCTTTCTGTATGAATGTTTGTGCTGCATGCTGCTCCTTTTTCTGGGGATCTTACTGTTGTCTATTTTCCCCCTCCTGGGATCCCCTCACTGCAGTGGCTCTCCCGGTTCTTTTATACCTGGCTAGTCTTATTACTCTAAATTGGGAATTTAAAAAAAAAAAAAAAGAGGGATAATTAAAATTTAATCCTCCCTTCCCGGGACATTAATTTAAAGGGGCATCCCGGGTGGCTTTATGCGTAAAACCCACGGTTGTGCGAATACCATAAAATCACCATATGGAGGCTTCCGGAAATGGCTCTTCGGGGCCATCTAGGCTGTGTGGGGGTTGTGGGACTCCGCTGCCAGGCGATGATGTTATATTATGCATTCCTTGTGCAAAGCAGAATATTGTGCGTCAGTCCGTCGCTCCGGCTTCTGACTCCTCGCAACTTCCGTCATCTCCTACCCCCCCCTCCCTATTCCGGACCCCGTGTGACATTGTCAAAAGTGGGGATTCGCAATCCGATGTGTGTGCGCGATTGACCAACCTCGAGAAGATATTTTCCGCCAAAGGAGCTCAGAAGGCTACAGCGAAGCGGAAACACCTTTCTCCGGCAGCTCCTGCTTCGGAGGATGAGAGGTGCGAAGTTGTGGATTGGTCCGATTATTCCCTGGACGAGGAGGGGGAACTCCTGGTGGAGTCGGATGAGCCTGCAGACCAGCTAGAGATTGATGCTGTGGGCGATCAGGCTACGGGGGTATCCCTTGACACCCCCTCCATTTTGGCTCAAATGTTTGAAATTTTGAATTTAGATCCACCTGAGGCAGTCGCCCTGCCAAAGGGTGAGTTGTTTGGTGTGCCTCAGCCGCGTTTGGTGTTTCCCAGGCAACAACACTTTGAGAGGGTTGTGCTTAAGGAATGGGAACAACCCACGCGACGGGCTGGAATCCCTGCTAGTTGGGATAAACGCTATCCTTTTCCGGAGGAATTGGTGAAGCTTTGGTCAGTTCCCCCTGACGTCGATACCCCTGTGTTAGGGCTGTCTAGCACGGCTGTGGTACATTCTGACACCACTGCCATTAAGGATGGTGAGGATCGTCGGATTGACCAGTTTGCTCGTCACGGTTTTATCAGTGCCGGATCAGCGCTGCAGCCGGTGTGTGCTTCGGCGCTTCTTCTGTTGGCAGTTAGGTCCATTATTCGGGATCTGTGCGCAGATCTTGATCCCGCTTGTGATGAGTTTAGTGCTCTTAACCCTTTAAGTGCCAGCCTACCTGGGGTTTTTGTCACACTCTGTTGCCAGACCATTTTGCACTATTTTGCACTCCCCATGTTCAAATGTGATTTTTGAAGGGATTTCCAGGGATTTCCCAGGAAAATGATATATTGTTCTTTTCAGCAGAGTCTGAGCTTTAACATGAAATGTCTTGTTTGTCATTTTTTAGGTGTATTCTCAATATTTTTTGGCGAAATATGTGCAAAAAAATAAAAAATTTTTTACAATTTGTAGTGTTTTTTTGTAATAAAAAATGTAAGTTTGTCAATAAAATCTTATTGCGTGTGAAACCCCAATTTCTCACAGTTACAGCAGTACCACATATATATTGGTAGACACCTTTTCCTGCCCAGGAGACTCCCCCAAACTGAAACAGAGCTTTAGGGGATTTTCAGAAAAAATACAACAGTGATATGCGCTATGCGCACCTTGCAGTTTTTCCAGAAAAACAACCCTTTACATTTGAAATACCCCCCACAGACTATATATTTTCTGGAAGTACACACCTCAGGCTTTCTATTTGTACCAGGCTTGTTGATGTGGCCACAGTTTTCTAGAAGTAATCCCTCAATGTATTCTTTGGTTGCAAAGAGTTTCCCTAAAAAAAGAATAAAAAAGCAGAATCAAAGCCACATTTTCCTAAAAAACTATATACAAACAAGAAAATACAAGTATAATCTGAAAAAGCAACATCCCCCGAACAGAACGATACCCAACATGCATTGCTACTGTCAAGGGAAGAGTTGCCAAACACCCCAAAGTAAAGCATGAGCATAATGGTAATTTTTCTTGAAAATTTCAGCTCTGCAGACAAAGTGCGCACCTTGCGATTTTTCAACCAAAACAACCCTTTACATTTGGAATATCCCCCATAAACCATATATTCCCTGAAAGTACACATGTTAAGCTTTCTAAGCGTACCCAGCTTGTTGTAGTGGGCTCATCTTTCTGGAATTAATCCCTCAAAGAACTCTTTGGTTGCGCAGGGTTTCCCTAAAAAATGTATAAAAAAGCTGAATAAAAAACACCTTTTCCTAAAATATAAATATGCAATCAAGAAAAACAAGCTAAGTCTGAAAGCGCAAAAGTCCAATGTTGCTGGTGCACTCTTACAGACACATTATTGGTGGGTGCCAGAGCCGCGGTGGCGCCGCTATGTATCCAAGTAGGTAAATAGGCACGGCACTCCAAAGCATACGTTTAAATGCTTGTATTCAGTTACAATAGTAAAAAGTTCCAATAACACATAAGGTACAAAAAGATATAGTCCATATCATGGCCAAAAAGGAGAAACAGTCTCACCTATCCAACGTTTCGGGGGTCGGGTGCCCCCTTTATCAAGGAGGACTGTAAACCGGGATGTGCTGCATCCCCCATCTATATATATACAAATTCCCGCCTGACGTCACTGTGACGTCAGTGGGCTGATTCTAGTATGCCCCGTATTTGATATGTACATTTAATAGTGAAATTAATAAAGATGGGGCTGTGATTACTTACCTGCATCCACCGGGGCTCCAAGTTGCGGAGATCCCGACACCGCCAGCCGCCGCTCGCTGCACTGGCGGGCGGCGGTTTCCCCGTCTGTCAGCGGGGACAGGGAGCTGGCAGCCGGGCTCAAAAAGGTTCGCGGCCCCAGCCTCTGCCACCGGCCCGTGAGACAGACAGCGTCTGTCAGAACACCGCTGCCTCTATGCAGAGGCTGCGGCACGTAGAAGACCGCTGTCACGGGCCTGTCAGTGCCCCTGGGTGGCGGTGAGAGCCCAAATGAGGGCTCATTGGAGCAGGCATAAGATTCCTTATGAAGTACAATATAAAGATAACAGATGAAGTAAAGAGGGGATATGAAGGGTAAGGGGCAATAAAGGAACTTAAGGAAAGAAAGAGACATATAGAGCATAGAAGGACGCAGAGAAATATTAGAGGATGGAAAGAGAACGCCAGAGCAAGGGAAAGAGAAAAGGGAAAGAAACCATAAGTGTCTGATTGGATGGAAAGAGATGGATCACGGAAGGGGAGTGGGGCGAGGGGAATAATGGGCCACAGAAGGTACCCTAAGATTTGGACAGGAGGCAGAGAAGGAGGGGCAAAAGGGAGTAAAAAGGGACATGGAGGAACAGGAAAGTGGAAGAGTAAACCAATACAATGGGGGATGTGAGACCAGGGGCCAAGGCATAGGTCAGTGATGGGACATATTGAAGGGGGAGTAGAGAGAAGAGGTGGGGGTTTGGGAGAAACAAGGGAAGTTCAAGGGGAATTTATGAAGGATGCTGTATTCCAGTGGCAAGCCACTTGAGTCACTTCAGCGTCGTGGTAAATAACAGGCAAATCCAAACGTGGTATTGAGACCCCTCGGCTGAACGGTATCCAATTTATGAATCCAATAAGTCTCTCTCTGTAGAAGTCTAAGGTGTCGGTCCCCTCCTCGACGTGGTCTTTCAACATGCTCAATCACCATGCCACGGAGTTCATGAGTCTGATGTTTGTGTGTCACAAAGTGGACTGCCACAGGTTTATCATAATCAAGAGATTCACCGTTGCTGTGTTTGTTGATACTAATATGCACATCACTACGGTGCTGCTGGAACCTCTTCTTAAAAGGGCCTATAGTCTTTCCAACGTATAGAAGGCCACAAGGGCATTTCAATAAGTATACACAAAAGTCGGTGAGACATGAGAACACTCCACGGATTTTAAAGCGCTGTCCAGTGTGCGGGTGGGTGAACTCGGAACCACGGATCAGGGAGTTACACACGTTGCAATTGTTGCACCTGAAGCATCCGGTGCGGGTTGAGAGCATAATGGGTTTTTTTGAATATTTTTCAAAGGGGTCAGCCGTGACTAAGGAGTCCCTTAAATTCCTGTTACGCTGATAGACCTTAAGAAAGGGTTTCTTGATGACCGGACACACCGTGGCATCGGCCGTCAATATACACGCATGTTTTTTAATGGTGTGCTCTATGGTAGGAGCAGCTTGATTGAACGTTACCATGAACGGGGGTTCGTTCCTCTTGTTGCCTCTTATCCTTTTTCTCACCTGCCCAGATCTCTTCTGCACGTTTACGGGCTTGGGCGAGTACAGATTCGGGATACCCCTGGACACGAAATTTGTCCGTCATTTGTGTTAATTGATCCGTTCGGATCGCCGGATCAGAATTGATCCTCAGGACCCTTAAGAACTGTGAGATGGAGAGGCTGTTCACCAACGGTCTGGGGTGTGCACTGTCATATCTTAACAGTGTGAAAAGCGCAAGGTCCCCCGAACAGAACAATACCCAACATGCAGAGGTACTATTAACCCTTTTAAATGCTAGCCTACTTGAGATTTTGTCACCCTCTGTTGACAGGTCATTTTTCCCCATTTTGCGCCATGTTTTGCGACATTTTTGCTGGAATTTTCAGGAAAATTATATATATATTTTTTGCAGCAGAGTTTAGGCTTTAACATGAAATGTCTTGTTTGTAAATTTTATTTATTATTTTATTTATTATTAAGTAAAAAAAAAATAACATTTTTTTTTAGAATATTGCCTCCTTTATTTTAAATAAAAAATGTATTTGATTAGGGAAAACCATATTGCATGTGAAAGCCCCATTTCTACCGATTAGAACGGTACCGCATATTTATCGGTAGCCCCCTGTTCCTGCCCAGGAGACCCACCTAACTGAAACAAGTAATTTTTAACATTTACAAATAAAATACAACTACCATCCACACTACAAAGGGTTACATCGAGGGCATTTTTTGGGGGGATTTTTAAGGGTTAAAAACCCTTAAAAAATAAAAAAAAATGACATGGGGCTCCCCCTTACCCAAAGTAACCAGCCCGGGACCAGCTATGCAGGGCTTGGAGGAACAAGCCCGCATAGCCCGTGGGCCTGGGCTCTTCTGCCCCCCCCTGGGCTTTGGGGAGGCAGGTAATGGGGGTGCCAGGGGTTAATGGCAAGTCACCGGCTAGCGCAGGTGACTTGCCATCCCCCCAGCCTTGAGAACTGGTATAGGGGTCTCATGGACCCCTTACCAGTTCACAAGGGGTTAAATGTAAAAAAAACACACAAAGAGAAAAAATATTTTATTATTTATTTATTTTTTTTTAATACTTACCTCCCATCCATAGTGGAGCACTCTGTCCCTCGGCGATCACTGGCTTCTGCTCACTTGCTAGAAGCCTTTTATAGCTGCTGGATGACAGAACACAAAAGGGTTAATTAAAAAAAAAAATGACATAGGGTCCCCCCTCCCATTTTTTTTGGGAATTTTAAGGGTTATAAACCCTTAAAAATCCCCCCAAAAAATGACATAGGGTCCCCCCTACCCAGCATTACCGACCCGGGCCAGCTATGGGGGCTTGAAGAACAGGGCACAGGGGCCAGCGTTGGTGGCCCCTGGCCCTGCAGGCTACTAGCCCACATAGCCACTAAGTGGCCCGGGCCCTTCTGCCCCCCCTGGCCGTTGGGGAGGCAGGTAATGGGGGGCTGGTGGTTAATGGCAAGTCACCCACTAGCCGCAGGTGACTTGCCAGACCCAGAGCCTTGTGAACTGGTATAAGGTGTCTCATGGACCCCTTACCAGTTCACAAAGGGTTAACTGAAAAAAAAACACCACACAAAAGAAGTATTTTATTAAAAAAAAAAAAAAAAAAATTTACTGTACTTACCTCTGATTGTATGCTCCTTTGTCCCGCGCCGCTCTGATGACAGATGCCGGTGATCGGCATCCAGAGAAGGGGGAGGCAGGAGATCAGAGGATCTCCTGCCACCTCCTTCACCGGCACCGATCACCGGCATCTGACAGCTGAGAGAGCTGAAGCCGGTGATCGGGACCGGGATGACGTCATAGCCCCGCCCCCAAAAGGGGTGGGGCTTGGTGTGGAGACGAGTCGGTATGATGTCATAGCCCCGCCCCTCAGGGGGGCGCGGCTTAGCGACAAGATGGCGGCCGCCATCGAGGAGGAGAGAGCCTCCCGGGCTCTCTCCTGAAGATCGGTAAGTCCTGGGGGGGGATCGGAGGCCCCCCAGGTGAAGAGGAGGGACAGCGGGAGCCAGCGCACATGGAGGTAAGTGAATGTCATTTTTATTATTTTTTTTTTTTTACAGTTAGCAGCAGCTGCTGCAGAAGCGGGGGGGGTGGCCTATTCCGGGGGCTCTCCTGGAGCCATCCGACCCCCCACGGGGGATCGGATGGCACCAAATTAAAGAGGAGACCCGGCTGGATCCAACGAGGGGTCAGGTGAGTATTTCTGTTATATTTTTTTTACTGTGGGGGTTTAAAATCAGCTACGTGAGTCTCACGTAGCTGGCACTTAAGTGGAGTAGAGGCTGCTACGTGAGACTCACGTAGCTGGCACTAGAAGGGTTAAGCAGTGTGAGTCATTTATTTCCTTTGTCCTGACCGCTCAGGACGATGCTCTGGCGATGAGTAGCAGGACAGCGGCAATCCTGGTGGCTATTCGTCGGTCAGTGTGGCTGCGCCAGTGGTCGGCGGACTTGGTCTCTAAAAAGGTGGGTTTTTTTGGGTTTGCGACTGTTTGGTGATAAATTAGATACAGTTGCAAAAGGTGGTAAATTACCTCAACGCAAGAGGCCTCGTCGCCCCTTTCGGGGTGCAAGTGCCTTTAGACCTTCCTTTCGGGGATTTAGAGCGGGTAGGGGGGCTTCCTTTCCCGCTACCAGAGGTGCAGGTTGGACCCGGGGGAAGCCCAAACCTGCTGGTAAGCCCGCTCAGCAATGAGGGGCTGCCCTGACCCGTGCGGGTGGGGGGACGATTGTGACACTTCTCCCAGGTTTGGGACCAGGAGGTTCCGGACAGATGGATCCATGAGGTGGTGTCGTCCGGTTACAAACTGGAGTTCGAGTCTCGCCCTCCTTCACGTTTCTTTCGGTCTCGGGTGCCCATCGATCCTTTGGCCGCACAGGGGCTCCTGGCGTCGGTAAGGAATCTTTTAGAAATGGCGGTCATCCGGCCGATGCCGCGCTTAGAGATGGGCCTCGGTTTTTACTCCAACCTTTTCGCAGTGCCCAAAAAGGACGGGTCGGTTCGTCCCATCCTGGACCTGAAATTACTCAACAGGTTCATCCGTATTCGGAGGTTTCGCATGGAAACTTTGCGTTCGGCCATCGGTTCTCTTCGGCAGGGGGACTTCATGACGTCCATAGACATCAAGGATGCTTATCTTCATGTTCCCATCCGCCAGGCTCATCAACATTTTCTTCGATTTGTGATGAAAGATCAGCATTTTCAATTCGTGGCACTTCCGTTTGGCCTGACCTCGGCTCCAAGAGTGTTCACCAAGGTGCTGGCAGGGGTGATGGCCATTTTCAGATCTCGGGGCATTTGTGTCGTACCTTATTTGGACGACCTTCTCATCATGGCTCCGTCCCTCAATCAATCAGAGACAGACACCAGGATGGTGGTCTCCACGCTGGAAAGCTTTGGTTGGGTGATCAACTTTCCCAAGTCCTCCCTCGCTCCGGCCAGGGTGGTGTCCTTTCTGGGGATGCAGTTGGACTCTTGTAAACACAGGTTGTTTCTCCCTCAGTCCAAAATGTATCTGATTCAGGAGTTGGCTCGGGTCCTACTTTCCAATCCTCGGCCGTCCATCCGTCTGGGGATGAGGCTGGTAGGGTTGATGGTTGCCTCGTTCGAGGCAGTTCCTTTCGCTCAATTTCACACGAGGACGCTTCAGCTCCATCTGTTGGCGTCCTGGGACCGGCGGCCTCTGTCGCTGGATCGGCCCTTCCAGTTGTCCTCCCGGGTTCCGCAGTCCCTCCAATGGTGGTTGGTCTCGGCCAATCTCGTGAAGGGCAGGTCTTTCCTGACCCCTCTTTGGGAAATTGTCACCACGGACGCCAGTCTTTCGGGATGGGGCGGATTCTGGAAGGATCTTCAGTTCCAGGGGTAGTGGGGACCTCAAGAGGCCCACTTACCCATCAATGTTCTGGAACTGATAGCCATCTGTCGGGTTCTTGCTCTTCTGACTCAACATGTTCTGGGCCTTCCGGTCCAGGTTCGTTCAGACAATCGAACAGCGGTTGCTTACATCAATCATCAGGGAGGGACTCGCAGTCTGGGTGCTCTCAGAGAGGTGTCCCTGATCCTGACCTGGGCGGAGGCCCATGTTCCTTGTCTCTCGGCGGTGTACATCCCAGGGGTGGAAAACCAGGAAGCGGACCTGTTGAGCAGGGGCTCTTCCCGTCTGGGAGAATGGGCTCTCCATCCTCAGGTTTTTCGCTCACTGTGTCTCCGGTGGGGGACGCCGGAGGTGGACCTGTTTGCCTCTCGTCACAATTGCAGGCTCCCGAACTTTGTGTCGCTCTCCCAGGATCCTTTGGCTCTGGCAGTGGACACCATGTCCCTGAGCTGGGGGGATCTGGGGTTTCTGTACCTGTTTCCTCCGATACCCATGCTGGGCAGGGTGGTATGGAAGCTGGCTCTGGAAAGGGTGTCCGCCATTCTCGTGGCCCCAAGGTGGCCAAGGCGAGTATGGTTCGCAGACATCGTTCGGCTGGCAGTGGACCAGTTCGTTCTGCCTCTTCGGCCCGATCTGCTCACTCGGGGTCGGCTGTGTTACCCCAATTTACCAACGCTGGGTTTGACGGCCTGGCTGCTGAAACCTCCATCTTGAAGGAGGAGGGTCTTTCTGACTCGGTCGTTAAGACTCTGATCAGTGCCCGGAAGAGGTCTTCTTCTATCATCTGCTATAGGACTTGGAAAGCCTGTATCGCTTGGTGTGAGATTAGATCTTTTCCTTGTAGGGTCTTTTCGGTCTCCAGGATTCTGGAGTTTTTACAATCTGGTCTTCAGCTAAGTACTTTGAAAGGGCAAGTTTCTGCCTTATCTGTCTTTTTTCAGAAGCGTTTTGCGCTTCATCCTTTAGTTAAAACTTTTTTCCAGGGGGTTACGCATGTGCGGCCCCCCAGGAAACCATTACTCCCTGTTTGAGACTTGAATTTGGTTCTTTGTGCTCTTCAGGCTCCTCCTTTTGAGCCTTTGCAAGATATTGCTTTGTCTACCCTGACTCAGAAGATTGTCTTCTTGGTAGCTATCACTTCGGTTCGGCGTGTCTCGGAGTTGGCGGCCTTGTCTATGCAGGCGCCCTACTTTGAGAGGCATCAGGATAAAGTGGTCTTTCGGTTCAAACCAGACTTTCTTCCTAAGGTTGTTTCTGCTTTTCATGTGAATCAGGATATTGTTCTTCCCTCCTTGTGTCCTAATCCTAAGAATGACAAAGAGAGGGTTTTGCATTGTTTGGATGTAGTACGCTGTGTTAAGTACTATTTGATTATTACTTCTCCTTTTCGTAAAACGGATGCCTTTTTTGTTGTGCCCTGTGGGCCTAAGAAGGGTTTGGCACCGGCCAAATCTTCCATTAGCAAATGGATACGTCAGGCCATTATTGCGGCCTATTCTGCCAAGGGGAAGGTTCCCCCTTTTCGTATCACTGCTCATTCTACTCACGCCGTTGGAGCGTCTTGGGCTTTTCAGCACCAAGCTTCTGTTGAACAAGTTTGTAAGGCCGCCACTTTTTCTAAGTTTTACAAGGTTGATGTGCGGGCCTCAGCGGATGCAGTTTTTGGCCGCAAAGTTCTGCAGACTGCAGTCATTTAAGTTATGCTTCATTTTTGCCTTCGGATACCCATCCCTTGTGGACACTGCTTTTGGATGTCCCGATCGTAAGAATTAAAGGGGAAGCGGGGTGTGTGGCACACTGAGAATAATAGCATTTTGTGAGTACTCACCTGAAAAATGGATATTGTCAGTGTGCCACACACCCCGCTTCACACCCACCCTTTTCGGTATCCCGAATCCTTTATATGGTGAAGCTTTTATTTATTTTGAGGTTACCGTTAGATTTACTGGTACCTTGTCTTTCTGCTTTTTAAATCACTGGTGTTAAGTGGGAGGTACCAGGTATATATGGGCCGGAAGGGGGCTCGTTACAAGACTTCCTCTCTGCAACGTCGTCACCTGCTGGTGAGTAACCCGATCGTAAGAATTAAAGGGGAAGCGGGGTGTGTGGCACACTGACAATATCCATTTTTCAGGTGAGTACTCACAAAATGGTATTTTCAAGGAATGTATGGTTTGTTGGGGGTATTCCAAATGTAAAGGTTTGTTTTGGTAGAAAAAGCGCAAGGTGCGCACTTTGTCTGCAGAGCTGAAATTTTCAAGTAAAATTATCCTTATGCACATACTTTACTTTTTTTTTTTTTTTTTTTTTATATACATTTTTATTGATGTATGCATTTCAAATTACAATTACAACTTACAATCGTCCCCTTAAAAAGAGGCAACTTACAGTAACTAAACATACACATATATAAACATGTGTACATGCTTTACTTTGGGGTGTTTGGAAACTCTTCCCTTGACAGTACCTATGCATGTTGGGTATTGTTCTGTTAGGGGGACTTCATTTTGGGGGAGTCTCCTGGGCAGGAAAGGGTGTCTAATACATATGTGGTACTGGGATAAATGGGAATTTCACATGCAATACGATTTTGACAAACTTACATTTTTATTGCAAAAAACACTACAAATTGTAAAGTTTTTTTTTTCTTTTTCTTTTTCTGCACATATTCACCCAAACATATTGAGAATACACCTAAAAATGACAAACAAGACATTTCATGTTAAAGCTCAGACTCTGCTGAAAAAAAAAACAATATATTAACAATATATAATTTCTCTGGAAATCCCTTCAAAAATCACAGTTGAATATGTGGAGCGCAAAATATTGCAAATTAGTCTGGCAACAAAGGGTGACAAAATCTCCAGATAGGCTGGCAGTTAAAGGGTTAAAGTAGCCCCCTAGGAAATGTGAAGGATGCTTAGGAAGCCAAAATCAGGCATTCGGCTATTTATGATGTGAGACAATAGCTATACACTGCAATGAAGCATCTTTCCTATAGGAGAAGGGTGCCAGGAAAAGTGTAGGCTTGCTTTAATGACTTTACAAGCCGTTTTTTATATCTAATTTGTGAAACCAAATGTAGTTGCCCTTTAACCTTCTCTCTCTCCCCCTCCCTTCCTTATTTACTCCAGGTGGACCATCTAGAAAGAATACAATGGCTGAACATGCTGTTATCTCTCCAGCTACCAAAAAAGAAGCTGATGACATCAAAGCAAGGGATACATGGGTCTCTACAACTACAGACCCCCATCCAGCAATGAAGCCCACACATCTCCCATCTCATCCCTCTATACAGGGGAGTCAAACTGCTTTCCATACCCATCATACAGCTTATAAATCAAAGAAGACATATTCCTGTTCAGAATGTGGAAAATGCTTTTCTAAAAAATCACAGCTTATCATACATGAAAGAGTTCATACAGGGGAGAAGCCATATTCATGTTCTGAATGTGGGAAATGTTTTCCTAGAAAATCAACCCTTATCAGTCATAAAAGAGTTCATACAGGGGAGAAGCCATATTCATGTTCTGAATGTGGAAACTGCTTTGCTAAGAAATCACACCTTATCGTACATGAAAGTGTTCATACAGGAGAGAAACCATATTCCTGTACTGAATGTGGAAAATGTTTTTTTGTAAAAGCACAGCTTATCATACATGAAAGAGTGCATACAGGGGAGAAGCCATATTCATGTTCTGAATGTGAGAAATTTTTTTCACACAAATCAGCCCTTATCAGTCATAAAAGAGTTCATACGGGGGAGAAGCCATATTCATGTTCTGAATGTCAGAAATGTTTTTCTAGAAAATCAGCCCTTAAAACACATGAAAGAGTTCATACAGGGGAGAAACCATTTTCATGTTCTGAATGTGGAAAATGCTTTTCTAAGAAATCGCACCTTATCAGACATGAAAGAGTTCATACAGGGGAGAAACCATTTTCATGTTCTGAATGTGGGAAATGTTTTTCTGATAAATCATCCCTGATCATACATGAAAAAGTTCATACAGGAGAGAAACCATATTCATGTTCTGAATGTGGGAAATGTTTTTCTGATAAATCGGCCCTAATCAAACATGTAAGAGTTCATGCAGGGGAGAAACCATTTTCATGTTCTGAATGTGGAAAATGCTTTTCTAAGAAATCGCACCTTATCAGACATGAAAGAGTTCATACAGGGGAGAAACCATTTTCATGTTCTGAATGTGGGAAATGTTTTTCTGATAAATCATCCCTGATCATACATGAAAAAGTTCATACAGGAGAGAAACCATATTCATGTTCTGAATGTGGGAAATGTTTTTCTGATAAATCGACCCTAATCAAACATGAAAGAGTTCATACAGGGGAGAAACCATTTTCATGTTCTGAATGTGGGAAATGCTTTTCTAAGAAATCGCACCTCATGAGACATGAAAGAGTTCATACAGGGGAGAAACCATTTTCATGTTCTGAATGTGGGAAATGTTTTTCTGATAAATCATCCCTGATCATACATGAAAAAGTTCATACAGGAGAGAAACTATATTCATGTTCTGAATGTGGGAAATGTTTTTCTGATAAATCGTCCCTAATCAAACATGAAAGAGCTCATGCAGGGGAGAAGCCATATTCATGTTCTGAATGTGGGAAATGTTTTTCTCGTAGATCACACCATAACAGACATAAAATAGTGCATACAGGAGAAAAAACATATTCATTTTCTGATGTGGGAAATGTTTTCTGATAAATCAGCCCTTATCACGCTCATGCAGGAGAGAAGCAGTAACAAACTCCTGAATGTGAAAAATATTTTCCTAGTTAATCAGCCCTTATGAGACATTATTTAAGGGTTCATACAATGAAGAACTTTGACCGTGTACTAAACGTGTGAAATAATTTACCATTAACTAATAGTTTTTACACATCAAATTGGTTAATTATCTTATTGGTAAAAATACAATTCTGTGATTACTTACCTGTAGAATTGGTATTATATGTATACAGCACGTCCTATTCCAGAATATTCCTTACACATGGGTAATACATCCACAAGATGGCGCTGGACTGCAGAAAACAGCTTGTGGCTCCTCCCGGCCCTATATAAGTCAAGGACCTCCCACAAATTTCCCAGTATTGACAAGCAGTTACACAAGAAGCCGGGAGAACAATGATAACAAGAATTCAAAAAAGAACAATTGATCCATCACTATACAGATGTAACTAAGAATAATGATAACAAGGGTGGGACGGAACAGGACGTGCTGTATACATATAATACCAATTCTACAGGTGAGTAATCATAGAATTGTATTATTCTAAGTATACAGCACATCCTGTTCCAGAATGTTCCTTACACATGGGACATCCAATAGCAGTGTCCGTAAGGTAGGGTGGGATCCCCAAAACTAACAACGGGCAGTTTAAACCACTGCCGCCTGCAGAACTTTGCGACCAAAAGCAGCATCAGCTGAGGCCCTAACATCAACCTTGTAAAACTTAGAAAAGGTATGAACAGAAGACCAAGACAAACTTGTTCAACAGAAGCTTGGTGCTGAAAAGCCCAAGAGGCACCAATAGCATGAGTAGAATGAGCAGTAAGGCGGAAGGGAGGTTCCTCTCCCTTAGCAGAATAGGCTTGTATCACCGCCTGACGGATCCACTTGCTGATAGCACCCTGCCCAACAGAGGAAAAGGAGGGAACACATGGAAGAGCTTTCAGCTCCTCTAAGACATTGCTAGTGCATCCATGGCGAAGGCCAAAGGGTCCTGGGACAGAGAGACAAAGACTGGAAGCTTGTGATTGTGGCAGGACGCAAACAGATCCACATCTGGCTGACCCCAACGGTGACACGGAGCGGAATATCCTGCTGCTGAGAGACCATTCTCCCAGGCGAGAAGTTTCCCTGCTCAGGGAGTCTGCCTCCAGATTTTCCACTCCCGGGATGTACACTGCCGAGATGCAGGGAACATTCTCCTCTGCCCTGGACAGTATCAGGGACACTTCCTTGAGGGCCCTCTTGCTCCGGGTCCCTGCCTGATGATTGATGTAGGCAACCGCCGTCTGGTTGTCCGAGCGGATCTGCACAGCCCGACCCCGAAGGTGTGGAGTCAGTTGGGCGAGAACAACTGTATCGCCCTCAGTTCCAGAATGTTGATATGGGTGTGGGCCTCCTGAGGGCCCCACTGACCCTGGAATTTCAGGGATTTCCAAAAGCCCCCCCAACCTGTCAGACTGGCATCTGTGGTGACTGTCTCCCAGCACGGAGCCAGAAAGGATCTGCCCACCAAGAAGTTCCTTGAGTCCAGCCACCACAAGAGAGACCACTTGGCCAGAGGGGACAGAACAAACACCTGATCCAGGGACACAGGGTCCCAATCCCAAACTGACAAGAGGTGAAGTTGAAGAGGTCTCATGTGAAACTGAGCGTATGGAACAGCCTCGAAGCAAGACACCATCAGCCCCACCAGCTGCATACCCTGCCGGATGGAATGATGAGGGCAAGACAGAAGAAGCTTGGCTTGAGCTTGCAGACTGTCCAGCTTCTGCTGAGGGAGAAGGATCTTGACCTGAGATGTATCCCATAAAGGACCTGACCATTGACGGTGATAGGGAAGACTTGGAATGGTTGATCACCCAGCCGAAGGACTCCAGTGTGGACACCACCATCTGGGTATCCAGTTCGGCCTGCTGGAAGGACCGAGATGTGATGAGAATGTCGTCCAAGTAAGGAAGGATGCGAATGCCCTGAGATCTCAGCAGAGCCATTATGCCTGCCAGCACCTGAGGAATCTCTGATGACCTAGAAAGATTGGTATATGAAGGTAAGCATCCTTGATGTCTACAGAGGTCATGAAGTCCCCCGGGCATAGTGAATTTACAGCTGAGCGCAGAGTCTCCATACGAAAGAGTTTGAATCTGACAAATTAGTTGAGGCGCTTTAAATCCAGGAAGGGTCTGTTGGACCCGTCTTTTTTGGGTACAGTAAAAAGATTGGAATAACCACTTTCATTTAAAGGCACTTGGCAGATGACCCCTAACTCCAGAAGGTTTTGGACAGTAAGGCGCAAACCCTGGGCTAAAAGGGGGTTTTGAGCCATCGGGGATTTGATGAATCTTGGGGACGGCCAGGCTGCAAACTCTATCTTGTAACCGGAGGACACTACCTCCTGAATCCACCGGTCTGAGACGTGAGCAAAAAAGCCGAAGCTGTCCAGGCGCCCCTTCATACCTGTGGGGGCTTGGGTGAGGATTTTGGCTTGGGACCCCAGGAGAGTCCAGGACGGCCACGTCCTCTGCCCCTTCTCCAATGATCTTCGCGGGCCCCAGTAAAAGAGACTCCACGGCTAGTTCTGGAACCACTGAAGGATGGGAGAAAAGCACCTGTCCCCACTTAATTGCTGTGCAGACATGTGTTGTATGTGTACATTCTTTAATAGGTAGGAGATGTTATCTGTAGTGTGTAGGGTCATTGGATGACCTAAAGTTAAAGGGCTGGTCAGTTCCACCACCATAGCGCACAATTCTACTGCCCTTAGACAAGCAAGCATGTCCTGTACCTATGTAAGCCATGGTTTTACAATTTTCTCAAGCAAACCAATGAAACCTTTTTTCATAGTCTGGGAGGCCAAGGCCAGGCATATATACAAGAGCGTTCTCTAAGTTTATAAAAGCGTTACACTTGTCCTCAGACCATTTTATGGTGTCAGGTTGATCAGCATGTGTGTGATTCCTCAGAATGTTATCACAATATGAGCAATCAGGTATCCATTGGTGGCAGTAACCCATAATGCCAAGAAAGGTCAACATGTCTTTCTGGTGAATGGCCAGGGCACACCCACAATGGCAGCCATTCTCTTATGACTCATTTCTCTCAGCACAAAACCTAGGTATTCAACCTTTTCCTGGTACCATTGCATCTTTTCATTTGACACTTTAAAACCACTGACACATATGGGTTGATTCAAAGAAACATGTAACAGCTTGGATTTGGCTCACGATCATCCTATTTTTCACGTCCGCTCGTGCGTTCGTATGAACTTGCGAGTGATTCAATAAGCAAATACGTTTCTATCCTAAAATGTCCGTCCGTTCGTATGGCAGTTCGGGAATCAGACCTATGTCAGTTTCCATCCTGAATTTTCCGTTTCATTTCTCAGGTTGCAACATTGGTTTTGCCCTTTTTCCTTTTTTGTCTGGACGTAAATCCTTCTGATCTTGCGGCTCCGCACTACAAACTTACCTCATTAAAGTGCATTCTAAATATTTTGTCTTTTATTTTTCTTTATTTCATTCATTTTTTAGTAACCAACCATTAATGAATGCATTTGCATAAGTAAATCTTACTTTGTTTAATTTTTACTTAACTTGCATTTTTTACTTGTGGATTTAATTTTAATATTTTGGCTTCAAATGGTACAACTTTTAATTTTTAGTGTGGTTACCCACACCCTCTACATACAGATTGCTCACAAATATTAAAAAACACCCAGCAACTTCTGCATGTTATGAGCCTAGAAACAGCCAAGATGGCGGCTCAGGTATTATCGGGCAGCCTGCAAACAGAAAGGGCCTTGTGACTGTGTTGCTCTGGATTCTTGGATTTCTGACCTTTCCATTCCCCCAGCTCTGCTGTGTCTGTGCAAAATACAGCAGTAACCCACATCCTGCACTTTATCCCGCTCTCCTCTCCTCAGTAAGTGTGATGCATCTGACCAAAGATGTGCTTAAATAATTAAACAAAGCAAAGGTAAACAACTACACCAATAAATGAAATCTAAAAATATTATTCTAGGACCTAAATTTTAAAATAAATTACAAAGGACATAAGTTTCTTTAATTAACGCAAATATATTGCAAAATAAAGGTTAACATGCAAAGGACTAATTAAGGTCCACATTAAAATGCTTTTATAAGGCATACATGAATCAGGTATGCATTGCCATACAATTTATGGCCTCGGCCATGCTGATACATGCAGTTCATTGGAGCACAAGACGCGCAGACTCCTCCACATAGCCAAAAAACCTGTTCAAGAACAGCAATCCGACTGCTAAAAGGTGTCGGCTGTGGCTTTCTTTTAAAACGCGTTTAGAGGTTTCTCTGAATCACACCTAAACACATCCAATTAACCTAAGTTTTACGTTTTGATCGTAAGTTTTAGGATTTGATCCTAAGTTTTACGTTTTGATCCTAAAATTTAGGAACGAACTTCCGCTGATCGTAAGAGCATATACGCATTCGTACGTAGGCTCGTGCGAGTCGTAAATGGCCAAAAAAACAGGAAAAAATGACTAACACCCACCCAAACTTACGATTCTCGATACGAAATCAATTAACTTTTGCTCTTTGAATCGAGGGGATAGAGCTTGTAACAGCCCTGTACCATCTATCTCACCAGCCTCCCAGGTCATGCTACAGAGCAGAAGATCATCTGCATTCAAGAGCAGACCCGAACCACAGCTAGGTGCCCGCGTCCTAAGCGTTTCTCGGAGGACAATGGCAAAAACTACAGGGGAATCTATAAAGCCCTGAGGGAGTCGATTTCACCAGAGCTGTTCTCATCTGTAACAATAAGCCAACATAAGCCGGTCTCTTTATCAATAGGCACACTAAAAAATGCATTTTTTAGATCCATAACTGTATTGTGCGGTATGGAAGTCAGAAGAGATGGTACATCTGGGACAAATGGGGCTATGGGTACTATCAGGTTGTTTATGGGCCTAAAATCCTGAATGAACCTGAGTTGCCTATCTGCCTTTCTTACGAGGTTAATTGGCATGTTGTATGGGAATATTATGCTTTCCAGTATGCCTTCCTTGAGGAAATGTGGTATGATGGGTTCTATTCCTTCCTCTTTCTCTTTAGACAGGGGGTGCTGAGGCTTTGTATGGGATACAGGCTACATATCCCACATCCCAAGGACCCCTGTCCCATAAGCCTTCTGTGTCCCTTCATTGGTGAGTCTGTTGAGAACAATTGATGGGGTATCTTACAGAGTCCGCTTGTGGGATCGGTTGTTGGGGGGGGTCCTGTCTCTGGAGGGGGGCATGATTATGGGACAATGTGCCTTGTGGCGGTCTGAATGCCTCATATGAAAAAGGACATTGTGCTTTCCAGTGGTCTGGTTTTCCACATCTGAAACAGCCTGCCCTAAAGAAAAAGCCTCTACCTCTGTTAGCGCCCCTTCCTCTGGGATCTTCCCTGCCCCTAAATCCTCTTTTTTTGGGTTGGCCTTGCCAGTGGAACTGGGTACCACAAAATACCCCACTGCCTCCTTTTCCTTTAATTTGGTTTGAAATTCTAACCTATTACAAGTGGCCCATTCTGAAATATAGCCACCAGGCTATATTTGCCATCCAGATTACTAAGAAAAGTCTGAATGAGGAGAGAATGCATATTGTCCTGTTTCCCAAGTGTCAATGAACCCTTTCCAAAATTCAACTACAGTCTCGCCTTTGTTTTGTTTGCATGCTATGGTTGTGGGTAGCGAGGATCTGTTAGGAAAAGCCCAATTAAATTCATCCTTTATTTCTGTCCACATTTTCCTGGTCATCTTCGGTATTTAAAGGGTATGTATCAGGGTCCATATTACTTTTGAAGAGATCGTTTATAGAAGGCACTTTTGCCCATTCCCAAGTGGTTCGTATTATGGCATCTATGATTAATTTCATATATTCCTGTGTGTGATTTCTTCTCCTACCAGCCCTTTTTAGGTAAGCCACAATTCCCAGTGGGGTTACTGTGGGCTTCGGACAGTGTTTTTGCTAATGCTGTCTATGTCTATAACCCTTTTTACAAGCACATCTCCTGTGGTCATCAACGGTGCATAAAATATTATTTCTCTAAAACCTCCTTTCTACCCTTTGCCATGTTCCTGTTTTTTTTTACCATGGTCTCCTTACAGTAACTGCCTGTGGGTTTCACTTCTGTCTCTTCTCCCTCTAGCTCTGGCATATCACTTGTCCATTGATTTTCTTGTCGGGCTGGTGAAACTTTGTATTTTTTATTGTTGGTTGTGGAGATAATAACATCCACCTCCTCCTCAGTAATAGAGGGGTTAACCAGTTATGCTGGCTGATGGGACATGGGGGGTAGAGTGCTAGGCGCTCTTGTTTTGGCCTTAATGGTGGTATTAAATGTTACTCTTCTTCACTGACATGCAATTCTGGAGCTTTTTTGTCTCCAGGGTTGGTTATTCTTTTTTGTCTGTTTCCCTGTTCTCCTGTACCACCAGGGATAATATTTAAGCCAATTTTCCCCTGCCTTTTTCATATACACTTTTTCCCACTCTGGGTCCCCCTGATAGTATGGAAACTCCCAGGCACAAACCATTAACCATATCCATGTGGAATTTGTCATTATCCCTGTCCATCCTGCTATGCAATCCACCCAGGGGTCTACATACTGTCCTGATCCAGCTACCCTTGTTACAGAATCCTTATATGATTTCCCAACTTTGGGCTTGGAAGCGCTAGCCTTCTGTCCCATGATCAAAACAGCGGTTTAGGGCGTACTCACCTTCACACCTATCAGACCACACAAACAAAACAATCTTATACTTCTACGAGATAGAGAAGAAAAGCAAAGTGACGAAACAATATCGGTTGTCAGAGAGCTTTTTGAATACAGCGCTGTGTATTATTATGTCTCTTACTCAGCTACTCACAGCCTTCCTGTCTCTCGGGACAGTGTCTAGACCTATTTTCAAAAGGTTCTTGTATTAACTATATGGTAGAGGTCTCAGTAAGTGTTAAAAGAAAAATACTTACCGGGGCATGCGCAGTTGATCCCACTTTCTGTTGGGGTACTGGACCCCTCTTTAGGTCTACTAGGCCTCTTTTGCCCAACCTCTATCGTTGCTTCTGTCACTGGAGATCACACTTGGATAGAACTATGAGGCATACATACAGTACAGTTCAAAGCATGATCTGGTTTATTAGAAATTATTGCTCACATTTATACAGCATGTCACATGCAAGAATGAGCATTAGCCCCCATCCTCGCAGCGTGACTTGAACTTTTACCCAGAAAGTTTGCAAGTCAGCTTGTTTCCTGTAATTCTACTGAAATTTTCGAGGAACCTCTAAATACCACAAACATCTGTTGGCTTTTATGCCCAGAACTTAAAGCGGTCCTTTACTCTGAATAAGAGCCTATCTTATATCTACCCTGTACATACAGATTGCTCACATTAAAAATCATCCTACCTGCATCTACTGCATGTTATGAGCCTTTAAACATCCAAGATGGCGGCTCATGGAACATCAGGCAGCCTGCAAACAGGGAGTGCCTTCTGACTGTGCTGCTCTGCATTCTGGGATTGCTGACCTTTTCCTGACCCCAGCTCTGCTCTGTCTGAGCAAAGCACAGCTATAACCCACCCCCCTGTACTTCATCCCACTCTCCTCAGTAAATGTGATGCTTCTTGAGTCAAGATGGCGGTGCCTGTATCCTAAAGTCCTGAACAGAGTTGCAGCCCAGTGGGGGAAAGAATAATAAGTGACTAAAAACTTAAAATATATTAACTTTAGATCCTGGGGAATCGTTTTTTAAGGGTTTGGGCTTTTCAATAAGTCATGGTGAAGGTCCGGTTTAACTCTTCACATGTATATATATAACTAAGTTTAATATCAAAGTATAGAATATAAAATAGAAAGCCCTTCAAAAAGCTCAGCTGTGTGATCCTTGGTGAATCAGTCATCCCACCAACAAACATTACTCTTATTGCTCTGCATTTTATTCACAAGAATAGAACCCACTGTCATCTCTGATCACACCCCTGTTGCGCTGTCAATTACCCATATGGACAGGGCTCAGAGGGAGTGGACATGGAGGATGAACGAATCCCTGTTACAAAATTAGTTACTGGAAAAAGACCTTAAAAAACGCCATAAAGGAATACTTTGAAAAGAAAATTACTATTTTATCCTCCTCCTTGCCAGAATCAAGGCTGATCTTGCAAATTCGGACTTTCCCACTTTCTTTTGGCTAGTTAGGATCAATATTATTTAGATGACGGTCCTGCCGGGGATACTTTACCTGCTTCTGACTCTACCTATTCACAATCCCAATGCATAGTTTAAATTATTGAACTCTATGTTTATCAGCTTCATTTGGCAAGGGTGAATTCACAACTCCTCTTCTGGCTGAAGCATCTAGGGGGACTGGCTTGATCAGACATGCTACAGTATTGGGGTGCAGTACATCTGCAGTGCATGGTGGACTGGCAACACCAGGGGAAGAGGAAAAAGTGGGTTGGTGTAGAAGCAAGCTTCCTTCCTCCCTGAGGGACTCTATATGGGTGGTTGAATTTGCATAAACCCTATGTAAGGATCATCCGCTTGTATCCACCACTCTTGGTGTGTTTGATAGGCTCAGGGACATCCCTCTTGTACCCCCTGGTGTGCAACCTGGGCCTGCCTATTAGTATTCTCCCCCAATTATCAAGAAAGTTTGTCAAGAAGGGCATACCCAGGGGGAGCGATATTTTGTTTCCTGCAGGGTGGGCACAGGTAGGGGACTTGCGGGCAAAATGGGATACTCCTTGGCTCTTGTTTACCTTTCAGCACTTCCTCTTGACCCTGGGCCCTAAACATGGGCTACTCAGATCCCTCCCTTTGAGCAGTTGGCTAATTCACATTCGCCGCCATTGAAATTGCTATCTTGGATATATGTGTTATTAACCCTTTTAGTGCCAGCTATGTGAGTCTCACGTAGCTGACTTTAAACCCCCACAGAAAAAAAATTACAAAAGTTAAAAAACTCTCCTGACCCCTCAATGGATCGGGCCAGGTCTTCTCTTCACCCAGGGGCATCCGATCCCCCCCCCCAGGGCTCTTCTCGCTTCAGGAGGGCACCCAAAATTGCGCCCCCCCCCCTCCTCTTCGGCTTACTGTAAAAAAAAAAAGGACATTTACTCACCTGCTGCTGCTATCCCTCCCACAGGGACTCCTCTTCCCCCGGGGGGCCTCCGATCGCCCCCCCCCAGGCTCTTCCGTGGTGAGGAGAACCACTTCCTGGTTTGCGGCTGTTAGCCCCGCCCCCTCGGGACGTCACCTGACAGCCGGCTTCTCTGATCCTCACCCGAGAGGATCAGTCTTGCCAAGTGCTTGGAGGCGAGCACCCGGCAGCTGTCATCGTGGATCGCCTGGGGACAGAGGAGGATCGGAGGTGAGTAAAGAAAAAAAAAATGTAATTTTTCTTGTGTGTGTGTGTGTATTTATTTTTACATTTAACCCTTTCTGAACTGGTAAAGGATCCATGAGATCCCTATACCAGTTCACAAGGCTGGGGGCTGGCAAGTCACCTGCAGCTAGCGGGTGACTTGCCATTAACCCCCAGCACCCCAATTACCTGCCTCCCCAAAGCCCGGGGGGGGGGCAGAAGGTCCTGGCCCATGGCTATGTGGGCTTGTAGCCTGCAGGATGGGGAGGATACCAAAGCTAGACCCTGCTCCCTGTTCCTACAAGCCCCAATAGATGGTCCCGGGCTGGTTATGATGGGTAAGGGGGACCCCATGTTAACTTTTTGGGGGGATTTTTAAGGGTTTTTAACCCTGAAAATTCCCCAAAAAATGGGTTCCTCCCCCCCCCAGGAGGGGGGGCCCTATGTGTTTTTCTTTTTTTTAACCCCTTATATTTATAGTGTGGATAGTAGTATTTTATTTGTAAATGTTATAAAGTGCTCTTTTCAGTTTGTGGGGTCTCCTGGGCAAGAATTCGGGGCTACCGATACATATGTGGTACCGTTGTAATCAGCAGAAATGGGGCTTTCACATGCATTTATGGCTAAAATATTTTAAAAGACAGTAGAAAAATTACAAACAAGATATTTCATGTTAAAGCCTAAACTCTGCTGCAAAAATATGTATATAATTTTCCTGGAAATTCCGGCAAAAATCACGGTTAAACATGGCGCAAAATTAGTAAAGGGTTGTTTTGGTTGAAAAATTGCAAGGTGCGCACTTTGTCTGCAGAGATGAAATTTTCAAGGAAAATTACCATTACGCACATGCTTTACTTGGTGTGTTTACTTTGTGGTGTTTGGCAGCTATTCCCTTGACAGTAGCTATGCATGTTGGGTATTGTTCTGTTCGGAGGATGGTGTTTTCTCAGATTTTGCTTGTTTTTTCTTGTTTGCATATATTTTTTTTTTTAGGAAAATGTGGCTTGATTCTTCCTTTTTATTCTTTTTTAGGGAAACTCTGTGCAACCAAAGAATTGATTGAGGGATTACTTCCAGAAAACTAAGCCCACATAAACAAGCCTGGTACACCTAGAAAGCTTGAGGTGTGTACTTCCAGAGAATATATAGCTTGTGGGGGGGTATTTCAAATGTAAAGGGTTGTATTCTAAGCATACAGCACATCCTGCTCCATATATAATACTTACACATGGGTTATCCTCCGCCAGATGGCGCTGTGCACTGCAGACATGCAAAAACAGGCTCCTCCCGGCCCTTCATATACCCAGGGACCTCCCACAAATCCCCAGATTTCTCTGCAGTGCTGACTGCGAAGACATGAAGTATCACTTTCTCACAAGTGAGCGGGGCTTTACAGCCCGCGGCCCTGTGGGACTATTTCCACCTGTCCTCCTTGTGATGTGCCTCCCAGCCTGGGCTGCGCTGGTCGGGTGAAGGTAGGCAGCACCATGTGTGCTTAAGGAGCCACGCTCCACCGCAATCCCCCACCATAGGGTAGGCGGGCAAGGCTAATGGTGAGCCTTCAGTGGATGCCCCTCCTGCATCAGTGACCCACGCCCCCTGTAGCGGTGAACCCCATGTATCGGGTCACCTTCCTCCCTCGTTCCCCCCTTATTAGGGGGGAAAAGAAGGGGGGGGGTTGTGTGTACGATGGCCTCACTTTGCCCTATTACACGATTAAGCTTAGTATGCCTTTACCGGTTAACGGGTGTCAGAGCCGCGCCTTTTATTTGATTTTTAATAATAGCCGCAGCGCCTTTACTGTATTCTACGTGGCATGTACGGCGGCGGGTGTTTCACTGACGCTACGGCGTCTATTCTTTTTCTGTATCCTCTTCCTTAGTACTCTTCTGAGGTAAATCCACTCTGTCTGTCTTGAGGCGTTACTGCTTACTGTTCTGATTGGCTGCGCGCCTTCGAGCTTCGCGCTCTCTGGGGGAGCGTGGTTCTGGCTTGGTGCGTTCCGCGACGCCTTCAGCTCTGGCCCGCCCTTCGAGGTTCGCTTGGCGCCATTTCTTACTCGCATGCGTGGTGAAGACCGTCCTCCCCTCTCTGTCTTTAAGTGCCCTCACGGGCAACCTTTTCTTTAGCGTTCACTCCTTCTCGCTTGGCTCTGACCTCCTTGTTTCCCTTATGTCTTTCAGACCGTGGATTTCGGTGGCTTCTCCCAGCCCGGTGTAGCGCCCGGTCGTGACCATTAAAAATTACTCCCACTTTCCCGCGGGTCATTGGGGCATCTAGGGTTGCTTTATAGCGTCAATCCCTACTGGCATATTGTGCCTAATAATCACCATATGGAGGCATCTCAGGATATTGTGAACGGGGTTCCCTCGGGACAAGCCCGTCTGTGTGTAGCTTGTGGGGTCTTTCCTAGCAGCGGTGACAATGCACGGATCTGTGTTCCTTGTGCACAGCAGGCGCTATCTGGTCTTCCCGCCTCTTCTGAGGCTGGGCCTGCACCCCGCCTCACTTCACCTACTCTCCCAAGCCTGAGTCTAACCCCCAATACCAGTGGGGATTCTCATCCTGATTTGGCCACTAGATTGGCCAGTGTTGAAAACTTGCTTACTGGCTCCTTAGCGCGTAAAGCCACCGCCAAGAGGCGGCATTTGAATCCTGAATCGTCTCTCTTTCCTATAGAATCTGATGATTTATTGCTTTCATATGCACATCCCCCCTCAGATGAAGGGGAACTGTTCTCTGACTCAGGGTCTTATGACGACGAGTCCAGGGGTCAGGAGGAGCCTGGTTCCGAACATTGGTCCTCGGATGATATTGATAGACTGCTGGCCCAGATCTTTGAGGTCTTGTCCCTCTCTCTTTTTCACACCGCTAGAGCGCGTTTGTAATTTCCTGAGCAAACCCATTTCAATAGCCTCGTGCTGAAAGAATGGGAACATCCCAGCAGACTTCATGGGGTTCCTAAAAGTGTGGATAAGAAATATCGCTGACCTGGTTAAGTGCTGGACATCGCCACCCGAGGTCGATGCTCCAATTCTAAGTTTGTCCAACACCTCTATTATGCATTCCGCTGACACTACTACGCTGCGGGTGTGTTGACCAACTGGAATGTCATGCCTTTGCATTTGGGGGAGCGACGCTGCACCCGGTTTGCGCCTTAGCCCTTACGGCGGTAGCACTCAGGACTGTGGTTAGGAGTGCTCTCGAAGGCACGGATGAGTTGCCCTCTGATGCTGCCAACGCTCTGTCCACCTGTGAGACTTTTATTAACTTTATCCTATCTGCATCGGACAATGCTATTAAGATGTGTGCTAGATCTTCTGCTCTGGTGGTAGCCATACGCCGTGCGGTCTGGTTGCGCCAGTGGGCCGCTGACAACGCCGCCAAGAAGGCCCTTACGGGGCTTCCATTTAAGGGGCTGCGCCTGTTTGGGGATAGATTAGACATCTTCGCCAAGGGAGGCAAGCTGCCCCAGCGCAAGCGACAGACTCGGCCCTTTCATGGCCCAAGCTCCCTATCGACCCCTTACCGTGGGGCTAAACAAGGCAGAGGGGTATCCTTCGCTGGGTCCCGTGCAGATTCCTGGAACAGGAACAGAGGACGCCGTCCCGGTCCCTCCTGGGGTCCCAAGCCCAAAGCCCCTCCCAAGACCCCCCAGGCATGAAGGGGCGCCCTCGCCCGTCAGGGTGGGGGGACGTCTGCAGCACTTCGAGCATGTCTGGAGACGCCAGGGCTCAGACCGGTGGATTCAGGAGGTAGTGTCCTCCGGCTACAAGATAGAATTTGCTGTACGACCCCCTACCAGATTCGTTGGGTCCCGGATCCCTCAGGATCCTGCCTCAGTCTTGTTGCTGGCCGTGCAGGGCCTTCTGGATCTAGGGGTCATTTGCAAGGTCCCCTTAAGAGACAGGGGCATGGGGTTCTATTCCAACCTTTTCACAGTACCCAAGAAAGACGGGTCAGTCAGGCCCATTCTGGATTTAAAAATCCTCAACATTTTCGTATGGAAACTCTGCGCTCGGCCATCGTCTCTCTGCGCCCAGGGGACTTTATGACGTCCGTAGACATCAAGGATGCTTACCTTCCAGGACACCAAAGGTTTCTCAGATTTGCACTGAAAGATCAGCATTACCAATTTGTGGCCTTGCCATTCGGTCTCACGTCGGCTCCCAGGGTGTTCACCAAGGTGCTGGCAGGGGTGATGTCCCTGTTAAGGCTAAGGGGCATACGTGTGCTGCCCTACCTGGACGATATACTCATCACCTCTCGGTCTCTGCGCCAGGCAGAGTTGGACACTCGGTTGGTAGTGTCCACCCTGGAGTCCTTCGGCTGGGTGATCAATTACCCCAAGTCCTCTCTGTCCCCCTCCTCCATAACTCCGTTCCTGGGTATGATTCTGGATACAGTTCAGTCAAGGATATTACTTCCTCAGCAGAAGGTGGATGCTCTGACAACGCAATGCAGTTGGTGGGCCTGATGGTGGCGAGCTTCGAGGCGGTGCCCTTTGCCCAGTTCCATTTGAGACCTCTGCAGCTTCGCCTTCTGTCAGTTTGGGACAAGAACCCAGCGTCCTTGGACGAGGTCTGTATGCTTCCCCCCTCGGTCAGACAATCCCTTGCGTGGTGGCTGGACCACAGGAACTTGGCAGGGGGCAGATCCTTCCTGGCCCCCTCCTGGGAGACGGTCACAACGGATGCCAGTCTGTCAGGCTGGGGGGGATTCTGGAAGTCCCTGCGCTTCCATGGGAGGTGGGGCCCTCAGGAGGCCCATCTACCCATCAATGTTTTGGAACTGAGGGCAGTCAGGTTGGTGCTGGAGCAGTTGACCCATCACCTGAGGGGTCTGGCGGTTCAGGTAGACTCGGACAACAGAACGGCGGTGGCCTACATCAACCATCAGGGAGGGACCCGGGCAAGGGGGCTCTCCAGGAAGTATCTCTGATTCTGATATGGGCGGAGGCCAATGTCCAATGTATCTCGGCTGTCTACATTCCGGGGGCGGAGAATCTGCTAGCAGATGCTCTGAGCAGGGGGTCGTCCCGTCAGGGGGAGTGGTCCCTCTGCAACAGGGTTTTCCAGTCCCTGGGTCACCGTTGGGGTCTACCAGATGTGGATCTGTTTGCATCCCGTCACAATCACAAGCTCCTGAACTTTGTCTCCCTGTCTCAGGATCCTCTGGCTCTGGCCACGGATGCCCTGTCCATGTCTTGGAGGGAGTTTCGACTCCTGTATGTGTTTCCACCATTTCCCCTTCTGGGCAGAGTTCTGTGCAAGATTGCTCTGCAAGGGGTACCCGTGATTCTGGTGGCCCCCAGGTGGCCAAAAAGAGTGTGGTCCGCAGACGTGGTTCAAATGGCAGTAGACCAGTATGATCTGCCAAGGTTGCCAGATCTTCTAACTCAGGGGTCTCTACGCCATCCCAATTTACTAACTCTGGCTTTGACGGCTTGGCTGTTGAAACCTCCATCTTGATGGAGAAGGGTTTGTCTGCCTCTGTGGTTGCTACTATGGTGCAGGCCAGGAAAAAGACTTCTTCTGCTATCTATTATAGAGTATGGCGTTCCTACATTGACTGGTGTGAGTCCAGGTCTCTTCCCTGCCGGGAATTCTTAGTCTCAAGGGTGCTGGAGGTTTTACAACATGGTCTAGACTTAGGTCTCAAGCTTAGTACTCTGAAGGGTCAGGTTTCGGCCCTATCTTCTTTCAGAAGACCTTTGCCCAGCATCCCCTGATCAAGACCTTCTTTCAGGGGGTCACTCACGTGCGTCCCCCTCGAAAACCTATGGTACCTGTTTGGGATTTAAACTTGGTTTTGTCTGCCCTGCAGGGTGCTCCCTTTGAGCCTATTCAGGAGGCTGCTCTCGCTGTTCTCATGCTCAAGGTTGTCTTCCTGGTGGCTATTACTTCGGTTAGGCGTGTGTCTGAGCTGGCTGCTTTATCTATTCAGCCTCCGTACTATGAGAGACACCAGGATAAGGTGGTGTTCCGTTTCAAACCAGATTTTCTGCCTAAAGTTGTGTCTGCATTTCATTTGAACCAAGATATTGTCCTTCCTTCTCTGTGCCCCAATCCTAGTAACCCCAAGGAGAGGGTCTTGCATTCCTTGGATGTGGTCAGGTGCGTTAAGTATTACCTAGTTATCACTAAGGCTTTCAGGAAGACTGATGCTCTCTTCTTTGTGCCTTCTGGGCCTAGGAAGGGTTTGGCTCCCGCCAAGTATACCATCAGTAAATGGATTCGTCAGGCTGTGGTTCAAGCCTATACTACTAAGGGGAAGACTCCCCTTTTCCGTCTTACTGCTCATTCTACTCGGGCTGTTGGGGCTTCTTGGGCTTTCCAGCACTAGGCTTCTGTTGAACAAGTTTGCAAGGCCGCTACTTGGTCTTCTGTTCATACCTTTACAAAGTTTTACAAGGTCGATGTTAGGGCCTCAGCTGATGCTGTTTTTGGCCGCAAGGTTTTACAGGCGGCAGTAGTTTAAACTGCCTGCTGTTGCCTTTTTTGTTGGGGATCCCACCCTACTTTATGGACACTGCTATTGGATGTCCCATGTGTAAGTATTATATATGGAGCAGGACGTGCTGTATGCTTAGAATAATACAATTCTGTGAGATACTCACCTGTAGAATTGGTATTTTACGCATACAGCACGTCCTGCTCCACCCCACCCTGGTTTCACTTTTGTTCTGGATCCCCTGTATGGTGATTGTTACCATTGTTATTATTACCAGTTTTGGTGGTTGGTTTCTCCCGGCTTCTTTTTCTCACTGCTTTTCAATGCTGGGGATTTGTGGGAGGTCCCTCGGTATATGAAGGGCCGGGAGGAGCCTGTTTTTGCATGTCTGCAGTGCACAGCGCCATCTGGCGGAGGATAACCCATGTGTAAGTATTATATATGGAGCAGGACGTACTGTATGCGTATAATACCAATTCTACAGGTGAGTATTTCACAGAATTGTATTTTTTCTTACAAATCTGCAAGGTGCGCATAGCGCATATCACAGTTGTATTTTATCTGAAAATCCCCTAAAGCTCTGTTTCAGTTTGGGGGAGTCTCCTGGGCAGGAAAGGGTGTCTACCTATACATATGTGGCACCGCTGTGACCAGAAGAAATTGAGGTTTCAGACGCAATAAAATTTTATTGTCAAACTTACATTTTTTATTACAAAAAAACACTACGTATTGCAATAAATAGATTTTTTTTCTGCTGAAAAAAAAACAATATATAATTTTCCTGGGAAATCCCTGGCAATTCCTTCAAAAATCAAGGCTGATCATGTGTAGCGCCAAATAGTGAAACGTGGCCTGGCACTTAAAGTGGACCAACACCCAGGATTTTGACTATCCTGGGTTTTGGTCCACTTCGCTGGGGCACCCCGATCCCCAGCCTCTGACCTGTCACCACTCACCTAACCCCCTCCCCAGCCTCTGACTTGTCACCCCTCACCTAACCCCCTCCCCAGCCTCTGACCTGTCACCCCTCACCTAACCAGGTGTCACCCCTCACCTAACCCACCTCCCCAGCCTCTGACCTGTCACCCCTCACCTAACCCCCTCCCCAGCCTCTGACCTGTCACCCCTCACCTAACCAGGTGTCACCCCTCACCTAACCCTCTCCCCAGCCTCTGACCTGTCACCCCTCACCTAACCCCCTCCCCAGCCTCTGACCTGTCACCCCTCACCTAACCCCAGCCTCTAACCTGTCACCCCTCACCTAACCCCCCACCCAGCCTCTGACCTGTCACCCCTCACCTAACCCCCTCCCCAGCCTCTGACCTGTCACCCCTCACCTAACCCTCTCCCCAGTCTCTGACCTGTCACCCCTCACCTAACCCCCTCCCCAGCCTCTGACCTGTCACCCCTCACCTAACCCTCTCCCCAGCCTCTGACCTGTCACCCCTCACCTAACCCCCCACCCAGCCTCTGACCTGTCACCCCTCACCTAACCCTCTTCCCAGCCTCTGACCTGTCACCCCTCACCTATCCCCTTCCCAGCCTCTGACCTGTAACCCCTCACCTAACCCCCTCCCTAGCCTCTGACCTGTCACCCCTCACCTAACCCCCTCCCCAGCCTCTGACCTGTCACCCATCACCTAACCCCCCTCCCCAGCCTCTGACCTGTCACCCCTCACCTAACCCCCCTCCCCAGCCTCTGACCTGTCACCCCTCACCTAACTCTCTCCCCAGCCTCTGACCTGTCACCCCCTCACCTAACCCCCTCCCCAGCCTCTGACCTGTCACCCCTCACCTAACCCCCCTCCCCAGCCTCTGACCTCTCACCCCTCACCTAACCCTCTCCCCAGCCTCTGACCTGTCACCCCTCACCTAACCCCCCCTCCCCAGCCTCTGACCTCTCACCCCTCACCTAACCAGGTGTCACCCCTCACCTAACCCCCCTTCCCAGCCTCTGATCTGTCACCCCTCACCTAACCCTCTCCCCAGCCTCTGACCTGTCACCCCTCACCTAACCCCCTCCCCAGCCTCTGACCTGTCACCCCTCACCTAACCCTCTCCCCAGCCTCTGACCTGTCACCCCTCACCTAACCCTCTCCCCAGCCTCTGACCTGTCACCCCTCACCTAACCCTCTCCCCAGCCTCTGACCTGTCACCCCTCACCTAACCCTCTCCCCAGTCTCTGACCTGTCACCCTTCACCTAACCCCCCTCCCCAGCCTCTGTCCTGTCACCCTCTCATCTAACCCCCTACCCAGCCTCTGACCTGTCACCCCTCACCTAACCCTCTCCCCAGTCTCTGACCTGTCACCCCTCACCTACCTGACCTGTCAGAGACTGTGGAAAAAGACACCCACCTATATCAAAAAAGTTAAATATGGAGCTGGTGATAAAGGACTCATCTTTCTGGGGTGGGTACAACTAACCAGGGAAAGAAAGCAGGTTGGCTACATCTAACCCTTATAATTCATTGACCTTGCTTTGCACTATTAAATTAACACAATTATATATACTTATTTTGGAATGTGGAGTTGCCCTACACGGGTTTCTCCATTTGTGCGACCCTATTGGAGAACGAGCAGGACGCAGATCAGCCCCCATGGACGAACAAGCAGGACGCCATACATACACATAGTAAGGAAGAATATTCTTTCCCACACGCTCCAGCTGCAACCTACAGGTGGCAAGCATATTTTGACAACGGAAGCACAGCATATATAAAAAGGAGGGGATATCAATGGCGTTTTTACAGGAATAGGAGCGTTCCTTAAAATTAGGATAAGCTGCTGAATATCCCTTAAAGGGCCAGCATACCTCAAAAAAATATATATACTGTTTCCAAGAGGGTATTTTGACCAGATTTTTCTCGGGGAAATCATTGAATGGACAGCATTCAAAGAGACAAATGCATAAATAATTCCTGATAAGGTGAAAGGGCATTGATAAAGCCTATTTTGTAAGGCGAAACATGTCTGCCCACCTGAAAGGTATTTTCAAATGGCAATGACCGTCCTATATAACCCCGAAGAGGTTATTGTTCACCAGATGTACAATGTATATATTTATTCACCTTTTGTATTTAAAAATTTAATAAATATGCATGACATTTTTTAACAGAATAGTGTGGTCGTAATCAGAGAAAATAATTAAAACCGGGGGTACCTAACCCTGGAAGTCCTGAAAAAAAATTATATATACTTATTCAATTAATTATTAAATATACTTATATTTTTAGAAACATTATGCGATAATGTTGAAGATATGTAAAATATCTTCACTTGAGTAGGCTTTATACTTCCATAGTGTGCCACAGGGCCTAATTATGAGGGGGCGCACCCCGGGGCCTGCACCACTTGCCCTGCAAAGGGGGTCTCCACCAACCTTTATGTTATGGTCTGGCCCAGGAGGCTTTTCTGTCTTTGGTCTGACGGGGACCGGTAACAAAGCTATCAACGGCAGTGGTGGCCCCTGCACTTGAGCAAGCCACCGCAGGGCAGGACGGAGACTCTAGAGCAGCAAAGCCGCCGTCAGCGGCGCTACAGTGATGGGTGCAGAGCTGTCACTGCACATAAGCCGCCAAACACAGCCGCTGGCAGCTCAATGCAGGGAACCAGCCGGGCGACTACACTACCCCCCCCCCCCCCCCCAGAATGGCAAAGCAGGAGTTCCCGAGCAGCACGCACCCGCACAAGGGGGGCACAAGAGACTCGACCTGACGTTCCAGTAAGTAGGCGGGTGCCAGACAACCACCAATCAGTTACTTGGCTGGATGGTGAAGAACCCATACAATATGGATAAAGTCACAACTTACTTCTACATGTTGTACCAGGAATACTGTGATGGATGTTCATCTTGGCTCTGGCACTGGATGCCCACCTTGGTTCCGGCTCTGAAATCTTTGTCCCCATCATTGCCTGCTTGTTTAGAAGGCTAAAGTGCCTCATTTACTTGCTTCTTTTTCTAATATGCCATCGGCTTATTGTAACTTTTTCTTGGGTGCAAACTTGGTCTGTGTATATTATGACTATGTGTATATATACCTTTCTGATTGGGGTTCCCTTGCTGTCATATAATGCCCATATCTGGTTTTGAGCTGCACCGATAGCTTTGTGCAGCTGGATTGTGGGGCCCATGTTTTGCATGGGTCCCATTTAGTTTGATAGGCTGCCAATTTATTTGGTGAACCGGTGTCCAGCGATATTTTGATTCTATTCAAATATAATATCTTATCATTATTACCTATTGTTGACTATTTTGTGTATATATTGATGCAAACCACTTATGTTGCTCTATATCATTTTTGTAAATATTGTATATAATCGTTTTGTCCTTGTATGTGTTTTACTGTCTGATTTTCTGCAGATGGTGGGCCTCGCTCTCTCCCTATATGCTTACCTCCCTGGTTCCTCTTAAGTACGGGTGTATGCTTATGCCTGTGTATTGTAATGCGCGCACCCGTCGGCCCCGCTATCTGGCGGCGCCGACGTGTGCGCGCATCTATCTTCCTCTTGCCTCCCCTCCCTCCCCCTTTCTTTTGAGTGCGCATGCACCCGCCGCTGCTGGTCTGTCGTCAGCAGGCGGGGGGTGTTTGTACTAATCGTGCCCTCAGCCCTATGCCCTGTTCTAACCATTCAAATTGTTGGACTTTCTATGCGGTTTAGAGCGGGCCGCCTTGTTAAATGTGAGTGGAACGTTCTTTATTATTTTGCTGCATAATTCGGGTTGCTGTGGGGCACACTTCCGGTCGGGTGCGTCGGCCGGCAACGCTGGAGCGCAGCTGCCGTGCTGTCGCACTTCCGGCCGGAGTGGGTCGCACAGCTCCCCTATGGATATTATGGTCTGCTGCCATACAGCGTTTCCACTTACATTTATTATTCTTCAGGTGTGATGACTTTATTGGCGCCCTGGGATAGGTTGGAAGGGGAATTATTTTAAATCTTTTTGCGTTCCTATTGGCAGTTACTCTTATACCAGGAGAGTTGTGGGTATTTAGGGAGCCAGCGTATGGTCCTTTGTCTGGAGTCGTCCTGAGGAAGCGGCGGGCACGCGCCGCGACACGTGTTGATGAGCTTATTTTTCAGGGGGAAGCCCAGTTGATCCGTATGTATATCATATTGTTATATGCCTTTGATGCTTACCCCGGTTGGTCCTTTTTTAACTTTATGAAATTTGCACAACACTTTTTGGCACAGGCACTTTATATTGAATGGATTTTGCACTGATAGTAATGTTGATACATTTGCTGTATTTTTTGTGTATTGTATACTGCTATTGACACTGTTTTATAGGATTAGTTTAGGATTTGTTGTTTAAAAATCACTTTATTGCATCTGCCAACTGTGGTTACTTATTATGAATTCTTTTTTATGGATCTCTGGCGCCCCCTGGTGTCCATTGTGTATATGTAGTCATATATGTATTGTATTTGTGTTTTTACCCTCATGTATTTTCAATAAATTATTTTTTGATTATTATCTTGGAGGTTAGTGCTATTGTCTCGGCAATTCCTTTGGGGGTATGTGGGGACCCCCCACCCTATATTGAATTAGCCATATAATGACACATACTACTTACAACCAGGGCTGGTTTTTGGAGCAGGCAAACCAGGCAGTTACAAGCAAAGGAGGTTTCCGCGCTCCAGTAAGAAAGGGTGCACGATTCGGGGCTGTCCCAAGCCCCACTAGTCCAGGTAGAAGAAAAAATGGTGGATCCGCACTTCCTTAAAAATAGATTCTTTATTCCAAAGTGTTAAAATCATCAGTGTCTCCAAGACCAAAAACATCCAAAGCCAGATAAAAACAGTATAGAACTCGGGCAGAAGGAAAAGTGGGGCCCTCTGACGCGTTTCGGGTCCTTCAGCGGCCCTTAATCATAGATCCAGGCAGTTGTCTGGGGCCCCCAGGACTCTGAGGGGCCCAGCCAGCACTAGTGTTGCCACTTGTCCATTATCTTACCAGCAGTGTACTGTATTTAAAGTGAACCAAAACCCACCCTGTAGTCTACGAGACCCCAGGGCAGGCATACTCGCTCCCCTGGGGCATCCAGATTCGGCATGCCCCACTGAGTAAAACCCCTAAGGTTGTCTAGTAAACGCACCCTGTCTCTAATCCAACCCCACATGCGAGAGCGGCACTGCTCCCTGCTTTACCTTTAACAGGGTTCACACCTGCACCAGGCATCTGTGCATGGCATGTGGGCACGCTCTCTGTTAGAGGGTAGCGAGAATGTGGCTGCTGTTGCACTCGGGTCCGCTCGTTAGGACTCGGCTGGAGCCTTAGGTGAGTGGCCTCCACCACACTTGATCCGCCCTGGTCTGGAGTGTGATACATTAGCTGGGTTTCCACAAAGGTATTCCTGTCCACTCAGAGCCTGCAGCTGTATGTATGTGGGCCGAGTCTCTGCATATATCTCTGAGGCTTCAGAGGCTGATATCAGATCTTAGTTCATGTCCTACAGAGGGACCTCAACACAGTGTACAGACAGGACACAAGGATTTGTCACACGGGTCTCTCCAGAGACAGAGAAGGGGAGGAGCTATGTGTGAGATAGTAATAACTATCTATAGACATAATTTCCCTATACTGAATACATCACACATCTCACCACAGGGGGTCACTCTTTAATCACAGGCCCGAAAACATTATAGCGAGGAATGTGAGAAGGAAAAAGTATTGGTGAAGAAATGGCTGCTAGACCACAAATTAACAGGGTGAACTGAAGCCTTAAACATACCTCCCACTGATTTAGAGAGACTGTCCCTCTTTTGAGTCCATGTCACCCTGCCCCTCGTTCCTCTTCTCTGTCCTTCTTTGAGGTGTAAAAAGGAGACACAGCACTCAACCCTGTTAGCTTGCATACAACCTAAAATCTGGTTAAAAACAGAGGACTGGGTCACACACATCTGCTGAAGCCTGCTTAAGCTGCACCACCAAGTGCCAAGGTGCCTCTGTGGGGTGCATCCTAACTCTAATCTCTGAGAGTCCCACTTGGGACATACAATGCAATAGATAAATTGGGAGCAGGCTTACCTGAGGTTGCCCTATAACCTCGAGTGCAAGCCATGGGGTGGAAGGGTCGAAGATGCTTGGTGGTGCAGCTTAAGCATCCTTCTGCAGATGTGTTTGGACCAGATTTAGAGACAGATTATATGTTTGTCTGCAAGCTAACAGGGTTGAGTGCTGTGGCTCCTTTAAGACTTTTGTATCCTAATTGCCCTGCTCACTTGCACCTACCAGGCTAGTTATAAAATGGTCTGAGTGGCTGCCACCCCTCTTTTGTTCTGAATTTGTGCAAGCACATGGGGTGTGGGGTCTAGGCTCTACTGCGAGGTCTTTGACCCACCCCATGGGCTGCACTCGAGGTTATAGGGCAACCTTAGGTAACCCTGGTCCCAATTTATCTACTGCATTGTATGTCCCAAATGGGGCTCTCAGAGATTAGATTTAGGACTGCATCTCACAGGGGCACCTTGGCGTGGTGGTGCAGCTTTAGCTACTTCTGCAGATGTGTGTGACCGAGCCCTCTGTTTTTAACCAGATTTAGAGACAGATTTTAGGCTGTCTGCAAGCTAACAGGGTTGAGTGCTGTGGCTCCTTTAAGACTTGTGTATCCTAATTGCCCTGCTAACGTGCACCTCCCAGGTTAGTTATAAAATGGTCTGATTGGCTGCCACCCCTCCTTTCTTCTTTGAGGCGCACATGCAGATCTGCAGCAATAAGTGATTCATTTGCCTATTGAAAGTGTTTCTATTGTTGTAACTATTACACCCTATCTCATTTACATCCCTCAGTGAGAGGCGTGGCTTCCATCACTCAATGAGGGGCGTGGCCTGATTTAACAATTGTCCCTCTTTCCCACAATGAAAAGTTGGAAGGTATGCTTACATACTATGTTACTATGAATCAAGAAGTGAATTTTCTTCTACAGATCAGCCCAAGTGAGTAAAATGTTCCTATTCTTCTTGGTGTGTCCCAACTGTTTTTGGTTGGACCAAATGAATAGAGATGAGAAAACTTTTCAGTTTGGCCGATTTGCCAATTTTTTTCCCCTTAAGCACGATTCATGGTGAATTGTACAGAACCGCTAAAAGAAATCAGCCAAATTATTCGAGGTGCGTTTGGGGGAATTTCTTCAGTTACTGGAGCAAGCAGGAACTGACCCATGATGGGAGGGGGCAGGGTCCAAGTGGCCACATTTTTCCCAGCACTGCCAGAGTGCATGATCCTCCCCTGTCCCTTCTGTGAATTCTGTACACTGAACCATAATATGGACCAGCAGCTCATCCAATCCTGGCTTTGCTGAGCTCACCACTGCTGCAGGAATCAACTGGGGCACACCTCGGCCCAGGGCTGCTCCAAAGTCTATGGACAACCTTGGGTCTCAACATCCACTCAAGTTCATCCCCGAGGAAGAGCAAGAGCAGTTCTCACTGGAGTACACCATAGGCTACCTCATCCCAGGGTACTATAACATAGGGACCCCTTAGGCATGGAAGGGGTCCTCAACCCCACCATCCTTAACCATAAAAGGGGTGGGGCATTCACCCCATGTGATCTGAGAGGTGGCCATCAGGGACAAAGGTCCACTTTTCTTTCTCTCTGGGCAAGGGAACCTCTGAGTCAGGATCTGTCATTTCCCTTCCTATTCTGCTTTCAAGCCTTCCAAAGGACAAGGACCATGTGGGAGTTCCCATACTGCCTCACATGGATGTGAATCCCTAGTACCCATGCCAGGGCCATCCTATGAGCCAAAGACTTCTGCCAGGTGAGTTAACTGGTAGGAGAGGAGGAGACCTTCCTGCCCAAATCCCCATGTTTTATATGTTTTATATAACCCACCCTTATTCCACCTGGAGGACGCTTTGAAATTGCTAGAGGGGCCCCTGCTTAGCTTCAAGGAACCCCCCCCCCCCCCCCCGGAGCCAGCTGATAAAGTGAATCTCCAGTCCATGTACTTTCCCCTTCCCCCCTTTACCACTGCTGCTGTTTCTGGGGAACCCTGCAGGTCTTCAAGTCCCACCTTCCTTCCATTCCATTTTTCCCCATTTCCAGCCTCCAGTTATTTAACATAACCGGGAATGTTTTGTACAACATGAAAGGTGGTCTGAGACATTCTTGTCAGGGGTTGAGGTACAAAAACACACAGCAGCAGCACTTGTTGCAGTCTCTCTGATCCCCTAAGGCATGTCAAAGTCATTAGAGGACGTTAGGAGCAGCAGCAGTACCAGCAGCAGTTTGGCCTGTGAAATCAATTGGACAGGGTAGTAGCAGCAGTCTTATTGAGCCCATAAAAGTCTGTGAAAACCAGTGGAGGGGGGTAGCAGAAGCTTCAGCAGCAATCTCTCAGGCTGCTCCCATGCCTGGGGGTCAATGCTCTAGTCAGTAACATCAGGCACGGGGGTGTTGAAACCTGGTGTTACCCAGACCTGGTTCATCTTTATGAACGTCAGGATCTCCACATTTTGGCATGAGAGTCGAGTTCTTGTCCATGGGGTCACATTAGCCATAAATGCACTAAATATCCTCTTGGATGCCACACTGCTGGCTAGGTGTCAGCAATGCTGCTCTTGCATCGCTACAACGCCGGCCATCCTGGAGATATGTGCAATCCTAATTCCTTCTCTTCAAGCACATCTAAAGGGATGCTGGGGATGCACTGAACAACCGCACACTGGCCCACCTCGCTTCCTGTCTGCCAATCAAAATCTTACACAGGCTCAAGGCTTGTGCCTGAACAATGTGTATGTTCCATGGGCTCATGTGATCCAGCCTGCCCTGAGACCTCATCCACCCACCTTGCATCTTTCTCTGTTCCTGCTTCTAGTTCCTGATGAGGCTGTTTCTGCAATCCTTGTGTTGACCTTAAATTCATGCCCAGCTGTTCAGCTGAGTTTATCCAGAAATCCTGCCATGAGCCAACCTCCCTCACCGAGCAAGTACACCTATCTGTCTCTGCTGTTTACTGTTGGCACATCTCTGTCCTGGAAAGCCTGGTGCTCATGACCTGGGGACAGCCTCTCCACCAGCCCATCTTCATCAACTGGGTGTGTACTACAGAGGGCCTGGCTGTCCCTTGGACTCTGCACCCCAGTAGACTCACTAACTTGGGCAGAGGACAGTGAATCTACTCCATCAGTCGTGACACTAGGCAGGAAAGCATGGACATGGCTATCTGCCAGTTGTAGCCAGATGTCCAGTTCCCCTGCCCAGAAATCCATGGGGGTCATGTTGCTGCTTCTGCCAGCAGTTGGCGGAGTGGAGAGTGAGCACACAGGGTTCCCCTGATGACCTCTTAGTGTCAATCTTGGATCACACTTGTACTACAGTGGGTCACACAAGTGGCTACAAATTAACTCACCATAGTTCAGCATTTTGGCATCTCTCTCAGAAGCTGGAAATAAAAGGTGCATGTCATGGCTGGGGAAGTGGATTCACCACCCTCCACTTGAGTTGGTGAGTCGCTGGGGTGCAGAGTCTAAGGGACAGTTAGGCCTTCTGAGGTACGCTCCCAGTTGGTAGAGATGGTCTGGTGGAGAGACTGTCCCCAGGTCACGACCACCAGGATTTCCAGGATGGAAAGCTGCAGAGGCAAATAGGATTATTGCACAGTGAAGGAGGATGGCACATGGCAGTATTGCTGGATGAATCAGCACTAAAGCAGAGCAGGAACCGAAGGCCAAGGTGGGAATTTCAGAATCCGCCTCAGCAGGAGAAAAATGCAAGATAGGGGGACAAAGTCACTGGACTGACACGGCTTGATTCCAGGGGCCTATGGAACACACACATAGTGCAGGCACAGGCCTTGTGTGGGATTTTAAACAAAGGCAGGAAGTGAGGTGAGCCAGTGTGTGGTTGCTAAGCACATCCCTTTAGATGTGCAGGCTCTTTCCTAGAAGAGATGGGATTACAGCTGTCTCCAAGACGCCCTGTGTTGCAGCGGCACCAGAGCAGGATTGCTGACATTACTCCCCCATCCCTGGGGAACTTGCTTAAGGGGATCTGATTCATATTCCTGTAAATACTCTGCTGCCGGGACTAAAGAAAGGGATTACTTGGAAGAATGTCTTGAAACCTGGTTGATAATTAATGGTTTTAATAGCGAGACATGAAAGGTATTAGGTATCTTGTGAGAAACCCGGCAATTTAACTTGTAAGACACAATACAGGACAGAACCTGAAAAGGACAAACTAATCAGGGAGCTAGCTTCATACTTGGCAACATCAGGCGTATCTGACGAGTGGAGGGTCAGACTTTATCTCCAGGACAAAAAAGAGGAGCTGTACACCTATGCCGATCTGCAAATGTTTGTGATGAAAGACAGCAGCGTTCATATTCTGAGCAACTTCGGACCAAACCTGATTGTGTGTCCTTTGAAGAGGCAAGGGCAGAAATGTCACTGGCCAGAGGTACAGGAAATGGGGCCAATAGATGTGTGGCAAACAGTGAAAGAAGGTGAGTATTAAGAGCTGCTGCGGACATGTTTATTGTGAAAAAATTCAGCCTAAGGATGAAGTGATACCAAGTTATCTTGATGAGCAGAGGAAAACATGCACAG
Organism: Gastrophryne carolinensis; assembly: GCA_027917425.1. Lineage (NCBI taxonomy): Eukaryota > Metazoa > Chordata > Amphibia > Anura > Microhylidae > Gastrophryne > Gastrophryne carolinensis. The sequence goes on from CM051237.1 coordinate 11,079,932, forward strand.
AACTTCTCCAGATCTTTATTCACCTGCTCAGTCTGGCTGTTCCTTCCTCCTCCACCACTTCATCCAGCTCTGAGCTCAGTTGGCCAATGCAATTTTGAAGGACACCTTTCAATATATAGAGCAAGTGAATCACATCGTTAAGACCATAGTCTTACCGACTGACAAGCAGCGTGTCTTTCTTGAACGATCTCGGCAAACAGCAAGCATCATTTGCTAGTGGCTCAGTTGGAAATTGCAATGCTGTGTAAAGCTGTCCGGCTGCAGCATGAGGTAGTCATTTATCGCCGTTCTCTGCTTGCACAGCCGCTCCAATATACCTATGTAGGATTTGTTTTTTTCTTTATTATACTTGTATGAATAAAATACATGCTTTTAAATTTTTTTATTGGTATATAAAAAAAAAAGGTTTTATCATGTAACATTAAAGTCATTCTACAGGCAATCAAATTAAAAATGCTTTAGTCTCCTTTTATCCTCCACAAATAGGTTGCTGTTAGTCCGTGCTCTGACACCAGATTGCTTGTTTCAAGCCCTGTGCTGTCCGCCCACTGCTTTAATGCAACTGAAGATAGACTGCCCCACACCATTCATCATAGGAACTATGGCACGCCCCACTCAATTCACTGCATTAGAGAGGCCTGGATTACCCCTCCCCATTTGGTAATATGACTATTTGTCTTCAGGACCATCAGCGTCTATAAAATTCCAGAACCACACCCGATGAAGAATCTGATTTTTTTGAAAGAATTATTTATAACAGAACATTTCCCACATCTAAATTACACCAATATAATAACTGACCAATTTAATGTGTACAAAACTATTAGTTACTGTAAAAACCTTTTGCAGTTTTAAAGCATCACCATTGTATGAACCATTCATGTCTGATAAGGGCTGATTTATTGGGATAGCATTTTTCACATTTAGAACATGAATATGGCTTCTCTCCTGTATGAATCCTGTCATGTTTGATAAGGGCTGATTTATAAGAAGCACATTTTCCACATTCAGAGCAAGTATATGGCCTCTCTCCTGTATGTAATCTTTCATGTGTGACAAGGTTTGATTTCTGTGAAAAACATTTTCCGCATTCAGAACATGAATATGGCTTCTCCCCTGTATGAACTCTTTCACGTGTAATAAGGGCTGGTTTATGAGAGAAACATTTCCCACATTCAGAACAGGAATAGGGCTTCTCGCCTGTATGAACTATTTCATGTGTGATAAGGTGTGCTTTACGTGAAAAACATTTCTCACATTCAGGACATGAATATGGCTTCTCACCTGTATGAACTATTTCATGTGTGATAAGGTCTGATTTCTTAGAAAAACATTTCTGATAATTTGAACATGAATATGGCTTCTTAGACCTATGAGCTGTAGTATCGGCATGGAAGACAGTTTGGCTCTCCTGTGTAGAGAGCCGAGATGGGAGGTGTTCATGGTTTGCTGTAGTACGGTCTCCTTTAGCCTTTGCTGTGATGTCATCATCCTCTCTTTTGGTATCTGGAGAGAAAAGAGATGGTTAAAGGGCAACTACATTCAGTTTTACAAACCGGGCATAAAACAAGGGCTGCTAAAGTCAGTAAAGCAGGCCAACACCTTTCATATCACCCTCCTCGTATAGGAAACCTACTTAATTGCAGTGTGTAACTATTGAACTCCATAATACAAAGCTAAATACCTGATTTTGGCTTCCTAAGTATATTTATCATTTCCTGGAGAACTGCCTCAAAGCCTATGTCTGGGCACATTGTTCCTTTCCTTTATCCCCCTGGGAGTACTGTGTGAACCATGTAAAAGCATATTTAAATGAGTTTCCAGAGATGCCTTTTGTATTAGAAGTGAGGCCACTGGCTTCACATCAGTCACGGAGAGCAAAGCTGATAGGAGCGCACTGTACATCTTGATATAATCAAAAGCTCAGTCGCACAGGCCACACATTTAATTACCTCCCAACTCATTCACATTAAGCACATTATAGGTAATTAAGGGAATTATATGCTGCAGGTCTGATGGGTAGACCCCGTCATAAAGGTCTTACCCAAGGCATGGGGGCCTAAACTCTCATTGATTGAGAGAGACATAGTAGTGTGTACACAGCATTATCATATTATATGATTTAGGTATTTTAGTATGTCTTATAGGCCTTAGAACAGGAGGCCTTCCAGGCATACAGCAATGTTCAGACCACAACAGAAGAGTGGCTCGTCTCCTCTAGCACATTGGCTGTAACTGCCATGCTGTAAAAATCAACAACTGAAGATTTGGGGGCCTGAGGGGGCTTTGAGACAGAAAAACTGCCAGTGGTAACAAGCAGTGCAGATACAAGCCCAGTGAAGAACAACTTTGGGTATAGTGAGCCTTAACTATGTCAAAAGAATCTCAGACCATCAACATCTTACCCAGTCACAGAATCGCAACTCCAGTCACTGGTGCTTCTGAGCTGGACAAAAGCCCCCCAACATCAGGGGCGTTGCCATGCCCTGGCCATTTATTGCAATGAAAGGGATGGGGGATCCATTGTAGAGAAAGAAGAGGGTGTGGCAGCGGCAAGCGATTCAGTGATGGGGTAAGTTACTGATCACCGGAGTCAGCTGCAAGTACAGGCACCCTTTTATCAGAAAATGGGACTTAAAGAGGACCAACACCCAGGGGTGATCGGCCCGGAAATCTATAAGATTCCCGGGCCGATCACCTCCCACCCCGCGGGACATCCGAGATCGGGATGTCCCGCGGGGTGAAACCCCCCAGAAACCCCAAAAACCTCTTACCTGATCCGCCGCCGCTTCCGCCGCCGCCGCCGCCTCCCGCGCGCCCCTCCAGACGTGCGCGCGCCCGCGCCGGCCCTCTGTGAATGGCCGGCGGGGGCGCGCGCGCGCCGAGAGTGACGCGCGGGAGTCAGCGGCGGCGGAAGCGGCTTGGACGTTCCTGATCCCCGCCTGGACGTTGGCGGGGATTGGCTGCGGCGTTCACGTGGGAGCGTTGAGAGGTGAGTTTTTTGGGGTTTCTGGGGGGTTTCACACAGCGGGGCACCCCCCGATCGGGGTGCCCCGCCGAAGTGGACCAAAACCCAGGATAGTCAAAATCCTGGGTGTTGGTCCACTTTAAGCAACCAGTTCAGGGCATCAACTGTTCTGTTCCAACGCTACACTACTGTCAAATGGGCAAAGGGTACTGACTCTACCGAGGACACTATTAGTGCCAAATGGGCCTACTTTGCCCTATGGTTGGCCTGTCGGTTGACAACAATATCCTCACCTTACCCTGCAACATCTGCTGCTTTTCCTCTGGTAGGACAGTCTTGGCCTATGAGGTGCCCTAGAACATGCCTGAAATCAAGTTATTCCTGATCACCCACAAAAACAGAATATGGAAACGTGTCAAAAAATCTGACTAGGCACTTGAAAACCTAGAACACCTTTTTTGTCACATAATCCTTTTAGCACAGTGTTATGTAATAAAGGATTTCCTTATATAGATATGTTTTCACATTGTATATTATTTTAATATTGTGATAAAGCTATGAAAGCTATACACATAAACAATAAATATTATTATGGATGTAAGAAACTTACCTGAAGGTCTGTCCCGCGGCGCCTCCGCGCGCACAGTGGCAGCGCGGGCCTTCCAGCGGCTGTGCTGAGCAGCCGCCCCTCCAGCGTTGGGCGCGCCGGCGGCCCCCTCCTCGTCCTCGGGAGGCGCGCTCGGCTGTACTCGTGCTCGCACACGCGAGCACACTCCTTTTATGCCCCCCGGCGGCGCTGCTCCCAGCGCATTCGCCGGGGGCAGGTTTAAATGGACCAGTCCTGGTCCAGGATCCTCTGCCCTGTGGAGGGGCAAGGGACTGGACAGCCTGACTGGCCAGGGCGGTCCAGTCCCTGGGGTTCTCCTGTCAGGGGCTAGTTCCAGTGTTGCACCAATCACTACACGTTTTGCACTAATCAGTACATTCCCATTGGCCAGTTATAAAAATATTTTCCTGCCCGGACCACCAGTGCCCGTCATAGTCATTTCTAGCTTGGGTGTGCTTTTGAACTACGTCTTAGTGTTTTGATCCAGCTCTGTCTTTGACTACTCCTGCCCGCTGCCTGCACCGACCTTCCACCTGTCTGACTTCGCTTCTGCTTACCCCCTTGGATACCGCGCTTCTGTGACCACCCGGCTTTGACCCCTTGCTTGTCTCGACTATTCTCTGCCTTACCCCGTGGTTTTGACGTTTTTGGACTGATTTGGGATACCCCGCAGTTCGTCCGTCTTTACCATAAGCCAGCAATCTTTGCACCAGTAAGTCCTGGGGGCAACCGAGTCTGGAGAGGCATAACCCGAGCGAGCGGGGGCTTGTCTATAGGCACAAAAGGCGGTGGAGATTGGGGATTGTTGGCTCATGAAAGAAGGGTGTCCGGCGGTCCCTGACAATGGATAAATATTCCATAAAGCATTTAAAGTCCCTGTCCAGGCACATACTAACTTCCTCCTACCTTATACCCCTTGGGGAAAGTGTAAAATGAGCTATTCTTAGTATACACTACGTCCTGCTCCAGATGAAGATTCTTTACGTCTGGGTACTACTCCGCCAGATGGCGCTGGACTGCAGAGACAGCGAAATTGGCTCCTCCTGGCCCCATAAATACCCGAGACATCCCACAAATTCCCAGATTTTCACTGCAGTCTGGACTGCGAAGGACAAGAAGATGGCTCTCTACTCGCAGGTGAGCGGGGCTATTAGCCTGCGGCCCTGTAGGACTATTCCCACCCGTTCCATGTTATTTTGCCTCCCAGCTTTGGCTGTGCTGGTTCGGGTGATGGTAGGCAGCACCGCTGTAAGGTGCTTAGGAGCGCTGCTCCACCGCAATTCCCCACCAAAGGCTAGGCGGTATAGGCACATGGTGAGCCTGTATGGGATGCCCCTCCCGCACCTCGCCCCTGTCTGTCGGTGGGTCCCATGTTAGGTGGCCGCTGCCCTGCCTCGCTCTCTTATGTAGTTCTCGGGTGGGGGTGTGTGTGTATGTGTTAGCACATTCACTTGTGGTATTGTGTTTGGTTGCATTTTTCCTGTCACCGCAATGAACTGGTTGCACTGGTTGCCCTTTGAATATGCCGCCGCCGGCGTTCCGCGGACGGCAGCGGCATTACCTCAGGCGCTGCTGCGCCATCATTGGTTGATGTTGTCACATGTGCGGCTTCGCACTCTTCGGGGGGGCAAGCCCTGTGGATGGCCCAATCGAGGTATATTCGGCGCCATTTTGCTTCCTCGTGCTGTGTGGCTGGCGTCTACCTACCGCGGGCCCGTGAGTGCCCCTGCGGGCTGTTGTTCATTTCTTTTTATATCATATCTGCAATGTCACTTACGGGGTCTTCACTTTATGTCTTACAGGCGGATCAAACTCAATTGGTTTCTCCCGGTCCTGCCCCCTCTATTAGTTTTACTAAACTTATTGAGGCCTAGTTGCTAATTCCTCCCACTTCCCTAGCGGGTTATTGGGGCATCCCGGGTTGCTTTTACAGCGTGAATCCCTATCAGCCTATTGTGCCACTATAATCACCATATGGAGGCACCTCAGGATAATGTGTTTGGGGTTCGTTCGGGACAAGCCGGGCTGTGTGTGGCGTGTGGGGTGTCCCCTACAAGTGATGACAATGTGCGGGTTTGTGTACCTTGTGCCCAGCAGGTGCTTGCGCTGCAACCTGGTTTACCAGCAGCTGGGCCTGCGCCCCGTATGGCTTTGCCTACCCCCCCACGCTTACATTTGACTCCCAGTGAGGTGCATACCAGTGGGGAGTCTCAGCCTGATGTGTCTTCTAGACTGGCTAGTGTGGAAAAGCGGATTGCTAATACCTTGGCGTGTAAGGTCCCGGCTAAGAGGAGGCATTTGGCGCCCGGTGTCACTCTTTTTCCTATGGAGGCTGATGAGTTCCTGGAATTGTCTGGTTATACCCCCCTGGAAGAGGGGGAATTGTTCTCTGACTCAGAATCATCTGATGAACAGCCTAAGGGTTATGCTGATTCGGGCTCTGATCCCTGGGCCCCAGATGATACTGACAGACTGTTGGCTCAGATTTTTGAAGTCCTTTCCATCTCTCCCCCTGCAGCGGCTCCCAAGCAGCAGGGGGAATTGTTTCATACTGCTAAGCCACTTTGGAGTACCCTGAACAATCCCATTTTAATAATCTCGTGCACAAAGAATGGGAGCGTCCCAGCAGACTCCCCGGAGTCCCTAAGAGTTGGGATAAAAGATATCCCTTTCCCGCTGATGTGGTTAAACGTTGGTCATCTCCTCCCGAAGTGGATGCACCAATTCTGGGTTTGTCTAACACCTCTATCATGCATTCCCCTGACTCTACTGCTCTGAAGGATGGTGAGGACCGGCGTATTGTTCAGCTGGCTTCCCATGCCTTTGTCTGTGTGGGGACGGCACTGCGCCCGGTTTGTGCCTCTGCCATTACAGCTGTGGCTATTAGGACTCTGCTCAAAAGTGTCCTGGATGGAGCGCCTGATGATGCTTCTAGTGAGGAGTATAATGCGCTCTCGCGTTGTTAGATATTTGTGGCTTATGTCCTTTCCTTGGATGATACCATTAGGATGTGTGGCAGGGCCTCTGCCTTGGTGGTGGCTATACGCCGCTCAGTTTGGCTGCGCCAGTGGGCAGCTGACAACGCTGCCAAGAAGGTGTGGGGTCAAGTGAGCCAGTACCAACCTGATCGCCCTCAGTTCCAGAATGTTTATAGGGGTGTGGGCCTCCTGAGGGCGCCGCAAAGGTACATTTTTGGGGGCTTTTGGGGGGGTTTCACACAGCGGGGCATCCTGATCTCGGATGCCCCGCTGAAGTGGACCAACACCCAGGATAGTGAAAATCCTGGGTGTTGGTCCACTTTAACTGCTTTTCAATACTGGGAATTTGTGGGAGGTTCCGGGTATTTATGGGGCCGGGAGGAGCCAATTTCGCTGTCTCTGCAGTCCAGCGCCATCTGGCGGAGTAGTACCCAGACGTAAAGAATCTTTATCTGGAGCAGGACGTACTGTATACTCATAATAACAATTCTACAGGTGAGTAATCACAGAATTTTATTTTTTCAAAGCATCTCAATATCCCAGACCAATTCTTTCAAAGTGGGACACTGGGCATGGCAGAGGCTGGGTTTAGGGATGGAGCTATTCACAGGCTTTTAAGGAAAAAATATTTTTCATCAATTCGGAAAATCCTTCAGTGGCTACCAAAATTGGGACTGCCCCACCGATATCCTTAGTGTAAGAGCCTTGGCTCTTTAGAACCTCCTTCTCCTGAAGCAAGACACACAGAGAAAGTTCACGCTGTGCTGACTCTACCATGGTATAGGTGCGGCCTGCCAGCTGATCCAGGCATTAGTCCGATAAATGTTATAAGAAGGTGCTTTTTGGAGAAGGATCAGCGTGGGTCTGGCCAAACCTAATGCAGGATCATCCACCTTCACAGGAGAAGACCACCTCAGAGGAGAAACCTCCCCTTATCCTCACAAATACTTCTCAGTTTTCAAATTTCTCATTATAGTGTCTCTTGGGTTTGTGAATAAAACACAAGAGTGACACCCCTGCACTAAGATGTATGAAACCCATCAGAGCATGTGTGCAGAGTAACTGTACAGAGGTAATACTGAAATCTTTTCTATCGATTTTTTTACTCACCTGAGCTGATCTGTGGTGTAACTTTCTTCTCCTCAGTCTTCACAAATATTTCTTCCTGCTCCTCAATACACTGTGTGTGCAGTAATGGGGGGGGGCTCAGTGATGTGGAGTCAGGAGAATAGTGATGTCCCTGCTCTATATGTAAAGCTCACTCTCAAAATTATTATTGAAAGAAGTATGCTAAGCTGCTTCCCCTTTCTGAGGAACATCTGTGAGTATGAATAAGGAACCTGACTTCATAAAGTTCTTATTTCTGGACAAACACTGTAGAACTTGATTGTCCTGACCACATGCAACAGGTGTAAACTTCTCTCAGTGTGTGAAAGAGTTCAACAGAAGAAAATAACTAAAATGTCTGGGACAGAGGGGTGGTGCCACTAAGTCTTGATTAACAATTAAGGTCAAAAGTACATTAGGTAATAATTCAGATTCAGACAAAAGGTTTTTGTCCCTGTGACTTGTCATAGAAGCTGAACTCATAGACAGTGCTGACAACTTGAAGACTCATTGCTGACATGACAGCTATAAAGAAGGCTTCCGAGAAAGAACCAACAAGGCAAACTCTGCAAAATGTTCCAAGGGCCACAACTGTAGCGCTAATTGCACCAAGTTCATATCACGGGCCATTAAAGAGGAACAAAACCCAGGATGTTGGCTATCCTGGGGTTTGGTCCTTACCCCCGGGGGAACCCTGATCGGGGATGCCCCGCTGTGTGAAACCCCACAGATCGCCTGAACTCACCTTTCCCCCGTCCTACTTGGCATGGGCGAATTAACCTACCGTGGTAATGGTGTGTCTGCCAGCTGACCCAGGAATTTGTCAAATGGATCTCTTAAGAAGGCGCTGTTTTCAGTAGGATCAGCATGAGCCTGGCCAGACCCGATACAGGGTCATCCACCTCCACAGGAGAAGAAAACACCTTTATCTCGGACTCCTGAAAAAGGCACCTAATACCTAGACCCCTTTAGGTGGATTACATTATTTCTTGTTTGCCTCATTCCACTGTTTTGAGGAAGTCATTTTCTCTCCATAGGAAATTCTGAGACCTAAAGAGTAAGATTTCCCAGCCACGTGAGACCTCCTCTTTTACCTTCACAAATACTTCCTCCTCCTCATTTTTCCTATTTCACATTATGGTTTACCTCTGGAGCTTTTGCATAATCCCCCTACACTTATATATATGAGACAAATCAGAGCATGTGTGTAAAGTCCATGTACAGAGGTAATACTGAAATGTTTTCTATAGAAGGTTTATTACTCACCTGAGCTGATCTGTAGAGGAACTTTTTCCTCCTCAGTCTTCACAAATATTTCTTCCTGCTCCTCAATCATCTAATTTTTTACAATAGTGTCTCCGGGGTCTGTGAAGAAAGATGAGAGAGTGTGTATGTGTGTGTGTGTGCAGTGATGGGGGGGGGGGGGGGGGGGGGCTTAGTGATGTGATCTGTGAGTTAGGAGAACAGTGGTGTTGGGTAAACCAGAACCAAAGTTCGTACCAAACAAATTTAGGTTACATAATTAATACGATTGAAAAAAGACATATGCCCATCAAGTTCAACCAAGGGTGTTGGGGTATTTTATTTTATTGATACCAGCTAATAGTAACTGTTAATGTTATTTTCTTCTAAATAAGCATCTCATCCTTTTTTGAAGCTGTCAACGGTTGATGCTGTAACAAGCTTCTGTGGGAGGCTATTACATAGATTTATAGTTCTTTTTTTTTCAAATTCTTTATTTATTTATTGCAAGATTTACAAGTGACAACATCCATTACGTACATTGACAATAAAGATTGTTTACAAAAAGAAAGTATCTACAGGCACTTGTCTTAAGTCAATATTCCATCAATGGCTGAATGAATAGTCTAGACATGGATGCAACTTTACACTAGCTAAGAGGGGGGGGGGGCAAATAACTATGGGGGGGAGTACAAACGGATTGTTAACCTGGAAGGGGGGGCAAAGGAGATGTGTGACAGTAGGGTTTAGTTAGGACTGGAAATGAGGTAGCAACGTGCGGGACCCTAGTGCGTCTCCAGGATTGTCCTCAGAGTCAAGGAACACCATCACCAGGTGATGGTGAAATTTTCAAAACCTCAATTTTTTGCCATTTACTTTCAATATCCACATAGCCAGCGAGGGGGGATTCTCCTGTTCCCACATTATCGGGATACACGGCTTAGCAGCGTTAAGAAGCTGACATTGGAGTGACTTTTTATATTCTTTAAATGGGGCTTTTGTAAGGTGAAGGAGACACACGCCTGGATCATTTGGTAGGGAGGAGTCTGTGACCGAGTCCGCTATCCTCCTCACAGAGTCCCAAAATGGTCTGAGCTTGGGGCACGACCAGAAAATGTGTAAAAGGTCTCCTCTCTCCGCACCACATCTCCAGCAACTAGCTGAGGAACCCGGAAACCACTTGTTGACCAGAGTGGGAACCGCGTACCAACGAGTAAGTATTTTGTAGTTGCACTCCTGGAATTTTGTGCAAACGGAAGTTTTGTGCGGCGCAGAGAGGAGCCTCCTGATCTGATCAGGTGTCAGGGAAGTGTTCAAATCCCTCTCCCATTTTTTAACAAAGGGTGGGACCCCTCCACCCAAGGGGGAGATCAGTAATTTGTACATGTAGGAAAGGACATGTTTTGCTGCGTTATTGCTAGAGCAAATCTCTTCAAAGGCAGTGAGATGTCTTAGCGAATATCTTAATGTCTGAGTTTAAAAGTGATATAGGCCTATAACTGCTACATTGCGATGGATCTTTTCCCTCCTTCGGCAGTACTGAGATGAACGCCCTTAAGGAGTCCAACGGGAAGGAACCCCCGTCTCTGACGGAATTGAAGATTGCCAACATCCTGGAGCCCAGGATTGGGAGCATTCGTTAATAGTATTGGGCTGGCAGCCCGTCTGGGCCCGGTGCTTTCCCTCCAGCGGCTCCTGAAACTGCTCTCTGCAACTCCATGAGAGAAATGGGATCCTCCAACCCTTCAATCACTTCCGGTGGCAGACTGGGCATCCCTGAATCCCTGATATATTTGGCTATAGAGGCCATTTGGTCGGGCCCTTGTTCCTTTGGTAGATTTTACAAAGATTGGTAGAATTTCCGGAAGGTTTCCACAATCTCATTGGTCAGATGTTTGACCCGGCCCTCTGAATCTATAATTTTTTTGGACATACATCTTTGCCCTCTCTGTCCGTAAGGCCCTGGCCAGGAGCCTACCACATTTATCCCCTGATTCGAAGGCCTTCCGGCATTTGGTCAACTGAGCCTTCAACTTATCACAGCAAAGTGTTTTAAGTTGTTCCCTTAATGACGTCAAGGTGGCCAAATGCGCGGCTGCTAGGGACTGCTTGTGGAGTCTTTCAAGCCTCCCAATCTCTGCCAGGAGTTCCAGTGTGCGTTTTGCCCTCTCCTTTTTAATTCTAGACCCAATTTTGATGAACACCCCCCGAATGAAACATTTGTGGGACTCCCAGAGGACCCCAGGATTTATTTCAGGGGAGGTGTTCAAGGCAAAGAATTCCTGTAGCTCTTTATGAATTTCATCGGAGATTACTTGGTCCTCCAGAAGGGAAGTGTTTAGCCTCCAGGACCACCCTTTTAGAATGGGGCCCGGTAGGACAGCTGCTAGTATCACTGGAGCATGGTCCGATACGGTAATATTGCCAATATCTGTGGCTGAGATCCTGGGGAGCGAAGCATGTGGCACTAGAAATAAGTCTATTCTAGAGTAGGAGTTGTGGGGGTGGAGAAGAAGGTATAGTCTCTATCAGACGGATGTTGAATTCTCCATGGGTCAATTAGCTGATGTAGGGAGAGCACCTTTTTAAGTCTTTTCAATTTAGCATAGGACAACTGAGGCGTGCCCCTGGAAGTGTCGATGAGTGGGTCCAGTGTTAGATTAAAGTCACCCCCGATAATCAGCTCCCCTTCTCTAAAGGTAGAAAGAGTCTCAAGTACCTTTTCCATAAAAGTGGTCTGACCCGAGTTCGGCAGATATAAACTGGCAAATGTGTAGGAGTAAGATCAATCAGGATGCCGACCCCCCGAGACCTTGATCTGGTGAATAGCTATGGTATCCTCTCAGTTAAGTTCTGTTGTCGAATGAGGGAGGACCACTAGCCTTGAAATGGGACTCCTGTAAAAAGGCTATTTGTGCTTTGAGCCCTTTTAGGTTTCTTAAAATCAGGGACCTTTTTTCCAGGCTGTTAAGCCCTTTGACATTCAGGGAAACAATGTTGAATTCTGTTAATTTTTTAATCAATACTGTCTGTTTCCTGACTCCAGCCATCATGTGGATGGACAATGGGTCCGCACTGGGTGAAACCGGGGGGGGAGGTAGGGGAGGGGAGCAAAGACCACTTTATCTAAACAATTTGTTGGGGGAACAAAGTAAACAAGAGTGAAACTAAGAGAAACAACTTCAAACTACCTATATTTTTCCAGCCTATTGGGGGGTGTAGTGTCCGGCAAGGAAGGAAGGACCCAAGAACATTTAACTCAACGTCCCCCGACACCTTGCTTTGGCCCATACACCAACCAATCAGCCACATATAACCATAATATTAGCACAATGTAAAGAAGACCATTAACCAACAACGGAAGCTACGGCAAGCCTACCTTGAAGGTTGCCGCAGCTATGAACTCGTCAGGTAACTGATATGCAACAGGACCAAGTCAGCCAAACAAGCCAGGGAAAGGTAAATGAAAGTAATGTTATGAAGACACATTATAGAGCATCACTCCCAGTCACCGCCTTTGGGACTCCTTCTAGATTGTTATGGTGTTCTCCCCCCCCATTCCAGATGGAGAAACCAGAGGGTGGGGAGAAGGCCTTGGACCAACCGGCAGGTTACCTGATGGGTCATTTCGCGATCTGGCTACAGAAAGTTTGTTCTGTAAGTTCCGATGTAGTCCGCTCTCATATGGGCCGGAGGATCTCCTGAAGCGTTGTAAATCGCGGTAGCTCCTTGGGCCTCTGCGCGGTCTGGTCGAGGGACCTTGCCCTGGAAGGGAGAACTCCGGAGATAGCCAGTCCGGAATCTGAACCGGCTCGCATTTGAGAAAGTCGAATAGGCCTTCCAACTCTTGGTGCGATCTCAGCGTAAAATGATTTTGTTCCTTCCTTACTATTAGATGAAAGGGGAAACCCCATCTATATGTAGCCCCATTCTTCCCTACTGCTTCAAGGAGGGGTTTAAGAGATTTCCGTTTGGATAGGTCCTGAAGAATTTTTACAGCAGCCCCGTTGTAGGTAATCGGCCCTTTGTTCCACGCCTTCCTAAGTATTTCTTCTTTCAGATAGTACAGATGGACCCTACACACTACATCTCGAGGGAGACCTGCTTCTGGGATGCCTCTGAGGCGGAGATTATTTCTCCTACTCCTGTTTTCTAAATCATCTAAATGGAGATAGCAGGCTTGCAGCATCGCTTCTTGCCTGTCGCATCTAGATTCTAATGCCTGTATTCGACCCGCTGATATGACTCCATCCATCTCCAGCGTATTAACTCTGTCTTCAACTTCCAAAACCTGATGTTGAACTGTTGCAAGCTCATGTTTAAATGCTGCTTCATATTTTGCAATTAGGCATTCAATGTCTGATCTCGTTGGAATCCCCCTTAAAAGCGAGATAGTTTCCAAGTGGATTGCTTTATCATGGGATGCAGATTCCTCAGCATATCCCATATTGAGCGAGGTGTGCAAACCGGACGATGTTAACAATTGGGGGGCGGCGGTGATAGAAGTGGCCTTGGAGACATCAGTGAGGGGCCCTCTCCTGCCCTCTCATCCAATCTCTCAGGGGTTGACATTAGTTGGAATAGCGGGGAGCCGATATAAGAGGGGACTTCACATTCTGTCTCATGCGCCCCTTTTCTGCATTCTCTCTGCTTCGGCGCTCTCTGAGGGAGAGCTTCTGACTGGGTGTCCTTAGGGGTAAGCAGGGAGGGAATGTCCTTCAGCCAGGGCTCATAGGCAAATTTTTCCAGCCTCATATTATTAATTTCTCTGCCCCTTTTTGTTGCAAGGACTGTGTTTCCCTGGGTTTGATTCACATCTGAGGGCACTATGGAGTAATTCCTTTCCTCTGTAAACTGTTTATTAGTTGCAGGCTTAAGCTGGGGGGATTGTGTGGCATACACTAAGTCTTCTTCTGCCTGTCTCTGAGGTGATTTTCCCTCACAGGCTTGCTCAGTGCCTCCCCCCTGTGGGTGTCTGTCAGGGGGTGATAACACGGCTGCATCTAACTCTGCGGCCGCCATCTCGCTACACCCACCTCGTTCATCTGACTGCTCCTCCAGCTCACCGATCTGTCTCTCCACCGCCAGACTGATTCCACGTCCTGCGTGGAGGCTCCAGGTCCCCGGGCATTCGGGCTCAGATGCCTCGCTCTGTGAGGAAGAGGTATACCGGTGCCATCTCCACCCCTGTCTCGCGTCCCACCGCCATGTTGCTCACTGCACCTTTTCCTCCTGTGAGCCACTTGCCGGCCGTTGCCTACTTCGGAGGGCTCCTTTTGTTGCTCTTGCCTTCTCTTCTTTTGGTCCTCTTCTTGCTCTTGATGATTGTGGCTTTTTGGGGTCACTGAGTCTCGTGGATGGGACCACTCTCCTCCATAGTGGGGACACGCCCCCCCAGATTTATAGTTCTTATGGTAAAAAATGATAGTCGCCTCCGTAGACTGAATTTCTTTTTTTTTTCCAGTCGGTTGGAGCGCGCCCTTGTCTTTAGAGAGGATTTTACCTGAAATAGACAGATTTAATTCTAAACAGATTTAATTCTGATAATCTTTCTTCATAACTAAGATCTTCATTCCCCTTTGGTGGCTCCTCTGCTCCCTTTCCATAGTCAGAGCATCCTTTCTATGAAACGGAGCCCAGAAATGGACGGCATATTCCAGGTGAGGGTGCACCAGTGCCTTGTAAAGGGGCAATATTACATCTCTGTCCCATGATTCCATTCCTCTATTAATGCAGGATAGTATCTTGGTGGCCTTAGAAGCAGCTGCTTGGCATTGCATGCTGTTATTTAGCCTGTGATCTACCAGTACCCCCAGATCCTTCTCAACTAGTGATTCTTCCAGTTTTACTCCCCTGAGGACATATGTGGCCTTCAGGTTATTAGACCCCAAGGGCATCACTTTACACTTATCCACATTGAACTTCATTTGCCAAGTGGATGCCCAGACACTCAAAGTGTCCAAGTCAGCCTGAAGCGTGTGAACATCTTCAATAGACAGCACTGTGCTACATATCTTGGTGACATCCATAAAAATACAGACACTGCTTCTAAACCCATCTTTTATATCGTTTATAAGCAAGTTGAATAATAGAGGGCCCAGCACTGAACCCTGGGGTAAACTTACACCCGGGGACCATTCAGAGTAGGTATCATTATCCACAACTATCCCACAACCTTGGGTGGATGACATTCTTTCTTGTTTGCCTCATTCCTCTATTGTGTGGAAGTTTCTCTCCATAGCAACTTCTGAGACCCCAAGAGAAATATTTCCCCGAAGTGTGAAACCTCCTCTTTTACCTTCACAAATACTTCCTCCTCCTCAGTTTTCATATTTCTCATTATGGTGTCTCTGAGGTCAGTGAATAAACACAAGAGTGACGCCCCCGCACTGAGATGTACGAGACCCATCAGAGCATGTGTGCGAAGTAACTGTACAGAGGTAACACTCAAATCTTTTCTATAGATGGTTTATTACTCACCTGAGCTGATCTGTAGTGTCTGTGAAAGTTTTGGCGGGTGTTTGTCATTTTTTTGCTTTTTTTCGTCCATTTTCTACTCGCACGAACGTTCGGGAATGCGCTTCCGATGATCGGAAGCAAATCGGAACATTTCCGTTAGTTCGGATCATTTTCCAAACAAAATCGGAAATTTTCCGTTCCTTCAGAAAACTTCCGTTGATTCAGAGAGCTTCCGTCTGATCCAGAGAGCTGATTTCCGACGGATCACCACCCTATAAATCTGTTTCATTTCCGATCCACTTCCGAGACCTTTGAGGGCTCGGATTGCTATTGTTGAGCATGTTTTGCGGCTATGTGGAGGAGTCTGTGTGCCTTTAGCACCAAGGCATTGCATGTATCAGCATGGCCGAGGCCATAAATTGTATAGCAATGCATACCTAAATCAATACATTTCATGTATGCCTTATAGAAGCATTTTAATGCTGACCTTAATTAGTCCTTAGCATGTAAACATTTATTTTCCCACACATCCATATAATTGCTAATTTTTTTTAGACTTATGTCCTTTGTGAATTATATTTGGATTGTTGAACTTGAATCTTAATTTGTTGTAGGAGTTCTTGTTTTAGTTGGTTACCTTTGCTTTGTGTAATTATTTTATATTTGGTTGCAGGAACTGCAAGATGTGCCACTCGCCCTTGCTCCTGATGCCCGTTCTTTGCCTGCAGAATGCGGGCCAGGGGTTCTCTAATCGGGCACTATGCAAAACCCGGGCCGTGGTGGCAAGGGCCCTCTGGCTTTGGAAGTCCAGATTTAGGTGTTTGGACCATACAGGGGGGGGGGCACTGCAGTATGACCCCCAACAAGGTTATACCAAAATTTTAATTTACGTTTTTTAACAGGGACCACACGTGCCAGAGTGGCACAACTGAGTGTCAGGGTCCTTCAGTTGGTGGGCGAGATGCAGGAAGGTAACAGGGATGCGACTGCCTGTGTGCTCAGTTGTGCTCATCTCTACTTGGCTAGACGAGTCCAGGACTATTGACGTCAGCATAGTTGAACAGTTTTTGTGTGTCCCAGATCGCGATTGAGGATATTTTGCTCTGTGGATTGTTTTTAGTTGACCATGGCTAGGTGTGCTGTGACTGTATTAGTTGTTCCAAAGGTTTGTCTTAAAATGGACCAAAACCCAGGATATCCTGGATTTTGGTCTTTGCCCCACTGTGTGAAACCCCTGAGGTCGCCTGATCTGACTTGTTCTTCCTGGTCCTATGGTGCATGCACAGCCTCTTGTCCAATCAGCATGCTCGGATATACTCCCATCCCCTTCGTCTAAGGCGAACAGATCCGAGCATGCTGCCTGACACATCCCCCGCTACCCTCTAACAGGGAGCATGTCTGCATCGGCCATTCACAAATGCTTGGCTCGGGCATGTGCCCTGCCAAAGGGATAGCGGGGATGCGGCTTCAAAACATTTGTGCCTATCTGCATAACATATACTGGGTATATAATACAAGTTATCTCTGCCCACCCACATAGCATATACTGGGTATATAATACAAGTTATCTCTGACCACCCACATAGCATATACTGGGTATATAATACAAGTTATCTCTGACTACCTGAATACCATATACTGATTATATAATACACGTTATCTTTGCCCACACACATAGCATATACTGGGTATAATATACAAGTTATCTCTGACCACCTGCATAACTTACACTGGGAGAGATAATACAAGTTATCTCTGACCACCTGAATAGCATATACTGATTATATAATACAATATATCTCTGACCACCTGCATAGCATATACTGGGTATATAATACAAGTTATCTCTGACCACCTGAATACCATATACTGATTATATAATACAAGTTATCTTTGCCCACACACATAGCATATACTGGGTATAATATACAAGTTATCTCTGACCACCTGCATAACTTACACTGGGAGAGATAATACAAGTTATCTCTGACCACCTGAATAGCATATACTGATTATATAATACAATATATCTCTGACCACCTGCATAGCATATACTGGGTATATAATACAAGTTATTTCTGACCACCTGAATAGAATATACTGGGTATATAATACAAGTTATCGCTGACCACCCGCATAGCATATAATGGGTATATAATACAAGTTATCGCTGCCCATCTGCATAGCATATACTTAGAACATAATACAAGTAATTAGTGCCAATCTGCATAGCATATACTGAGTATATACTACATATGTATACATTTCTCTAATGATACAAAAAAGAGGCGTGGCTATTTTAATTAGTCAGAAAACTAGGTTTAGTCTTATAAATAAAATTACTGACACACAAGTGCGCTTAATTATTTTGATTGGTGTGCTGGATTCCCAGCTATGCACACTGGTAAACGTGTATAGCCCAAACCCTAAGCAAGCAACGTTTATTAACCAGGTACTTTGGAAAATAAAAGAGCTAAGTAAGAGTATTTTAATATTGGGGTGATTTTAACTTAATAAAATATGTAAATATAGAAGCAACTGCCCCCCGCAGAGCTGCCTCTCTAGGAGCAGAAAGAATCTGGAGGAATGTCAGGGCACAGAAACTAATATATATATATATATATGGCGTGTACTTCATATCAATGAGTGAGATTACACATGTCTAAATTCTGTACACAAATCGCTCTCTAGGATTTACTATATTTTTATATGGCAGGAAGATCTAACAAACATCTCAGAGCCTTCTATTGGAAATCGCTCTATCTCCGATCATGCTCCAGTAATTTTGATTCTAAAGTGTGTGGAGGTGGGGTGAATAAAAGGGAAAGAACAGACTGGATGCTTAATCGATCCTGGTAAGAAACAGAGATTGTACAATAAAGCATTTTTTGAGGACAATGAGAAACCAGCAAGCTCCCCCTTAATATAATGGGAAACATATAAAGGTGTCTCAAGGGGGGTCTGCATTGAGATAGCACATAGAGAAGCAAAAAAAAACGTGAAAATAGCCATGCTAATTGACCAACTACAAAAAGAAACATTGTATAAAAAGTCGCCAACACAGATCCTCCTTAAAGAGTTGTTAGCTGTGACAGACCAGAAAAAATTCGCAGACCGGCCAAAGTCTGGAAGGAGGGCCAGGCACGGGGCTGGTCATACCAGGAAACTTGCAAAACTTACGAAAGAGCATTGAGCTGCAAAATGTATCGTTTAGGAACTTTTACTGTAAAATCTGTAACTTCCAGAAAAAAAGACAAAAAAAGTTTTGTAGAGTGATTAGTGTGTTGTCAAACATTGAAGGGTGAACTGTCAGCAGCGGCATAGCTTGTATCGCGATGCCCTGCATTGCTGCTGCCTTGGCTGTAGAATCCGCCAAGGCATTCCCCATCGCGTTTCATGCTCCTGTATGTGCTCTACAATTAATGACAGCAATACTATCTGGTAATCGTAGGGCCCAAAGCAGCTTCTGCACTAAAGTGGAGTGGGAGATGGCTTTCCCGTCCGCAGCTACTATCCCTTTAGTCCAAATCAACCCAAAATAAAAAATAACTCTGTGGGCGTATCTGGAGTCCATGTGTATATTGACAGCTTGATCCTTAAAAAGTTCACCAGCTCTTGTTAGGGCTACTAACTCAGCTGCTTGTGGGTAGGGGGCCTGCCTCTAACAACATCTGGTAACTGCACCACTGCATATCCTGCATGGTATGTGTGATCATTAGGTCTAAAACATGAGCCATCAACATCCTTTACATCGGGACCCTTCAAGCGTGTAGCTTGCAAGTCAGCCCTGGGTGAGGTAGTTTGATGTATGACTTGTATCCCAAGAGGGCATTAAGAATGGGTGCTGGGCCTGAGGTCACAGAAGCATATTTGATCTCTAGATTTGGGTTGGACAGTAGCAGAACCTCATACCCACTCATTCTTTGGGCTGACATCTGTTGAGTGTGGGTATTTTTGAGCAGGTAGGACACATTGTGTGCAGTGTGGAGGACAGTCTCATAGCTCAGGGTTATTGATTTTGCCATCTCTACTACTATCATCACACGAGGCCAGGGCTCTGAGACATACAGGCATGCCCTGTACCTGCACAGGCACTACTTTAGAGAAAAACGCCACTGGGCAAAGTCTACCCCCATGCTCCTGTGCTAGGACCCCCACCCTGGTTTTACAATTCTCCCTAGAAAACAAATAAAACATTTTTCCATACGCTAAAGAACCCTGCGTCTTGTGGGATAGATGTGAGTAGAGATGGGCCTAAAATCTTGAACAAATCTGAAGCGGCCATCTTGTTTCCTACATGATTGATAGGTGTATTGTAAGGAAAAATGGTTTTAACCAAAATCCCCTTTTCCAACAAATCAGCTATTATGGGTTTAATGCCATCCTCCGCCACAGGGGAAACTGGTGACTTTACCCATTAAAATCACAATGGCCGTTTATGTGCTCATCTTCACACAATGCAAAACCGTACAACAAATGAGAGCCTTATACTTTATTCAACAGAAAAAAGCAGTAAGTGCGAGGGAACACAGAGAGCCTTATATACTTCTATAGTGCTCTCTTACTCCTTAGGGCACCACAAGAGGTCCCTCTTATTTTATCTGTCCCCCAAGGACAGTATTACCCTATTTACCCATCCTTTAGGATTCTTGTATCAACAATAGCAGATTTTAATAAAATCTACTTACCGGACCTGTGCAGTTGACCCCACTTCTGGTACCACTTGTTTTTGGGGTATTTCTCCTATTAGGATTTTTAGGCCTCTCTGCCTGTGGCTCTCCGTGTCCCGTCAACTGCTGCCAGAGATCAGAATCAGGTACGATTCAAAAGCATGATCTGGTTTATTAGAAAGTGTAGCTCACATTTATACAGCATGTCACACACGAGAATGAGAACTTTGGCCCCCCCTTCGCGGCATAACTAATATTATCTTGTCAGAAAGTTTCACAATTTCTCTTTTCAACACATATTTATACAAAGTATGCAAGGTTCTGCAATCAATTCTCATTAACCAAGGCCTTCATGCTACATAATTCATATAACGTTGAACAATTCTCAGAGAAACAGCCTTGGCATAATGCCCAGATTTTGCGGCCTTTGCTGTAACAGATAACAAGTTAATACCATCCTTATGCACTGAAGATGATCCTTATACCATAAAATGGTGAAGTTGATGCCGACTGAACCTAAATTTCTAGCTGGTGATTCAGCAAAAGTGAAATTTTCATTCTTTTTCTCTTCCAACTTTTAACTACCATGGGATTTTTCAACTCACTGCCATTACATCTGGGATGTCCCAATCAGTAGTAGGCAGGGTGGGAATGCAGCTGTAAGGGATCGCCGGACACCCTTCTTTCCTAAGCCAAGCAATCCCCAATCTCCACAGCCTCTTCTGCCTTTAGACAAGCCCCCGCTCGCTGGAGACACGGGTTATGCCTCTCCAGACTCGGTTGCCCCCAGGACTTATTTGGCGCAAAGTTTGCTGGCTTATGGTGAAGATGGATAAACAGCGGGGTATCCCCAGTTGATATTTCAGGCGGGCTGAGTCCGAAACGTAGAGCCAGTAGGCTAGAATGGTCAAGACGAGCAGGGGTCAAAGCCAAGTGGTCGCAGGGTACGTAAAAAATGGCAACTGTTCAGAATTAATATTAATTTCTTAATGTATTATTTTTATGAAACAATAAAAAGGGACCTGCAGCACTAGGAAGTTGCCTGCAGACCTTCCTGAAGTGATGCTTGTCTCCTATTCCCTTGTGTATGTTCTGGTTTGAATTTGGCTTTGACTTTTTGGCTTTGGATATCAATCCCACTCTGGCTTTGACTTTCTGGCTTTGGTTATCAACCTCTCTCTGGCTTTGGCCCCTGACCTTGTTCTGGCTCTTAATTCCCAGCTTGGATATCTGCTTGGGCTCCTTGAACTCTGGCACTGGATTATGGCTTTCTGGCCCTGGACTCTGGTTCTGTTGCATTAGTTTCCCCAAAACCTGAACTGGACTTTTCCCATGTTAGTCTTATTGGGCTCACTGGCCATTGGCAAAGGTAGTGGGACCCTGGCTTGTCTGCAGTGCAGACCCTTTTTGCGGAAAGCCCAAACCTGTAATCAGACCCCCCACGCTGGAACCAGTGCATGGTGTAGCACTTTGTCAGTCGCTCATTGCTGGCTCCCTCCAGGTACAGTCAGCCCTAACTCTCTATTGCCTTCCAGATCTTCCTCAGCTCCTGTCTGGTGTCCCTGATTCTCATTATTACACTTTACACTCTGCCCTCCCCTCTGCTGAGTTTCCCCAGTAACGACTTTCTGGGGAGGCCACAGGTGGTATTGCTGGGAGCTGTCTGTATCTATCTTGTCCGAGTCCCATTCAGGTACGTGACACCACCTTACACTGCTCAAGCCACATAAATCACATAAATGGAGGATATTAAAGAACATTAGTTACAATTTGCTATTATTACAATATACATTGCAGCACTTAGATGATAGTGAAGGTAGACATGAGATTTTTTTTATTAGGATTTTATATACCTATTAAAAAATAAAAAAAGAAAACAGCACAAATGAATAGGGGCATAACCAGATCACTGTATGCAAAGAGTATCTATTGCCTTTTATTTGCTTTATTAATAACAGTCAGTGACTGGCACAACACAATAACTTTATGTTCAATAAAATCTATTAGCTTGAAAGTATTGTGAAGTAAACTAAAAAACTTAAAGTATTGCTTTTTGTTCTGATTGTAGAGAGGTGTATATACCTCTACAATCTATCTACAATCCAATATGTGTTTCATTTCCCACGTTCAGAACATGACTACGGTTATTTCCCTGTATGAACTCTTTCATGTATGAGAAGGTATGATTTGTGGGAAAAACATTTCCCACAATCAAAACATGAATATGGCTTCTCTCCTGTATGAACTCTTTCATGTGTGATAAGGTTTGATTTTTGAGAAAAACTTTTCCCGCATTCTGAACATGAATATGGCTTCTCCCCTGTATGAACCCTTTCATGTGTGTTAAGGTCTGATTTACAATGAAAACGTTTTCCACATTCTAAACATAGACATGGCTTTTCCCCTGCATGAATTCTTTTATGTGTGATATGGGCTGATTTGTTAGAAAAATTATCTTCACATTCAGAGTATGAAGAAGGCTTTTCCCCTGTATGAACTCTTTCATGTGTAATAAGGTCTGATTTCTGAGCAAAACATTTCCCACATTCAGAACATGAATATGACTGCTCCCCTCTATGAACTCGTTCATGTTTGATAAGGCTCGATTTATAAGAAAAACAGTTCCCACATTCCACACAGGAATATGGCTTCTGTCTTGTATGAATTATTTCATGATTAACAAGGGATGATTTGTGTGTAAAACATTTCCCACATTCAGAACAGGAATATGGCTTCTCTCCTGTATGAACTCTTTCATGTGTGATAAGGACCGATTTATGAATAAAACATTTCCCACATTCAGAACATGAATATGGTTTCTCCCCTGTATGAACTTTTTTGTGTGCGAGAAGGGCTGACTTCTGAGAAAATTTTTTCCCACATTCAGAACATGAATATGGCCTCTCTCCCGTATGAACTCTTTCATGTATGATAAGGTATGCTTTCTGAGAAAAACTTTTTCCACATTCAGAACATGAATATGGTTTCTCTGCAGTGTGAACTATTTCATGTTTAATAAGGTCTGATTTCTGAGAAAAACATTTAGCACATTCAGAACAAGAATATGGCTTCTGCCCTGTATGAACTCTGTCATGTCTGATAAGGTCTGATTTCTTAAAAAAACATTTCCCACATTCAGAACATGAATATGGCTTCTTAGATCTATGAGCTGTATGATGTGTGCATTCCTCTAGTGTAGAGTGGTGCAATAGATGTACAGGGTGTGGTGCTGGATCTCCTGTAGTCTTTCCTGTTTTGTCATCGTCTTCTCTTTTAACATTAGGAGAGATTAGTACAAGTTGATCCATACTATTCTGCCTGGATCCTGTACCTGCGAAAAAAAAGAAATGGAGAAAGGAGAAATGGTGGAGAAAAGCCTTGCTTCTACACTTAATGCAAATATGTATATCTAATATATATATATATATATATATATAGTGATAATTCTGTGATAACACGGTTTCAATACATTGGGGAGTTTAGAACACAAAAAACTACACTCTCTACAAATAACATATTCTGCAATACTCGACCTACAGACTTAGTTTACAACTCTCGTTGCCTACAGTTTGCATGCATTTCAGAGGTTCCCGCTGAAAGTGTGTGATGATGCCAGGTGGTCATGCATGTCGGAATAGCTTTATGCTATGCTTTACTCTTTTCCACTATATATCATATTTGATCTCCTATATATATATTTTTTTTTTAAACTGAAAGTCTTGAGCCCCTACCAAAGGGAATACCTCCAAACACAATATTGAAAAATCCTTATATCAAGGACAAAAAATAAAAATAATAAATGGATAAAAAACCTAGGCTATCTAATTGGCTAATAAGTAATATGCAATTGAACCCCCTAAAACACCAATCTTAATAGGAGGCCCTCAGACTTTAAATTATCTCTAAAGAATATTAATAATAATACCAAAAGTAATTTATTGGATCAATATCAAATGCCAAGGAACACAAAAGCCCATTCAATACTACAGTACACAGACTAAACAATACAAAAACATGTAAGTAAAAATCTAATGATAGGGCTGTTTGTCCGAATAAATAATGTTCCAATAAAATGCTTGTGCAATAAATAATGAATAATGGCACTTACTAACTATATATTATCTAAAAAGTGTTACTTGTGCTGATACAAAAAAGCAAACCAATGAAGTATAAAAAAATAGAAATACTAAATGTGTAGACACAAACTACAGGGTCCAGTTTGGAGACATTAAAGGGCATCTCCGAATGGTAAAGCAGGGGTTCCTGTCTGCTCTGATGAGGAGCCGCCCTGCGCCAAGTACACTCAAGACTCTGGGAAGACTCCTCCCCTTACCCTTCCTCTGCCAATACTCCCTTAATACTTAGCAGCAGCTGTGTGGAGCACTGAGGGAGTAACTTCAGGAAAACTCCTTCCCTGACCCCACCTCTGCCCGCACCTCCACCAATGTTCCCTCTAAGCCTTTGCAGCAAATGTGCAGTGCACCAAGGGAGCTGTATGACTGAATGGCCAACGTTGGCATGCAGGCGAAGGAGGGTGACCGCCAGCATGCCATACATCAGAATATATTGCTAGATGATCATCTAATCTGATTGGAGGAGAGTTTGTGCATGCATCATGGGTTTGTGAATCAAGGTAAGAAACAGGCCGATTCCAGGAGTTTCCCACACTGGGGCTTACTCAAATAGGCATATCACATGAGCCCAGCTGATGCCACAGCTTCCAGAATCACGCAACAAGTTTTCCTAAATCCCAGTCCGTTAACCAGCCCAGGGGCCTGTAATTTAGCCAAAGGGCACATATGTGCAAATTTGATGAAGGCAAACAGGCAGCTCAAATTAAATAATATACTTTAATGTGATAAGCGCACACTAAGCAACTAAACAAGTGATGAATAATACAACACATGTCTGAAGAGCAGAATACAGGTTACAGGTAAAAGAAAAAAAAGAAATGCAACAGAAATGAGTTCAGGTGTGTTGTTGCGCAGGACAACCACCACGGGCAATAGGCAGCCTGCTGGAACCTCTCCTACACATACATGTAACCCTCTTAAGACAATGTCCCCAGGTGGTTGTCTAGCATTTAACGCACAGATGGGCACTCCAACACTCCATAATGAGGAGTTACTGCACCTAGCCAGGAAAATTTCCAGAAAAAATTTGTGTCATAAATTTTGATCGAAAGGTCATATGATCCACGTTCTGCCGTTAAAGTGGACCAACACCCAGGATTTTGACTATCCTGGGTTTTGGTCCACTTCAGGGGGGCACCCCGAACCCCCCAAAACTCACCTCACCACGCTCCCACGTAGCCACGGACAAGCGGGTGACAGCTGCGGACAAGACAGCGCGTCCGCCGCTGCCTCCCGCGCGCCCCTTTAACAGCGCGCGCGTCCGCGCCGGCCATTCACAAACGGCCGGCGCGGGCGCGCGCACACCTAGAGGGCTTTTGGGGGGGGTCCCTCACCGCGGGACATTCCGATCTCGGATGTCCCGCGGTGAGGGAGGTGATCGGCCCGAGAATCTTATAGATTCCCGAGCCGATCACCCCTGGGTGTTGGTCCACTTTAATCAAGTGGGCAGATGCTGTTCATCTTGCAAGTCCTGAACTAGGGTTCCCTGCTGTGTGAAACCACGCCCAAGAGCCCAAAACTCTTAACTTACCCCAAATTCACAGTGCATGCACGTCCGGCATCATTCACATCCTTTCTTGGCTGTGTGCGGCCATGCACGCCGCAACTGAATGGCTGTGCATGACTGTGCACAGCCAAAGGGAGCGAGTGATGTAGCACGCTGCTTGTATGTGTGGCTCGGGCTCCTATTCAACTTCTCTAGCTGCACATTAATAGGTGCATCCAGAGAAGCTGACTGGACAAGCATCTGTACCAAGAGCTTGAGGAAAGGTGAGTCTGCCTGGCATTCTGGGGGGTTTAACACAGCAGGGTCACCCCAAACCGGGGTGCCCCGGGGCAAGGACTAAAACCCAGAATACTGAAAATAGCTTTGGTCCAGTTTAAGAATGTGGAAGAACATTAAGCCTAAAGATAAGGAGGTGCCCTTGTTTGAGAATTTAGGGACAACCAGAAGCTCAAACAAAACTGGGGCAACAGGTGTTCCCTCTACCCACTGGGCTCTCACACAGGGTGGGACAGTAGGGGCAAGTAAGGGGGATAGTTCCTCCCAACCCATGTATATAAAAGCATATAGTCAACCAATTAAACAATAAAGAAGCCCCATCTCAAGATCATCTCCCCGTCCTGACAGTACAAGATGGAGCCAACCCCATGGGAAGACACAATGATGGGCCCAGTGTCCAGGCTCCAGCCAATTGCCCCATAAGTTTGCTCAACACAAGCCATGGCATGAGACAACAGCAAAGACCCATGTATCCCCACATCAGTACTCTCAGGGGAAGAGGTCTCTTTTTTTGAAGGTGGAAGGCTGAGGAAGCAAAAATGAGTCAATGTTGGAAAAGGTTTACTGATACATTCTGCACATTTGGAAAGTATATATTTTTGTTCTTACTGTAGATAAACTACCTAAAAATATATATAAACTATCATAATCTAACATAATCAGTATTGTGTGGTGTAAATATTCTGGGTGGGTTGAATGGCCCTGTACTGCTACCAAATGTTATTAGTTAATAATGATTTACAAGGTGTTAGGTTTAGGTAACATGTAATAATGATAGATGAGCTATATTCATTTTATTATATATTGATTCAATATATATGTACATATACCTAGATACTACCTGCATTCTTAGTTTCTGTTTCTATGTATGGTGCGTATCTCTAATTCCTTATGTATGTAGTTTTACACCATCAAATTAATTCACACATTATTACATTCCAATGTTTCTTTTTTTGGCGATAGGGAGTCCAGGGAGCTTCTCAGGTGGTATAAGGAACCAATATTGCTTGGCCATCAGCTGTCTCTAATTGGTACAGCAAAGCAAATTTCTCACATTCAGAACATGAATGTGGCTTCTCCTCTCACATTTTTTGTTGATTTATCAGGGATACATGCCTCAAAAGTAAAACATGATTGTGGCTTATCCCCGGTATTAACTCATTGATGTGTGAGAAGGGATGATTTATCTGAGAAACAATAATGTGGCTTCTCTCCTATATGAACTCTTTCATGTTTAATAAGGTCTGCTTTACGAGAAAAACATTTGCCACATTCAGAACATGAATATGGCTTCTCCCCCGTATGAACTCTTTCATGTTTAATAAGGTCTGCTTTACGAGAAAAACATTTGCCACATTCAGAACATGAATATGGCTTCTCCCCTGTATGAACTTTTTCATGTGTGATAAGGTATGCCTTCTGAGAAAAACATTTGCCACACTCTGAACATGAATATGGCTTCTCCCCTGTATGAACTCTTTCATGTGTGATAAGGTCTGATTTCTTAAAAAAACATTTCCCACATGCAACATGAATATGGCTTTTTAGATCGATGAGCAGTATGATGTGTAAGGAAAACAGACTGACTTTCTTCCTGTGTAGAGGGGTGCAATAGATGTACAGGGTGTGGTGCAGGATCTCCTGTAGCATTTGCCGTTTTGCCATCATCTTGTCTTTTAACATTGGGAGAGATTACTTCAAGCAGATCCATATTATTCTGGCTGGATCCTGCACCTGCAAAAAATAAGAAATTAAGTGAAGGAGAGATAGTAGAGATAATCTTTGCTTTCACACGGTTATGTTTTAAACATAATGTACATATTTATACCCAAATATATATATATATATATATATATATATATATATCCCGCTGTTTGCACTGTTCCCACTGTCTTTGCTCTATCTGGCGGTGTCTGCACACACAAACACCCGACTCGAGCATCGGCCACGCCCACCGACTGTACGGAGCTGGGTGTTATGTCGGTGTGGCTGCAAATACAGTGAAGATGGCAGGGACAGCACGAGTGGCAGGGGCAGCTATATCTGCCACCACTGCTTTTTCTCCGCAGTGCCAGCACCCACAGAGCAAACACCCGGTTCCGTACAGCGGGTGGGCGTGGCTGATGCCCGATTGGGGGCACACAGTGGGGGCATCCCTCAATACAGCTCACACACATTGGGGGCATCCCTCAATACAGCTCACACACAGTGGGGGCATCCCTCAATACAGCTCACACACAGTGGGGGCATCCCTCAGTACAGCTCACACACAGTGGGGGCATCCCTCAGTACAGCTCACACACAGTGGGGGCATCCCTCAGTACAGCTCACACACAGTGGGGGCATCCCTCAATACAGCTCACACACAGTGGGGGCATCCCTCAATACAGCTCACACACAGTGGGGCCACCCCTTAGTACAGCCATGTGCAGCATCCATCAGTACATGGTGTCCAGAGAGTGTGTGTGTATGTGTGTGTAGGGCTGTGGATCAGATTGGGAGGCAGAGATGAAGGGGGGCCTTTGGTCAGACTGGGGGTTATAGGTGAATTAGGCCATGTGTCAGGCGGGGGGGGGGGGGATACAGTTAAATGGGGCTGTGTACATTGTACCTGGTCTTGCTACTGATGTCTGGATTCCAGTTGGCAGTGTTGTGCTGTGCAGAGGAGGGGACAGGAGAGGAATACAAAGCCTGAGCTGCTGCAGGATGAGCTGGGGAGAGAGGGGGGCTGGCTGCCGCCATCTACCATCCAGCACTGCTCACTTCCAACATCTCCTCCTGGCCCCGCCCCCTCCTCGGGCTGCGTGGCAGACGATTGGCTGCTAGGCTTTCTTCCTCTGAGAGCAAATATTTAGCTTGTCCAGCGCTGCCTGGTTGCTTTTTTTGAGGAGCTATTATAGCCCAGTAAAGCAGGGAGGGCAAAAGAAAAAAAAAACGGAACCTGAAAAGCAGCCGGCCCTGAACAACTAAAGATTTGCTGACAGGTGAAATACGCACACAATACTACACAGTTTGCAGCCTTCTCTGCTGCTGGCCTACCGGGATTCTGCCCGGTATGCCCTGTGGCCAGCCCGCCCCTGGCGTTGAGGGAACTCCACTACTCTGCCTGTATATGAGGTTGGGAGGACCTCCGCCACTCTGCCTGTATATGAGGTTGGGAGGACCTCCGCCACTCTGCCTGCATATGAGGTTGGGAGGACCTCCGCCACTCTGCCTGCATATGAGGTTGGGAGGACCTCCGCCACTCTGCCTGCATATGAGGTTGGGAGGACCTCCGCCACTCTGCCTGCATATGAGGTTGGGAGGACCTCCGCCACTCTGCCTGCATATGAGGTTGGGAGGACCTCCGCCACTCTGCCTGCATATGAGGTTGGGAGGACCTCCGCCACTCTGCCTGCATATGAGGTTGGGAGGACCTCCGCCACTCTGCCTGCATATGAGGTTGGGAGGACCTCCGCCACTCTGCCTGCATATGAGGTTGGGAGGACCTCCGCCACTCTGCCTGCATATGAGGTTGGGAGGACCTCCGCCACTCTGCCTGCATATGAGGTTGGGAGGACCTCCGCCACTCTGCCTGCATATGAGGTTGGGAGGACCTCCGCCACTCTGCCTGCATATGAGGTTGGGAGGACCTCCGCCACTCTGCCTGCATATGAGGTTGGGAGGACCTCCGCCACTCTGCCTGCATATGAGGTTGGGAGGACCTCCGCCACTCTGCCTGTATATGAGGTTGGGAGGACCTCCGCCACTCTGCCTGTATATGAGGTTGGGAGGACCTCCGCCACTCTGCCTGTATATGAGGTTGGGAGGACCTCCGCCACTCTGCCTGTATATGAGGTTGGGAGGACCTCCGCCACTCTGCCTGTATATGAGGTTGGGAGGACCTCCGCCACTCTGCCTGGATATGAAGTTGGGAGGACCTCTGCCACTCTGCCTGGATATGGGGTTGGGAGGACCTTTGTCACTCTGTCTACATATAGGTTACCTCTGTATTTAAGATTGGGGGGACTCCCTCACAGCAGACCTTGCCCTGTAGACTCTCATTGCACTCCAAACACAACACCTTTGTCATCTCTACCACTAATGAAAATAGAGCTTAGACCTAAAGCCTTGAACCTGCTGACCAGAGTCTCTCTCTTGCGATTTGGGTCTCCACAAGGTATTCCGCAGATTCAGTGTTGCTTCGTTTCCCCTCTTTATTTATGAGGTAATCCACGTTTCTTGTCTGCAATCTGCCCATTGGCTAAAGCCACTGCTTAGGCTCAGATCCTCATGACAGGAATAAGAGCCTCTTTTGAGACCATATGTGAAGACAATGCTCCTGGCTCCCCTGGGCCTTATATCATCCTTCTATTCCACTCTAAATAGTCACAACTATATACAAGGGTCAGACTTGAAAGCAGCAAAGGACCCTCTCCGGACATCTGGCAGGCTAGTGATCCATCAATACTTAATTGGTCGAATTTGCCTACAAATTACTGTTCAGGTGGTATTTGCCCCCCTCCCCCAGGCTGCATAACACTTATCCAGATTATCCTGTCTCATGGTTCATAGGATGTAGAACAACAGAGGCTTCATCCACATGTGGCAGACATTACATGCGCATGGTCACACTTCTATAAGATGGGAGAGTGTGTTCTTCGGGTGTCTGTAAGGAATCTTGGGTTGCTTTATACCACCAGGAAGCCCCTGTACTTAAAGTGGACAGTCAAAATGATACTTTGGAAAGTCAAAATAAGCAAGTTCAGTAAATTACACCCCTAACGCCCCACTCTGGCAATCAGTGACATAAACTATATGACAGGGCTTTAACCGGACCAAGTGCCCGGAACAGTCTGAAGAGAAAGGTAGCGGCCATTATGGAGCTTCCTCTCCCAGCATCTCAGCCATGCTGCTGCCTGGACATAACTGACAATGCATAGTAACAGGTAGTCCAGCAGCACTTCCTGTTTGCTGGTGGCCTGCAAATGCATGAGCCGCTATCTTGTGTTTAACATTTACCACAGCAAGAGTTAGAAAAGGGCAAATTAATCTTTATGTGCAGCAATCTAAATTGCCCTGGGGAGGGGCATATGAGCACTGTTTGTGGTGTTGGTCTGGTTTAAAGTGGACCAACACCCAGGATTTTGACTATCCTGGGTTGTGGTCCACCCTGATCGGGGGTGTCCCGCTGTGTGAAACCCCCCAGAACGCCCAGAAACACTCACCTCACCACGCTCCTACGCGGGCGCTTGTCCAGAGCGCTCAGAGCCACTGTGGAATGCACGTACAAGCGGCGTCCAACCACAGCGGCTCGGAGCTCTGGAGGCCGCGTCTCGCGCTTCCCTCTAACGGGGGCGTTTGTGAATGGCTGGCGCGGGTGCGCGCCCTGCTAGAGGGAAGCGTGAGACGCGCCACGGCCTGTGCATGCGCCGTTGGAACGGGATTAAGGTAAGGTTTCTGGGCTTCCTGGGGGGGTTTCACCCCGCGGGACATCCAGATTTCGGATGCCCCGCTGGGAGGGTTCTGATCTAGATTCCCGGGCCGATCCCCCCTGGGTGTTGGTCCACATTAAGTCTTTTTTGGCTGTTGGTCTGTTTTAACTCAATGTAGATGTTATAGAATAGCAGGAAGATTATATGCTGCATAACTGCGTGGGAGCGGCCATCTTGCCACATACGAGTCCAGCTTATGAAAAACACAATCCCACAATCAAAATTGCCCCACATATCAATGCAATTATTCCTTTATTTCTACTAGTAAGTCATCAGCTGTGGTGGGTCATTGCTTTTCTGCACAGCTTTTCCCTCACACACAATCCCTCCGGCAGCTGGTTATTCAGTGCGAGTGTATATATAACATATTACACAAGCTGCCTGTGCTTCAGAGGCATTTTTATCTCTCAGTTTGATGTGAGTTTGGTTTGACTTTTGGTCCACTTTAACAGGAAGAACCAACTGTTTACCTTTTTTTTATGTTAGCCACAATCTGCTGCAAACGTGTGGAAGAAGCAGTTTGTGCACCTGACAGAAATCAAGCTCAGAATAAATGAATTCTTCATTAACGAGAATTTACGAACATACTGACGAATAAGCATGAGAAATTGTTGCCAATATGGGAAGTATATGCCATGCCAAACCTCTACCACCCCATTACGCATTAATTTCATGTTGGCTGGGGGGGGGGGGGGGGTGGACTGGTTGGAGACTTTTCCCCTTTTCTTCGCTTTATCCCCTTCTTTATTTTTTTTATTGGGTGTTTCACAGTGTTGGCTCTCTGTAATATCTTCATAACAGCTGGGATGTTACGCTGTACTGATAAAGACTTTATCATGCCAATGTCTGTGGTGCTGATATTATATCTGAGAGATGTTTTCAAACGACTACAATAATACAATGGCAATTCTATTCATATGGAATTGGATGGAGGTTTGTTTGAATTATACCGGACCTTCAGCATCATTTACTGAAAAGCCCAAACCCTTAGAACACTATTCCACAGCATCTAAAATTAATATATTTTAAGTTTTAAGTCACTTATTTATTATTCTTTCCCCCACTGGGCTGCAATTCTGTTCAGGGCTCTAGGATACAGGTGCAGTCACCTTGCCTCAGAAGCATCACATACCGAGGAGAGGGGTGAAAAGTGCCGGGGGGGGGGGTTATAGCTGTGCTTTGCACAGACAGAAGCAGAGCTGGGGTCAGGAAAAGGTCAGCAATCCCAGAATGCAGAGCAACACAGTCAGAGGACACTTCCTGTTTGCAGGCAGCCTGAGACTCCATGGGCCACCATCTTGGATGTTTAAAGTGGACCAACACCCGATGCTAATCGGCCCGGGAATCTTATAGATTCCCGGGCCGATCAGCATCGGGCCTGCGGGACACCCCGATCAGGGGTGCCCCGCTGTGTGAAACCCCCCAGAAATCCCCAAAATCCCTACCTGCTCCTCGATCCAGCGGCGCATGCGCGAGCCGCCGCTCGCACATCCCTCTAGCAGAGCGCGCACCCGCTCTGGGCGTTTGTGAATGGCCGGTGCCGGCGCGCTCCCTGTAAGAGTGACGCGCGGGAGGCGGCGGCGGGCGCGCTCGCTTGTCCGTCGCTGCCTCTCGCGTGTCTGTCGGCGGGGATTGGCTGCAGCGGTCACGTGGGAGCGGGGAGAGGTGAGTTTTTGGGGCTTTCTGGGGGGTTTCACACAGCCCCACCGAAGTGGACCAAAACCCAGGATAGTCAAAATCCTGGGTGTTGGTCCACTTTAAAAGCTCAGTAAATGCACTAGGTGCAGGTAGGATGATTTTTAATGTGGGCAATCTGTATGTACAGAGGGGAAACATACAAGACAGGCTCTTATTCAGGGTGAAGGTCCGGATTAATGAGGGCAATCTGTATGTACAGGGGGGGGGGAACAAACAAGATAGACTCATGTGTATCATGATATATATGAATAAGGGCTGCGTTCAGCCTGAAATGCGTCACAGGTCCTTGTAGTGGGTTTACCTATATGCTGGTCTGGTTAGATCCATGCTGGACTTTAACTACCACTACAATTTTACATTAATTGGTGGATTTGCTGCTCTTTTAAAGTATCTTTGGATTAAAAGTTAAGTTTTATGTCAACCACAAGCTGGACATTTCACTGGAGGTCTCCACGTCCGTGCTTTCGTTTGGTGCTGAGTGAGCTGGTTTCTTTAGACTATATTGTCATGTGTAAGCAGGACTATCAAGTGTGTGGAAAGATGGCTGCCCCCATGTAATTCAAGAGTGAATACATTCCACAACATCTGCATGGGATTAAGCCCTCCCAAACTGCTTATGCCACTGATCATAAGAGGGGGAAGCAATTTAGTAAACTTTCTTTTTTTTTTTTGACTGGGGGTCCGCTTTAAGCTGGGCAGTGTTACTGGTGGTGTGATGTCAACTGCAGGGCTGTGGAGTCGGTAGATAAATGTTCCGACTCCGACTCCTCAGTTTTTTGTACTTCCGACTCCCCGACTCCGACTCCTCTGTATTAATATGTGAATGTATTTTATACATTCCTTGAAGGAAAGAAAGGCAACATACATGTCATTACTTCTAGCAGAGAGAGGTAGTTGGGCAGAAGCTGCCTTCTCCTTTCTGTGTGCTGATCTTCTGCTGAAGATAGGGCAGTGGGAGGATCCAGAAAGGGGCCTTTATTATAAAACATCATTTCCCTAGTAGAATCCCATAGTCATGTTTAAAGTTTAAGCTAACAATCGAAGTTTACACGTTTTTATCGCCTTTTGCTGAATGACAGCAGTTTTTCCAATGGTACAGCTTCAGTCTTGAACTATTGATCCTCCATTCCCTTCACTTATACAAGTGTCTCTAGTCCTTTACTTAATCCCTTATCAGTGAGAGGCTCGGTTACCCATGGGTTCCCTGTAACAGCAGAACACAACACTATGCAAAGTATAAGTATTGCCGCTTCTAATTGTGCGCTGCGTGCCATATAGTGAAGCACATGAAAAGCACGCTTCTTCACGGTCACTTAACGTGTTCGTTTTGCGGTTACGCGAGGCACTGCATGCATTGCTCTTTATTCTTACAATAGAGAAGTCATTCATTATAACTTTTTGGGAATTGGGACATTTAAACTTGCTAAATCAAAATATAGTAGGAGTCGGAGTCGGTGCATTGTTTGCCGACTCCGACTCCAGGTACCAAAATTTCCTCCGACTCAGACTCCTCGACTCCGACTCCACAGCCCTGGTCAACTGATCAGCCGCCGACATTACAGGATTCATCAGCAACCGGGATAAGACTAACATTACAAAATCATTGCAGTTAGAATAGAACAGAGAAACATAGGCTGCCATGGAATTCCCAGAAACGGGTAAATCATGGAACAAATAACATGAAGAACTTCAGCAGGTCCATTGGGGGGGGGGGGGGGGTAAAGGTGAGTAGAGCTTGGAACATGTGAGAGATGGAACCTGACTCGAACCGGATCTTCACTATGATTTATTGAAAAGCCCAAACCCTTTAAAAAACGATTCCCCAGCATCTAACATTAATATATTTTAAGTTTTTAGTCGCTTACTTATTATTCTTTCCCCCGCTGGGCTGCAACTCTGTTCAGGACTTTAGGATACGGGCGCTGCCATCTTGACTCAGAAGCATCACACTTACTGAGGAAAGGAGAGTGGGATAAAGTACAGGAGGGGTTGGTTATAGCTGTGCTTTGCTCAGACAGAGCAGAGCTGGGGTCAGGAAAAGGTCAGCAGTCCCAGAATGCAGAGCAGCACAGTCAGAAGGCACTTCCTGTTTGCAGGCTGCCTGATGTTCCATGACCCTTATAACATGCAGTAGGATGATTTTTAATGTGGACAATCTGTATGTACAGGGTGTGGAAAACATATAAGATAGACTCTTATTCAGGGTGAAGGGCCGCTTTAAAGTGCACCTACACTCAGAAAGGAAGTCTATGTCCTCACCTTCCATCCCCAGCTCAGTGCCCCAAAACTGACTTTTTTCTTTTTACTAAAGCCTTTGCCCAATATTGATAAAAAGACTAACAGGAAGTAGTATTATGGTGAATGGCAGCCATATGTTAATTAGTACAGTTACAAACTGTCTGATTCAATACCGTGAGATTTATTTTCCCTTAGTGCATTTCTGCACCATTTTAGCTAATTTTAGCTAATGTGCACAGCTAAAAATAGTGCTGAATTAATAATCACAACAGTGCAATTCAGCATCTTATTTAGCTGTGAAAATGTTCTAAATCAGGTGCGACCCCAGGGCTGGCCCACCAACCGGTCCACAAATGCTAATTGCACACTGCTAAATCAAATATACGATTTATTAGAGCATAAGAAATTCATACATAGTACCCAACACACATAACAACATATAAACATACAGTTAAAAAACACTTATTAAAACTCAGAACAAATGGGGAGGAGCTCCGGGGCTATATTGCTATCCAAATAGATAATTAATTGATTCAATACTCAAAATAAGATTAATATGCAACTCATAGTGCAATGGCGCTTATAGAAAGTGCTGAGTGCATAAAGTGCCTAGTGTCTATTAATAAAGTGCTATATTTATTGTGAAATATTGCACTGCTCAGAACACGCAGTGCTAACAACATCCAACACCTGTGCAAACAGGATTCTCTTTCGACAATCGTCTTCATACCGGCCGGAGGTGACGCGCACCTGGTGTTGCGTCATTTCCGCCTGCGCGACCTGGGGGGATATTTAACAAGCCAGCGCCCTCAGCTCAGTCACCCGAGCGAAGTGGTGGAGGACCACGCAGCGCGCCGGTGAGGTAAGTGGGGAGGACAGGAGGCTCTTGGATACTCTGCAGTGCTATTGTTCACTGCGTGTGTTTATACTTATATGCTTACACCATATGTGAGTGGCGCTTATTAGAACTGTAGTAGCACCATTTAGGTTTAGCCTTAGAGTAGTTGCACTCATTTTTTGCACATTGCACTTTCCTTATGTTATATAATTTTTGCATGTTTGCACAGGTGTTGGATGTTGTTAGCACTGCGTGTTCTGAGCAGTGCAATATTTCACAATAAATATAGCACTTTATTAATAGACACTAGGCACTTTATGCACTCAGCACTTTCTATAAGCGCCATTGCACTATGAGTTGCATATTAATCTTATTTTGAGTATTGAATCAATTAATTATCTATTTGGATAGCAATATAGCCCCGGAGCTCCTCCCCATTTGTTCTGAGTTTTAATAAGTGTTTTTTAACTGTATGTTTATATGTTGTTATGTGTGTTGGGTACTATGTATGAATTTCTTATGCTCTAATAAATCGTATATTTGATTTAGCAGTGTGCAATTAGCATTTGTGGACCGGTTGGTCGGCCAGCCCTGGGGTCGCACCTGATTTAGAGGATTGTGAGTAGTAGGTCCCTGTAATTGGCACCTGTTGTACATGGTATTATGTAGGTGGTGCACACTGTTTAAGTGTAGCTGTGAAAATGTATTATTAACACTGGCGCAGCTAAACATGGCGCTGAATTGCCCAGAGGATAAAAATCAAGATACATTTTTTTTCTCACAAAAAACGTGAAGAAATCACAGTGCTGAATCAGCCCTAATGGCAATTAGGTTGAAGTGCTCTCCATTGCTGAGCTGTGTGTACTGTTACTGAACGCATCATCGCTGGGGGGCGGGGCTGCTCAGCCAGGGAGCAATATAACCGACTGCATCCAGTTCGTGTTGCTATGAATATTGGATAAAGGCTGTTTTGGGGCACTGAGCTGGGGGCATAGACTTCACTCTGAGTATAGGTGCCATCAGCTGAAGTGAGCAGGAGTTGGACAGACTGGGGAAACACTGTGATGTAGGTCAAATCCTTGAGCCGTTGCTTCTTTTTAGCAGATAGGGATCGTTTCAGAGCCAGATGAGAATTCTCACTCCTTTTTAAAAGAGAAAACTGCCATTGACTCTCATTGTCTACCTTGAGGTTGATTCAGAGCCACGTGAGAATTTATACCCGGTAGACAATGAAAGTGAATGGCAGTGTTCTCTCCTAAGAAAGGACTGAGAATTCTCACCTGGCTCTGAATTGACCCCATAGAGTCGGTTAGATCACGCCCAGCTGCTTGGGCTCCTGTGGCTTATATCAGGTGTAGTTAGAGGGACAAATAGTTTTTGCTCTGCTTTACGGCTTCCATTTTGTATATCTCTGGATGCCATTTGATGAAATGTTTTGTGCACGTAATACACGCAGCACTTGCCACGAGTTAGGAACAACATTTTCTAGGAAGAATTGACTCTTTGTAAGTTTTGCTTGTGTTATCAGGGCCTACTCTGCAACTTTCTGAAATGTTACAAGAAGGGCTAGAAAGCTATTTGCGTTGTACATAAATACGAGCTGCAACAATAAACAGATCACTCTGGGAAACTGTACCTTGTGTGTGTGTCATAGGTTCTTAAGTGTGGTCTATAGCACTGCAGGGTTCAAAGGACACTCTAAGCAGAAGGACAGAGGAGCCAGTGAAGCCTACACCCTAACAGTAGGAGTGAAATAGTTAAAGCCTATATGAGGCCAGTAGGGAGCTCCAGAGCGTTCACCAGGCACTGGCATCAGGTGGGACTGAATCCGGAATAGGTGTAAACTGCTCCCGGAAG
Source organism: Gastrophryne carolinensis (assembly GCA_027917425.1). Lineage (NCBI taxonomy): Eukaryota > Metazoa > Chordata > Amphibia > Anura > Microhylidae > Gastrophryne > Gastrophryne carolinensis. Next base: position 11,117,984 of record CM051237.1, read on the forward strand.
TCTTCAAAGCACGGGGGGGTATCTTTTCAGGACCACTTGATAGAGAAAAGAGGGCTGCTGAAAAAGGCATCAAAGGTGAGAGAGCTGTCTCTCCTGGAATGGCAGGAATCTCAGGGACAGCAGAAGACAGCACCGATCTGTTTCTGTCCCGCACAAGTCTCGAAAGCAAAGCAATCTGCAAGGGTTTCCCCGAGACACCAGCAAATTCCGTCATGTGCTGAAATCTGTGCACAGGAACAGGAATCCCTGACAAATACCCTGATAAATTGTTTAACCATTGGTGTAACGTGACCAGATCGATGTCAGGAAATAATTTCTAGAGGTTTATTACCTGGGCTGATCTGTAGAGGAAATTCCTCCTCTTCATCCTTCGCTAATGCTTCTCCCTCCTCCTCAGTTTTCACATTTCTCGCTATAGAGTCTCCAGGGTCTGTGAAGAAAGATAAGAGAGTTGGGGCATCAGAGAGTGAGTGTGTGTAGTAATGGTGAAGGGGTTTGTGGGGGTGACAGTCGTGCCCCCTCTTACCCTGTGATGGGAGGAGCTGCTGACCCTCCATCATGGTGTGAAATTCCCGTCTGTCCACTGTGTAGGCGTCACTCTGGAAGAGGTGAAAGAAGATCTGATATTATCCCATGAAGCCTCAGAGAAGAATCCAGATGCAGAGATATCCCACCAGCACCCGCACACAACTGAGGGGTCTTATCATAATCACCCCACATTTGGGAATTTAGAGTTTGTAAGACAATTCATTTTCATGCCCCACGGCGCATTACTCTTCCCACACCTAGTGACGTGAACTCCAGAGCCGGGGTGAACCTAGTCTCTGTGCTGGCAAACTATAGAAAGACCCCCCCCCCCCCCCCCCAAGAACATCAACAATCAGCAACTTCACTTCTTAATATAACAATGTGTTGCACAGAGGAAGTAACTGGAAGAATGGTGGCCAGCATAGACCAAACGTAGAGAAATCACACAACAGACCTTGTGAAATGTTACTTTTCTATATTAAAGCAGACCGCCAGTCAAGAAATCAAAGCTTAGTAAATTGCCCCCCTCTGTGGCAATCAGTGACATTAGCTTATTGAGATTAGCACCATGCGGATGTTTGGAATAGGCAGATTCTGCACACTTAAAGTGGACCGTCACCCAGAGGTGATCGGCCCGGGAATCTATAAGATTCCCGGGCCGATCACCTCCCTCACCGCGGGACATCCGAGATCGGGATGTCCCGCGGTGAGGGACCCCCCCAAAACCCCCAAAAAACGTACCTCATCGGCGGCGGCACTGGCGCGGGCACTGTCAGAGGGGAGGACGGGAGGCGACGGCGGACGCGCTGTGTTGTCCGCCGCTGTCACCCGCTTGTCCGTCGGCGGTAACTGGTCAGCGCGGCCACGTGGGAGCGTGGTGAGGTGAGTTTTGGGGGCTTTCAAACAGCGGGGCACCCTTAATCGGGGTGCCCCCCTGAAGTGGACCAAAACCCAGGATAGTCAAAATCCTGGGTGTTGGTCCACTTTAAAGTGGACCAAATCCCAGCGAACTTGTGAAATAAACTTAGCCAAAGCCCCTGTCTATACTCCCTTCTTTGGGTGTAGAACCAAAAATAGATATTTTCGCTTATCGAATCGCCCCGATAGGTGTGGCAATGACATCATTGGCACACACAACAGTGGCAATGAATGGAGGAGGCGGAGCGTCACAGCTACACCAAGCGCCATTATCTAGGATTAGAGTGAAGTAGGGGCAGTGAAAATTGGCAAACGGCACTCTTCATGGGGCGAGAAATTCAGGGGGTGCTAGTTAAAGAAGTGGGTTTTGGTCAGCTTTAAACATGCATGAGAAACAAAGGGGGGGTGGCAGCCGCTCAGACCATTTTATAACTAACCTGGGAGGTGCACGTTAGCAGGGCAATTAGTACACACAAGTCTTAAAGGAGCCACAGCACTCAACCCTGTCAGCTTGCAGGCCAGCCTATAATAATTTAGAGACAGATTATAGGCTGGCCTGCAAGCTGACAGGGTTGAGTGCTGTGGCTCCTTTAAGACTTGTGTTTAAACATGCATGGCAGCGGCCATTTTGTCACACACATGAAACTGTGCCCTTCAGTCAAAATTGCCTCATAGATCTGTGTAATCATCTTTTATTTCTAGCCAGAAGCAGAATACCTTCAGCTGTACTGTCTTATCATTGCTTTGCTAACAGCCGACATCTTCGAAATATATATTGTATCCCCTGACTGGATGCTTTTGCGACCATAAAGATACATTGTAACAGCTTCCCTCACAAATATTTCCTTTGCTACATTAGCTGAATGACAGGCAAGCTTCTCCTTGTTTCTGAAGCATATATCTCTCTCCCATATGTAAGCAAGACTATCAGGTGTGTAGGCAAGATGGCCGCCCCCCCATGTAATTCAAGAGTGAACAATCTGTATGCCATTCCACAACATCTGCATGGGGTTACTGCTTAAGCACTGATCAGAAGAGGGAAAGCTTTAATAAAACAAAGCTACTTTACTATGGTTTATCCAGAAGAGGTTTTGCTAGACACATGATTGGCTTTCTTCATTCAGAATGAAACCAGGCATTTTTTTTCCGCTCATTTTAAACTGCGAAAAATGTGTTGACGACTAGCAAATAATACCACCAGCTCCTGGTGCCTGTATTAAAATGACGACTAGCAAATAATACCACCAGCTCCCGGTGTCTGTATTAAAATGACAACTAGCAAATAATACCACCAGCTCCCGATGTCTGTATTAAAATAACGACTAGCAAATAATACCACCAGCTCCCGGTGTCTGTATTAAAATAACGACTAGCAAATAATACCACCAGCTCCCGATGTCTGTATTAAAATGACGACTAGCAAATAATACCACCAGCTCCCGATGTCTGTATTAAAATGACGACTAGCAAATAATACCACCAGCTCCCGATGTCTGTATTAAAATGACGACTAGCAAATAATACCACCAGCTCCCGATGTCTGTATTAAAATGACGACTAGCAAATAATACCACCAGCTCCCGGTGTCTGTATTAAAATGACGACTAGCAAATAATACCACCAGCTCCTGGTGTCTGTATTAAAAGGACGACTAGCAAATAATACCACCAGCTCCTGGTGTCTGTATTAAAATGACGACTAGCAAATAATACCACCAGCTCCTGGTGCCTGTATTAAAATAACGACTAGCAAATAATACCACCAGCTCCTGGTGTCTGTATTAAAATAACGACTAGCAAATAATACCACCAGCTCCTGGTGCCTGTATTAAAATAACGACTAGCAAATAATACCACCAGCTCCTGGTGCCTGTATTAAAATGACGACTAGCAAATAATACCACCAGCTCCCGGTGTCTGTATTAAAATAACGACTAGCAAATAATACCACCAGCTCCCGGTGTCTGTATTAAAATAACGACTAGCAAATAATACCACCAGCTCCCGGTGTCTGTATTAAAATGACGACTAGCAAATAATACCACCAGCTCCTGGTGTCTGTATTAAAATGATGACTAGCAAATAATACCACCAGCTCCTGGTGTCTGTATTAAAATGGGTCATTCTTATCTGAATATATTATATAATATAGAACTTGGCACTCTTGGTAAAAAGTAATTATATATATATATATAATCACATTTTTCGCTCTAAAGGACGCACCTAGGATTTTTGAGGAGGAAAAAAGAAAAAAATATTTAAAACCAAATAGTGTGCTCAAATAGCCCCCCTCCCCCGGAACCTTACAGGACATGGCAGAACCCCCCCAATCACCTGTAAAACAGGTGGTTTGGCAGATCCCCCAAAATGTAGAATCCTGCTCCCTATATAAGTGAGAGTGCGCCCCCCAATGCACCATAGAACAGGCAGTGTGGCAGACCCCCCCCCCCCATCCCCAACTGCCGCCGAGTCAGTTCAAAACTTCTCACCTGCGCCGACACCCAGAAGAAGTCCCCACAGCCAGCGTGCACCGATGCAACATGATGACATCAGCACACCACTCTGTGGCCTGTCATTGATGCACTGGTTGCCAAGAGTGGCGGCGCAGGTAAGAAGTTTATTTTCTTTAACTAACTGACCCAGCGGCGGTCGGGGATGTAGGTTTGACACATCGCATTCGCCCCATAAGATGCATGGACATTTCCCCTAGTGTTTGGGGACAAATAAGTGCGTCTTATAGTGTGAAAATACGAATATGTTATATCTATAAATGTTACTAAAGTCTAATAAAATAAAAAAAAAACAGGCAACTTCACTTTGCACAGCTCCCCCAGGCTGGTCCAACGCTCTGAAACCTCATGTTTTTTTTTTAATGGCGCTCCCGATGCCTTGTGACCCGCCCCTCCCGTCAGTCAAGTCAAACAGCGTCGTCCATCCATTGCAGTGTGTGGGGGGGACGCACATGCTGAGCCGGACATACTGTGATTGAGATAAGTAGCACTTTTCTCTGCCCTTTTTTTTTTCTAATGATTTGAGCTTTTACTATTTGAGTACTCGAGTGTTTACTATTAATTGATGCACTGTTTGTATAGGCACTTGGCACTTTATTTCACAATCATGTGGGTTACTTTTAAAAATTTTTATGAATTGCACATAGATTAATGATAGTCCGTATGGCAGCCAAGGACATCGGCGCCCCCTCCTGGCAGAATTCGTTTCGTTTGTCTTATATGTTTTTTAACAATGTGTCTTGGATGTAACGCTTTCTGATTTAATGAATTAATAAATATATATTTTTATATTTAATCTTGGTGTGTGCAATAATAAGACTCTGTCAGAAACCCAGGTGGGGGTTTGGGCATCCCCATTTCTTATTTACACAGTGAAAGGACGACGTGCGCAATCCGGCAGAAGTGCGGAGCCTATACTAAACAGAGAGCGCTGCTAGCTGAGCGCCCCCCCCCCCCCCAATGCTGGCCCATGCCGCCGTTCTCGGTCACAGCGGACAGGGCTGCAGCTGCTGCGTGGGAGTAAAGGTGAGTAGCTGCTTGTTTTCTGGGGGGGGGGGGTTAGTAACTGAGTGAAGTGAGGAGGGGGTGCCTGGTTGACCATCACCATAAAAGGAGACACCGGAATGTAATTATGTGCACCGCAAAGGAACACAAACTCCATACATGAGGAATTATAGAATACGGACCACACATGGAAACACAGGAAGTAAGGAATAAGGACAGTACCCACATATATTGTATACTACTAGATATGTATGTGTATATATATATATATATATATATATATATATATATATATATATATATATATATATATTATCATACTTTCAACTTTTCCAAATGGGAAAGAGTACTTTTCTGCTAACCAGATGCCTTAACCCCTCTATTCTTGACAGTCCGGCCTCCCCCTCTGCTGTGTTTCCTTAGTACCTCAGAAAGTACTACCTCAGAAAGCCGCAGGTAGTACTGCTGGTGGTTGTCTGTGTTTCCAAGAAGGTACATGACACGGATACATATTGAAAGTGTCCCAAAACCCGGGATTTGCATCCGCCATTGGATGGATGGGGGGGCGGTCACACAGCTGGGCATCCCAAATCGAGATGTCCCGGGTGAGGGAAACAGATGCCCCTAGAGTCTTATAGGTTTCAGGGCTGCCAAAGGTAGGTTTTGGTCCACTTTAAGAGGCAGTCATGGCCTAGAGGTAAGGCAGTGTTCTTGAGCAAGGCACCTAACCTCCAACTGCTTCCCAGGCACCGAATGCCCAACTGCTCCTTGGGCACCAAACATCCGAACTGCTTCCCGGGCAGCCAACTCCCACAAAATCTAAATAAACAATGAAAAAAAAATGACCCAAGAAACCCCCCGAAATGCTCACCAGGAACCTAACCCCACAACAGCTCCTCGGGTATCTAGCCCCACAACTGCTCCCCGGGTATCTAGCCCCACAACAGCTCCCTGGGTATCTAGCCCCACAACAGCTCCCTGGGTATCCAGCCCCACAACTGCTCCCCGGGTATCCAGCCCCACAACTGCTCCCCGGGTATCCAGCCCCACAACAGCTCCCTGGGTATCTAGCCCCACAACAGCTCCCCGGATATCTAGCCCCACAACAGCTCCCTGGGTATCCAGCCCCACAACTGCTCCCCGGGTATCTAGCCCCACAACAGCTCCCCGGGTATCCAGCCCCACAACAGCTCCCCGGGTATCTAGCCCCACAACAGTTCCCCGGGTATCTAGCCCCACAACAGCTCCCCGGGTATCTAGCCCCACAACAGCTCCCCGGGTATCTAGCCCCACAACAGCTCCCCGGGTATCTAGCCCCACAACAGCTCCCCGGGTATCTAGCCCCACAACAGCTCCCTGGGTATCTAGCCCCACAACTGCACCCCGGGTATCTAGCCCCACAACTGCTCCCCGGGTGTCTAGCCCCACAACTGCGCCCGGGGATCTAGCCCCACAACAGCTCCCCGGGTATCTAGCCCCACAACTGCTCCCCGGGTATCTAGCCCCACAACAGCTCCCCGGGTATCTAGCCCCACAACAGCTCCCCGGGTATCTAGCCCCACAACTGCACCCCGGGTATCTAGCCCCACAACTGCTCCCCGGGTGTCTAGCCCCACAACTGTGCCCGGGGATCTAGCCCCACAACTGCTCCCCGGGTATCTAGCCCCACAACTGCGCCCGGGGATCTAGCCCCACAACTGCTCCCCGGGTATCTAGCTCCACAACTGCTCCCCGGGTATCTAGCCCCACAACTGCACCCGGGGATCTAGCCCCACAACTGCTCCCCGGGTATCTAGCCCCACAACTGCTCCCCGGGTATCTAGCCCCACAACTGCTCCCCAGACACCTAACCCCTCAACTGTTCCCCGGGCACTCAGCTCTTCAACTGCTCCTGGGCACCTAGACCCCAAACTGCCCCCAGGCACCATTGCTGTTCGGGAAGGATGGTGCACTCTTACAAATCCAATTTCAACGGGTGCCAGGACTGCGGTGGCGCCTCTTTAAAGCGGACCAACACCCTCCCCCGATCGGCCTGGGAATCTATAAGATTCCCGGACCGATCGGCTCCCTGACTGCGAGGCGCCCCGGTCGGGAGTGCCCTGCTGTGTGAACCCCCCCCGAACCCCCACAAATCCTACCTTCACCTCGTTCCAGCGGCGCATGCGTGGGCCACCGCCTCCCGCGCGTCCCTCTAGCAGGGTGCGCACCCACGCCGGCCGTTTGTGAATGGCCGACGAGGGCGCGCTCCCTGTAGGATGGACGCGCTCCTTGTAGGAGGGACGCGCGGGAGGTGGCGGCGGCCCGCGCTCAGCTTGTCCGTCGCTGCCTCTCGTTGTCCGTCAGCAGCGATTGGACGAGCGGGTCACGTGGGAGCGGGGTCAGATGAGTTTTCGGGGCTTTCTTTCTTTTTCTGGGGGGTTTCACACAGCGGGGCACCCACGATCGGGATGCCCCAAGGAAGTGGACCAATACCCAGGATAACCAAAATCCTGGGTGTTGGTCCACTTTAAATCCAAATAATTTAAAAGGACCGGCACTGCAAAATAGCGATGCAAGATACTGTATTCAGTCATAGAAGTATTTCATTGCATTTGTGGAGAGAATCCATATCCGTATAATGGCAAACAACAGTCTCATATACCGGGGGTCACTGACAACATGTGCTGTCACATGCCCCATACCTATATAGTGACGTCACTATGACGTGTTCTGCAGATCATGCCATATGATTAACTACTTACCTACACCCTGCGGGGCTCCCGAGACAGACGAGGCAATGTCATCGCCATGGTTACTCCAGCGCCTGCATGATGTCATGGCGGTTGTGATGTCATTGCCATAGTTACCCCAGTGTAAATAATAATAATAATGGTGAGGGGAAGCTCAAGAGGGAGCTGTGCAGGGTGTGAGCGGGAAACCCCGTATATCTCCGAGGTGACCTGTTACCATGACAACAAGAGAACAGAGACAGGATCATCCACCCACCTATTACTGCCACACTGCTGCTAGTCACATGACCTGCACATACAGGGGCTGTCTGACCTGGTTGTCATGGTGACCCTTCATGGCTCAGGAGCAGCTATACATTAGCCCCGCCCCCTCTGTATAATATAGGATAACAGGCAGAGAGCCGCCCCTTACCTCTATCCCGCCTGAGGCTTCTTGCTACAAAAGGGCCGCCGGGGCTACAGGAAAATGGCCGCCGGGGCTACAGGAAAATGGCCGCCGCGAGTCCAGTAAGGGGGACACTTTTCTGCAGCGTAAGCTCGGCACCCCGAACGGCGATATAAATAACGGCGTCCAGCTCGCAAACACATTATCTATGTGATGAGGATGAGAGCAAACCTTCCTGCACCTCTCTTCACCTGGGCGGGTGAGCGGGGCTACACCAATATGGCCGCCGGCTGGGAGGGGCACTGTGAAGAGACAAAGAGCCGGGGAGGCTTTGTACGATACTGAAGTTTGCCCCGATAGGAGGGAGCGGAGCGGCCATCTTGGTTCCGGGCAGAGCTGGGGATAGAGGTAAGCGGGAACTCTCTGCGGCCTGTTATTCTATATTATAGATTATTACAGGGAGGAGCCGCTCCTGAGCCATGAGGTGTCACCATGACAACCAGTACAGACAGGACTCCTGTCAGGGGCCCGATGGCCGCCCTGTTCTATCTGTATTTGGGATGCCCCCGGGGAAGTGGTAATCGGTTAGCCCTGGAGTCTCCTATCCTCATGGGTTTTGGTGAATTTAAAGAGGACCAACACCCAGGGGTGATCGGCCCGGAAATCTATAAGATTCCCGGGCCGATCACCTCCCACACCGCGGGACATCCGAGATCGGGATGTCCCGCAGGGCAAAACACCCCAAAAAGACCTTACCTGATCCGCTGCCTCCCGCGCGCACGTCTAGAGGGTTTTTGGGGGTCTGTGAATGGCCGCGCGGGAGGCGGCGGAAGCGGCTTGGACGTTCCTGTGACCCGCTTGGACTTCGGCGGGTATTGGACGGCGCGGTCACGTGGGAGCGGGGAGTTTTTGGGGGTTTCTGGGGGGTTTCAGGGAGCGGGACACCCCCGATCGGGGTGCCCCGCCGAAGTGGACCAAAACCCAGGATAGTCAAAATCCTGGGTGCTGGTCCACTTTAAAGGTAGAGTAACACCCGATGCTGCTTGTGATTCCAGGGCCGGGCACTGTCCTCCCCCCGGGGCATCCCATATCGGGGCCCAGCAATACTCACCTGCCTCCTGAGGTAATTATCTCAGGCCTCATGTCCGCCATGTTTGTGTCACCACCTCCCCTCTGCGTGACCGGCCCCCAGTGTTCTGTGTACTGAGAATTTGTATATACCACCAATTATATCTTCTGTCACAGTCTGTGAACAGGGGGGCGTGGTCTGGTGATGTGTGCTGGCCCCGCCCCTCCTCTTTTCTGGGCGCCCGCCATCACTCAGCCATGACCCCCCTCCTCTATACTGTAATGACGCCAGCCCCACCCTGTGTGTGGGGGCTGCTGGGATATCTTATCACCCGGCTTCTTATCTATCTCTGAGGCCACAGAGGGTGACATCACATCTCATCTCATGTCTTCCAGAGTGACCCGTAACAAGCAGCCAAACAGAACACGAGGATCACTACAGGGACACCATTATGGAGAGTCACCAGCTCCTCCCATCACAGGGTAAGAGAGGGGGCGTTACATATTTAGCAGGGGCATCACTGTAACTCCCAGCCCCCCCCCCCCCCATTACTAAACACACAGTGTATTGTCCTCACTCTCTCATCTTTCTTCACAGACCCCGGAGACACTATAGTGAAACATGAGATAATTGAGGAGCAGGAAGAAATATTTGTGAAGGAGGAGAAAGTTCCACTACAGATCAGCTCAGGTGAGTAATAAACCATCTATAGAAAAGATTTCAGTATTACCTCTGTACAGTTACTCCGCACACAGGCTCTGATGGGTCTCATACATCTCAGTGCGGGGGCGTCGCTCTTACATACCTACATACAACTTATCAGGCTCGGAAAGAGGGACAATGGTTAAATTAAACCATGCCCCCCTCATTGAGGGATGGACGAAGCCACGCCCCCTCATTGAGGGATGGACGAAGCCACGCCCCCTCATTGAGGGACGGACGAAGCCACGCCCCCTCATTGAGGGATGGATAGGAGCTACATTGTAACAGTTACAACAATAGAAACACTTTGAATAGGCAGATAAATCATTTATTGCTGCAGATCTGCATGTTACACCTCACAGAGGGACAAATTAGAACAACCAGGGGCAGGGGGACATGGACTCACATGTGGGACAGTCCCTCCAAATCAGGGACACTTGGGAGATATGATCTTGTGTTTGTTCACACGCCTTATAATGAGAAATAGAATAACTCCCGCTGCCCGCGACGTTCAGGCCCTGTCACAGGCTTTTATCCAGAGGTGATTTGCAGGCAGCAGGTCTGTGGGGTCGCAGAGGAAGGGGGTTCCCGAGAGCGGAGGAAAGCGGGGCCGGAATAAGCGGGCAGGATGGCGGCGCCCGGCCCGTGTCATGAGGTGGAGGGGGTGGCGCTGGTGCTGCAGAGAGGAGCCAGCTCCTGCCGCCTCCCGATCATCAGTGGATCGTATTCAGGTTTCAGACTGGCTGGACTTCTGCTGCCCTCCCTGTTCCACAGCAGCCTCAGCACAGAAGACCAAGGGAGAGGCCGCGGCACTAGGGATGATGGAGGAGTGGTAAAGGGGACATTGTGAAAGCTTTGATGGTCCCCCGGGAAGGGTGGAAATGTTGTACATAGTTGAAAAAGAGGTAACTGTGGCAGTGTGGTGGTTTTCCTGGGGGAGACGGTCAGGTGGGCATGGGTAGGAAAGGGTGGGGCGAAGGGTGGGCCCCGGTGTAACGTTCGGCTGGGGACAGCGAATGGGTTACAGACTTGTTGGTACTGGTGCCCTAGACATCATTGCCGGGGGTGCGGGCCTGCCCTGGCTCGGCGTGTGGTTGGATGACCGCCTCAGGTTTTGCCCCTATTGTTATCTCCAAGGCTTTCATGAAGGGCCAGTGGCTGCAGTGTGGTTCTGAGACGGACCTGGTGGAGGTGGGCAGTGGTTGTGTCATTGCTTTGCGGTGGGGCGGTGCAAGCTTGACATATGAGGTGTCTCTGGTAGCTGCATGGGCTCTGAGGGTGCTCTTGTCACTTTGGTGGCGTGTTTGGGCCCGCCCTGGCCCGCCGCAGGGGCCGAATTGCTGAGGTCGCTGTCTCCGGTTGGGGGGGTGGGGCCCAGCTGGGGGATCCTTGGTCCCCTTACGCGGGTCACCGTTCTCCCCCCTGGATGGTGGTGACAGGCACTAGTATGTTGTTACGCTCTTGGCCACGGGGAGGGGGCCTTCGGGCTCTACCCAACCTGCTCCCTTTGAACGCTTGACGGCCCATGGGTGGGGTGGATGGTTGCGCCTCTGGGGTGCTCTTGGGACATACAGGGCTAGGCTTCCTTTGCTCCATCCATCATTAGAATGCCTACAGGTGCCCTGGTTGTGCACTTTGATGTTGTCCCATCATGTGCCTGGGGCTCGCTGCCTTATTGGCCTTGGGGAAGAATGAACTCTTTGACCTGCTTTACAGACCCTTTAGGTTTTTTTAGTTGGTGTTACAGAAGGGCAGACAGGACGCCCCCTGTGCTGTGCTGTGCCCCCGACTTAGGTTTCCACTTCCCACTGGTAGGACCTGGGTCCTGGTGGTGACAAGTGGAGAGAGCAGCAGATTTGCTCCTATTTTAGGTTCTAGATACCTTTTAGTTCCTTTCTTTCTCTGAACCATAGTCTGTTGTCTCTAACTTATCTTCGTCTTTTTTCCCACCCTTCTGTGTTTCCTTTATCTCTACTCCCCTTCCAATTCAATTCAATTTATTGTTCACCAAGTACATCGTGAGATGAACAAGGAATTATTTTTGGCATATACACAGTGCAACAGTTAACTACAGTTTACATAGAAAAAGGAACAGAGAAACAGAGATACAGATGCTCTTGGCCTGGGCCTATGACGCTTGGTTATTGTTCAGGATGCGGACAGCCAAAGGAAAGAACCACACCTAGATCTAGAAGTTCTGCAAGCTGGTACCGCAAGACGTCGCCTAGATGGTAAATACTGAAATAGGGAGTGTCCAGGGTGGGAGGGATCCCGAAGGATCTTTTCTGCCCGTGTTTTTGTTCTGCGTTTGTTCAGTTCCTGCAGGGATGGTTAGTGGGCTCCAATTATTCTTTTTGCAGTTTTTATTGTTCTTTGGAGTCTACACTTGTCTTTTTTAGTCAATCCCTCGAACCAGACCAAAATCATAGTACGGAACCTATGACAGCATTAAAGAAGAGCACTAACAGCCTTTTTGACAGACCGGCCTTCTTCAGTTGCCTCAGGAAAAACAGTCTGTTTCGCTTTCCTCAGTAGAGCCGTGGTGTTTCTTTCCCAGCTGAGGTTGTTTGAGATGGTCACACCAAGAAATTTAGTCTCTCTGGCTCTTTTAATTTCCACTCCCTTGATGAACAGGGGTGACATGAACGCCGGATTCCTCTTGAAGTCCACTACCATCTCCAGAGTTTTTGAAGGGTTTATAACCAGATTGTGTCTAGTGCACCAACTGACTCGCACCTCCACTGCTCCTCGGTAGATTGCCTCTTTGCCGTTCTTTCACGGTTGTGTCATTGGCAAACTTCACAATTCTCACAGAGTTGGCCAAGGAGGTGCAGTCGTTGGTGTAGATGGAGAACGGGAGAGGTGACAGGACGCAGCCTCGAGGAGCACCGGTGTTGGTGTGTCCGACACTGGACCTCAATGGTCCAAGTCTAACTGTTTGGGATCGATCTGTTAGGTTAGAAAGCCTCCTGTCCACGCACATATGTTTTTGAGGAATGTTGAGCTTAGACATCTTTTCCACTAGCTGGTTTGGACTTATGGTATTAAATACCGAACTAAAATCAACAAAGAGAACTCTGACGTAAGTGTCTGGATTATGCAAATGCTCATACATATAGTGGAGGGCCATATTAACAGCTTACAAGGCAAACGGGTCATCTGACGATGCTGTTAATATGGCCCTCCGCTATATTCCGATACTTAGTGTTTGTGCCTTTCCCACCTCAGGCCGCTATCCCTCCTTGAATACCCCACATACCCTCCCCTCTCCCCCAGCCTGTTCCCTGGGGGGTGCTTTGACCTGATTATGGCCTTAATAAGAATCCGCTTCTTCAATGCTAAGGGTCTGAACATTCCAGAAAAAAAGATCCAAGATTTTGTATAGGTTCCATAAAGAAAGGGTAGACATTTTGCTCCTGCAGGAAACGCACTTTAAAACTGGCGCCACCCCTGTGTTGAAAAACAGGTATTACACAAAGTGGTTTCATTGCACAAACCCGGTCAATAGGTCTAAGATATCCTTGGGGATTCATCGTTTACTTCCTATAGAGGTTCTTGACACGCAGATAGACACAGATGGTAGGTTCCTCTTCTTAAAATGTTCCCTTCACTTCCGGAAAGTGTACACGGTGGCAAATGTATATATGTACATGTATATCTCTTCAATCAGAACCCAACCAAGGCTCGGAGAAAATACCGGAATCTTCTAGCTGAATTTATGGAGGGGATCCTGATTCTGGGGGGGTGATTTCAATATCCCCCTGGACCCTTGTGTAGACTGATCACAAGGAAAGTCTGTGATCTCTCATGCAAACTTACAAGGTTCCTGCGAGCCCTACACGAATTGCAGGTTGTAGACGTGTGGCGAGTCCTTAAAGTGGACCAACACCCAGGGGTGATCGGCCCGGAAATCTATAAGATTCCCGGGCCGATCACCTCCCACCCCGCGGGACATCCGAGATCGGGATGTCCCGCGGGGTGAAACCCCCCAGAAACCCCAAAAAGATCTTACCTGATCCGCCGCGGAAGCGGCTTGGACGTTCCTGTCCCCCGCCTGGACGTTGGCGGGGATTGGCTGCGGCGTTCACGTGGGAGCGGGGAGAGGTGAGTTTTTTGGGGTTTCTGGGGGGTTTCACACAGCGGGGCACCCCCGATCAGGGTGCCCCGCCGAAGTGGACCAAAACCCAGGATAGTCAAAATCCTGGGTGTTGGTCCACTTTAAGCCGGACCTTCACCATGATTTATTGAAAAGCCCAAACCCTTAAAATACGATTCCCCAGCATCTAAAATGAATATATTTTAAGTTTTAGTCACTTATTATTCTTTCCCCCACTGGGCTGCAACTCTGTCCAGGACTTTAGGATACAGGCGCCGCACCACACATACTGAGGAGGGGAGAATGGGATAAAGTACAGGGGGCGGGTTACAGCTGTGCTTTGCTCAGACAGAGCAAAGCTGGGGTCAGGAAAAGGTCAGCAGTCCCAGAATGCAGAGCAGCACAGTCAGAAGACACTTCCTGTTTGCAGGCTACCTGATGTTCCATGAGCCGCCATCTTGGGTGTTTAAAGGCTCATAACATGCAGTAGATGCAGGTAGGATGATTTTTAATGTGGGCAATCTGTATGTACAGGGTGTGGGGAACATATAAGATAGACTCTTATTCAGAGTGAAGGACCGCTTTAACAGGGGACAAAGGAATTATACCTCCTTTTCAAATACACACACAACTCTTATAGCAGACTTGACTTTCTGTTTATTAGCCACCATGCCCTGTCTTGGGACCCCTGGGCCTCCATCGGCACAATTCTCTGGTCTGACCATGCGCCGATCTTCTTGTCCTTCCCCATGCTGGGAGGGGTGGGTAGCCAGGGAACATGGAAACTCAATAATAACCTGCTAGATGACAGGGCTTGTTGTCACAAGATTACAGAAACAATTTTGCATTTCATTCGCACTCACAGCAGAGACGATACGGCTTTGCCATTACAGCGGGAGGCCTTGAAATGCGTTCTAAGGGTGACCTTTATTAAACACGGGGCGAGACTCAAAAAGGAAAGGGCACATAAGATAGTGAATACCCTGGAGTGCATTCAACTACTGAAGGCCTTGCATAAATCGGACACCTCCCAGAGCACCCTTCTCGAGCTCATAGAGGAGGGGGAGTGCCTAAAAAAAAAACATTTTTACGAATTTTCCGACAAATATTGTAGGCAACTGGCGAGGTCTCTGCATCCCAGATTTGAAAGCACATATATCCCTCTCATTATGGACAAACGGGGAGGAGCAGCATAATCCTATTCTTATTGTTGACTCCTTTAGGGTATACTATAGCACCTTGTACAATATCGGGGACTCGGGCCAGCCGATGCGTTGCGTGGAAATTACCACTTCACCTGTTCCGTCCCGGTGAAGTGGTAATTTCCACGCAACGCGTCGGCTGGCTGTTTCCCCTGGAGATCCCTGGGCCCATTGTGATTGATAAGGTGATGTAATTCAATATCTTTATTTTGTTTATTTACCATTTTGTGGCCAGCATTTGTTTTGTGGACATAGCACAACACCATTTATTGCACTATAAATGTTTAATGTTTGTAATATAGCACTATAGCACTCTTTTGTAGTTTGCACAAGCACTGTTCAGTATCCATAACTATTTTTTTTGTTTGTACTTGGTGTGCCTTCACAAGCATACCAAAACCGTTCACTCTGGTCTTTTTTGCTGGCCCAATTATGTTATGTATGTTTTAGAACCAAAATGTGACATATAATTATATGGTTTACAGATATTCTAGCCCAATCTGTGGTCTGTGTTGATGTTTTTTAAATGTGTATTTAATGTGATTTTTGTCTTTTCCCCTTCTTTCTCAATAAACTTTGCAGTTTCTTATACTTTGGTTGTGTTGAGTGCAGATCTTGTCTCTGTGCTTGCTGGGGGAGTTCCCAGAGCCCCCATATTTGGATTTGTTCACTGTCATGTGAGCACGGGTTGGTTTGGCAGCACACAACTTTTTTTATTCCTTTGGGCTGTGCGTATTCAAAATTTGTTGGCTTACCCTGTACTATGGGAAGATGAGAGGCGGACATCAGCCAATCAGTAGGACGGTCAGACTGGGAAAAATGCATTTAGCTTGGCCAAAAATTGTCAGTATATTGCAGTACATGCAACAAGGCTACTGTTCAAGGAATCTCAGGAATTCAAGGATATGCTTGGATGAGACATCTCTGGCTGTTTCCTAGTTATGTCAGGTTGGGATAGTCGGGTTAGGGCGCTACCCCCTTCCCTTTCCTTTTCCCAAACTTTCTACGCCTTCCCCCGACCCCTCCCATTCTCTTCTTTCTTCTCTCTTCTTGATTTTTTGCATCTATCTTACTTCAATGCTAAGGTTCTATACTTTTAGAGTTTCCTTCTTGTCACACCCCATTCTAGGTTGATGGATCCTTAGGGCCAGTGGGTGGTGGGCTGCAGAGACAGTAATGGCAATGGAGCATAAGGTTTATGTGGAGACCCCGATGCGTGGGTCATGGAGAGGAAGGGTTGTGCCCTGCTGGAGGACACGTTGCTCTTTTTGGGAGGCAGCCCTTGTGTCTTTAACAATCCGGATAGCAGGCAGAAAGATATATTGAATCTGAAGCGGATCTGGAGGCCTGAGTTAAAGTTTGGATGTAATGCAACTTGGAAAGAGGGCTGCGACCCATCCTTTGTCTTTATCGTTGTCTTACTTGATTGTACTGTACCTTTTTATCTTATTGAAAACGAATAAAACTTTATTATGCAAAAAAAAATAAGAAGAGGAAGTATTTGTAAAGATTAAAGCAGATGTATTACATGGAGGGAAACAGAGAGAAACGGGAACGGGGCAAACCAGAGACTGTCATCCCCATCATCATCTAGGTAGTAGGGGCCCTTTTCCTGAGTCCATGATGAAGGGGCGGTCTTCTCCTCTGGAGGTGGATGACCTTATAATCCCCAAAAGCTTCTCCACATCACCAAATGGCAAATACAAAATGTGGCTGGTGCCCGCAAAAACATCTACACTGGTATTGTATTTATTTACCCTGTGACAGGTCTGGCCAGACCCACGCTGATCCGTACTGTAAACAGCGCCTCCTTGAGGGATTCAGTGGACAAATGCTTGGTTGAGCTGGCAGGCCGCACCTTTACCATGGTAGTGTGAGCGCTGTGTGCACTTTCTCGCAGTGTCCTTGGTAGGTTGGTACAAGATATGGCTGAAGCAGGGGAAGGTCCTTTAAAGCCGAAGCTCTCAGATTCCTGCCTTCAGTTAGTATTCTGGAGTTGGGAAGGTTCCTGATACCCAGGTCTACATGCTGTCCGGCATGTCAGCTGCAGTGGCAGTCTGGGTACAGGTCATGAATGTGCTTGCTGTGAGGAATCAGATCACAGATGCCTGGGTCTGGGAAGTTGTCTTCTTGTGTTTGGACCATGCTTCCACACAGGGTTGTGCTGTTCAAACCTTCTTGCTTCGTGGATCAGTTGACAGTCCTTAGAGCGACCTGGTGGATATGAGGGTAGTGGTACATGTTTCATCTTTGGAGAGAGGTTTTGGCTTTTACTCCAGTTTAGTTGTAGTTCCCAAACACAGGATGGAACAGTGTTGACCGTTCTCGGTTTTCAAGCATCTGGCCAGATTTATGCTGGTGAAGTTTTCAGAGGGAGTCCTCGAGGTCAGTTGTGGCACCCAGGGGTAAGTTTTGCTTGACAGTGGTCATTGGAATACTATGGTTTCAAGCATGTAAAGTCTGAAAAAGTGACTGACATTCCAGGGCAAGGTGAGGACATGTGTTGGCGACAGACAAGCTGACCTCATGGCAAGGTTGGTACACACTGGCACTAATGGTGTCCTCTATAACCTGCAACCATTTTGCACTGCCGTCAGGTTGGAAGAGAATAGCGGATGCCGTGGACCGCCATATCCACCTGACAAACTCGGCGAGACAGTCCCTGAATTGGGGGCCCAAGTCCCATGTTTTGACGATAGGACTTTTGTCCTTTCAGTGGACCATCCTGACAACAGCCTGCGGGTGGGGTGAGGGTCGTCTAGGAGTCCAAGCACATTGAAACGCAGGAATGTCGACTCGGGAATGTCCTGATAAAACTACTGTTTAAGCTTTATTCAGGCATCATGATGGCTCACCCTCAAGCTAATGAACCAAGGATTAAGTACCATGGTATCTGGAAGTTCCTCACAGGAGGACTGCAGGCAGTAAGGGTAGAGAATCTCATCTCTTCCACTCTTACTCTCAAACACTTTCCCTGCCCCAAGGATGTGTGGACCAACAGTCAAAAATGAATTAAATCAGACCAACACAACATACAGTTCTCGTGTGCAAAAATAATTTACTTTTTTCTAACGCCTACTGGGATACATTTTAAAAACAAGATGGCCACTCATGGGCTTGCAGGCCACCTGCAAACAGGAAGTCGTGCTGGGCTTCCTGTTACTGTGCATTTCAGTTATGTCAGTTTGGAGAGTTAGCTCCAAAATGGCTGCTCCCTTTCTTTTCCAACTGTGCTACAGTGAGATCAAGTTTGCAGATGAGCCTGACATGATCGGCGTGCTCAAAAACAATGACGAGAAGGCCGATCTGGAGGAGATTCAATGTCTTGATTACTGGTAGAGAATGATCTCCACCTTCATGTTACTATAACAAAGGAGATGGTTGTGGACTTTAAACCGATCAATAATGACCTTATATCTCTTTTACACGCTCTCCTGGGGCATCCCAGATCCTTTGAGAAAATCAAAGCCAAGCATTAAGTCCTTTATGTTGGGGGCAGGGAGCTGCATGCTTCAGGGAAGCCTGTCTCCTATTGGATGAGCTGTGGTTTCCGCTAATGTGTGTAGCTATTAATTGTCTCCCAAAAGACATATCTCTGCTAGATAACAGTTAGTATCTCTAATGTAGTGAGGGAGTGTAGATTAGCTTAATTTAGTGCCACTGTGAATCAGGACCCACCCAGACACTGACCTAGAGAGAATGTAGGTCCGCTTTATTAATAAAAGAAAATGCTGAGCAGTCCTGGTCATTGAGCTCCTTTGGAAAGGGCAACCACCTACATGTTCCTTGAAGTTCACATAACCCAGAACCTGTCTCAGTCCTGTCATATCAACCACCTATTCCAGAATCTCGGCAGCATTTCTTCCATGTAAGACGCCTAAGAGTACAAATTGCTCTTACTTGTACCTTTTCTTGCGGCATCACTGAGACCATCCTGACCAGGAGCATCATTGCCTGGCTTGGAAACAAACCACCAAATACCGAGCAGGATAAGCTGGATATGCAAAAGGTGGTGCGTGCAGCAGATGCATCACCAGAGGGTCACTCCCCAACCTTGGAACCATCTTGGTTAATTAAGATTGGTTAATCTTTTGTTGGGGTTTTTTTGGTCATTGTAGGCTTTCACACACATAGCTATTTTTCCTCTACTTTTAACCCATCCGTGCAGCGAGAGAAAGGTGAGCAGTGATTGCACACATGTCAGAGCAGTGGGCTGCCCAATGGTGCCCGGGGAGCAGTTGGGGGGCTAGGTGCCTTCAGAGCCACCACTAGGAGTTTTGGGGCCCCATACAGCCACAGTGTCTGCCCCCCATTGTAATCCTACACAGCTGTATAAACACAATATATTTTTTGTCTTGTTAAATAAGAAAAGAAAACAATTTTGCCCAAAAAAATGTAAAGCACTCCAAACACCGGCATTCCACTATCCCAGGTTTTGATTCGTCCCCTGGTGCATCCTCGGTCTGTGTGCTCCCACACCAGCTATTCAGATGGCTGGGATGGGAGTGCACACATCACCGGACACTGCGGTAGCGCATACTCCCTTTGGCAGTCAATGAGAGCCATATGCATCCCGCATAGGGGGAATAGAATGGAACGAAACCTGGCAAAGTAAAATTTCCGGGTTTTGTCCCACTTTAAGACTGAAACAGCAGAAAAGGTGCATCCTTTCTCTAAATACCAAGTGAGCACAAATATGATAAATAAGGTGAAGGGGGAACAATGATGGGGCCCCCTGACCTCCTGGGCAGGGGTGTAACTTGAGAGGGTGTTACCACACAGGGGTCCAGGAGGTAAGGAGGCCCAATAATTTTTACTCCTCCACCTTATTTATCATAGTTGTGCTCACTTGGCATCATTTACAGAAAGGAAGCACCGTTCTCATGTCTCTGCTTTTTCAATCATCTTTTTGTCTAGCTGCATCCATTTGCCGCTTCTTCCTTGCATTTGAAGAGAGGACGGCTGCATGGAGCTCACGGGTCTGTGTCGGCCTCATTCCCCCCCCCTCTGATTCAGGGGTATGGCGGCATGGGGAGCTGCTAACTGTTGGGGGGGTCAGGAGGGAGCATATATTAACATTTTTGGGGGGTTCCTTAGTATCACAGCAGCATTGGAGGCAGGGACCCCTCTGGGGCACTCTGGGAAACCAAGTCCGCGCCTCCCCCCTTGATGGCAGTCCTTAAGAGCAAGTCATGTCCATGCCAGGAATCAAACCCAAAACCCTCCGGTCACAAAGCTTCTTCCTTACTACTAGGCCACGACTCCTCCTTTGTTCTTATAACATACCTTATCACGGATAGTTCTAAAGCACATTTACCATGTAGGATACTTGTATGGTTGTGTAAGTGACAGATAAACTTTGCTTTCAAAATTCCATACAGGATCCTATGAGTTTCCAGACTTTTCCATCGTGGTTGAGGTGGGGGGCGGTCCAGCTCCTCATGCATGTTGAAATCTACTGGTGCTATTTTGCAGAGTCCTCCATGGGACTGGGCACATGTCGGAATAAGACATCTGTTATAATAGTGATCGTAACTGTCTGTTACAAACCATCCGAGCCCGTGGCTATATACCAGGGAGGCAGCAGAGCTTTTTTTGCCAGTGTTAACATTTAACACAGAATACCCACATGTTAGAATTGAGGGACGCTGCCCCCCCCGGGCTACAAAGAAATTGTTTTATGCTGAGTATTAAAATATATTTTTCCATTCTCCAGAATCTCTAATTTTGGTGATGTGTCTGGCAAGTTCCCCCGACTCGCAGAAGTATTTGCTCAGGCTTCTTGTTAAATGTACACACGCGTACATGCCTTCTGTTACAATTAAGACATTTCATGTTAAAGACTCTGCTGAAAAAAAAACAATATATAATTTATATAATAATATATAAACCGCAAAATAGTGCAGAATGGTCTGGCAAGAAAGGGTGACAAAATCTCCAGATAGGCTTTCAGTTAAAGGGTTAAAGCAACCCCCCGAAATGTGAAAGATGCTTAGGAAGACAAAATCAGGCATTCGACTCTTTATGATGTTAGACAATAGCTATACACTGCAATAAGTGTCTTATAGAAGGAGGGTGTCAGGAAGGGTTTAGGCCTGCTTTAATGACGTTACAAGCCTTTTTTATATCTAATTTGTGAAACCAAATGTAGTTGCCCTTTAACCTTCTCCCCTCCCTTCTCCAGGTGGACCATCTAGAAAGACTACAATGGCTGACCATGCTGTTATCTCTTCAGATACCAAGAAAGAAGATTATGACGTCAAAGCAAGGGATACATGGGTCTCTACAACTGCAGACCCCCATCCAGCACTGCAGCCCACACATCTCCCATCTCACCCCTCTATACAGGAGAGTCAAACTGCTTTCCATACCCATCATACAGCTTATAAATCAAAGAAGCCATATTCATGTTCTGAATGTGGAAAATGTTTTTCTATGAAAGCACACCTTATTGGACATGGAAGAGTTCATACAGGGGAGAAGCCATATTCATGTTCTGAATGTGGGAAATGTTTTACTCTTAAATCAGCCCTTATCAATCATGAAAGAGTTCATACAGGGGAGAAGCCACATTCATGTTCTGAATGTGGGAAATGTTTTGACGATAAATCAAACCTTATTGATCATATAAGAGTTCATACAGGAGAAAAGCCATTTTCATGTTCTGAATGTGAAAAATGCTTTTCTAGGAAAGCACACCTTATCAGACATGAAAGAGTTCATACAGGGGAGAAGCCATTTTCATGTTCTGAATGTGGGAGATGTTTTTCAGATAAATCACATCTTATCGCACATGAAAGAGTTCATACAGAAGCGAAACCATATCCATGTTCTGAATGTGGGAGATGTTTTTCTCAGAAAGCATCCCTTATCAGACATGGAAGAGTTCATACAGGGGAGAAGCCATTTTCATGTTCTGAATGTGGAAATAGTTTTTCTTATAAATTGGCCCTTACCAAACATAATTTAAAGGTCCATAAAATGGGGAATCTGTGATCATGTAAACGTTTGAAATATTTTACTAGTAACATTGTTTTGTACACATCAAATTGTTCAGTTGTCTTATTGGTGTAATGTAACTGTAGGAAAAATTCTACTGTAAATTATTCTCTCAACAATGCTTCTTCGCGGGCGTGGCTATGTAGCCGGACAGAGCAGACGTGCGGCACTTGGGCTCCTGCAAATATCCTGTGAAAAAATCTCCAGATCCTGATTTGTTCTCCCTGCTCCAATGCTCAGGACCCTCCTTATACCTACCTGTATCCACTGTGAGTCCGGGCTGAGGTGTGGCTTGGCTGGATTGGCTGGAGGACAGTGGAGTGGACACAGTGAAGGAATCGGCGCCATCTTGAGTGAGGTTGGTGAGGAGACCAGTGCCCTCCTTCTGGATCGGGTCCCCCTGGTGACCAGCCCTGGCTTGAGGCTCCTTCTTGTCCGGCACTGCTGGCTTTCTTCCCCTCTGTCGGCCCCCTCCTCCTCTCCCCCTTGGTGACTTCTCTGAGTGCAGAGACACAGTGACTGGCTCTCCAGCACGTGTTGAGCTTTCTTCAGCCCTCTCTCTGGTGCTCCCCCCCCCCCTGCTGTGTGTCCGTCTTGCTAGAGTTCTAAATCTTCTGCCTGTGAGGGTCCTGCAGCACTGGAATCCTCTGTCATCTCAGCCCTCCACACGCTGACTAGAATCCATGTGGGGATAGATTTCTCTTCACAAGCTCAGAAATAAGAGCTGAGTCATCCAAAGGACACAAATTAGCTACATCTGCAGCTGTGCTGGACGTTATAGCAGGGGCAATCTTCTTGCCTGTGATCCCTGTGTGTGTTAAGCTCATTCACTCACACTGCTCATTGGGCTAATAGGCATTCAACCACAGTCTGCAGAAATTATTCAACAGCATTGTGCTAAAGTTATTCTTTCCTATTGTGCTAAAAGTTATTCAACTATAGGGTGCAAAAACCGAGTTGATCCGGGTGCTATCCTCTATATGACAGGAAATAAGAAGCGGCGTACAGTGCGACTACATTGCAGCACACAATGGGCGAGTCGGCGGGGGAACAGCTAGCCTCTCCCACCTCTAATCCTGACAACGCTGCTATAATGGCCGCCATTACTAACTGTCAGAGTGTCCTTACAGCAAAATTTGATAATTTGCAGGAGCAACTTAATTCAAGCACGACCTCGACAAAGTAAGAGATAGGGCAGCTGAGTCTGAGAGAAGAATTGGGGAGGCGGAGTATGGCTTGTCATCTGTGACTGCGGCGGTTGAATCCCTGAAGCGGCAGGTGAAAACCCTCATGGAGCGGGCTGAGGACGCAGAGAAACGCCGCAACAACATCAGAATATTGGGAACACCGGAAAAGGCAGAGGGGGATGCCCCGGAGAACTTTATTGAAAATCTTATCCAAAAGATCAACAAAAAAACATATATCACAACTGGTTAAATGTAGGCCTGGCATATATGCTAGAGACAAAATTAGCTGAGCAAACATCAATTTATTGCACCGATCTCAGCACACACATGGGACATATTCATAAAGGTAAAAAACTAACATACAGTGCTTTAAAATCACGGGGGCCCACCGTGCACATGACACACACTACCACGCACTCATGCAGCACACCCCGCTAGCAGCGCTGCTGGATACGCCTAAAAAACAGCGTGACACACTACTCAATGCTTGTAAAAAATGCAAGCTGAATTATCCAAATGAGACAGTGTCATGCCTCCTCACAACTGGTGTTGACTCCATAAATGTATGCAGCTGAAATTTCAATAGACGCATGTTGGTGCCATCATGTGATAATTCTCTTGGTCTGCCAGAAATCCCAGAGCCCAAATGCAGCAGGCGCACAGATTGGCAGTATACTAAATATCTTGCATCGACGCTCTGTCATATGCCGGCATAACACTGCACTTTATATCTCTGGGCTCAGGTTTAGCAATACAGTCAGTGTATAAGGGCGCCTCTCAGAGGCAGGTACTTAACTGTGGCATGTAATTGTCCATCTCCAAACGCTGCCACCGTGGTATTGGTGTTGCGCAACACTCTAAGGTGGAGGAACTTGAGGCAGAAGCAGGGCTGAGAGCGGGGTGGCTAGCACGTGGAGGGGGCCGGCCGTCCGCCGACGCGCATTTCGCTCCGCCCACCGGAGCTTCGTCAGGGTGGTGGGCAGCCCTCCATACCCCCATTATAAGCATAAGTTCCCTCCAACAGATCAGGGATAGCCAATCGCTCGTGCGCTTCCTGAAGTGACGCGAGGCCTACATTTAACCAGTTGTGATATATGTTTTTTGTTGACCTCTTGTAGTGGTTAGTAGGACGCCGTTGATTGTGTGCGGCAGTGCATATGCCCAGATATTTAAAACCTTATCCAAAAGACTCTGGCCCCAGAGGGTCTCTCGCCCCCTTTTTTGTGGTAGAGTGGGCACACCGAATCCCGTTTCGCTCCCCCCCCCGCCCGGAGCCCCCCGGAGCCCATTCATCCTGAAATTGATGACTTTTAGAGATCGTGACACCATACTTACGGCGGCTTGGAAGCAGCGGGATATCCTGTATAACGGCGCAAGATTATCCT
Organism: Gastrophryne carolinensis; assembly: GCA_027917425.1. Classification (NCBI taxonomy): domain Eukaryota; kingdom Metazoa; phylum Chordata; class Amphibia; order Anura; family Microhylidae; genus Gastrophryne; species Gastrophryne carolinensis. The sequence goes on from CM051237.1 coordinate 11,142,698, forward strand.
TCTTTCCCGACTTTACATCTGAAGTGCAGAAGCAGCGTTGCTCTTTTAATGAGGTGAGGGCACGTCTCCGAAGGAAAAACATCAAATATGCCATGCTTTTCCCTGCTAAATTACGAGTACAAGACGGATCTTCCACCAAGTTTTTTTTCTCACGGCGGAGGAGGCAAGTGACTGGGTGGACTCACTACCTGAAGCTTGAGATGCTGTTGTTGCTTTTTTGTTGCCTATCTGAGTGCTGCAGCACAATGTGGGACACCCAGTGGTTGATACCCAGTGGGACCGAAGCTTCTAGGAGATTTTTGCCGGGGGTGAATGCCTCTGGAACTCGGCCAAATACCTTTACTTGTTGGGCAAACTTGGTCAGTAACATACCGGACATGCAGTGGTCCTAGCCTTTTCCCTTGATGGGGGTGGCGCTGGGGACAGGGGCATACCTGCTCTGATCCCTGTTCCTAGGGGCCCTGTGCTCAGCGTCCTCCCACCTTCGGTTCTGTCCCATCCCTACTTCCCTTGCCTCTACAACCTCAGACTTCCCTCCATCCCCCCCTTCTCACCCCATGGTCCTGACTCTTGGGGATTATGCATCCTTCATCATCCTTAGATGTGCCTGCCGTAGCATATATGACCCCAGACCACTATTAACCAGTGTTCATTGTTACTAATTGTTCAAGGGAGTAAGCTCGCCGCAGTTGGGTTTGGTAGAGCCGGGTGGGTTGAGTGTTGGCTTGAAGTTTTTGATTTTTGGTAGGGTAAAGTGGGTTAAGGTTAAGGTTTGTTATTATATGCTCATGTTAATGTTCTATCTTTATCTGTTGGTAAGTCTTGTCTGGTGTGTTGGAGTGAATGGTGGTATGAATGGTTTGGCCTGCTGTCATGGTACTTTAAGGGAGGTGATTGGGTGCTGGGATATTAAACATCCTTCTGGCATATACGATCATATTTTATTAGACCCAGATGGAGTGTAAAGTAATTTCATGAAATGTGCGAGGTCTTAATGACTGTGTAAAGAGGACTTCTGTGCTTCAGTTTCTGAAGCGGCACAATCCGAATATTGTAATTCTGCAAGAGACTGATCTACTGGGCTGCAAATCGTCCATAAAAAAGCCATGGATTGCGCAGTTATTCTATTCTCACTACTCCAATTATGCCAGGGGGGTGTCAATCCTAGTGGCTAGAAATCTTCCTTTTACTCTCATGTCAGTGCAATCGGACCCTAAGGGTCGGTTTATTATTGTACATGCTAAAATATATACGATTTCACTGTCTTGATAGTGGGTTTGTACATTCCACCCCCTTTGATGGGCGAGTCCTCCAGGAGATTATGGATAGAGTAGCCACCCTCCCGCCCGATCCGCTGATGCTCATAGGCGACTTTAATATGATCCTAGATAGATCTTTGGATCGGCTGACCCTGGGGGGGGGCAACCACCCCGCTGGCAGCATGGGCGGAGGCCCTAGGGTTGACTGAGCTATGGAGATGGAAACATCCCAGCGATAGTGTATTCTCTTGTCATTCTATCCCCCACAAATCTCTCTTTCGCGTATTGACCTGGCTTTTGCATCAAGGTGCTTTTTGACTAGGGTGGTGGCATGCGATTACCTGCCGAAAGGCATATCGGACTATTCACTGCTAATGGTGACCATATGCATGTCCGGGAACCAAACTGGGTGGGCTCTTAACCCCCTGTGGTTGGAGGATGAGTAGGTATGTGGTGCGCTGTTAAGGGACCAAGGGACATACTGGCAATGCAATGGGGAAGAAACCTCAGTCAATACAAGATGGGATGCATTCAACGCAGTCGTTAGGGGTAGCGCTATAAATGCCATTAAAGGGGTTAGGGTGAAGCGGGGGAGGGCTGTCAGGGAACTAGAAGAGAAAATGGCTGAAGCAGAAAGGAAATTTGTGGTGTCGACGCCTCCGGCAGATCATAATTTACTTAAATCACTCCAAAGGGAGTATAATCTTGCATTAACTGAGTCTACAAGAAAAAATGTTCTTATTAAAGCAGCAGACTGTTTTTGAGAAAGGGGATAAAAATGGGAGAACCCTGGCTTACCTCTCAAAGGCAGAGAGTCCGCAGACGCAAATAGCTGGTATCACGAGTCAGACTCAATTTATAACAGACTCAGAGGGGATTTCGAGGCAATTTCAAGATTACTATAGGCAATTATACTCCTCTAGGATACAATATGGCCCAACAGACCTGGCTGCTTATCTCGAAACCATAAACCTCCCATTCTTGTCAGAGGCAGATAGTGCAATGCTAGACGCCCCGATAACATGTGAAGAAATTGGTAAAGCTATTGCCCTAATGTCGAATCGGAAGGCCCTCGGGCCAGATGGTCTACCTTCGGAGTGGTACAAGAAAAATAGTGAAGCTATAGCGCCAAAGTTGCTAGAGGTCTTCTCTGAGGCTTTGCAATCGGAGACCTTGCCAGAATCCTTTGCGCAGGCAACTATCACCCTGATATATAAAGATGGGAAACCTAGTGATGCTTGTAGCTCGTATAGGCTGATCTCACTCCTAAATCAGGATGCCAAGATCCTTGCTAAGGTCCTGGCACGCTGATTAAACACTGTAATCCTTTCACTCATAGGGGCTAATCAATCGGGTTTTATGCCAGGTCGGACGACAAGCATTAATTTAAGGAGACTACTCAGTGACTTGCAAATCCGACATGACAACGTGGGGAGCAGAGTGGTAATTTCATTAGACAATGAAAAAGCCTTCGAATGGCCCTATTTGTGGGCTGTCATGGCCAAGTTCGGTCTCCCACCAACCTACATTAAATATGTACAATTACTCTATAGGAACCCCAAGGCAAGGGTGAGGGTGAATGGGATTATAACGTCTGAAATATCACTGGATCGAGGCTCGCGCAAGGGATGCCTCCTCTCCCCATTGTTGTTTGCGCTGGCTATTGAACCTTTGGCATCGCTAATTAGAGACTCCCCAGATATACAGGGGTGGAAACTGGGTTGTACTGTTGAGAAGGTTTCCGTGTATGCAAACGACACCCTGGCCTATTTGGCAGATGCTAACCGTTCACTAGAGGCCCTACTGAATACAATAGCTAAATTTGGATCCTTTTCAGGCTTAAAAGTCAATTGGGAGAAATCCAGCCTATACATGGTGGATATACCTGAAGATATTCAGATCTTTCTAGACTCATCACTTCAGATAGTGGAACGGTTTAAGTATCTGGGGGTCATTAGACAGGGGGACCCCTCCAAATTTATTCAGTTAAATATAAATCCTGTGATCAGTACCCTTTGAAGGAGGACTACCCAGTGGGTGACTCTCCCCCCTCTCAGTGATTGGCTGCATCAATATGTTCAAAATGGTTTTTCTCCCTAAATTTCTATATCTGTATCAAGCATCGCCCATTGTGTTGCCAGCCTCCCATTTTCGACTATTGGACTCCATATTATTTAAGTTTGTTTGGGGTCCTCCCCCCCCCCCCCCAAAATGAATAGGTCCACTCTCAAAGCACCCTTAACAGCTGGGGGCCTGGCTGCGCCGCATATGCTATTGTACTTCTATGCCACTCAATTAGTGTATATTACTTGGTGGATGGTTCCCTCTGCAGCTAACCCAGTGACCTCCCTGGAAACCTCTCTGCTAGGTCCAGCAGTTCCTTTGAGGATTCTTGTGTACAGAGGAGTGAGGGGTCTCCAGCATGCTACAACATGCATGAGAACCACTTTGCATATTTGGCAGCGAGTGCATGATATGGAGGGGTCCTCCCTTAGAATGGTCCCCTAATACGCCTCTGTGGGATAACCCTAGACTGCCCAAGCTGATGTCCCTCCCAGATACAATTTTTTGGAAGATTCGGGGAATTACATTATTAGCACAGATACTCTCTGGAGGGGCGCTGATGACATATGAGCAGCTATGCCATGCGTTTGCACTATCTCCAAGGGATTTCTACCGTTATCTCCAGCTGCGACATGCTCTCAGATACCTTTGGAGGGATTGCAACTAATGGAATCGTCAGTGGAGTCTTTGGTTAGGTTCAACGGATCTTAGTAAGCCCACCTCAACTTTATATTGTGCCCTCCTCTCAAACCTCCCCTCCCACTGAATATTGCACTGGACAAATGGAAAGCATTAATCCCGCATCTAGATCGGGGAGACTGGGAGGAGGCCATAGACAACCTGTACTCATCAGTAATAGATTCAAAAGACAGGCTAATCCAGGCTAAGTGGCTCCACCAGGTTTAGCTGACCCCAGCTAGACTTAAAAGAATGGGCCTGCTGGAGACAGACCTCTGTCCCAGGTGTAAGGTCAAACCAGGCACCTTAAAGCACATGGTCTGGGAATGCCGAGTGATCTTGAGGTACTGGGATGCAATATCTTGCTTCATATCCACCTCCGTGGGATTACCAAATAAAGTCAGCTGCCCTCTGTCTATTGAGTATAGTTGAACCCATGCTGGATGGTGGCCCGCAGAGAACTCTTCTACGATTGTTAATGTTTTACGCTAGAAAATGCATGCTACTAAATTGGAAACATCCAAGTGAGCCAACTCTGTCGGGGTGGAAAAGCCTGATAAACGATAAGCTAGTCTTATATAAGATGACCTACATGGCCAGGGGATGTCCAAACAAATTTGAACGTGTGTGGGAGGCGTGGCTTAATGCATCCAGCACAGCTAATGACTAAGAACTGCTACCTATTATTTTCCCTTGGGCTCCATAATACCTTCCATCTAGATAGAGAAATGAGGCCAACAGCAGGCGAGTACGAATGGGTGTGTGTGACTGTACATGTGGTTATATATGTGTAAGTTACTGTAAGTTGACTCTTTATAAGAGGACAATTGTAAATTTTAAGTGCAATTGTAAATTGTAATTGAAATGCATAAATAAAAATTTATAAAAAAAAAAAACCAATGCTTCTTCAGGTGTGGTTCTGATTCTTTATGAAGTATATTCTATAATATAGACGCTGATGGCAGATGGTCCTTAAGATAAGAAACATACAGACCGAATGTTCTATCGAACTGCAGGAGGAAGGAGGAAACATTAAACAATATAACAGACAAGAGAATTACACAATCTTGTATATTAGCATTTTAATGTAGCGATGAGTAATTTATTAAACCATGTATTTTAATCATACAAGTATACTAAGGAAAAAAATCCTATATAATGTATTTTTCAATCCATAAGATTCACTTTCCCCCCAAAATTGGGGAGTGGGGGTGCCTGTGTGTCTTATGAAGCAAATGTAAAAGAAAGGTCCACTCACCTTACTGGCACTCCTACACAGCTGATGTTCTCCTGCGTCTGATCATCCTCCCACAACCCTTATTCTGGTGGTCTGCAGGAGGATAATCAGATGCAGGACACAATTGACCCTCTTGATTTTTTGGGGTGGGGATTTTTCTTTTTAATGTGCCCCTTCCATACTTATTTTTAAAAATCAAGGGAGAAAAGTGTGGCCTGCAATGGCTTACCAACCCATCAAAGCAATCATAAGGGGCTGGTAATCCAAGGGCTCAATAGCCAAACTGCCAGCCCCCATTCCTAATCGTTACCAGCCTTTATGCCCTACAGCACCTGTCTTGTCAGCACTGGGCCTGGGCACATCCACACCACCCTGGCCATTGGTGGTTTGGGCAATGGCATTGAACTAATACATGTTTCCTTGGAACCCATTTCAGGTTCAGAAGTTAAAATGCTCTGTGCATTTATAGACATTTTTGTATTTTCCTTAAAACATCCTCTGGGAAGCATAGACATGAGACCTCGTGAAACACATAAAAACTTGATTTGGGTTACCTGTGGCTGGGCCTGCGCCTATGGCTTCGCCTACTCCCCCACGCTTACATCTGACTCCCAGTGAGGTGCATACCAGTGGGGAGTCTCAGCCTGATTTGTCTACCAGGGTGGCCAGCATTGAAAAGCTGATTGCTGGTTCTGCGGCGTGTAAGGCCCCTGCTAAGAGGAGGCATTTGGCGCCTGGTGTTACCCTATTTCCTATGGAGACTGAGGAATTTTTTGACCTTGCCGGTAATACCCCACTGGAAGAGTTTTCTAAATCAGAATTATCTGATGAGCAGCCTAAGGGTTATGCTGAATCTGGGTTTGACCCATGGGCTCCAGATGATACTGACAGGCTTTTGGCTCACATTTTTTAAGTGCTTTCTTTCTCTCCTCCTACTGCGGCTCCCCGGCAGCAGGGGGAGTTGTTTCACACTGCTAAACCACGTTTGGAGTTTCTTGAGCAAACTCACTTTAATAATCTCGTGCGCAAAGAGTGGGAGCGACCTAGCAGGCTCCCTGGGGTGCCTAAGAGTTGGGATAAGAGGTATCCCTTTCCTGCTGAAGTGGTTAAGCGTTGGTCATCCCCTCCCAAAGTGGATGCACCAATTCTGGGATTGTCCAACACTTGTCATGCATTCCCCTGATTCTACTACCCTGAAATATGAAGAGGACCGGCGCATTGATCAGCTGGCTTCCCATGCTTTTGCCTGTGTGGGGACTGTGCTGCGCCCAGTTTGTGCCTCTGCCATTACAGCTGTGGCTCAAAAATGTTTTACATGGGGCCCCTGATGATGCTGCTAGTGAAGAGTACAGAGCTCTTCTGCATTGTGAGGAATTTGTTGCATATGTCCCCTCTGCCTTGGATGATTCTATTAGAATGTGTGGCAGGGCCTCAGCCCTGGTGGTGGCTGTTCGCCGCTCGGTTCGGCAATGCCAGTGGGCAGCTGACAACGCTTCTAAAAAGGCTCTCACTGGTTTTCCCTTTAAAGGACTGCGCCTATTTGGGGATTGCCTGGACCTGTTTGCTAAGGGAGGCAAGTTACCCCAGCGCAAAAGACAGTCTCAGCCCTTTCGGTGTTCAGGTTCCTTTCTTCCCTCGTACCGTGGGTCCAGAACGGGAAGGGGAGCTTCATTTGCTGGGTCCTGTAGAGATTTCTGGGGTAGGGGCAGAGGGCGCAGCCACCCTGGCCCCTCCTGGGGTTCCAAGCCTAAGTCTTCCCCAAGCCCCCTCAGGCATGAAGGAGCGCCCTCACCCATCCGGGTGGGGGGACGGCTTCGGCTCTTTGCTCACGTCTGGAAGCGTCATATCTCAGACCGGTGGATTCAGGAGGTAGTGTCCTCTGGTTACAAGATAGAGTTTCCAGCCTGGCCGCCCCTCAAGATTCATCAGATCCCGGATGGCTCAAAACCCCCTGTCAGCTCAGGGTCTTATTCTTACTGTGCAAAACCTTCTGGAGCTGGGGGTCATCTGCCAGGTGCCCTTAAGGGAAAGGGGCAAGGGTTATTATTCCAACCTTTTCACTGTTCTCAAAAAAGATGGGTCCGTCAGACCCATTCTGGCGTGTGGGGTGTCCCCTATAAGTGATGATGTGCGGGTTTGTGTACCCTGCGCCCAGCAGGTGCTTGCATTGCAACCTGGGTTACCTGTGGCTGGGCCTGCGCCTATGGCTTCACCTACTCCCCCACGCTTAAATCTGACTCCCAGTGAGGTGCATACCAGTGGGGAGTCTCAGCCTGATTTGTCTACCAGGGTGGCCAGCATTGAAAAGCTGATTGCTGGTTCTGCGGCGCGTAAGGCCCCTGCTAAGAGAAGGCATTTGGCGCCCGGTGTTACCCTATTTCCTATGGAGACTGAGAAATTTTTTGACCTTGCCGGTAATACCCCCCTGGAAGAGGGGGAATTGTTTTCTGACTCAGAATCATCTGATGAGCAGCCTAAGGGTTATGCTGAATCTGGGTCTGACCTATGGGCTCCATATGATACTGACAGGCTTTTGGCTCACATTTTTGAAGTGCTTTCTATCCCTCCTCCTGCCGCTATGTGGGCTTGTAGGCTGCAGGGTGGGGGGCCATAACCCTTAAAATTTTAAATTCCAAATCCCTGGGAGGAAGGACCCTATGTCATTTTTTTTAAATTAACCCCTTATGCTCTGCCGCCCAGCAGCTATAAAAAGATTCCAGCAGCAGCAAGAGAGCAGAAGCCAGATTGCTCAGCGTGGGACACAGTGGCTGAGGATGGATGGGAGGTAAGTATAAAAAAAAAATTAAATAAAATATTTTTTCTCCCTGTGTCTGTTTTTTTTTTTTTTTACACTTAACCCTTTGTGAACTGGTAAGGGGTCCATGAGATCCCTATACCAGTTCACAAGGCTGGGGGCTGGCAAGTCACCTGCGGCTAGTGGATGACTTGCCATTAACCCCCGGCACCCCAAATTTCAAGTAGTCAGGCAATTAAAAGGGTTAATAGTACCTATGCATGTGGGGTATTGTTCTGCTTGGGGGATCTTGCACTTTCAGATTTAGCTTGTTTTTTCTTGTCTGCATATTGATTGTTTAAGAAAATGTGTTTTTTATTCTGTTTTTTTATAATTTTTTTGAGGGAAACCTAGTGCAACCTAAGAATTCTTCAAGGGATTACTTCTAAAATGATGAGCCCACTACAACAAGCTAGGTACACTTAGAAAGCTTAACATTTGTTCTTTCAGAGAATATATGGTTTGTGGGGGGTATTCCAAATGTAAAGGGTTGTTTTGGTAGAAAAAGTACAAGGTGCGCACTTTGTCTACAGAGCTGAAATTTTCAAGTAAAATTACCCTTACGCACATGCTTTACTTTTGGGTGTTTGGCAACTCTTTCCTTGACAGTAGCTATGCATGTTGAGTATTGTTTTGTTCAGGGGACCTTGCTTTTTCAGATTCGGCTTGTTTTTTCTTGTTTGCATGTTTTTTTTAGGAAAATATGAGTTTCATTCTGCTTTTTTATTCTTTTTTAGTGAAACTCTGTACTACCAAAGAATTCATTGAGGAATTACTTCCAGAAAACTCCACCCATGTTAACAAGCCTGGTACACCTAGAAAGCTTGAGGTGTGTACTTCCAGAAAATATATAGTTTGTGGGGTATTTCAAATGTAAAGGGTTGTTTTTCTTGAAAAACTGCAAGGTGCGCATATTGCATAACATATTTGTATTTTATCTGAAAATCTCCTAAAGCGCTGTTTCAGTTTGGGGGAGTCTCCTGGGCAGGAAAGGGTGTCTACCTATACTATGTGGTACCGCTGTAACCGGGAGAAATTAGGATTTCACACGCAATAAGATTTCACAAGATTGACAAAATTACTTTTTTATTACAAAAAACATTACAAATTGTAAAAAAAAAATTTTTTTTTATTTTTTTGCACATATTTCACCCCAAAATATTGAGAATCCACCTAAAAAATGACAAAGACATTTCATGTTAAAGCCCAGATTCTGATGAAAAAAATAATATATAACTTCCCTGGGAAATCCATGGAAATCCCTTCAAAAATCACAGTTGAACATGTGGAGCGCAAAATAGAGCAAAATAGAGCAAAAGGGTCTGGCAACAGAGAATGAAGAATGCTCCAGGTAGGCTGGCACTTAAAGGGTTAAAGGACTGCGCCTATTTGGGGATCGCTTGGACCTGTTTGCTAAGGGAGGCAAGTTACCCCAGCGCAAAAGACAGTCTCGGCCCTTTCAGTGTTCAGGTTCCTTTCTTCCCTCCTACCGTGGGTCCAGAACGGGAAGGGGCGCTTCATTTGCTGGGGCCCGTGGAGATTTCTGGGGCAGGGGCAGAGGGAGCGGCCACCCTGGCCCCTTCTGGGGTTCCAAGCCTAAGTCTTCCCCCCAAGCCCCCTCAGGCATGAAGAGGCGCCCTCACCCATCTGGGTGGGGGGGGCGGCTTCGGCTCTTTTCTCACGTCTGGAAGGTAGTGTCCTCCGGTTACAAGAGAGTTTGCAGCCTGGCCACCACCAAGATTCATCAGATCCCGGATGGCTCAAAACCCCCTGTCAGCTCAGGGTCTTATTCTTGCTGTGCAAAACCTTCTGGAGCTGGGGGCCATCTGCCAGGTGCCCTTAATGGAAAGGGGCAAGGGTTATTATTGCAATCTTTTCACTGTTCCCAAAAAAGATGGGTCCGTCATACCCATTCTGGACTTAAAGCTTCTCAACAAATTTGTCAGATTCAGGCACTTTCGCATGGAGACTCTGCGCTCAGCTGTGAATTTGCTACGCCTGGGGGGCTTCATGACCTCTGTGGACATCAAGGATGCTTACCTTCATATTCCTATCTTTCCAGGTCATCAAAGGTTCCTCAGGTTCGCTCTGGAGGATCAGCACTACCAATTTGTGGCATTGCCCTTCGGTCTCATATCGGCTCCCAGGGTATTCACCAAGGTGCTGGCAGGAGTGATGGCTCTGCTGAGATCTCAGGGCATTCGCCCCTATTTGGACGACATTCTCATCCCTTCTCAGTCCCTCCAATGGGCAGAGCTGGATACTCAGCGGCTAGTGTCCTTCCCTGTCTCCCTCCTTGGTGAAGTCATTTCTGAGCATGAATGTGGATACAGCTCAGGCCAAGATCTTTCTTCGTGCAGCTGGCAGTGGATCAGTACGCCCTGCCCAGGGTTCCAGATGTGCTCACTCGGGCAGCTCCGCCACCCCAATTTACAAATGCTGGCTTTAACGGCCTGGCTGCTGAAACCTCCATCTTAATGGAAAAGGGGCTGCCTGCCTCAGTTGTTAACACCATGGTCAGGGCAAGGAAAAAGTCCTCTTCTTCCATCTACTATAGGGTTTGGCATACCTACATTGACTGGTGTGGGTCTAAATCTCTTCCCTGTCGTGTGTTTTCGATTCCTAGGATTCTGGAATTTCTTCAACATGGTTTGGATCTGGGGCTTCAACTCAGCACTCTGAAAGGTCATGTTTCTGCCTTGGCTATTTTCTTCTAGAGAACTTTTGCTGAGCATCATCTGGTCAAGATCTTCTTCCAGGGGGTTACTCATGTGCGTCCCCCACGTAAGCCTATGTTACCAGTCTGGGACTTGAACTTGGTTCTTTCTGCCTTGCAGGGGTCTCCTTTTGAGCCTGTGCATGAGGCTGCTTTGTCCATTCTTACTCTTAAGGTAGTCTTTTTGGTGGCTATCACCTGTGTTAGGCGTGTTTCTGAGTTGGCAGCGCTTTCCATCAAACCCCCTTACTTTGAGAGACACCAGGACAAGGTGGTGTTTCCCTTCAAACCAGATTTTCTGCATAAAGTTGTTTCTGCGTTTCATCTTAATCAGGACATTGTCCTGCCTTCTCTGTGTCCTAATCCTAGTAACCTTAAGGAGCAGGCTTTACATTTCTTGGATGTGGTCAGGAATCTGAAGTTCTATTTGGTGACTATTGAACCCTTCAGGAAGGCTTTTTTTGTGGTCCCTTCTGGTCCTAAGATGGGTCTGGCTCTTGCTAAATCTACTATCAGCAAGTGGATCCGTCAGGCTGTGATTCAGGCTTATTCTGCTAAGGGGAAGAATCCTCCCTTCCGCCTTACTGCTCATTCCACTCGTGCTATTGGTGCCTCTTGGGCTTTTCAGCACCAGGCTTCTGTTGAACAAGTTTGCAAGGCCGCTGCTTGGTCTACTGTTCATACCATACCATACCATACCAAGTTTTACAAGGTTGATGTTCGGGCTTCAGCTGATGCTGCTTTTGGCCACAAAGTTCTGCAGGCGGCATTGGTTTAAACTGCATGTTGTTTCTTTTTGGGGATCCCACCCTACCTTACAGACACTGCTATTGGATGTCCCAAACGTAAGGCATTATCTCTGGAGAAGGACGTGCTGTATACTTAGAATAATACAATTCTGTGATTACTCACCTGTAGAATTGGTATTATACGTATACAGCACGTCCTGTTCCACCCCGCCCTTGTTATCATTATTCTTAGTTCCTCTGTATGGTGATTGTTATCATGGTTGTCATTGTTAAATTTGTTTGATTATGGTTATAATTCTCCCGGCCTCTTGCCTACTGCTTGTCAATACTGGGAATTTGTGGGAGGTCCCGGGTATATATGGGGCCGGGAGGAGCCACTTTTTTGTCTCTGCAGTCCAGCGCCATCTTGTGGATGTCTTACCCAAACGTAAGGAATTATCTCTGGAGCAGGACGTGCTGTATACGTATAATACCAATTCTACTGGTGAGTAATCACAGAATTTTTTCTGAGGCTTTGCAATTGGAGACCTTGCCAGAATCCTTTATGCAGGCATCTATCCCCCTGATATATAAAGATGGGAAACCTAGAGATGCTTGTAGCTCGTATAGGCCGATCTCACTCCTAAATCAGGATGCCAAGATCCTTGCTAAGGTCCTGGCACGCCACTCATAGGGGCTGATCAATCGGATTTTATGCCTGGTCAGACGACAAGCATTTATTTAAGAAGACTACTCAGTAATTTGCAAATCCGACATGACAACATTGGGAGCAGAGTGGTAATTTCATTAGACGATGAAAAATCCTTCGACTCAGTCGAATGGCCCTTTTTGTGGGCTGTCATGGCCAAGTTCGGTCTCCCACCAACTTACATTAAATATGTACAATTACTCTATAAGAACCCCAAGGCAAGGGTGAGGGTGAACGGGATTATAACGTCTGAAATATCACTGGATCGAGGCATGCGCCAGGGATGCCCCCTCTCTCCATTGCTGTTTGCGCTGGCTATTGAACCTTTGGCATCTCTGATTAGAGACTCCCCAGATATCCAGGGGTGGAAATTGGGTTGTACTGTTGAGAAGGTCTCCATATATGCAGACTACACCCTCGTCTACTTGGCAGATGCTAACAGATCACTAGAGGCCCTACTGAATACAATAGCTAAATTTGGATCCTTTTCAGGCTTAAAAGTCAATTGGGAGAAATCCAGCCTATACATGGTGGATAGACCTGAAGATATTCAGATCTTTCTAGGCTCATCACTTCAGATAGTGGAACGGTTTGGGTATCTTGGGGTCATTATACAGGGGGACCCCTCCAAATTTATTGAGTTAAATATAAATCCTGTGATCAATACCCTTAGGAGGAGTACTACCCAGTGGGCTACTCAATATGTTCAAAATGGTTTTTCTACCTAAATTTTTATACCTGTATCAAGCATCGCCCATTGTGTTGCCAGCCTCCCATTTTCGACTATTGGACATATTATTTAAGTTTGTTTGGGGTTCCCCCCACCGAAATTAATAGGTCCACTCTCAAAGCACCCTTAACAGCTGGGGGTTATGGCTGCGCCGCATATGCTATTGTACTTCTATGCCACTCAATTAGTGTATATTACTTGGTGGTTGGCTCCCTCTGTGGCTAACCCAGTGACCGCCCTGGAAACCTCCCTCCTAGGTCCAGCAATTCCTTTGCAGATTCTTGCATACAGACACAACTTAGGTCATATAAATGAGCAAAAAGTATATGATATACTTCCCCAATGGAAATCTGTATATCATCTGAGGGCTGGTGCAAAACAAATAACCTCACGCTCTTCGCCACCACCTGTGGCTTCTCAGAGGTACTGCCCTCACTGATGGCCTCCTCCTTTATGCTCCCTCGAACGTCGCTAGCTTGGGGGGGGGGTTGGCTAGACACTCGAGCCCCAGCATACACAACTCCTTGCTGGTGTAAATGAAGTGGCAAAGAGGGACAAAGGAGGAGACAAACAGTAAGTGCCTTTTGACTGTGCTGCTCTGCATTCTGGGACTGCTGACCTTTTCCTGACCCCAGCTCTGCTCTGTCTGTGCAAAGCACTGCTAAAACCCCACCGCCTGTCAAGATGGCGGCACCCGTATCCTAAAATCCTGAACTGAGTTGCAGCCCAGTGGGGGAAAGAATAATAAGTGACTAAAAACTTAAAATATAATAATTTTAGATGCTGGGGAATAGTTTTTTAAGGGTTTGGGCTTTTCATTAAATCATGGTGAAGGTCAGGTTTAACCCTTTAAACGCCATTTACGTGGCTGCCTCCCCTGCAGTTAACCGCCAGCCACGTAAATTTTACGTGCCTGACTTTCCCCACTAATAGTAAAAAAAAGTTTTAAAAAAAGTCACTTACCTGACCCCTCGTTTGATTCAGCCGGGTCTTCTCTTCAAGAGGCTCTGATCGTTGATCGGACCTCCTCTGGCTGCAGGGGAGGGCCCGGAATAGGGTGCCCCCCCCCCGTTTCAGCTGACTCTGGCTTTTCCTGTAAAAAAAATAAATAAATAAAAAAATGACATTTACTTACCTCCGTGTGCGCTGGCTCCCGCTGTCCCTCCTCTTCACCTGGAGGGCCTCCGATCCCCCCCCCAGGACTTACCAATCTTCAGGAGATCCTGATTTTGGATGCCCCGGGAGGAGGGAATAGAGCGGTCTGGGAATCTTATAGATTCCCGGGCCGATCAACCCTGGGTGTTGGTCCACTTTAACCCATTGTGCACTTGTAAGGAGTCCATGAAACCCCTATACCAGTTCACAAGGCTCGGGGGTCTGGCAAGTCACCTGCGGCTAGCGGGTGATTTGCCATTAACCCCGGCCCCCTATTACCTGGAAGCCCAGGGGGGGCAGAAGGGCCCTGGCTGATTTAGGCGGTGCGGGCTTGTACTTGGAAGGGCGGGGGGCCACCAAAGCTGGCCCCTGCGCCCTGTTCTACAAGCCCTGCATAGCTGATCCCCGGGCTGGTTATGCTGGGTAGGGGGGACCCCATGTAATTTTTATGGGAATTTTTTAGGGTTTTTAACCCTTAAAATAAAAAAAAATGGGGGTTCCCCCCCCCCTTGGAAGGGGAACCCCACGCCAATTTTTTTCTTGATTTAACCCTTTATAGTGTGGATTGTAGTTGTATTTTATTTTTACATATTATAAAGTGTTCTTTTCAGTTTGGGGGGTCTTCTGAACAGTAACGGGGGGCTACCGATACATATGTGGTAGCGTTGTAATTAGGGATGAGCGAATCGATCCGGACGAACCCGGATTCGATCCGAATTTCAGGAAAAATTCGATTCGGATCGAATCCGAATTTCCCCGCGATTCGATCACTCGAAGTTTTCCTTTAACATCCATTCATTTACATTACAGGCATTCTAAGATGGCGGGCGGGACATGTCTGGACATGTATCCCGCGCCAGTGCAAGCTGGGGCAGTCACATGCAGCCTATCAGCAGCCAGCAAGCCCGGTGACGTCACACAGCGGTATTTAACGGCGGCCATCTTGCTTTTCCTCATTTCTCTATTGCATTCGTGACAGACAGACAGAACGCTGTGTAGCTGAGGCAGTTAGACAGGCTGGAGACAGGCTGGAGACAGGGACAGACAGGGACAGGCTGGAGACAGGCAGGAGACAGGCAGGAGACAGACAGGAGACAGACAGAAAGCCAGGGAAAGGTAGGAAAAACGGAGCTGGCTGACAGGGAGATTTTTTTTTTTTCATCCAGCCTTTGTTAGCGTTTTCAGGCTGCTTATAGTAACTAACTGTGCATATATACTGAACTGATCTTAAGTCTGCTGTGAGGCATCCCATTCTGTGACTAAAGCAGCCTCTATTTAATAGCATAATAAACATTTGCACTTATTCTCATAGAAATCAGGCCTGATAAAGACACTTTTGCTGTGCATGCTCTCTGGTTTTTGTGGCACTGGCATCCCATTCTGTGACTAAAGCAGCCTCTATTTAATAGCACAATAAACATTTGCACTTATTCTCATAGAAATCAGGCCTGATAAAGACACTTTTGCTGTGCATGCTCTCTGGTTTTTGTGGCACTGGCATCCCATTCTGTGACTAAAGCAGCCTCTATTTAATAGCATAATAAACATTTGCACTTATTCTCATAGAAATCAGGCCTGATAAAGACACTTTTGCTGTGCATGCTCTCTGGTTTTTGTGGCACTGGCATCCCATTCTGTGACTAAAGCAGCCTCTATTTAATAGCATAATAAACATTTGCACTTATTCTCATAGAAATCAGGCCTGATAAAGACACTTTTGCTGTGCATGCTCTCTGGTTTTTGTGGCACTGGCATCCCATTCTGTGACTAAAGCAGCCTCTATTTAATAGCATAATAAACATTTGCACTTATTCTCATAGAAATCAGGCCTGATAAAGACACTTTTGCTGTGCATGCTCTCTGGTTTTTGTGGCACTGGCATCCCATTCTGTGACTAAAGCAGCCTCTATTTAATAGCATAATAAACATTTGCACTTATTCTCATAGAAATCAGGCCTGATAAAGACACTTTTGCTGTGCATGCTCTCTGGTTTTTGTGGCACTGGCATCCCATTCTGTGACTAAAGCAGCCTCTATTTAATAGCACAATAAACATTTGCACTTATTCTCATAGAAATCAGGCCTGATAAAGACACTTTTGCTGTGCATGCTCTCTGGTTTTTGTGGCACTGGCATCCCATTCTGTGACTAAAGCAGCCTCTATTTAATAGCATAATAAACATTTGCACTTATTCTCATAGAAATCAGGCCTGATAAAGACACTTTTGCTGTGCATGCTCTCTGGTTTTTGTGGCACTGGCATCCCATTCTGTGACTAAAGCAGCCTCTATTTAATAGCATAATAAACATTTGCACTTATTCTCATAGAAATCAGGCCTGATAAAGACACTTTTGCTGTGCATGCTCTCTGGTTTTTGTGGCACTGGCATCCCATTCTGTGACTAAAGCAGCCTCTATTTAATAGCACAATAAACATTTGCACTTATTCTCATAGAAATCAGGCCTGATAAAGACACTTTTGCTGTGCATGCTCTCTGGTTTTTGTGGCACTGGCATCCCATTCTGTGACTAAAGCAGCCTCTATTTAATAGCATAATAAACATTTGCACTTATTCTCATAGAAATCAGGCCTGATAAAGACACTTTTGCTGTGCATGCTCTCTGGTTTTTGTGGCACTGGCATCCCATTCTGTGACTAAAGCAGCCTCTATTTAATAGCACAATAAACATTTGCACTTATTCTCATAGAAATCAGGCCTGATAAAGACACTTTTGCTGTGCATGCTCTCTGGTTTTTGTGGCACTGGCATCCCATTCTGTGACTAAAGCAGCCTCTATTTAATAGCATAATAAACATTTGCACTTATTCTCATAGAAATCAGGCCTGATAAAGACACTTTTGCTGTGCATGCTCTCTGGTTTTTGTGGCACTGGCATCCCATTCTGTGACTAAAGCAGCCTCTATTTAATAGCACAATAAACATTTGCACTTATTCTCATAGAAATCAGGCCTGATAAAGACACTTTTGCTGTGCATGCTCTCTGGTTTTTGTGGCACTGGCATCCCATTCTGTGACTAAAGCAGCCTCTATTTAATAGCACAATAAACATTTGCACTTATTCTCATAGAAATCAGGCCTGATAAAGACACTTTTGCTGTGCATGCTCTCTGGTTTTTGTGGCACTGGCATCCCATTCTGTGACTAAAGCAGCCTCTATTTAATAGCATAATAAACATTTGCACTTATTCTCATAGAAATCAGGCCTGATAAAGACACTTTTGCTGTGCATGCTCTCTGGTTTTTGTGGCACTGGCATCCCATTCTGTGACTAAAGCAGCCTCTATTTAATAGCACAATAAACATTTGCACTTATTCTCATAGAAATCAGGCCTGATAAAGACACTTTTGCTGTGCATGCTCTCTGGTTTTTGTGGCACTGGCATCCCATTCTGTGACTAAAGCAGCCTCTATTTAATAGCACAATAAACATTTGCACTTATTCTCATAGAAATCAGGCCTGATAAAGACACTTTTGCTGTGCATGCTCTCTGGTTTTTGTGGCACTGGCATCCCATTCTGTGACTAAAGCAGCCTCTATTTAATAGCATAATAAACATTTGCACTTATTCTCATAGAAATCAGGCCTGATAAAGACACTTTTGCTGTGCATGCTCTCTGGTTTTTGTGGCACTGGCATCCCATTCTGTGACTAAAGCAGCCTCTATTTAATAGCATAATAAACATTTGCACTTATTCTCATAGAAATCAGGCCTGATAAAGACACTTTTGCTGTGCATGCTCTCTGGTTTTTGTGGCACTGGCATCCCATTCTGTGACTAAAGCAGCCTCTATTTAATAGCACAATAAACATTTGCACTTATTCTCATAGAAATCAGGCCTGATAAAGACACTTTTGCTGTGCATGCTCTCTGGTTTTTGTGGCACTGGCATCCCATTCTGTGACTAAAGCAGCCTCTATTTAATAGCATAATAAACATTTGCACTTATTCTCATAGAAATCAGGCCTGATAAAGACACTTTTGCTGTGCATGCTCTCTGGTTTTTGTGGCACTGGCATCCCATTCTGTGACTAAAGCAGCCTCTATTTAATAGCATAATAAACATTTGCACTTATTCTCATAGAAATCAGGCCTGATAAAGACACTTTTGCTGTGCATGCTCTCTGGTTTTTGTGGCACTGGCATCCCATTCTGTGACTAAAGCAGCCTCTATTTAATAGCACAATAAACATTTGCACTTATTCTCATAGAAATCAGGCCTGATAAAGACACTTTTGCTGTGCATGCTCTCTGGTTTTTGTGGCACTGGCATCCCATTCTGTGACTAAAGCAGCCTCTATTTAATAGCACAATAAACATTTGCACTTATTCTCATAGAAATCAGGCCTGATAAAGACACTTTTGCTGTGCATGCTCTCTGGTTTTTGTGGCACTGGCATCCCATTCTGTGACTAAAGCAGCCTCTATTTAATAGCACAATAAACATTTGCACTTATTCTCATAGAAATCAGGCCTGATAAAGACACTTTTGCTGTGCATGCTCTCTGGTTTTTGTGGCACTGGCATCCCATTCTGTGACTAAAGCAGCCTCTATTTAATAGCATAATAAACATTTGCACTTATTCTCATAGAAATCAGGCCTGATAAAGACACTTTTGCTGTGCATGCTCTCTGGTTTTTGTGGCACTGGCATCCCATTCTGTGACTAAAGCAGCCTCTATTTAATAGCACAATAAACATTTGCACTTATTCTCATAGAAATCAGGCCTGATAAAGACACTTTTGCTGTGCATGCTCTCTGGTTTTTGTGGCACTGGCATCCCATTCTGTGACTAAAGCAGCCTCTATTTAATAGCATAATAAACATTTGCACTTATTCTCATAGAAATCAGGCCTGATAAAGACACTTTTGCTGTGCATGCTCTCTGGTTTTTGTGGCACTGGCATCCCATTCTGTGACTAAAGCAGCCTCTATTTAATAGCATAATAAACATTTGCACTTATTCTCATAGAAATCAGGCCTGATAAAGACACTTTTGCTGTGCATGCTCTCTGGTTTTTGTGGCACTGGCATCCCATTCTGTGACTAAAGCAGCCTCTATTTAATAGCATAATAAACATTTGCACTTATTCTCATAGAAATCAGGCCTGATAAAGACACTTTTGCTGTGCATGCTCTCTGGTTTTTGTGGCACTGGCATCCCATTCTGTGACTAAAGCAGCCTCTATTTAATAGCATAATAAACATTTGCACTTATTCTCATAGAAATCAGGCCTGATAAAGACACTTTTGCTGGCCAAAGGCCTACTGGACCCTGCCAGCTCGATTCCTGCCCGGGGCATCCCATTCTGTGACTAAAGCAGCCTCTGTTTAAGACCATATAAGCATTTGCTCTTATCATATTTGAAATTAGGCCTGATAAAGACACTTTTGCTGGGCATAGCACAACTTGTCCCTGCCAGGTGTACTTACTGCTGGTTTTTAGGGCATCCCATTCTGTGACTACACCAGCCTCTATTTAAGAACCTAACCATTTGCACCTATTCTAATTGAAATTAGGCATGATAAAGACACTTTTGCTGTGCATAGTCTTACTGCTGCCTGCCAGGTGCTCTCTGGTTTTTGGGACATCCCATTCTGTAACATACCATTAGCCTCTGCATTAACTGTAAGCTGCACAGTTATTTAAAGAAATTTGGCCTGTATGAGCCTGCTAACACACTGCTGCTGTGTGCATATATACTGATCTCAAGTCTGCTTTGGGGCATCCCATTCTGTAACATACCATTAGCCTCTGCATTTACTGTAAGCTGCACATTTATTTAAAGAAATTTGGCCTGTATGAGCCTGCTAACACACTGCTGCTGTGTGCATATATACTGATCTCAAGTCTGCTTTGGGGCATCCCATTCTGTAACATACCATTAGCCTCTGCATTTACTGTAAGCTGCACATTTATTTAAAGAAATTTGGCCTGTATGAGCCTGCTAACACACTGCTGCTGTGTGCATATATACTGATCTCAAGTCTGCTTTGGGGCATCCCATTCTGTAACATACCATTAGCCTCTGCATTTACTGTAAGCTGCACATTTATTTAAAGAAATTTGGCCTGTATGAGCCTGCTAACACACTGCTGCTGTGTGCATATATACTGATCTCAAGTCTGCTTGGGGCATCCCATTCTGTAACATACCATTAGCCTCTGCATTAACTGTAAGCTGCACATTTATTTAAAGAAATTTGGCCTGTATGAGCCTGCTAACACACTGCTGCTGTGTGCATATATACTGATCTCAAGTCTGCTTTGGGGCATCCCATTCTGTAACATACCATTAGCCTCTGCATTTACTGTAAGCTGCACATTTATTTAAAGAAATTTGGCCTGTATGAGCCTGCTAACACACTGCTGCTGTGTGCATATATACTGATCTCAAGTCTGCTTTGGGGCATCCCATTCTGTAACATACCATTAGCCTCTGCATTTACTGTAAGCTGCACATTTATTTAAAGAAATTTGGCCTGTATGAGCCTGCTAACACACTGCTGCTGTGTGCATATATACTGATCTCAAGTCTGCTTTGGGGCATCCCATTCTGTAACATACCATTAGCCTCTGCATTTACTGTAAGCTGCACATTTATTTAAAGAAATTTGGCCTGTATGAGCCTGCTAACACACTGCTGCTGTGTGCATATATACTGATCTCAAGTCTGCTTTGGGGCATCCCATTCTGTAACATACCATTAGCCTCTGCATTTACTGTAAGCTGCACATTTATTTAAAGAAATTTGGCCTGTATGAGCCTGCTAACACACTGCTGCTGTGTGCATATATACTGATCTCAAGTCTGCTTTGGGGCATCCCATTCTGTAACATACCATTAGCCTCTGCATTTACTGTAAGCTGCACATTTATTTAAAGAAATTTGGCCTGTATGAGCCTGCTAACACACTGCTGCTGTGTGCATATATACTGATCTCAAGTCTGCTTGGGGCATCCCATTCTGTAACATACCATTAGCCTCTGCATTAACTGTAAGCTGCACATTTATTTAAAGAAATTTGGCCTGTATGAGCCTGCTAACACACTGCTGCTGTGTGCATATATACTGATCTCAAGTCTGCTTTGGGGCATCCCATTCTGTAACATACCATTAGCCTCTGCATTTACTGTAAGCTGCACATTTATTTAAAGAAATTTGGCCTGTATGAGCCTGCTAACACACTGCTGCTGTGTGCATATATACTGATCTCAAGTCTGCTTTGGGGCATCCCATTCTGTAACATACCATTAGCCTCTGCATTTACTGTAAGCTGCACATTTATTTAAAGAAATTTGGCCTGTATGAGCCTGCTAACACACTGCTGCTGTGTGCATATATACTGATCTCAAGTCTGCTTTGGGGCATCCCATTCTGTAACATACCATTAGCCTCTGCATTTACTGTAAGCTGCACATTTATTTAAAGAAATTTGGCCTGTATGAGCCTGCTAACACACTGCTGCTGTGTGCATATATACTGATCTCAAGTCTGCTTTGGGGCATCCCATTCTGTAACATACCATTAGCCTCTGCATTTACTGTAAGCTGCACATTTATTTAAAGAAATTTGGCCTGTATGAGCCTGCTAACACACTGCTGCTGTGTGCATATATACTGATCTCAAGTCTGCTTTGGGGCATCCCATTCTGTAACATACCATTAGCCTCTGCATTTACTGTAAGCTGCACATTTATTTAAAGAAATTTGGCCTGTATGAGCCTGCTAACACACTGCTGCTGTGTGCATATATACTGATCTCAAGTCTGCTTTGGGGCATCCCATTCTGTAACATACCATTAGCCTCTGCATTTACTGTAAGCTGCACATTTATTTAAAGAAATTTGGCCTGTATGAGCCTGCTAACACACTGCTGCTGTGTGCATATATACTGATCTCAAGTCTGCTTTGGGGCATCCCATTCTGTAACATACCATTAGCCTCTGCATTTACTGTAAGCTGCACATTTATTTAAAGAAATTTGGCCTGTATGAGCCTGCTAACACACTGCTGCTGTGTGCATATATACTGATCTCAAGTCAGCTTGGGGCATCCCATTCTGTAACATACCATTAGCCTCTGCATTAACTGTAAGCTGCACATTTATTTAAAGAAATTTGGCCTGTATGAGCCTGCTAACACACTGCTGCTGTGTGCATATATACTGATCTCAAGTCTGCTTGGGGCATCCCATTCTGTAACATAACATAACCTACCTACCATACTAAGCAGCTCTCTTATTTAAACTAAGCAGGCCTCTTGGAGGCTGAGTGTCCACTTTTGGGTGTGCATTTATATTCGGTTTCATATACAGTGGGGTATCCCAATTTGTAAGATAACCTACCCCAACCATGTAAACTAAATAGGCCTGTTGCAGCCTGAGTTTCTCTGCTTGCGTATGGCCTGCATTACAATCTGTCTCTTTCAATGACACTGCTGCCTGTGGTATCCCAATTTGTAAGATAACCTACCCCAACCATGTAAACTAAAGGTTACGTCTTTCCAGAAGGAAAACTTATGCCGAACACTATTTTTGTTAGGGGCATTGACCTTTGGATTGATCGGCATGAAATTAATTTTTTTTTTTCAAAGTATGGCGCTGTGAAGAAGGTCAAAATGATGTCTCATACTTGGATTATTGTTACTTTTTGTTCAGCTTGAAATATAACAGGCCACACGGGCATCCCAAGGCACATGCTATTTTAAACCTATCTGTTATACAACATAAGCGTTGATCAGGCTACTTCAGTTTGCACTTGTTTTTGACTGATTTTAATAAACCAGGCCGCAGGGCACCCCAAAGCTGCACCTTGCACCCTATCTGGTATACAACATAAGCGTTGATCAGCATCAGCTTCATTAAGCTACTTCAGTTTGCACTTCCTTTTTGACTGCTTTCATTTAACCAGGCCGCAGGGCACCCCAAAGCTGCACCTTGCACCCTACCTGTTTATACTAAATAAGCATCTACAGCCTCAGCTTTATTAAGTTATTGCATTTTGAATTGGTTTTGGTCTGCTTTAAATACACCAGGCCGCAGGGCATCCCAAACCTGCATGTTGCACCCTATCTGTTATACTAAATAAGCGTTGATCAGCATCAGCTTTATTAAGCTATTGCATTTTGCATTGGTTTTTGTACTGCTGCCAAAACACTAGCCCATATGGGCATCCCAAACCAGCACATGTCACCCTATCTGTTATACTAAATAAGCTTCTACAGGCCCTTTTTTTATTTATTTATTTTTATTTATATAGAGCTGCAATAGCTTATATTGTGAGGTTAATTTGCCATTTTGCAGCATAATATAGAGCAGCCCCTGTGTAAATCTGAGGGGCAATAGCTTATATAGTGAGGTAAATTTGCCATTTTGCTTCGTTATATAGAGCAGGCCCTGTGTAAATCTGAGGGGCAATAGCTTATATTGTGAGGTAAATTTGCCATTTTGCAGCATAATATAGAGCAGCCCCTGTGTAAATCTGAGGGGCAATAGCTTATATTGTGAGGTAAATTTGCCACTTTGCAGCATAATATAGAGCAGCCCCTGTGTAAATCTGAGGGGCAATAGCTCATATAGTGAGGTAAATTTGCCATTTTGCTTCGTTATATAGAGCAGCCCAGTTGCCATCTAAATCAACTACTGTCCGGCCAGTACAGCTTTTCCAGGGCAAACTCTGCTAGTTGCGGGCACAAGTCAAGTTTGGCTTCCCAGCAAATCCAGTGGATCTTGAAGGTGTGTTGGCATGGTCATGTCAAGGTATGACATGACCTGCTGTTTGAGGTCCAGCTCCAGGTCTTCCTGCTGCTCATGAGTAGACTCACTATGCGGGTGTAGAAAGCTACTCACTAGCGACTGAAGACTGAGGCTGCTGCTGATGGAGCTGCTGCTGCTGCTCCTTCCACCCCCCCAGCAGCCATGGCAGTGGAAGGTGATCGCAGAGGTCCCCCCGAGTCAGACCTGCGGGAGTATGGGCCATGGCGCAGATAGACATCGCCCAACTGACTACGTGGGATGTCTCTGTAGTAGGTCAGTTTGTCCTCCCTCTCAGTGGGCGTAAAAAATGCCCCCATTTTGTGCCGGAAGCGAGGGTCCAATAAGTTGGAGAGCCAGAAGTCTTCCCGCTGACAAATGGAGACAATTCTGCGCTCACTAGTACGCAAGCATGTGAGCATGCATCGTGCCATTTGTGCAAATGACTCGGAGGGACTACCTGTCTCCATCTCCACTGTAAACTGCCACGGTGTGTCTGGGTCCTCTGTCTCACCTTACTCACAACCCTCTAGCTCCTGTGGCTGCTCCTGCTCCCCCTCTTCTGTCAGATGACTAGATAAAATGGTCATTTTGTGAAACCTAAACTGTGGTTTGCTTTGCCCCACCCCCTCCTCCTCCTCCACTTCAGCCCCCACAGGCTTCATGTGGCTGTGAAATGTATGTGCCATGTCTCCAGTGCCCTGACCAGCCATGGTTTCCAACATGTGTTGTAGTACATGAAGCAGTGGAATCTCATCGTTCATCTCATAGTCCTGGCAACTGACTAATAACGTAGCTTCCTCAAAGGGCCTGAGCAAACGGTCGGTGTCACGTATGAGCTGCCAATGGTTTACATTGAATTTACACAGGTGTCCCCCTATCCGTTTGGATCATCCAGAAATCCGTGATGGCTTTTCTCTGTTCCTATAGTGCAGTGGTCCTCAACCCTGTCCTCAAGGCCCACCAACAAGTCATGTTTTTTGGATCTCCAAATAGCCAGCTCTATTGCTCTGCAGCTGCACTAATTACTCCACCTGTGCATCTTTGTGGAGATCTGCAAAACCTGGCCTGTTGGTGGGCCTTGAGGACAGGGTTGGGGACCACTGCTATAGTGGATCCTGCATATGGAGGGTGGAATTCCAACGGGTGGAAACATCGCAAATCAGACTATGGTGGGGTACACCGTTGTGACGCTGAGGCTCAATAGGGTTGTGCTTCGTGGTGTAGGAGTGCCAGAAGTGCATGCTAACTTTCTTTCCTGTTGTTCTTTCAGATGGGGGCAAGACTTAAAAACTAGACTGAACACGTGTGCCATGTGAGGACGCATGACTTTGGTTTCCTTGTCGCAGCGCAAACAAGATGTTCTTCCAAGTGTAATGCAGCAGGCTGGACTTATGGTGACGCTGTCTGAGAGGAGAAATCCCTCAGACATCAAGATTAAAAATTCCAAGAATTTTTGAGGGCTAATTATTCAGAGGCAAATGATAGCTAGTTGTTTCTGATTTAATTACAAGGTGGAAACACACCCTCAAACAAAACTTCACTTTGGCAATACTATTGCATTTGTCTATTCATAATTTTATGTATATACACTAACTAACCTACTTTTTCTCCCCAGGATGCTGCATGAAACACTGCCACATCGCTGAGTAGCTGATTTTTCCGAACAACAGTCCGCAATAATCTGCTGCTGCTGCCGCCGCCACCGCCGCAGACTCCAGGGACCCTCTTCCACTACCTCGGCTTGCAACACCTCCTCCCACGACACTCTCCTCATCACTAATTGCCGGCTACTGGAAGAAGAGGCGAGTGTCTCCTCCACTTCTTGGCTGGGCAGTAGCTGCTGAATTTTATGATTATCAGATCTTCATCAATGGATAGTGGAGCTGAACCCAAAGCATAACAGACAGACAGTTGACTGGGGGTGTCAGATGCCACTTGTGATGCAGTGGACTGCTTTTGCAGCACTTCGAGACAAAGTTGCTTCATTGGCTGACACAATGACTGGTAAATCTGTGGAACATATGGTTTACAAGCAAGAATAACCATTTGTTTTTATATGAAAAAGACCCTGGTTTATACAGACTTTTTTTTTCCAGAGACTGCCCTGCGTGGAAATGAATGGCGCTTGGATCATCCAAGCTTTCCTCCCAACAATGCCTGATGTATTCCAGTAGATTGATGACGGGGCCAGACCTACACTAAAGAAAGATGGATCGTGCAAAACAGATTTAAGGCGCTGCTCTGCAGTTACAGACATTCCTCCGCATCGGACCACAAGTAAGTATTGATAAAAAATCCTTTCCGTTACTCTTACTTTTTATTAATATTCTTCGGATAAGACGGATCAGACATGATTCCAGATTAAAAATTCCAAGAATTTTTGAGGGCTAATTAGTCAGAGGCAATGATACCTTCTTGTTTCTGATTTAATTAAAAGGTGGAAACACACCCTCAAACAAAACTTCACTTTGGCAATACTTTTGCATTTGTTTATTCATAATTTTATGTAGATATTACTAACTAAGCTACTTTTTCTCCACATGACTCTCCACAGGGTGTGATTCATCCAATTTTTGGGCTCCTGAAGCCAACCCCAGTGTCTCTTTAAAGTAATATTTGGGCTCCTGCTGCTGCCAACTCCAGGGTGTGATTCATCAAATTTTTGGGCTCCTGAAGCCAACCCCAGTGTCTCTTTATAGTAATATTTGGGCTCCTGCTGCTGCTGCTGCCAACTTCTGCCAACTCCAGGGTGTGATTCATCCAATTTTTGGGCTCCTGAAGCCAACTCCAGTGTATATTTGGGCTCCTGCTGCTACTACTGTCAACTCCTGCCAACTCCAGGGTGTGATTCATCCAATTTTTGGGCTCCTGAAGCCAACTCCAGTGTATATTTGGGCTCCTGCTGCTGCTGCTGCCAACTTCTGCCAACTCCAGGGTGTGATTCATCCAATTTTTGGGCTCCTGAGGCCAACTCCAGTGTATATTTGGGCTCCTGCTGCTGCTGCTGCCAACTTCTGCCAACTCCAGGGTGTGATTCATCCAATTTTTGGGCTCCTGAGGCCAACTCCAGTGTATATTTGGGCTCCTGCTGCTACTACTGTCAACTCCTGCCAACTCCAGGGTGTGATTCATCCAATTTTTGGGCTCCTGAGGCCAACTCCAGTGTATATTTGGGCTCCTGCTGCTGCTGCTGCCAACTTCTGCCAACTCCAGGGTGTGATTCATCCAATTTTTGGGCTCCTGAGGCCAACTCCAGTGTATATTTGGGCTCCTGCTCCTGCTGCTGCCAACTTCTGCCAACTCCAGGGTGTGATTCATCCAATTTTTGGGCTCCTGAAGCCAACTCCAGTGTATATTTGGGCTCCTGCTGCTGCTGCCAACTTCTGCCAACTCCAGGGTGTGATTCATCCAATTTTTGGGCTCCTGAGGCCAACTCCAGTGTATATTTGGGCTCCTTCTGCCCCTCATAGTGATGCCACTTCAACTCTCTGCAATTGTGCCGCTCTGCGATTCTATTAGCGATGCCTCTGATCTGCATGTGATATTTCTTCAAAGTATTATTTAACAAACCCAGCACGCATCCTGTGCGTGTTACAGCAAGGCTGAATGGTTTACAACCCTATTGAGGCTGTAGGAGGCTCAGAAATAGCCGTTTTTAATAGCGATTCGTCGCGAATTTATTCGGGTCGAAACGATTTTTGTCGGAAAATTCGGCGAATCAGTCGAATCGAATTTTTCAAAAGTTCGCTCATCTCTAGTTGTAATTGTGAGAAATCGGGCTTTCACATGCAATATGGTTTTCTTTAAAAAAAAAATATATATATATTTTTTATTTTGTTTCATTTACTCAAAAAAACTGTAAAAAAATTGCAAACAAGACATTTCATGTTAAAGCCTAAACTCTGCCGCAAAAATAAAATATATATCCTGCAAAATTCCTGCAAAAATCACAGTTAAGCATAGCGCAAAATGGTGAAAGATGACCTGCCAAGAGAGGGTGACAAAACCTCAAGTAGGCTGGCAGTTAAAAGGGTTAAAAGTACCTATGCATGTTGGGTATCGTTCTGCTCGGGGGACCTTGCGCTTTTAGATTTAGCTTGTTTTTTCTTGTTTGCATATTGATATTTTAGGAAAACTCATTTTTTATTCTGCTTTATTATACATTTTTTAATGAAACCCTGTGAGACCAAAGAATTCTTTGAGGGATTACTTTCAGAAAGATGGGCCCACTACAACATGCTGGGTATGCTTAGAAAGCTTATCATGTGTACTTTCAGGGAATTTATGGTGGATATTCCAAATGTAAAGGGTTGCTTTGGCAGAAAAAGCGCAAGGTGCGCACTTTGTCTTCAGAGCTGAAATTTTCAAGCAAAATTACCATTTCGCATATGCTTTACTTTTTGGTGTTTGGCAACTGTTCCCTTGACAGAACCTATGCATGATGGGTATTGTTCTGTTCGGGGGATGTTGCTTTTTCAGATTAACTTGTTTTTTCTTGTTTGCATATAGTTTTTATTAGGAAAATGTGGCTTTAATCCTGCTTGTTTTATCCTTTTTTAGGGAAGCTCTGTGTAACCAAAGAATTCATTGAGGGAGAACTTCCAGAAAACTGTGGCAACATCAACAAGCCTGGTACGCTTAGAAAGCTTGAAGTGTCTAGTTCCAGAGAATATATAGTTTGTGGGGGGTATTTCAAATGTAAAGGGTTGTTTTTATTAAAAAACTGCAAGGTGCGCCTAGCGCTTAGCATAGCTGTATTTGATCTAAAAATCTCTTAAAGTGCCGTTTCAGTTTGAGGGAGTCTCCTGGGCAGGAAAGGGTGTCTACCAATACATATGTGGTACCGTTGTAACTGGGAGAAATTGGGATTTCACACGCAATAAGATTTTATTGACAATATTTCACCCCAAAATATTAAGAATACACTTGACAAATGACAAACAAGACATTTCATGTTAAAGCCCAGACTCTGCTGAAAAAAACAATATATAATTTTCCTGGGAAATCCCTTCAAAAATCACAGTTGAACATGCATAGTGCAAAATAGTGAAAAATGGTCTGGCAACAAAGCGTAACAAAAACTCCAGGTAGGCTGGCGGTTAAAGGGTTAAGGCGTTGAGCAACTGGAGCGTCACCCAGTCCATTCATCTGCCAGCGTACCATGTGTACTTGGAGAATGAATCTTCCCAGCAGTAGCAAGATCTTGGTATTCTCCTTAAGAAGTGGTATTTCATCTGCTACTAACTTCAGGTACAGGTGATGACAAGCAGCCTCTGGTGTAGGGATCTCCTCTCTGTTGGATGGTATGTGGTTGCACTCCAGAAGTGTAGGCAAGGGCGATGCAGCTACAGGTACCTAAAGTGTAAAGATAAACCTCACCTTTCGGGCTGAAAAGTTCTTGCAAGCAATTTATTGCTTTGATCAGTGACATAACTAATAATGTCACGGGCCCTGGTGCAAACATTAGATGATCCCTTTCACAGCTAATTCAGTAAATGTATTTCTCTCTTTTAACTCAATTGGATACAGCTAGACTACAACAGACAAATATTGCTTCCTTTATCTAAATGACTGCATCTAAATGATGCCAAGTAAGCACAAATATGATCAATAAG
Source organism: Gastrophryne carolinensis (assembly GCA_027917425.1). NCBI lineage: Eukaryota > Metazoa > Chordata > Amphibia > Anura > Microhylidae > Gastrophryne > Gastrophryne carolinensis. Next base: position 11,172,162 of record CM051237.1, read on the forward strand.
GTGGAAGAGCAACAATGATGGGGCCCCCTGACCTTCTTGGTTGCACCCCCTTAAGTTACGCCCCTGGCTCTGATTGTCTAGGATGGTATACACCTCTAGAGTCCTGGATGGCCTTTGAGGTGCACCTTGATTGAACATATTTTCAAGCAGGATTTGTCATAAAGGTCTTCACCACAAACCTCTGTACATGAAGAAGATACTGTAGAGAGTCTTAGAAGCATAGAAGGTTGACGGCAGAAGGAGACCATACGGTCCATCTAGTCTGCCCTTAAGTAACTGTATGTACTCTTTATCTTAGGATAGATTGAGTCTTATCCCAGGCATGTTTAAATTCAGTGACTGTTGATTTTTCAACTACCTCTGCTGGAAGTTTGTTCCAAGCATCTACTACTCTTTCTGTAAAATAATATTTTCTAACATTGCTCCTGATCTTCCCCCCGACCAGCTTCAGGTTGTGCCCCCTTGTTCTATCATTAAGTTTCTTCTTAAAAACACTTCCCTCCTGAACCTTATTCAATCCTTTCACATATTTAAAGGTCTCAATCATGCCCCCCCCTCTCCCTTCTTTCCTCCAGACTGTACAAATTAAGTTCTAAGTCTCTCTTTAAGTCTTGCAGTCTTGCAGATTGATTTGTATCCTTCCCCCATCTTCAGATGGTCTTCGCTATTGCATGCACATAGTCTCCACTATTGCACTCGATGGGGATTTTACAGTCCTTGGCTATGCGTTCTGTGGAAGCACAACATCGGAAACATCCCCCAAATTGCTTTAAATTTTCTTTGCAATCTTGGAGTGGTTTCTCTCTAAAGCTGGTGCATTTCTTGAGAGGATGCGGTAACTTGTGAACAGGCCACTGGCTGTTGGGATTTTCTTTCTTGTACCCATGGTTACCCTTGTCTGGAGATACTGGACCTCTTTGGTTTCTGTGGTTGGGAGAAGAACTGCAGGAGGGGATGAACCAGGACCACTAGGTTCACTATAGGAAAAGCTTGGGTCATTTTTACTCTCCGCAATGTCTCTGATAAAGTAACAGAAATAGGAGAACAGAGGATAAGAAACTTGATGATCTCTGTGTGAGTGTTGTCCACCTTTCTTGCAAATTGTATGGCAGCACGGAAACAACTGGGTTTACCCCATTAGCAGTATCCAAGTCACAGTCCAGGTAGTTGGGGGTCTGCCTTAGCAAGGTGGAGCTCTAACAGGTCACTGAGCTCTAAGAACTTCTGAATGTCTTTGCCAGATATGTCAGGAAAAGCCTGTAGTATTTTGAAAAGTTCAGGTTTGCCAAAGCTTTGTTCAAGTCTTTCCCAAGCAGCAATAAGTCCTGCTCCTGGGTTGTCAGCATGAACCGATCAGAGTCCCTTAATACTTAGTATTTTACTTGGGTTCTGCTCATTTATTCAATATCTGTAGTCCTTTTTTAGTATCTTACTCTTATATCCACAATCTATGTGGTCACGCTTTTTATACGCATATACACTAAGGGTATATGCTCACATGCACTGTTCACTTTCAGACAGCTGACTTTTATATACCTGGCATATTTTTCAGATTCAGATTCTAACATTACATTTTGGATAGTATTTAATAGTCCAATACAGTTCACCTGCAGGGCCCGTTCATTGGTTTTTGTAAATATATTTTTAATTATGTGTAATGTTGTCATTGTATGTTATGTTATGTGTCCATGACTTAATATTATAATAAAATTTAGTCATCAATTTAATATAGTGTGTGCGGCTTAACTCATGTGGTGAGATAATAGCGATCTAACACTGGTAGATTGCCTCCTTAGTTAGAGTCTCTTAATACGTTTACGAGATTGTGGGCCCAGCCACTTTACAATTAGATCGAGCTCCTCAGCTGCTGTAATACAAAGGTCACTGACCGTCGCTTTAAATGCGCATTTTCTAGACTCTGTAGTTTTCAGGCTGGTCATAAAACCTTGTGAGGCTGGTCTTTGTGAGTTCTTGGCAAACCATGTATCTGGTGAACTCTGACATGTCTGATTTCTCTGTCTTTAGGCAGGGAAATTCTGGCTGAGAATTGGCAGGTATGGGTAAGTGGCTGCATGAGCATTTAACCCAGGAACAGTTTTAAAGTCCATAGGTATGGTGCCGCTGTGTAGTGGTGAGGTGTTTGGAGACATGTTTGGGCATTGGGTCTAACATGAGTGTCTTGGTAATGAGCTCAGTGAGGTACAGGGGCCTAGTGTGCAGGAAACTGTGAGGAAAGATCAGGATGATAAGTGGATGGTGCATTGTAATGACTATGAATGCGGGGTGTTGCGGAAGGATCTGTCCCCTGGCACTGTGGAAGAATGTTTCTAATATCAGAAACATCTGTAGTATTCAGGGCTTGGCACATAGTTCCTTCTGTGCTCAAGAGGGTCCATTTCTTCCACATCAATCAAACTGATGCTGTCCTTTTCACCGATGGCTTGCTCTAAAACCTGCAGTCTTGTCATAGATGGTGTTCTCACATCTAAAGCCTCTATTTCGGCCCTTTCCTTTTCTTTCCTTACGGGCCATCCCTGCTGCAATCTCTGCCCTCTGGTGAGCTGCCCCTGCTGCCATCTCTGCCCATTGTCACGCTGCCCCTGCTGCCATCTCTGCCCTCTGGTGAGCTGCCCCTGCTGCCATCTCTGCCCCCTGTCAAGCTTCCCCTGTTGCCATCTCTGCCCGCTATCAAGCTGCCCCTGCTGCCATCTCTGCCCGCTGTCGAGCTGCCCCTGCTGTCATCTCTGCCCACTGTTGAGCTGCCTGTGATTCTGTTTGTGCCCACTGTTGAGCTGCCTCTAATTCTGTTTGTGCCTGCTGTCGAGCTGCCTCTGATTCCATCTCTGCCCACTGTCGAGCTGCCTCTGATTGTGTTTCTGCCTGCTGTCGAGCTGCCTCTGATTCTGTTTCTGCCTGCTGATGAGCTGCTGCTGATTCTGTTTCTGCCCGCTGTCGAGCTGCCTCTGATTCGGTTTCTGCCCACTGTCGAGCTGCCTCTGATTCTGTTTCTGCCCACTGTCGAGCTGCCTCTGATTCTGTTTCTGCCCGCTGTCGAGCTGTCTCTGATTCTGTTTCTGCCCACTGTCGAGCTGCCTCTGATTTCAGCTCTGCCTGCTGTCGAGCTGCCTCTGATTCCGTCTCTGCCCGCTGTTGAGCTGCCTCTGATTCTGTTTCTACCCGCTGTCGAGCTGCCTCTGATTCTGTTTCTACCCGCTGTCGAGCTGCCTCCGATTTCTTATAGGCAACCTGTGCCTCCATATCTGCTTTTCTTTGTGCAAACATTGCTTGGATTTTAGTAGCTGCCACCTCTGAACATGCCAATACAAGTCACTGACTGATCTTTGAATATTTAGATGATCGCGATTTGGATGATAATTTTGAACTTTGACTGGTGGCCTTGGATGTGTGAGCAGTTTCCTGGAGTTGGGCAATTCTTGCTTGTGCATTGGCTTTAGTTTCTCTCATTAAATAGTTTCTTTCAGAATTAAGTTGTACAGTTTCTTTCAGAATTAAGTTGTTGGAAGCTTTCCAACTCTTTTAATGACTGGTCTTAATTCTCTGTAAAGCTGCAATGTACTCCTGACTTGATTGCATATAATTCCCATAAAGTGTGGAAAGTTGTCTTAGAGCAGCGTCTAGCAGCAACATGTCATTAACAGTCTGTGTCAGAGTAACTCGATGGGTTCATATGGTCTCCCATTTCTGTGTGATTTTGGAAAACTGTTTCTGACTCATGGTCTCAAGACTCTATTTTACTTTTAATGTAGGTTTGACACAGTGTTTGATTTTAGAGCTGGACTATAGATCTGTGTTTTTTATTCGGACAGCATAAAGTCTCTGGGCTGCAGGGAGATTTGAAGAAATGTAACAACTTCTAAGTTGGCAGGCTGCCAGGAAGGCCACCTGTGAATGTAACCAGAGCTGGGACGTTCAATTTGAGTCATAAAATGGATACAGTGTTGAGCCACAGCTTGCTTGTTGAAAAATGTCTGGTCTCTGATGAGTGATACTGTAGAAATGGATACAATGCTGAATGCTGGCTAGCCCATAACAAAGCACAGGAAGAGAGCTAATAAGACAGAAATGAATCAGCTTCACTTGCTTGTAGAATATGCCGATGATCTAAACAAATTCTAATCCACGTGTTACCTGTTTCCAGTCCACACCCGAGGCCTGCCGCTGTACTGCCTGTTTTCAGTCCACACCCGAGACCTTCATAGCACCCTGCCCAGCAGAGGAAAAGGAGGAAACGCATAAAGGAGCTGAAACTCTGTCCAAATAATTGCTAGCGCATCCGTGGTAAAGGTCAGAGGTTCCTGTGACAGGGAGACAAATCTTGGAAGCTTGTGATTGTGGTGGGACGCAAACAGGTCCACATCCGGCTGACCCCATCGGTGACACAGGGAGTGCTAAGGGGCCATTCCCCCAGCCGAGACATCCCCTGCTCAGGGAGTCTGCCTCCTGGTTCTCCACCCCTGGAATGTAGATTGCCGAAATGCATGGCACATTCTCCTCCGCCCAAGACAGTATCAGGGACACATCCTTGAGGGCTCGCTTGCTCCAAGTCCCTGCCTGATGATTGATGTAGGCAACCGTCGTCTGGTTGTCCGTGCGGATCTGAACAGCCTGACTCAGAAGGTTTGGGGTCAACTGAGAGAGAACCAACCTGATCGCCCGCAGTTCCAGGACATTGATGGGAGCATGGGCCTACTGGGGGCCCCACTGACCCTGGAACTTCAGAGACTTCCAAAAGCCCCCCAACCGGTCAGACTGGCATCTGTGGTGACAGTCTCCCAGCACGAGGGCAGGAAAGTCCTGCCCACTAGAAGGTTTCTTGAGTCCAGCCACCACGAGAGGGACTGTCTGGCCAGGGGGGGCAGAGCAAATTCCTGACCCAGGGACACAGGGTCCCGATCCCAAACCGACAAGAGGTGCAACTGAAGAGGTCTCATGTGAAACTGAGCCTCGAAGCACGACACCATCAGGCCCACTAACTGCATCCCTTGCTGGATGGAGGGATGGGGACACAAGAGCAGGGCCCGTGCCTGTTTCTGTAGGCCCTCCACTTTCTGCTGAGGTAGAAATACCTTGACCTGAGAGGTATCCAGAGTCATGCCCAGAAAGGACCTCACCAAAGACGGAGACCGTGAAGACTTTGGATAGTTGATCACCCAGCCGAAGGACTCGAGAATGGAGTATCCTTTCGGCCTGATGAAGAGATTGAGCAGCAATCAGAATGTCGTCCAGGTAAGGGAGTATACGAATGCCCTGGTCCCGCAGCAGAGCCATCACGCCCGCCAATACCTTGGTGAACACCCGAGGCGCCGAGGTGATACCGAACGGTAAGGCCACAAACTGGTAATGCTGATCTTTTAAAGCGAACCTCAGGAATCTCTGATGACCTGGAAAGATTGGCACGTGAAGATAGGCATCCTTGATGTCCACAGTGGTCATGAAGTCACCCGGCTGAAAGGTACTGACAGCCGAACGTAGCGTCTCCATGCGAAAGTGCTTGAACCTGACAAACCTGTTGAGACCTTTCAAGTCCAGGATGGGCCTCAGAGACCTGTCCTTTTTGGGAACCGTGAAAAGATTGGAGTAGAACCCCTGACCCTGTTCCTGGTAAGGTACCAGACAGATGACTCCTGACTCCAACAGGCGTTGACCTGCTAGGCGCAAACCCTGAGCTGACAGAGGGTTTTGAGACATCCGGGATCTGAGGAATCTTGGGGGCGGCCAGGCTGCAAACTCTATCTTGTAACCGGAGGACACCATCTCCTGAATCCACCAGTCTGAGGTGCGAAGCCTCCAGACATGAGCAAAGAGCCGAAGCCGTCCACCCACCCGGATGGGTGAGGGCGCCTCCTCATGCCTGAGGGGCCTTGGGAGGGGGTTTGGGCTTGGACCCCCAAGAGACCAAGAGAAGAGGCCACGGGACCTGCCACGGCCCCAAGAATCTTTGTGGCTACCTGAAAAGAGGCATGAAAGGAGGAGGAGGAGGGAGGCCCCTGAAAGGACCGAGGTTGCTTCCTACGCTGAGGAAGCCTACCATCCTTGGCTAGAACATCCAGACGCTGGAAAGAGCCGCAGCCCCGCAAAGGGGAGCCCAGTGAGAGCCTTCTTAGCTGCAGTGTTAGCTGCCCACTGGCGCAACCAAACAAAACGGTGCATAGCCACCAAAAGAGCAGAGGCCCTACCACCCTGCCATCCATGGCAGTAAGCACAAAGGCAACAAAATCAGAGCAAAGCAAGAGGGCCCTATAATCCTCCCTTCTCCTACCAGCCATAGCGCCATCCGTGAGATGCTTGAGCTTCTTCTTAAGTTCAATGGCTGTAATGGCAATGGCACAAACCGAACACAGACCTGCCCCTACAAAGGTAAAAGCATAGCAGGCCAGCTGATCCATACGCCGGTCCGCGCTGTCACGCAGTGTAGTAGTGTCAGGGGAAGGCATGACCGAGGTGTTGGACAGCCCTAGGACGGGAGTGTCCACCTCAGGGGGGCACGACCATCGCTTGACCAGGTCAGCAGAAAAGGGATACCTCCTGTCCAAACCCTTGGGCACCGTGGGCAATCTGTTAGGACATTCCCACTCCTTAAGCACCATATTAGAGAAATGGCCCTGCTCTGGGAACTCCAGGCGCTGTCTATCAGGACGAAAGAGTTCATCCTCTTAGCCACCTTAGGGGGGGGCGATGTGCAAAGGTTTCAAAAATGTCAGAAGCAGACCCCGGGTCACTATCGTACCCCTCCTGCTGGTCCCCAGAGGAGTCAGAGTCATGGAAAAGCTCCCCCTCCTCTGGGGAGTCACGACCACCAAAAGCATGAAGTCCCTCATCCTCCTCAGCAAAGAGGGAGGGCGCAGGGTCAAGGCGCCGCTTCTTGCCAGTGGCCTTACCCGTCACAGGCCTGGCAAGCTGCCTTTCAATGCTGGCCACATGTAGTGCTAGATCAGATTGTGACCCCCTGCTAGTATCCCCCTCACTGGGGGCTAAATGCAGGTGCGGGGGAGTAGGAGATGCCAGAGGGAGCGCAGAACTGGGAAGAGAAGCGCTCATCCCAGCCTGGTCCGCAATACTACTTCGGGCGCACGGCACACAAACGGCGCCACCACCACTCAAAGGGCATGCCCCGCACATGGCACACAGCCGGGATTGCCCCGAAGGACCCCCAAGCACGCTATCCCTAGAAGCCTCCATATGGTGATTAACACAGGCGCAATAGGCCAGTACAGGGTAAGGGCTAATAAAAGCCACCCGGGATGCCCCCCAAGGGATGCCCCCAGAAAGAGCCCGGAGAGGGGAGATGTGGGGGGCAGGAGCGGGACCGGGAGAACCCACAACACACAGTTATCCCGCCTGAAAGACAAAAGCAAACATACACATAAGCATCCCGCAGGACATGCCCCCAAAAGAATAAGCAACCCCCCGAAGGGGACTCATGGACCAAGGAGACCGAACGTGCAGCACACACAGAGGATCCACCAGGCCATGGATGGTAGAAAAAAGGGTCACCAGCGCAGCCCACGTAGGAAGAAGGGCCCCGGACACGCAGCAACCTCAAAATGGCGCCAGAACGAGAACCTCGAGGGGCGGGGCGCGGGGGATGACGCAATACGAGTGTGAAAATGCGCCAGCGCCATGACATCTAAAAAACTCCTCACAGCAGGAGCGCCGCCTGCCACGGAGCGTTGTACGAATCGGCGGCGGCGAAGCAACAGCAGCCGAACCACCCGCCGCTACCACCCACCCCCCGCCGAACACAAACTGGGGAGAGGGGGAAAGGAAAGAGGGCAGGCAGCGGCTGGAGCAGAGGCAGGGAGGGGGGCCCAAGAACCAAGGGAAAGTAGGACAGACAAAACAAGGGAAAAACTAACCAGCACACCAGTCCCCAAAATACCACTCACCCCCTCAATAGCGGAGGCAGGATCTCCACATCCCTCAGCAGGCTCACCATAAAGCCTATGGCCGGCCACCCTTTGTGTTACAGGGTCTGCGGCTTGGAGCAGCCCTCACCCGATCCGTCAGCCAAGGCTGGGAGGCACAGAGGGTCCGGAAACGGCTGGAAATAGACCTGCAGGGCCGCAGGCTTAGTTGCCCCGCTAACCTGGGCGATATAGAGGGCCATCTTCTATCTTCGCAGTATGACTGCAGAGGAACACTGGAGGTCTGTTAGTGATTCCTGTTTTTATATGGTACCGGGAGGAGCCACAACTCTTCTGCAGTCCACTGCGCCACCTTGTGGCAGAATATCCCATACGTAAGGACTTCTTGAAACAGGCCGTGCCATGCAATAGGAAAATTCTGCTATTCACTATTTCAGTGTTTTAAAGTCATTCAGCAAAAAATAATCCAAATGGGGACTTGTCCTGCACAGCTGATCGGTGCTATTATGGCGATCAGTAACTCACCTGATCGCTAGATCTAAGTCTGTGCTACTGCTTCCAGCATCGTCCTAGAGCCTAAAACCAACTCACTCCCACTTGCGGCTGTGTCCTTTCCCCCACCATCTGTCACAGGTGTGGCCACACCATTTCCATTCACTACAAGAAGGCATGGCAATGCACGTGATTGATGGCTGGCCGAGTTCCAGAGCCACCATCAATTCCGTCACCATGTTCGGGCACAGGATGGCGTAGGAAGAGGGGGTAGTGGTGCAGGCTCAGATCGCCAGACTAGCACGATCAGTGGAAGAGGACAAAAGGTAATCCCCCTAGTTTTTTTTTATTAACTGCTGAAACACCTGCACAGTCATTCAAAGTAGAATTTTTGGTTCAGTCGTTTTTTGCAGAAATGTTATATCTTTATTGAGTCACTTGGTGGTCTCATCACAGAAGCAGCACCTCACACACACACACACACACACACACACACACACAGCTGTTGAATGGAAGCAATGGACTAGTACGGTACTTGGATCACACAATCTGGTAACTGTCACTATCTGAAGGGAATAAATGGTAGGTATGAAGGTTTTTTATTCTTTTACCTGTGGAATGAATTCTAAATCAAATAACCTATTTCAATAGGACATTTGGCCTATATGACTCTTGTCTTAAGGACCATCAGCCATTCATGTCTGTATTATCTAATATGTTTTTTATAAAAACCCACAACCACACCCGATGAAGAATCTGATTTTATTGTTTAGAGAATAATTTATAGTAGGATGTTTCCCACATATACATCACACCAATATGATAAGTGACCATTTTCATGTGTAAAAAACTATTAGAGCATGATCACATTGTCTCCATTGAACTGACACTTACATGGCTGATAGGGGCTGATTTACTAGAATAACATTTTCCCTGTATGAACCCCTTCATGTCTGATAAGGTTTGATTCCCTCTATGAACTCTTTCATGTCTGTTAAGGGTTGATTTGACAGTAAAATGTTTCCCACATTCAGAACATGAATATGGCTTTTCCCCTGTATGAACTCTTTTGTGTTTGATAAGGGCCGATTTTTCAGAAAAACATTTCCCACATTCAGAACATGAGTATGGCTTCTCCCCTGTATGAACTCTTTCATGGATGATAAGCTGTGATTTCTCAGAAAAACATTTCCCACATTCAGAACATGAATATGGTTTCTCCCCTGTATGAACTCTTCCATGGATGATAAGCTGTGATTTCTCAGAAAAACATTTCCCACATTCAGAGCATGAATATGGCTTCATTCCTGTATGAACTCTTTTGTGTTTGGTAAGGTCTGATTTATTAGAAAAACATTTCCCACATTCAGAACATGAATATGGCTTCTCCCCTGTATGAACTCTTTTATGTATGATAAGGGTTGATTTATAAGAAAAACATTTCCCACATTCAGAACATGAATATGGCTTCTCCCCTGTATGAATCCTTTCATGTCTCATAAGGGTTGATTTATGAGAAAAACATTTCCCACATTCAGAGCATGAATATGGCTTCACCCCTGTATGAACTCTTTCATGTCTGGTAATTTGTGCTTTCTTTAAAAAACATTTTCCACATTCAGAACAAGAAAATGGCTTCTTAGATCTGAGAGCTGTATGCTGGATATGGAAAACAGTCTGACTGTCCGGTGCAAAGGGTTGAGATGGGAGGGGTACAAGGCACAGGGCTGGATAGGGGTTTGTTGCTGTAGGGTCTCCTTTAGCCTTTGCTGTGATGTCATCTTCTTCTTTTTTGGTATGTGGAAAGATAACAGTATGGTCCAGCATTAGATTCTGTATGGATTGTGCACCTGTAGAAAATAGGAAAGGGAGGGAGAGAGAGAAGGTTAAAGGGCAACTACATTTGGTTTCACAAACTGGACATAAAACAAGGGCTGCTAAAGTCATTAAAGCATGCCTACACATTTCATGGCATCATCCTCCTATATGGAGCATGCTTCATTGCGGTGTGTAGCTATTCCACATTTTCTGGGGGACTGCTTTAAAGTCCATGTCTGGGCACAGTGTTCACTCCCCCCTTAAGCGTAAACTGCCATGTAAAAGCATATTTAAATGAGTTTCCTGAAATAAGTTTTGTATCAGAAGGACACTGGCTTTACTTCAGTGATGGATATCTGAATAGGGGCGCGCTGTACAGCTTGACATAATCAAAAGCTCAGACTCACAGACAACCACTTTGATTACCTCTCAGCTCATTCACAGTAGGTGCATTCTAGATCATTAAGGGAAGCATGTTGCAAGCGAGAAGCATGGACTCATAAGGATTACAGGGTTTTGCGGGGGTACTGTCTGGGGGTGTTCAGCAATTTGCATGTCTTTTCCAGGTGTACAGCACGGTTGCTTCATTTCAATTCTTTACATGTGGGTAATCCGTCAAAGGTGGCGCAATCGACTGCAGGAAGACTTGTGGCCCCTCCCAGCCCATAAAAGGGCCAGAATTACCCAGAAGACCCCAGTCTTCTCCTGCAGTCTGGCTGCGAAGATGGTCTCTTTCTCTCTCGCCATGGACGTCGCAGATAAGCGGGCAGTACTAGCCCGTTGGCCGCTGCAAGCCCTATTCCCACCTGCTTCTGGGACCTTTCTTGCCTCCCAGCCATGGCTGCGGATCAGGTGCAGGTAGGGGAACAGCGAGGGTCAGGCGTTCGGCAGAGCTACGATCTGGGCCGCAGACTCTTTCCTCAAAGCAAGCCGGCCATAGGCTATGGTGAGCCTATAGGTGGGGGGAGGGAAGGAACCACCCTTTTCATTATGTGTCCCACATGCTTTATTATTGTGCATTTTATATTGTGCATTTTATGTTGTGTGTGTTTTTCTCACGTTTTTTACCTCACAAAATACTCACCTTCCCCGCTCCTGCTCCTCTTGCCTCTTCTACGTTATAGCGTCGGGGGGGGGTGCAGCCCGCCCCTCGAGGTGCTGCTTGGGCCGGCCGGCGCCATTCTCCTCACAGTGTTTTCTGAGGTAAAGTTTCCCATTTTTACCTCACGCCGTCGCTCCTTGGTCTGCTGACAGGCTGCGCAGGCTCTTCCCTGGCTCTTCAACTGGCTCCCTTTTGGTCCGTGAGCCCGGTCTTTCTTGTTGGTGCCTTTATTATTATTGTGTTTTATATTGGCTGTGCATGCACTGTGGGTTGCTTATCTTGTTCCCTTTTGTTTCTTTCAGAGATTAAGTGGTTCCTCCTGGTCCATACACCACCCCCCGCCCCACCCCCTCCACCCTTTTCTGCCCTGTGGGTTAGGAACGTGGTTTGTGTGTCCTGTGCCCGGAGTGTTATTGCGGATCAGGATGGGGCTAGTGTTGCTGGCCCCAGTCCCATTGCTTCTCCGGCCTCGCCGACTCCCCCGTGACTGCTTCTGGGCCCTAGTGTGCCCTGCGCCCAGAGTGTTATTGCGGATCAGGATGGGGCTAGTGTTGCCGGCCCCAGTCCCATTGCTCCTCAGGCCTCGCCGACTACCCCGCACCTGCTTCTGGGCCCTAGTGAGGGGGAGGCCAGCAGGGACTGGCTAGACTGGCTAGCATTGAGCGTCAGTTGACGTGTTCGGCCGCTGGCAAGGGCAAGATTAAGAAGCGGCATTTGGAGCCGGCTCGCGCCATTTTTGCCGATGACGATGAGGATTATGAGGCTTCCGGTGGCCGAGATTCCACTGAGGAGGGTGAGTTGCTCCAGGGGGTAGTCGGGGGGGTAGTCGGGGGTAGTCGGGGGGGACCTTGACAGTTGCCCCGGGCCTTCATCTGACGAAGATGAGTGGCCCCAGGATGATACTGAGCAGCTGTTGTCGGCAGTACTTGATACTCTGCACATTCTTCCTCCTAAAGCGGCCAAGAACAGGGGGACCTTTTTCGGCCGAAGAGACAGCGCCTTGTCTTTCCTGAACAAGGCCACTTCTCTAAGATGGTTTTTAAGGAATGGGAGAAGCCTAATAGGTTGCCGTCGGTGCCTAGGGGTCTGGACAAACGGTATCCCTTTTCGGAGGATTTGGTTCGCCTATGGTCCCGTCCGCCAGAAGGGGTTGCTCCTGTTCTGGGGTTCTCCAATACCTCCGTTATGCCGTCTCCTGAGACTTCCTCCTTGCGTGATCATGTTGACAGGCGCATGGATCAGCTAGCCTGTCACACCTTCACTTCTGTGGGAACCGGTCTGCGCCCTGTCTGTGTTGCAGCCATTGTTTCCATGCCCATTAAAAAGAAGGTAAGGCGTCTCGCGGATATTGCCAAATCTCACAAGCGAGCGGAGGAGTATAGGGAGCTTTTGGCTTGTATGGACTTCCTTGCCTTTGTTATATCGGCCATGGATGACGCCGCCTGTTTTAGAGGTAGGGCTTCGGCTGTGATGGTCGCGCTACATCGCTCTATCTGGTTACGACAGTGGGCAGCAGATGCTGCTGCCAAAAAAGCTCTCATAGGTATTCCCTTCCTGGGACTTCAGCTGTTCGGGGAACGGTTGGACCTCCTGGCTAAGGACAGGAGACTTCCTCAGCATCAGAAGCAGGTACGGCCTTTTCGGGGCTCTTCTTCCTTTCGCCCCTCTCAGGGAGGACGAGGATCTTCCTTCTCTGGTGGCCGCAGAGACTCATGGGGGCGAGGTAGAGCCCGAGGTCGTCCCGGCCTTGCCTGGGGATCAAGCCTAAGCCCCCTTCCAAGGCCCCTCAGGCATGAGGGGACGCCCTCACCCAGCCGGGGTGGGGGGACGGCTTCGGCTCTTTGCTCACGTCTGGAGGCAAACGTCTCGGACCGGTGGATTCAGGAGGTGGTGTCCTCCGGATACAAGATACAGCTGGCAGCTTGGCCGCCTCCAAGATTCATTCGGTCCCGGATCTCCCAAAATCCTGTGATGGTGCAGGGCCTGAGGCTGGCCGTTCAACATCTTCTGTCATCAGGAGTGGTTTGCCATGTGCCTCTTCAAGAACGGAGGCGGGGGTTCTACTCCAACCTGTTCACGATGCCCAAGAAGGACGGTTACCTGGACCCATCCTGGATCAAAGGGTCTCAACAGATTTGTCAGGTTCAAACACTTTCGTATGAAATATCTTGTTGTCTCTCGACAACAAGATATTTCATGCCCTGTGTCGCCGCTGGGGTCAGCCAGACGTGGACCTGTTTGTGTCCCGTCACAATCACAAGCTTCCAAAATTCGTCTCCCTGTCAAGAGATCCTCTGGCCTTCACCACGGACACGCTTGCATTTCCTTGGAAGGAGTTTCAACTCCTTTATGTCTTTCCTCCCTTCCCTCTGTTGGGTCGTGTGCTGCGCAAGATAGCCCAGAAGGGGGTACCGACAATCCTAGTGGCCCTCCGCTGGCCAAGGAGGGTATGGTTTGCAGGCGTCGTCCAGATGGCGGTGGATCAGTACATCCTGCCCGACGTTCCAGAGCTCCTCACTCAGGGACAGCTGCAACCACCCCAATTTACAAACGCTGGCTTTGGCGGCTTGGCTGCTGAAACCTCCATCCTGATGGATAAGGGTTTACCGGCTTCGGTCGTCAGTACTATAATTCAGGCTAAGAAAAAAAAAGCAATTCTGTGAGTACTTACCTGTAGAAATGTTTTTGTTCTTGCATGGCACGGCCCACTTCGGTATTCATAACTTCTGGGTTATTCCGCCACAAGGTGGCACAGTAGCACTGCAGAAAGCTGTGGCAGCTCCAGGCTCCCTATAAAAATGGGATTAACCAACAAGTTCCCAGCGTAGACGAGCAGTGAGATAAGAAGCCAGGAGAAAATAAAGGTAAGAATGTAAAAAAGGTAAAACAACCCAAATTAACTTGGATCAATCACCATAAACAGGCAACCAAGAACAACTATAACAAGGGTGGGGCGAAGCGGGCCGTGCCATTCAAGAACAAAAACAATTCTACAGGTGAGTACTCACAGAATTGCTTTTTTCCTTAATGCATAGCACGGCCCGCTTCGGTATTCATAACTTCTGGGACATCCAAAAGCAGTGTCCAAAAGTAGGGTGGGATCCCCAAAGAATAACGGCCAGTAGTTCAAGTCACTACCGCCTGACGCCCCTTGCCGCCCAAAGCAGCATCCGCTGAGGCCTTAACATCAACCTTGGAAAAACTTGGAAAAGAACAGAAGACCAAATAGCGGCCTTGCAAACTTGTTCAACAGAAGCTTGGTGCCGAAAAAAAAAGAGGCACCAATAGCATAAATGAAAAGAGCAGTCACCCTAAAGAGAAAATTCTTCCCCGTAACAGAACATGTCTGAACCACCACCAGACAGATCCACTCACTGAAAGTGGATGCAACAAGAGGCGAAACCTTCCTAAGTTCAAAAGAAAAAACAACAGAACAGCAGACTTCCTAAAAGTCTCCACAACACCAAATAGAACTAAAGAGCCCAGATCACGTCCAGAGAAAAACAGAGTCCACTCCTAGGAAACAGCAGGATTGGAACACAATGAAGGCGAGACAATGCCCTGAATGAGATGAAAGGCAGACACAATGGTAGGCCAGAAATCTGGCCTAAACCTAAACACCGCCTTATCCTAAAGCCAAAATAAGGAAGTTTAAAGGAAGGCGCCGCTAGCTCAGAACTCGCCTTACAAAAATGATAGCCACCAAAAAAGGGGCTACCCTAAGAGCCAAAAAGGCAAGGCAGCCTCACAGATAGGCTCAAAAGGAGGCCCTTGCAGAGCAGAAAAACACCAAATTTAGATCCTAGACTGGTATCAAGGCCAACTGGGTGGATGCATGTGTGAAAACACCCTGGACAAAACATGAACCAGCCGGAGATTGCCAAAAGCACATTGGAAAAAAATGGCAAGAGCTGAAACATGGCATTGAGGGTACTAAGTCGAAGGACCAAATCCAACCAAGTTGTAATAATTTCAGAAACTTGGGAATAGAAAAGCAACCTACAGGGAAGAGACTTGGAGTCTCACCAAGAAATATAACAAGCCAGACCCTGTAAAAGACTATGTACAAGGACTTCTTCCTAGCCCTAATCCCTAAAAGCCCTAATGCTCTCTGGGGATCCCACCCATCTTTTTTGGACACTGCTGTTGGATGTCCCACATGTAAAGAATTGAAATGAAGCAAGCCGTGCTGTACACCTGGAAAAATACAATTCTGTGATTACTCACCTGTAGAATTGTTTGTACGGTGTACAGCACGGCTTGCTTGATCCCACCCTTGTTATCGTTGTTCTCTTTTGCCTTGTTATGGTGATTTTTGTTTAGCTTTATTTTTAGTGGGCTGTTTTACTAACATGGTCCTTGCCTCCCGGTTTCTTGCATTACTGCTTTCAAACACTGGGGTCTTCTGGGTAATTCTGGCCCTTTTATGGGCTCGGAGGGGCCATAAGTCTTCCTGCAGTCGATTGCGACACCTGTGGCGGATTACCCACATGTAAAGAATTGAAATTAAGCAAGCCGTGCTGTACACCGTAAAAACAATTCTACAAGTGAGTAATCACAGAATTGTATTTTCAAGCCTGTCACTATGCAGCCCTGCACCCACTCGCTGAAGAACAGGTGTGGGACTACTTTAACATAAGAGTGATCCCCCTGCACTCATATGTATAAGACACATCAGAGTATGTTTGTGGAGTAACTGTACAGAGGTAGTATTTGCTATAGATGGTTTATTACTCACCTGAGCTGATCTGTAGTGGAACTTCCTCCTCCTCAGTCTTCGGAAATATTTCTTCCTGCTCCTCAATTATCTCATGTGCCACTATAGTGTCTCTGGGAACTGTGAAGAAAGAGGAGAGTGAGGACAATACACTGTGTGTGCAGTAATGGGGGGGCTGGGAGTTAGGAGAACAGTGATGCTCCTGCTAAATATGTAACGCCCCCTCTCTTACCCTGTGTTGGGAATGGCTTGTGGTTCTCCATAATGGGGTCCCTGTAATGATCCTCGTGTTCTGTTTGCTTGTTGCGGGTCACTCTGGAAGAAATGAGATGTGATGTCACCCTCTGTGACCTCAGAGATAGATAAGAGGCCAGGTGGTGGGATATCCCAGCAGCACCCGCACACAACTGAAGGTTCTCAGCGCACTCAGCATTCAGTAGAGAAATAGGGATCAGAAACCTAAAGACCTAAAGTCTCGGAAGGGTGAATGTCCTACAGGGGATCTTTATGGTCAGTTGGAATAAATGGCAGAACATACACAATATACACAAAATAAAAAATCAAATCTGCTTGATAAAAATATGGGAGAAAAAAATGTCCCCACTTGATACATTTTTGGTTTGTTTTTAACAATAGAAACCAATAAATTGTAATTAAAGTGAAAGACAACTAAGTGCGCCTCAGTACAAAAATTATGATAAAAATAATATAATAATCTAAAATAAAATCCCGTATCCCAAAGAAAAACAAACCTGCGACAAGCACATACTAAATAAAAAAAGAATTTAATTGGACTAATTTTTCTTTATATTTCTAGTGGTCAAAGAACACGGAGTCATTACTCCTGAAGAATATTGCCATTACACAATAAAAGATACAAAAATCCCAGCAGCACAAATGCAAACTAAGGATCTGTGAGCTCTATAGTTGCCCTGAGGGTGTGACTGTGCTATAAACAAAAGGAAACAAAGGACAGTTGTCCCGCCCTTAGCTCACAGATACAACAATGGCAACTGCTCCTGAGAAATACCACTAAGCTGCCCAAAAATAATTTAGAATGTGAAATCCTTCCTGCAGTGACTCGTTTATCATTTGAGGATTCTCCTTCATTAGAGCAAGAAAAAAAGAAAACAAACTCAGTGTTAAGGTCCTCAAAATAGCTCAGGGGTTTACAATACAGAAAGTAGGGTTAGCAGTGTCTCTGCCGTGGTCATTCTTCCTGGAAAACACGAATCCATCACCATAATAACCTCTACACTGTCGAGGTTTACTGAGTTTGAATCACGTTCACCAGCTATTTGATTTCAAATCCCTGCTGAAAGGTCCTAATCTGCTCTGCAAATGCTCCCTGCTACTCATTAAGTGGCCTATTTTCAGCTAGTAGCTTTCATTCTGGGTCTTAAACCGAAACACAATCTGTCACGGCCAGCCTGCTGTGTGAAACACCTCAGGGTGCCGGTAATCCCTCACCTCTACCCAGATCAACGGCGCCTGTGCGGGATCTCATCATATGGGAACCATTTGCCTTACGGCAAATTACAATAGGGGTCAAGAGCAGCCGCATCCCTGGCCTGTGCACGCGCTCCCAGCGCAGCCATTCAGATAGGCTGCCGCTGGGGATGCGGCTGCTTATGCCATACATTGAAATCAATGAGCCCTTTGCTGAGAGATATAAACAAGGCAAGGGGCTTGAATTGGATGAGAGCCCACATGTCCCATTGGCCCTTAGGAGAAGTGAGATTTACTGGGTGAACTGGGGGGGGGGGGGTCCCACAGCCCCAGGGGCACAGAACAAAACCCAGTAAAGTCAAAAGTTTTGTTCTGCTTTAAGGACTATTTAGTGGGCCAAAGAGCTGAGTACACCACAGTGCCCTTTTTATGTGTCCTAAAATGTTGAGGTTTATATATCTCCTTTGAGGTCTGAGAGTATCTATATGTCCCAACTGTCCGCAAGAAAAACACTCTACATTTCTAACCCTCCTCAAACGATCGTTATCCCTGTTCCCTGAGCCATGCACCCCCTCTACTGGTCTGTCTCACTGTGTTTAGGAGCCTTGGTGGTCACACCCCTGTAGCACCTCTTTGACTGTCATATATTGACTGGATGAGCACATCCTAACTTCCTTTTTGCTGTTACATTTGCAGGTCAGTGGATTGTAGCCCTCCCAATGCAACAGGGAGTCCGATTGGCCTCTACCTAAAACCCCTTTGCTGAACTGTAATGCTGTGCAGGCAAGTAAAGCATTTTGCATTGTGTGTGTGCAGGCAAGTTAAGTTATTGTAGTGTCCCTAGACAGGCTGGATCATGAGTTGCATTGCTTGTGCACACACAAGAAGTAGCAATGTCTGCACAAGCTCTCTTAGGCTTAGTAATGTCAGGGACTGGGTATAAATTGGACGGCCTTGTCGTGGCCACCTCGCTTTTACATTCATTGCAATCTATATTAAAGGAGCACTATCGCGAAAAAATGTCCGATGATAAAAAGCCATATAAATTTCCTGGATGGCAGGGGAGGGGCCACTTATGCACCTGACATCAAGAAATATTCAGCTAGGTTTATTTTTCGTTCTTTTAATGGAAGGAAAGGGACATCTGGGGCGACAGGCTCTGTCACCCCTGATTGACTAAACTTGTCACCCCTGGATTTTGGTCCTAGCATGAGAAAATAAACCACAAGCTTGGCGGGAGTTGTTTTAAGTTCAGGTGTAAAAGTAGTATGAGTGTGCAGAGGGTTACATTTCTTTTTAATCTATGGAACCTCTTCTCCCACAATGCTCTCCATAGGCTCCTCTAAGAGCTCCTCTATCTGGATACTCTTTTCAAGCTTAACCACCTCGTTAGGCTTTATCTCCGCTGGTGCTTTACACTCTTTTTTTCCCACTTAGATTTGAGCTTCATTTGCTGTTGTCAGAATCATTATCATTCATCCAGCATGCAAGATCATATTAGGATAATTGCGGGGTATTAGTACTATTCATAGTTAGAAGTCACAAGTGTTCCCCCCCCTATATCGTGCGTAGTTCATCTATGTGTATACCTTTTTTTTTTCCCCTCCATCCCCCTCCCTCAGCTCCTCCCATCCTCCTCTCCCTACCCCCAACCTCCTCACTACTACTATCACAGGTTTTTTTTTTCTTTTTTTTTGTTTCTTGTGCTCTCTCACTCACCCTGCTCCTTCCTCTCCTTTAAACCTGACCAACAGCCCGGCACAGTTAGAAAAGAAAGGTAGCAGCCATTTTGGAGCTTCCTCTCCCAACTGACATAACTAATTGCACAGTAACAGCACGACTTCCTGTTTGCAGGTGGCCTGCAAACCCATGAGCGGCCATCTTGGTTTTAAAATTTATCCCAGTAGTCATTAGGTTAAAGGTAAATGATTTGTTACACGCAGCAATCTAAATTGCGCTGGAGATGGATGCATGAGGACTGTTTGTTGTGTTGGTCTGGTTTATTTCATTTTTGACTGTTGGTCCGCTTTAAGTTTTCTCTTTCAGCTTTTGAGTCGTTGTCGGTGTGGGGAATTTAGTCTCGTGGAGAATTTTGATGAGTGATGTGTATTGGCTGAACTAGGGGATGCGATGTGCACCTCAAGGCCTCTCTCAGGTTTAAGGAGAATACTTTGTCTATTTTAATAGGGTCTAGTTCCTTTTGGGGCCAATTATCTTTGTGTATCTGGTACCTCCCTCTGCGGATTCTTTGTATATGGGCTGCTTGATAATACTGTCCAAGATTAGAGGCGCCTAAACCTCCATATTCCATGGGGGCGGCATAGATAATTCTAGTTATTTCTAAAAAGTGATTTCCTTGGATGGCGATAGGTAAGGCTTGGTAGAGAAAAACATCTTTATTAGCGAAATCCTTCCCATCATATTCAGGGCAATTTATTCTATTTTTTGGTGAACTCTTTGAATAAGCGCTTGATGGGGGGTATAGTTTTCCTCAAACAATTGTTTATGTTGTTATCCCAATTCCCAAATACTTGATGTAATTTTCTTCGATATAAATGTTGGCCATTTTGCGAAGTTCCTGAAGTTCCCTTTTGGATATGTTTAAGGGCGTAATTATTGACTTTTCATTGTTTAATTTAACTTATACACTCTCTGCAGCACATGAAAGAAGTAACTTAAGAATGGTTAGCGGGAGAACTTAAGTTCTCCCGCTAACCATTCTTTGTCAGTGGGCAACTTGTTGTTTTCCGTCTGAAGTTGCTGAGTATCCACCTGGACGGCAGCAATCGCTTCAGCATTTACCTTCATAAGATCCATGGCATCCTTCAGAAATTCTACCTCCTTCTGATGACTCAAATGTTTCTCATTTACAAATTCACAATGTGTTGCTAGGCAACAGGCAGCACAAATGAATAATACAATTCTGTGAAATACTCACCTGTAGAATTGGTATTATACGTATACAGCACGTCCTGCTCCAGATATAATACTTACACTTGGGTATTCTCCGCCAGGAGGCGCTGTGCACTGCAGACATGAGAAAACAGGCTCCTCCCGGCCCCTTAAATACCCAGGGACCTCCCACAAATTCCCAGCATTGAAAAGCAGTGAACCAGAAGCTGGGAGAAATCAACCACCAACAAAACTGGTAACTACAATAATGATAACAATCACCATACAGAAGATCCAGAATAATGCAAAAACCAGGGTGGGGTGGAGCAGGACGTACTGTATACGTATAATACCAATTCTAGAGGTGAGTATTTCACAGAATTGTATTATTCTAAGTATACAGTACGTCCTGCTCCAGATATAATACTTACACTTGGGACATCCAATAGCAGTGTCCATAAAGTAGGGTGGGATCCCCAACAAAAAAGGCACAGCAGTTAAAAGCACTGTCACCTGCAACCTTGCTACCAAGAGCGACATGAGCAAAGGCTCTAACGTCAACCTCATAAAAACCTTTGAAAAGGTATGAACAGAAAACAAGTAGCGGTCTAGCAAACTTGTTCAACAGAAACCTGGTGCTGAAAGGCCCAAAGATACCAAAGCACAAGTAGAATCAAAAATAAAGAGAGAAGAAGATTCTTCCCCTTAAAAGAATAGGCCTGAGTAACAGCCTGACCAGTCCAAATGCTAACAGTAGCCTTGGCAAAACTTAGAGCTCTCCCCATCGGGGAATTGACCCCTGGTCTCCCGCGTGACAGGCGAGGATACTAACCACTATAGTAACAAGGATCAGCTAGAAGCCAAAAACTCTTCCTAGGACCAGAAGGGACAATCCATCCAAGTAAAGACCAGGCCAAAGGGCGCATAACCCCTGGAAGCAGACGAGAACAGGCACATACGGATGGAGACACCCGCAAACCCCAAGGGGCATCAGTCCCCCTAAGGGACAAGAGACAATCCAGGAAAAACTTCCAACGCCTGTTGAGGGAATGTAGACCCCCATTCCTCAGTGTTACTAGGAATAAGACCCAGAAGAAAGACAAGTCTTGAATACATGAGCATAAGACACCATCTTAGGCATAAGGTCCGGCGTAAAAGCGGAACCCCACCACATCATGGTGTATATATCAATGAACGAGGGCTAGCAAAACAGAGCCGACCGCTCAGGCACACATCTGACTGAAGCAACAGCCCCCAGAAGGACAACTTGAGGGTAAGAGCAGTCAGACAGCATCCGGAATAGGTCCAAAGGGAACACCCCGCAAGGCAAACAGAATAAAAATCAATCCCAACAGGGACCATAGAATTACGTGGGGGATGCACTTGAGCAATCCCCGAAAGAATGCTTAACCAAGGAAAGACTGAACAAAGACTTCTACAGGAAGGCAGACAGAGAAGAACCTGAACCTTCAGAGTACCGAGTTGGGGAGCCAACTCCAAGCCAAGCTGTAATAACTCTATAACCCTGGGAACAAAGAACGTCCAACAGGGGAGAGACCTAGACTCACACCAATCAATATGGGTACGCCATACCCTAAAATAGACGGAAGAAGAAGCAGAAGCTAGCTCCTAGACTTCCAATAGTCACAGTCACCCAGAAGATAAGCCCATCTCCATCAAGGTGGATGAATCAACCGTCAGGCCATCTAGACCAGAGCCTGTAGATTGGGGTGAAATAAAAAGGAGGCCTTAGTGAGCAGATCAGCACTCCTGACAGAACGTACAGGTCTGCTGTCCACAGTACCACGTCTGCACACCACACTCCACTGGGCCACCCAGGGGCCACCAGTATCACTGGCATGGCGCTGGCGGCCCAACTCAGAGATTCCAAGCAGAAACTGCCTGTGAATGTAAAACTGCCGAACCTATGGAAGGCCAGAATGGGCCAGACTGCCTCATCCTATTGGGGGAATGTGGAAAGGATGGTGTAGAGGCCCCTGCCTCTTAAGGGCAACCTGCAAGTGACCCCAGACCTTGCAGGCCATGCATGGCCTGCACCAACACCTGAAGAGAGACAGGGACCAGAAGCACCCTGACAATCTCGGGAAGGGACCGCCCAGCAAACCCTGTCCTGCATCTGGAGGAAACTACCTCCTGAATCCACCAGAACGAGGCACGACGCCTCCAGATAGGTGCTGCGGCCATCCCCTCACCCAGACGGGCGAGGGCATCCCATCATGCTTGGGGGGTTTTGGTGAAGGATTTGGACTTAGTCCGTCCGGAGGGGCCAGGGCGTTGTCTGCCACTCCTGGGACAGGAATCTACACCAAATAGCTGGAAAGACACCCCCGGTTCGTGTTTGACACTAACGTAGGGGGAGGGGTGCCCCTGCCCCGAGGAGGCCGAGACAGCCTTCTGGGTAGGGGTGTTTTGCCATTTTTTCCAAACAGGTCCAGACGGGCCCCAAATAGGCGTTGCCCTCTAAAGGGAAGCCTAGTAAGTGTCCTTTTCGTAGCATTGTCAACACCCCACTGTCGCAGCCAGACCAAGCGACGTATAGCTACCACAAGGGCAGAAGTTCTTGCACACATCCTAATGGTGTCATCCAGCGCTAAAAGGATAAACCTTACAAATACATCACAACTGGAAAGTGCATTAAACACCTCCCAAGGAAGATCCTCAGGTTGATGATCAAGCATCTTTCTGATGAGGGTCCTAGCGGCCACTGCAGTGATGGCCGCGGCACAGACCGGGCGCAGAGCCGTCCCTGCACAAGAAAAGGCGTGGGAAGCCAACCTATCAATACGCCAGTCCTCAGCATCTCGAAGGGTACGATAAGTAGGGGCTGCATTAAAGGGGGGGTTAAGTACCCCTATGATCGGTGCATCCACCAGGGGAGGTGATGACCAACAGTTAACCACATCAGGGGGAAAAGGGTATTTCCAATCCCAGTCCCCTGGAACCCCTGGATGTTTACAAGGAGATTCCCATTCTTTGAGTACAAGAGCCTGGAAGTGATCCTGCTCCAGAAATTCCAAGAGCGGCGTCGCTGTATGGAAACTCTCCTCTCTACGCTTGGGAGCCTCACCAGGGAGAGAGATAGACAAGACCTCAAAGATCTTTATCAGTAATTCATCAATGTCACACAGGCCCCAGGAACCAGGGCCAGAATCATCATGACTCTTCGGCCTCTCATCAGATGAGCCTGAGTCAGAGAACAGCTCACCTTCATCAGAAGGAGCAAAAACCTGCGGAGTAGCGAACTCCTCAGCTCCAGTAGGAAAAGGTGAAACCGGAGGCGTCAGGGACCGCTTCTTACCAGGGCCCAAGTGCTCTGCCAACCTCGAGATAATCTGATCAGCCATAGGCAGTCTGCGCGGCACGACTTGCTGGTCATCCCCGCTCGAGTGCGACTCATCAGGAGTGAGATTTAAGCACGGGGAGGCAGGTGTATTGAAACGAGGTGCAGCCACTGGTAACCCTGATTGCAGGGCCAGTACTAGTTCAGCACAGGGTCCGCAGACCCGTGCTCTGTCAGCATCAGCATGGGGCTGTCCACACGCTGTACACAGCCCGTCTTGTCCCAGAGGGACCCCGGTCACATAATTCTGAGATGCCTCCATATGGTGATTATCTAGGCAATATGCCAGCAGGGATTTATGCAATAGGCAACCCTGGATGCCCCAAAGACCCGCTGTTTAATGTGGGAGAATTGTTTGTAAGCCCGCTAAATTTGTGTCAGGCCGGGAGAGGCCACCGGAGTCTTCAACGTCTGAAAGACATAAAGGGACAAAAGGTGTCAGGGCCATGCGCAGCAGAAAAAGATTTATAACGAAATCACCCGCGAGGGCACTTACAGACCAAGGAGGAGGGGGACCGCAACCACGCGCGCACGCGAAGATCCTCAAAATGGCGCCCAGCGAACCTCGAAGGGCAGGCCCAATCTTTGGTCGTGACGCGGAGCGCGTCAAGCCAAGTCCCCGCCCACCCCGAAGGTAACAGCCTTTACTAATGGAGACGCCGTAGCGTCTGGAAGACGCCCCCCGCCCAGCGCAGCACACTATAAATAAAAGAAAAGACACACGCACGGCAGTGGCCACACAATTATAAAGAGCAAGCCGCGCACGGCTCTGACACCCAGATGCAAGTCAAAGGGCAATACTACGGCCATAAGCGTGACAATACAGTCCACCGAGACCGCCACACACATACCCCCCCTTTCTTTTCCCTCGAACTACGGGGGAAACGAGGAAGGATGGCGACCCTTTACACAGGGTCCACCGCTACACAGGGCAATAATGTGGGAGGGGCATCCACCAGAGGCTCACCATCAGCCTAAACCGCCTACCCTTTGGCGGGGGACTGCGGTGGAGCATGGCTCCATAAGCACGCATGGTGCTGCCTACCTTCACCCGACCAGCGCAGCCCAGGCTGGGAAAATACCCAAGTGTAAGTATTATATCTGGAGCAGGATGTACTGTATACTTAGAATAAATATTTACCATCTGACTCCGAGAGCTTCCTACTAACAATTGCATTTGTACCATAGTCTTAAGCTACAGACCAAGGCTTGAGACTTGCCTCCAGTTTTTGATAAGTTAGAAGCAGAACAAAACCCGGGAACTTGACATTTTTGTTTGGGTTTTGCTCCGTTCCCTTGGGGCATCCTAAATTGGTGCCCTGCTGTGTGAAATTCCCCAGAACGCCGCTATTCACTCACCTCTTCCTTGTTTCTAAAGCGCATGTGCATTTGGTAAGTAGCTCCCTATGACTTTAATTGGGAGCTCGCGCTGCCACATCCCCCGGATCCCCGATGGTGAGCGGGCTCCCACTTGATAAGGATCTCCTGCCTTGCTCAGGCTTTCTATTTTGCTTCAAAACTACTGCCAACTTAAAGTGGACCCTTTCAAGGAGGCACCCTAAACGGGGGTGCCCCGCTGTGTGAAATCCCCCCAGGATGGCTGACCATGCTCACCTCTTCTTGGTCCCACGTCAAAGAGCAGTGGCTCTGACGGCCGCATCCTCCACCTCCCTCTAACAGGGAGCGTGCCCGCACCGGGCGTTCACAAATGCCTGGTGTGGGCACAAGCACTGCTAGAGGGACGCGGAGGATGCAACCGTCAGAGCCACTGCTCTTAGACGTGCCATGTGACCAGGAAGAGGTGAGTTGGCTGCGGCAATCTGGGGGGTTTCACAGAGCAGGGCACCCCTGGGGGAAGGACCAAAACCCAGGAAAGTAAAAATCCTGGGTTTTGGTCCACTTCAATAGACAATGACGATATTCCCACAAGATATTTGACACACCATAAACCATATGCACATCACAGTAATGGTATTAGTAATTGGTATAAGTAATGTATTCACTTATTTATTACTTATATTATACCTGGCTTATATCCTTTTATGGGACCCTGTAATTCTTACACTGACACCTCCATGATGGACACCAAGCGTCTCTGGAGAAAACAAAGATAGGAATCCTGGGAGGAGGCCATTTGCTCCTCATAGCACATTGTGAGACACCATGGCCACCCCCGACATTGTCAGACCCCATGGCCACACCCGACATTGTCAGACATTGTGAGATCTCATTGCCACCTCCTGACATTGTCAGACCCCATGGCTGTCTCTTGACATTGTCAGACCCCATGGCTGCCCCAATGACATTGTGACCCAGGAAAACATGTCCTCCCCCATTTTCTACCAAGATAGGAGAGCGGATCTGGTGTACTGGGCACCGCTGCCTCAGGGGGGCACTGACTTCTCTACACCACTAGAGCACCCCCTCCCCAGCAGCGGATGCCGATGCTGCTGCTGCTGCTGAGCTCTCCTAGAACCCTACTCCAGACCACAGCTGCACAGCACTCACTCACATGCTCATATAGAGAGGAGGCCGTGGATCATCTCCCTGCCCCCAGCCTGCCTCTTCTTTACAATCTTGCCTTACAATTTGTGCCCTACGTGAAGCAGCAATGCTGACTAGGAGAAGTGCGGAGCAGTGCGACCAGAGTGCGACTATTGGTTGGGTAATGTATGGATTTTTAGGCTCTCTTTGGTGTCGAGTTTATGGACGGGAGGGATCAAGAGGCTCAGCAGCATTTTTGTAGCTCCCCAAATTGAGCGTGGACCATGTAATGACCCCGCCCCCATATTCTCTGTATTATATGAGTGATTTATTGGGGGGTTTGCACAACAGCAGCGTGCCCTATAGACTGAATAGTTTGCGCCCCAATAACGTTTTCCTGATGGCAGCCATGCTTAAACACCCAAAAAACAGAGGGTCCAGCAATCGCATAAAGATTCTAGTCAATATTCCTGGCTGGTCTCCTACATAACCTATGTGTTATGGGTGGGGCTTCTACAATGGGGCCCGCGCATTACATAGGTTATTGGGGCTAGAAACATAGAAGGTTGATGGCAGAAGGAGACCATAAGGTCCATCTAGTCTGCCCTTATGTGTATACTGTATGTACTCTTTATCTTAGGATAGATGTGTGCATGTTTAAATTCAGTGATTGTTGATTTTTCAACTACCTCTGCTGGAAGTTTGTTCCAAGCATCTACTACTCTTTCTGTAATATATTTTCTAACATTGCTCCTGATCTTCCCCCCGACTAGCTTCAGGTTGTGCCCCCTTGTTCTATCATTAAGTTTCTTCTTAAAAACACTTCCCTCCTGAACCTTATTCAATTCTGTCACATAATTAAAGGTCTCAATCAAGTCCTCCCTCTCCCTTCTTTCCTCAAGACTGTACAAATTAAGTTCTTTAAGTCTCTCCTGATAAGGTTTAAGTCCTTCCACCATTTTTGTTGCCCGCCTTTGGACACGTTCTATTTGAATAATGTCTTTTTGCAGGTAAGGTCTCCAGAACTGCACACAGTATTCTAGCTGTGGCCTCACCAGGGCTCTATACAGCGGCATCACAACCTCCCTCTTCCTACTGGTGATGCCTCGAGCTATGCAGCCGAGCATCCTGCTTGCTTTTCCCACTGCCTGGCTACACTGTCCACTCATCTTGCAGCTATCAGTAATCAGTATCCCTAAATCTCTCTCCTCCGAGGTCCTGGCTAACACAGCGCTGCCCATACGGTACTCAGAGCAGGGATTCCTTCTACCCAAGTGCATGATTTTACATTTATAGACATTAAACTCTAGTTTCCACAGTTTTGACCATCTATCCAGTAAAGCTAAATCATGTTCCATGTTGCAGACACCTCCAGGAATATCCACCCTATTACTAACCTTTGTATCATCAGCAAACCGGCAAACTTTTTCTACCAAGCCTTCTCCTATGTCACTTACAAATATATTAAAAAGAATGGGACCCAGGACAAAGCCTTGCGGCACACCACTTGTAACTCGCCTTTGTTCAAATTGCACGCCATTTACAACAACGCTCTGATACCGATCCCTCAGCCAACTGGAAATCCACTGAACTATCCAGGGATTGAGTCCTACCTTCAATAACTTATCTATGATCTTTATGTGGTACAGTGTCAAAGGCTTTGCTAAAATCCAGATAGGCGATATCCAAAGCACCACCTTCATCTAAAACTTTAGTGACATTGTCAAAGAAATCAATAAGATTGGTCTGACATGATCTGCCCTCAGTAAAGCCGGGCTGGTTTGGGTCCAACAGGTCATTAATTTTTAGATGGGAAATTATCTGTTTTTTTTAAGAGTGTTTCCATTAATTTGACCACTATAGATGTTAAACTAACTGGCCTGTAATTACTGGCTTCTTCTCTACTCCCCTTTTTATGGATTGGTACGACATTAGCCATTGGCTAGTCGCTATATTGTCGAGTCCAGCCTTCACAAAAAGGTTATGGGGAAAACCACACATACTATAGCACCTACACCTAGCTCCCCCACCCCCATAACCTATGTATAATGGCTGGGCCCCATGGTTTGCCAAGAATGGGTGCAGCTGCAATAGGGCCCTCCTCACACAGGTTATTGGGCCCAGTTGCTATAGACTGTATGATTTGGGCTGTGGGGCCCAGCCATAACAAAAAGGCTATGGGGGGGCAAACCATACAAGCTATAGCACCTACCTGGGCCCCCATAACATATGTGTAATGGCTGGGCCCCATGCTTTGAGCATGAATGAGTGCAGCTGCAATGGGCCTTTATCACATAGGTTATGGGGGGGGGCACAGGCACTACAGATTGTATGGTTTGGACCCCCATAACCTTTATGTGATGGCTGGGCCTAATTTTTGGGCCCCACTGCAGCTGTGTCCAAATATTCCACAACTCTGGGCCCAGCCATCACATAAAGGGTTTGGATGGGGGTGAGACACACATGGTTACGAAGAGAAATAAGCCCTTTACCTCGCCCGCAGTCCAGAGATGTTGTTCCTGAGCTCCAGGTCCTGGGCGTCGCCATCTTGTGGAGGAAACACAGAGCCGCTTCCCCCGCTCAGTGCACACTCCTGCCCGCCCATGCTCGTAAGTATTGCACCATATCTGGGTGAGGTAAGTGGTAAGTGGGGGTTTGTAGCCCCTCCCCCAGCCTCAGCACCAGGGGAGGGGCGTTACCCAGACACCCGACCTCGACTTTCACATTATTGTAAGTTTACAGTACGTCCTGCTCCAGATATAATACTTACAATTGGGTATTCTCCGCCAGGAGGCGCTGTGCACTGCAGATATGAGAAAACAGGCTCCTCACGGCCCCTTAAATGCCCAGGGACCTCCCACAAATCCCCAGATTTCTCTGCAGTGCTGACTGCGAAGACATGAAGTATCACTCTCTCGCAGGTGAGCGGGGCTATTACAGCCTGCGGCCCTGTTGGACTATTCGCGCCCGTCCTCCTTGTGAAGTGCCTCCCAGCTTTGGCTGCGCTGGTCGGGTAGGCAGCACCATGTGTGCTTATGGAGCCACGCTCCACCGCAGTCCCCCACCAAAGGGTAGGCGGTTTAGGCTGATGGTGAGCCTCTAGTGGATGCCCCTCCCGCATTATTGCCCCATGCCCCGTGTAGCGATGGGCCCTGTACAAAGGGTCGCCACCTTCCCTCGTTCCCCCCGTAGTTCGGGGGGGGGGGTGGCAGTCACTTGTACTGTGATCACACGCTTTTGGCTTTAGTTTTGCCCTTTACTTGTAACTTGGAGTCAGAGCTGCGCTGTTTGCTTTTTTTATTGTGTATCTGCCGCCGCCGCGCGTGTCTCTTTCCTTTACTGGATGTGCTGCACCGACGCTGTGGCGTCTTCATTGGCAAATCATTTTTCTAAGTGTGTCATACACTTCGCTCCTCATGACAGAGTTGAAACTATCTCAGAGCTTCGCGCTCTTCGGGGGGGGGGGCGGGGACCTGGCTTGGCGCGCTCCACTGTGTACAGCGTGTGGACAGCCCCATGCTGATGCTGACAGAGCACGGGTCTGCGGACCCTGTGCTGAACAAGTACTGGCCCTGCAATCAGGGTTGCCAGTGGCTGCACCTCGTTTCAATACACCTGTTTCCCCATGCTTAAATCTCACTCCTGATGAGTCGCACTCGAGCGGGGATGACCAGCAAGTCGTGCCGTGCAGACTGCCTACGGCTGATCAGATTATTTCGAGGTTGGCAGAGCGCTTGGGCCCTGGTAAGAAGCGGTCCCTGACGCCTCCGGTTTCACCTTTTCCTGGAACTGAGGAGTTCACTACTCCGCGGGTTTTTGCTCCTTTTGATGAAGGTGAGCTGTTCTCTGACTCAGGCTCATCTGATGAGAGGCCGAGGAGTCATGATGATTCTGGCCCTGGTTCCTGGGGCCTGTGATGACGTTGATGAATTACTGATAAAAATCTTTGAGGTCTTGTCTATCTCTCTCCCTGGTGAGGCACCCAAGCCTAGAGGGGAGAGTTTCCATACAGCGACACCGCGCTTGGAATTTCTGGAGCAGGATCACTTCCAGGCTCTGGTACTCAAAGAATGGGAATTCCCTTGTAAACTTCCAGGGGTTCCAGGGGACTGGGATTGGAAATACCCTTTTCCCCCTGATGTGGTTAACTGTTGGTCATCACCTCCCGTGGTGGATGCACCGATCATAGGGATTCTTAACCCCCCCTTTAATGTAGCCCCTACTTATCGTACCCTTCGGGATGCTGAGGACCGGCGCATTGATAGGCTGGCTTCCCACGCCTTTTCTTGTGCAGGGACGGCTCTGCGCCTGGTCTGTGCCGCGGCCATCACTGCAGTGGCCGCTAGGACTCTCATCAGAAAGAGCAACGAAACGCGTTAGGTGTATTTTTGAAGCGGCGTCAACTTTTTGGATTCTGTCTGGATGTTTTAACAGTTTGAGGTTCCCTTACCTGCAATTCGTTTGCTTCACCAACGGCCGTGGTGTAACATTGGAAGGAGGGATCCCTCTGCTTATATGCTCTACATGCTTTTTAACCATTTGAAGTCTGTGAGTGCATTTCTTTTATTATTAAAGGTAAAAATTTTTTATAATACGGAGTTGCACTAGATTTCTGTGTTTTTGTCCCCACTTATGCCTGAGACCCTCAAGAAATATTTATAAGGCATTTACACAACTGAAGGAGATTCAATATAAAGTCACAGTTGGTGACAATCGGAAGGATAATCTTTTCAACGCCTATCTGCACTAATTGATGTTGGTTATATTGAGGCTTTTACATCATCAGATTTGGGGTAAGCACACATCCAAAAGGTGGTGGGCACAGGTGTTTGAAATCAACCAATCTATGTGCATGCACCGTGGGACAAATTTTGGACTTTGTATACAAGAAATCTCTTGGACTTGTGCATTGTGTTTTAAGGAATACTAATTTTAATTCCTTTTGCTCTGTGCCTTATATGTATACATCAGAAAGATGCTTGATCATCAACCTGAGGATCTCCCCTGGGAGGTGTTTAATGCACTCTCCAGTTGTGATGTATTTGTAAGGTTTATCCTTTTAGCGCTGGATGACACCAGCGTGCAAGAACTTCTGCCCTTGTGGTAGCTATACGTCACTTGGTCTGGCTGCGACAATGGGGTGTTGACGATACTACAAAGAAGATTCTTACTCGGCTTCCCTTTAGAGGGCAACGCCTATTTGGGGCCCGTCTGGACCTGTTTGGAAAAAAGGGCAAAACACCCCTACGCAGAAGGCTGTCTCGGCCTCCTCGGGGCAGGGGCACCCCCCCCCTACGTTAGTGTCAAACACGAACCAGGGGTGTCCTTCCAGCTATTTGGTGTAGATTCCTGCCCCAAGCATGATGGGACGCCCTCGCCCGTCTGGGTGAGGGGATGGCCGCAGCACCTTGCTCCTATCAGGAGGCGTTGTGCCTCGTTCTGGTGGATTCAGGAGGTAGTTTCCTCCGGATGCAGGATAGAGTTTGCTGGGCAGTCCCTTCCAGAGATTGTCAGGGTGCTTCTGGTCCCTGTCTCTCTTCAGGCCTGCGAGGTCTGTGGTCACTTGCAGGTTGCCTTAACAGGCAGAGGCAGGGGCCTACACCAGTCTTTCCACATTCCCCCAAAAGGATGAGGCAGTCTGGCCCATTCTGGCCTTCCATAGGTTCGGCAATTTTACATTCACAGGCAGTTTCTGCATGGAATCTCTGAGTTGGGCCGCCAGCGCCATGCGCCAGTGGGCCTCTTGCTGTCTGTGGAGATCTAAGATGATTATTTTAATACCCCTGTGTCATCTGGACACCGAGGCTCTTACAGGTTAGTGTTGGAGGGCCAACACTGCTGATTGTGGCCTTGTTATCTGGCCTCTCTTCTGCTCCCAGAGTGCTCGCCAAGGCACTGGCAGGGGTGATGTCTCTGATGAGACCAAGGGGCGTTCGCGCGAGGACCTACCTGGTCGTCCTTCTTTACTTCCCAATCTCTACGTCAGGCCGAGTTGGTTACTCGGCTGGTGGTGTCCTTTGGGAGTCATTTGGATGGGTGCTCAGTCACCTCAATTCCTCATTGTCCCCTTATTTGGTATCTCCATTCCTAGGGTTGCATTTGGATTCGGTTCAGGCGAGAACCTTCTTCCTTGGCAATAAGTGGACAATCTGGTTACATGGGCTCTGTCCCTCATTGCTGTCCCCGTACCTTCACCAGGCAGGATTGCAGCTGGTGGGCCCGTTGGTGGCTGCTCAGAGGATGTCCCTTATACTCAGTGCCCTTGGGCTCTTCAGCAACTTATGTTGTTAATTCTGGACAAGGTTCCAGCACCCCTGGAGCTGGGTCTGGGTACCTTCCCCCTTGGTACGGTGGTTCCTCTTGAGATGGTTGAATTCAAGGAACCTGTCAGGGGGCATCTCCCCTTTCTTGCACCTTCCTGTAGATGGTCACCATGGATACCTAATCTAGCAGGTTGACGGGGGGGGGGGGGGTTTCTTCTAAAATCCCCTGTGGTTCCGAGGTGGGGCCCTTAGGGGGTCCATATACCTTTTTTGAAACAGTGAGCCTTCAGTTTGGCTCTATCTTGCTGGACTACTCCTCTTCAGGACCTCTCTATTTGGGGGCTCTTGGTCTGTCTGACGACAGTGGCCTGCATTAATCATCTGTGTGGGACTCGGAGCAGGATGATCCTCCAGGAAGGTATCTGATCCTGATCTGGGTGGAGGACAACGTTCCCTGCATTTCAGTGGTATTCGCTCCAGTGGATGTCCTTCTGTGTCAGGATGTGCTAATCCTGGTGTCACTATGAGATCCAACTAGTGTGGATCTGTTTGGGCCCCGTCACTATCACAGGTTCTCGGCCCTTGTTTCCCTGTCCCAGAATATTCTGACTGTGGTCATGGGGCTTAGTAACGTTATGGCTGGACATTCTATTCTATATGTTTTATCTTCATTCACCCTGCTAGGCGGGGTTCTGTGCAAGATTGCTCTGGTAGGGGGGTCCAGTGATACTGGTGGCCCCTGGGTGGCCTAGTGGAGTGTGGTTCGCAGACGTGGTACGGAGGACAGAGGACCTGTACGTTCTGTCAGGAGTGCTGATCTGCTCACTCAGGCCCCCTTTTATGTCACCCCAATCTACAGGCTCTGGTCTAGACGGCCTGACGGCTGATTTATCCATCTTGATGGGGACGGGCTTGTTTTCTCGGTGACTGTGACTATTGGAAGTCTAGGAGCAAGCTTCTTCTTCCGTCTATTATGGGGTATGGTGTACCCATATTGATTGGTGTGAGTCTAGGTCTCTCCCCTGTTGGGCATTCTCTGTTCCCAGGGTTATAGAGTCATTACAGCATGGGCTAAAGTTGGTTCTCCATCTCTGTACTCTGAAGGTTCAGATTCTGCCCTGTCCACCTTCCTATTGAAGTCTTTTGCTCACTTTTTCCTTGGTTGAGCATTCTTTCTGGGATTGCTCATGTGCATTCCCCGCGTAATTCTATGGTTCCCGTTGGGATTTGAATTTTATTCTGTTTGCCTTGCGGGGTGTTCCCTTTGGTCCTATTCTGGATGCTGTCTGACTGTTTTTACCCTCAAGGTTGTCCTTCTGGGGGCTGTTGCCTCAGTCAGACGAGTGCCTGAGCGGGCGGCTCTGTTTAGCTAGCCCTCGTTCCTTGATATATGCTAAGATAAGGTGGTGTTCCGCTTTACGTCGGACCTTCTGCCTAAGGTGGTGTCTTATGCTCATGTATTCAAGACATCTTGTCTTTTTTCTGTGCCTTATTCCTAGTAACGCCAAAGTAAAAAAAAAAAAAGGGGGTCTACGTTCCCTCAACAGCTGTTGAAGGTGTTTTCCTGGATTGTCTCTCGTCCCTTAGGGGGACTGATACCCCTTGGGGTTTGCGGGCGTCTCCATCCTGTATGTGCCTGATTTCGTCTGATTCCAGGGGTTATGCGGCCTTTGGCCTGGTCTTTACTTGGATGGGTTGTCCCTTCTGGTCCTAGGAAAGGTTTTGCTTCTGCCAAGGCTACTGTTAGCGTTTTGGTCTTGTCAGGCTGTTACTCAGGCCTATTCTTTTAAGGGGAAGAATCTTCTTCTCGCCTTACTTCTGATTCTACTTGTGCTTTGGTATCTTTGGGCCTTTCGGCACCAGTTTTCTGTTGAACAAGTCTGCTAGACCGCTACTTGTTCTCTGTTCATACCTTTTCAAAGGTTTTTATGTGGTTGACGTTAGAGCTTTTGCTCATGTCGCTCTTGGTAGCAAGGTTGCAGGTGACAGTGCTTTTAGCTGTCTGCTGTGCCTTTTTTGTTGGGGATCCCACTCTGCTTTATGGACACTGCTATTGGATGTCCCAAGTGTAAGTGATCTATCTGGAGCAGGACGTACTGTATACTAAGAATAAGACAATTCTGTGAAATACTCACCTGTAGAATTGGTATTATACGTATACAGTACGTCCTGCTCCACCCCACCCTGGTTTTTGCATTATTCTGGATCCCCTGTATGGTGATTGTTATCATTGCTATAACCAGTTTTGTTGGTGGTTGAATTCCCCCGGCTTCTTGTTCACTGCTTTTCAATGCTGGGGATTTGTGGGAGGTCCCCGGGTATTTGAAGGGCCGGGAGGAGCTTGTTTTACATGTCTTTGCAGTGCAGCGCCATCTGGCGGAGGATAACCCAAGTGTAAGTACTATATCTGGAGCAGGACGTACTGTATACCTATAATACCAATTCTACAGGTGAGTATCTCACAGAATTGTATTATTTTTATATTAATAAGAGATAAAATTATTGTATTCCTTGATGTCTATAGGAATAAAGCTTGTGGGGGCGTGGCCATACATAGCAGCTGTAGGGGCCTATTATTCTTCATGCTGCCCCCCCCATCCCCCATGGGAGAGGAATACGACACTCCGGCCCTGGCTCTACTTCCTCCTGAGAGCCGAGCTCCTGGTATTGGGATGCCCCACTATGCAAACATGGCCGCCTCCCCTCATCCCATGTGACCGCGAGCCGCCTATAGGGCTCCTCTGCACCTGTGTGGTTCTGTGATGCCCCCTAATAGGGAGGAGGCGTGGCCTATTATGATTGGACTTCCTGTGTAACTTGGAGAAAGGTGTGATTTGGGAAGCCCTGGATATGCCGGGATACTTACCTCCCTGGTGACTCCATTCATAGGAATGTGTGTGTACACAGCGCCCGGCACAGAGGGCATCCCGGGTTCCCCTCCTGATGATTCAGGTAGAGCTGGCGTGGGAGCGGCCATCAGCCACAGGCAGGGCCGGGGCCCGGGAGCACCAGGGGCCCAGTAACAGCTGACACATCTCTGGCTGTGTGTATTGGTGTGCGGGGGCTGGGCACGGGGGAACACGCTGCACAGGCTGCTGATTGGTGGAGGATGGGACGTCACACAGGGGCCACTAACACCATGTCGCCCGGGGCCCACATAAGCCTGGCCGGAGGGACGCTGCCGGGACCTGCGCATGTGCCGCGGGATTGCCGGATATGTCACATGACCCCAGAGGAGCTCACACAGCGGGGAGGGGGGGGGGGGTGCGTCACGTGATCCCAGAGGATCTCACACAGTGGGGGGGGGGAGGGGGGCCTCACATGACCCCAGAGGATCTCACACAGTGGGGGAGGGGGGCGTCACATGACCCAAGAGGATCTCACACAGCGGGGGGGGGGGGGGGGGGTGGGGGCGTCACATGACCCCAGAGGATCTCACACAGTGGGGGAGGGGGGCGTCACATGACCCCAGAGTATCTCACACAGCGGGGGGTGGGGGCGTCACGTGACCCCAGAGGATCTCACACAGCGGGGGAGGGGGGCGTCACATGACCCCAGAGGATCTCACACAGCGGGGGAGGGGGGCGTCACATGACCCCAGAGGATCTCACACAGCGGGGGGAGGGGGGCGTCACATGACCCCAGAGGATCTCACACAGCGGGGGATGGGGGTGTCACATGACCCCAGAGGATCTCACACGGTGGGGGCGTCACACTCGCTATTGGTTGGCCCTGGAATCTTTAAACTAGACCAAAACTCAATATTTTGCCTCCCCCAAGCTTTGCCCCTGAGGGATCCCGAATCAGCCTGTAACACCCACTCAGTCACCCAATAACCTCACCTTTCCCCAGGCCTATGTCACATGTGCACACTCAGCTGTGTCCGAGCTCTAGCTCCTCTTTATTCCTGTGTCACTGGTGCAGCACTATGTCCTATGGAGTCCTGCCTGTACTGCCCTGGTTGTCATGGTGACGCCTCAGCAGCATAATTAGCCCCGCCCCCTCTATCTATCATAGTATAAATCCTAGAATAACAGGCCGCAGAGAGTTCCCGCTTACCTCTATCCCCAGCTCTGCCCGGAACCAAGATGGCCGCTCCGCTCCCTCCTATCCGGGCTACAGGAAAATGGCCGCAGCAGCCCGTGTCTACACCATCACTGCAACACCCCTACTCATCTCCTACTTCTGATAATGATGAGAGGAAACGTCTCCGCGCCTCTCCTCAGCGGGTGACCGCGGCTACACCAACATGGCCGCCACATGAGGAGACAAAGAGCGGGGCTACACCAACATGGCCGCCAAATGAGGAGTCAAAGAGCAAACGAGTCCCCAGGGCCGGCGGCGGCCATTTTCCTGTAGCCCGGATAGGAGGGAGCGGAGCGGCCATCTTGGTTCCGGGCAGAGCTGGGGCTAGAGGTAAGCGGGAACTCTCTGCGGCCTGTTATTCTATGTTATATATTATATTATATATATTATATGTTATTGTAGAGAGAAGGGGCGGGGCTAATGTTCCCGCCACTATGAGCCATGAGGCGTCACCATGACAACCAGACCAGGGCAGTACAGGCTGAAATCCTGTGAGAGGCCCGGTGGCCGCCCTGTGCTGTGGGTATTTGGGATGCCCCGGGGAGTGATTATCAGGTGACCCGGAGTCTTGTGCTGCCTGCCTGGGTTTTGCTCTACTTTAGGGAGAATCTCCAGATAAGAAAATAACAGAGTTTATTAGGCAGCCTGGATAGTTATTTCTGAATGCGGGATGCCCCTGTGTCACCCCCCCCCCCCCGGGATACCTCCATGGTGGCTGTAGAGCGCCTATCGGGCAGGTGGATGAGCTTTATGTGATTGGCTGCTCACAGTCATGTGACACATAGCGATGCCGACTATCAGCATGCATGTGGGCTTATCTTATACAGCGAGGATTTGGGATGCCCCCCCACTCTGTGATCCCCCGAGACACCGTTAATACATCTCCACTATCCCACGTGCTTGTACAGCTCTCCTCCAATCAGCAGCTCACACTGTGACATCAGAGCAGCTTAGCTGAATGGAGAGCAAGTCGCTGGGGGGGGCGCCATTATTATATAGAGCGAGGAGGCTGCATTATTATATAGAGCGAGGAGGAGGCTCCATTATTATATAGAGCGAGGAGGCTCCATTATTATATAGAGCGAGGAGGCTCCATTATTATATAGAGCGAGGAGGCTCCATTATTATATAGAGCGAGGAGGCGCCATTATTATATAGAGCAAGGAGGCTCCATTATTATATAGAGCGAGGAGGAGGCGCCATTATTATATAGAGCGAGGAGGCTCCATTATTATATAGAGCGAGGAGGCTCCATTATTATATGGAGCGAGGAGGCTCCATTATTATATAGAGCGAGGAGGCTCCATTATTATATAGAGCGAGGAGGCGCCATTATTATATAGAGCGAGGCAGCTCCATTATTATAGATTGAGGAGGCGCCATTATTATATAGAGCGAGGAGGTGCAATTATTATATAGAGCGAGGTGGGGCCATTATTATATAGAGCTAGGAGGTGCCATTATTATATAGCGCGAGGAGGTCACTTCATTATTATATAGAGCGAGGAGGTCACTTCATTATTATATAGAGCGAGGAGGTCACTTAATTATTATATAGAGCGAGGAGGTCACTTAATTATTATATAGAGCGAGGAGGTCACTTCATTATTATATAGAGCGAGGAGGTCACTTCATTATTATATAGAGCGAGGAGGCTCCATTATTATGTAGAGCAAGGCGGCTCCATTATTATATAGAGCGAGGAGGCTCCATTATTATATAGAGCGAGGAGGTCACTTCATTATTATATAGAGCGAGGAGGTCACTTCATTATTATATAGAGCGAGGAGGCTCCATTATTATATAGAGCGAGGAGGCTCCATTATTATATAAAGCGAGGAGGTCACTTCATTATTATATAGAGCGAGGAGGTCACTTCATTATTATATAGAGCGAGGCGGCTCCATTATTATATAGAGCGAGGAGGCTCCATTATTATATAGAGCGAGGAGGTCACTTCATTATTATATAGAGCGAGGAGGTCACTTCATTATTATATAGAGCGAGGAGGCTCCATTATTATGTAGAGCAAGGCGGCTCCATTATTATATAGAGCGAGGCGTCTCCATTATTATATAGGGCGAGGAGGTGGCTCTATTATTATATAGAGCGAGGAGGCGCCTAGATGGCTTCTAGATGTGGGATGAGCAGCATTGAGGGGCTGTCATGCAGTAGTCATGTGATTTTAATTTGTGGTAACAGTAATTTAGGTTCCTGATCCCTAATTCTATATTGAATGCTGAGTGTGCTGAGACCTTTCAGCTGTGTGTGGGGGCTGCTGGGATATCTCACTACCCGGCTTCTTATCTATCTCTGAGGCCACAGAGGGTGACATCACATCTCATCTCATGTCTTCCAGAGTGACCCGTAACAAGCAGCCAAACAGAACACGAGGATCACTACAGGGACACCATTATGGAGAGTCACCAGCTCCTCACATCACAGGGTAAGAGAGGGAGCGTTACATATTCAGCAGGGGCATCGCTGTTCTCCTAACTCCCAGCCCCCCCATTACTGCACACACAGTGTATTGTCCTCACTCTTTCATCTTTCTTCACAGACCCCGGAGACACTATAGTGAAACATGAGATAATTGAGGAGCAGGAAGAAATATTTGTGAAGGAGGAGAAAGTTGCTTTACAGATCAGCTCTGGTGAGTAATAAACCATCTTTTCTCAGATTTCAGTATTACCTCTGTACAGTTACTCCTCACACATGCTCTGATGGGTCTCATACATCTCAGTGTGGGGGCATCACTCTTGTGTTAATTCACTGACCTCATGAGAAATATGAAAACTAAGGAGAATATATAAATATTTCCCGCTGTGTGGCATCTATAGTCGGGATGCCCCGGATGGCTCATGAAATGGTTCTCTTGGGGTCTCAGAATTTAACCTCCTCACAACAGGGGAATGGGGCAAACTAGAAAAACTATCATCCACTCAAGGGGTCCAGGTAGTAGAGTGGTCTTCTCCTGTGGAGGTGGATGGCCCTGCATCAGGTTTGGCCAGACCCATGCTGA
This sequence comes from Gastrophryne carolinensis, assembly GCA_027917425.1. Taxonomy (NCBI): domain Eukaryota; kingdom Metazoa; phylum Chordata; class Amphibia; order Anura; family Microhylidae; genus Gastrophryne; species Gastrophryne carolinensis. The sequence continues at coordinate 11,211,734 of CM051237.1, forward strand.
TCCTATGCCAAACAGTGGAGAAATTTCTGGATGAGCTGGCAGGCCGCACCTTTACCATGGTAGGGGCAGCACAGTGGGCATTTTCTCACTGTATCTTCAGTAGCTTGACTGAGACTTCTTCATTACAGTTGAATGTGTGTATACTGGACATATGAGCCTGGGACCAATTGTCTTTGTAGTTGACCCGAGTCCCCCATAGCCTGACAGCGTACTCTGTGCCATTCAAATCCCTGCCGATTGGGCTGCGGTAGTGCATTGTCTAAGAGCCTCTGGTCGGCGGTGGGTACAGTTTTCTTACTCAATTTTCCTTGTTTTTCGCGATTCAGGGCAAGAAGGAGGAGACTTGCATCCACCAGGCGGTGCTCTAATGTCACTTCCAGGTAAGTGTAGGTTGCATTTGTTCCCCAGCCATTACAGAGGTTGGAGGGATCCGGAATGGAGCAGCAGGGGCAGCAACGATCCAGCAGCATCAGGCCTCCGTTCCTTGCCCATTAGAGATCGACGGTCTCGGGCAAAGAGTCCAGGTGCAGGCAGTATATCTTACAGATATACAAACTGCCTCAGGAGAAGCCGGGAATGTAGAAATCCTGATTTATTTTTCGCACCTTATGCTGCACGGCGCTATGTATACATTACTTTGTTATTGTCCTTTAGCCTAATCCACCAAAATTAAAGGATAAGAATAGAGACAAGGACCCTCCAAAAAACTAGCTCAAGGATCCTAAACCCATCAGATGTTGTGAATCCTGTAGCGTTACACTTCCGGATACCTGGCAGAAGTCTGTATGTCAGACATGTCTTCAGCTAAGAATGGGAGGAGACTTCAGCTATGTACAGGGAGATCTTAGTAATGAGGAACGAAATTGCCTCTATGTTTGAGATCTATAGTTCTCCTGTGTCACACCCAGGGGCATCCACTGCTGACACATTCACTCCTCAGTCAGGACAGCTAATCCAGGGTCCTAGACCGCTAGTATCCCTTGCAACCACTACTATTCCTTCCACCAACACTTTCAATTCTGGACCTGCTCAGGTTGAAGAAGGATCAGAAATAGTGGAGAAGAGTGAGGGTAAACTCTCATCTGAGGATTCTCTTAATGAGGGTATACAGGGTAATAAGAACAAGGGGGCCTCCGGTTCCTTGGGGCCCTTGCCAGAGGACTTGGCAGGGTTATTAGAAGACATTTACGAGACATGGGGAATTAGGTGTCAGGATAAGCCCTTATCCGTGCAAGATACTATGAATAAGATATTTTTGGGGAAAAAATCCAAATCATTTCCTGTTCATTCCAAAATGGAATGAGAGAATGATGGAATGGAGAAGATCTTTATTCAGTAGCAGAACCGCTGCACTGCTGGGTCAGGTGTCCAGAGCAGCAGATCTAAGCTTTGAATATATTGCGTGATCCAATGGATCGCAGGACAGAAGGCATCCTAAAAATGGCTTGTGATGCTGCATCATTTACATTCAGGCCTGCCCTGGCAGCACGTGGTGTTATCAGAAGTATGAAAACTTGACTAAATTTAGAGAATGACCCTCCTAAGGAAAGTATTTTGGATACTTTACCCTTTTTAGAGCCATTTCTTTCCTAGCTAATGCTTCAGAGGAGACCATCAGATCCACGGCTAAGTCTACTTCCTTATTAGCCTGTGCCAGAAGGGCTCTTTGGGGTAAAACATGGTCTGGTGATCTAGTTTCCAAAGCCAAGTTGTGCGGCTTTCCATTTCATGGTAATCTGTTTGGAGAAGACCTAGATACCATTCTGACTCGTTCTAGCGAAGCAGGTGGGGAATTTCCAAACGAGGAAGTTTCAGAGTCGCACTAATATTAAAGCCAAAATCACCATAAGGCAGTCTTGGGGTAGACTGAATGAGCAGAAAAAAAGGTGGACACAAACTAGGCCTCAGAGAAAGAGTAGTTTGCTCTGCAATCCCCCGGACGGCCCTAAGTCTCAGACCTGACAGAGACTACCCCGTGGGGGGTAGGCTTGCCTGGTTTGTAGCCGCCTAGAGAGCAGTTTCCCAAAATCAGTTTGTGCTACAGACATTGGAAAGGGGATATTGCTTAGAATTTTCGTCCATCCCTCAACGTTTCTTTCTGGCGACCAGGTTACCAAGAGACACTAGGAAGAGGGAAAACTTTCCACTAGTCTTACAAGAACTAATCAAAAGAATGTGATAGAAGTAGTTCCACCCCATTCCGAGGGACGGGATTCTTTTCTCACGTTTTTCTGGTGCAAACGCCATCTGGAAATGATCGGATGATCCTGAATCTGAAGCAATTAAAGTATTTCATCAGATACAAGAAGTTCAGAATGGAATCGATTTATTCGGCAAGGAACATACTCATAGAGCAGGCCCCTATGGTCATTTTAGACCTATAGGACCCCTACCTGCATATTCCAATTCTGGTGATACATCGCAAGTTTCTGAGGTTTGCAGTACAACCAGACCAAGGGCTTTATCATTACCAGTACAGGGCCCTACCTTTTGGCCTGTCGTCTGCCCCATGGATCTTTACAAAGATATTAGCGGAACCAATGGCACACCTCAGAAAGAAAGGAATTACATTTAATCTGTACCTGGACGATCTGCTCTTGTTAAACAGGTCAGTGGAGTTGCTACTAGCAGATCTAGAGAAGACTCTTCTTCTTTTAAAGACTTTAGGCTCGTTTGTCACTTTAGAAAAATCAAGTCTAGCACCCAGCCACTATTACAGATTCCTTGGGTACAATATAGGCAGTATGCTTCAGATGATTCTGCTTCTGCAGGAAAAGGTACAGAGGACCATAACAATGACCCACAAATGTGTCCATTTTGCTTAGGTTTCTCTACGAGAAATCATGACCCTGCTCTGTCTCATAACAGAGGCAATCCTGGCGGTCCCATAGGCTCAACTCCATATGAGAACCCTGCAGAGATCCCTCCAATCTCGTTGGAACAGGTGCTCAGACTCACTGGATCAAGAAGTCCAAATAGAGGAGGATGTCCTAGAAAGCCTCCATTGCTGGACAATCCAGTGATACTAAAAAGAGGAAGTCGGTGAAAGCAAAGAAATCCCTGGGGTTGGGGAGCCCACCTGGACAGTCAAAATGTCAAGGGAAAGTGGCCACCGTACATAGCAAGGAGATCAACTACAGGGAACTATTGGCGGTCAAGCTGGCACTTGATCACTTGTTACCTGTGATCTCAGGCAGCGATGTCCAGATCTGTTTCCCTTACAGGAATAGGTCCTGTTAATTTGGCAATACACTTAAAGGGTGTACACTGAACACTGTTGCAGATTTTTTAAGTCAGGTCAGAGTTCAACAGACAGAGTGGTGTCTAAATGTAGTATTTGTGGCCTTATGGTTCCTTCCTCAGATAAATCTTTTTGCCAGTGCCAACAATTAAAAATGCAACATTTTTTACTCACTGACGAGGGAGGACGGTGGATCATCCCTGGAATTTTCATCTAGCTTATGCCTTTCCTCCTTTCAGATTATTGCCACAAGTGATCTGAAAGATATCACGAGAAGAGGTCAACGTTATCTTCATAGCTCCGTTTTGGCCGAGAAGGTCTTGGTTCTCATAACTGAAAAGGATGGGACCTTGGTATCTACCAAGTATTCCGAATATGATTCATCAGGGTCCCATTCTGCATCCAGAGCCAGCAAATCATCAGCTAACTGCATAGATTTTGAAGAGGCCATCTTAGAGAAGAAGGGCTGTTCATCCAGAGTAATTGAGAATCTATTGGACGCATCAGGTTTGGAAATGTTTTTCTTCATTTTGTGCAGCTAACAAACTGAAGACAGAAGATATACCCACAGTCCTCGAATTCCTGCAGTAAGGGTTTGAGACGGGCCTAGCAGTAAGTACGCTAAAAACTCTGACTTCAGCATTATTCATTTTTCTAGACTGACAGTTGAGACAGCATCAACTCATCAATTGTTAATCAATTTAATGTTTGAATTTTGTTTCTAGTAAGTGAGCTGCAAGCCCTATCAAATAAGGAACCATACTGCACAATTCTTCCAGATACGGCCATTTTGAGACCTGATCCTTTATTTCTGCCAAAGATTGCTTCGTCTCTCAACAGGTCCCAGGACATAGTGCTCCTGACATTGCTTGCTAAGGCAGGAACAGAAGAAGATCTCTCACTATTAGATGTGAGAAGAGCGCTAATTATTTATTTAGAAATATCTAGAGAATGGCGAATAGCGGAATTGCTTTTGATAATTTTCAGCGGCAAGAGAAGAGGCTTAGCTGCCAGATAGAAAAAACAGACTATTGTGCAGGCTTATACATCCAGAGGAGTCTCTCCTCCACAGGTCTCAGCACATTCAACAAGAGCTATGTCAGCTTCTTGGGCAGAGAGGACAGGTAACTCTATAGAAGAGATCTGTACAGCAGCAATGTGGTCTACACCCCACACCCTCCTCAAGCACTATAGACTAGATATCCTTTCTCAAAAACACTGTGCCTTTGGTAGAAGGTTCTTACTAGCAACTTCCCACCCCTACCCCCCATTACTGCACACACACAGTGTATTGTCCTCACTCTCATCTTTCTTCACAGACCCCGGAGACACTATAGTGAAGCATGAGATAATTGAGGAGCAGGAAGAAATATTTGTGAAGACTGAGGAGGAGAAAGCTTCACTACAGATCAGCTCAGGTGAGTAATAAACCATCTATAGAAAACATTTCAGTGTTACCTCTGTACAGTTACTCCGCACACATGCTTTTATGGGTCTCATACATCTCAGTGTGGGGGCATCACTCTTGTTATTTATTCACACACCTCATGAGAAATGTGGAAACCAAGGAGAAAGTTTCTGTGAATATAAATGTTTCCCGCAGTGTGGCATCTATAGCCGGAATTCCCCAGATGGCCCATGAAATGGTTCTCTTGGGGTCTCAGAATTTGACCTCCTCCACAACAGGGGAATAGGGCAAACCAGAAATACTGTCATCCACTCAAGGGATCCAGGTAGTAGAGTGGTCTTCTCCTGTGGAGGTGGATGAATCTGCATCAGGTTTGGCCAGACCCATTCTGATCCTATGCCAAACAGTGGAGAAATTCCTGGATGAGCTGGCAGGCTGCACCTTTACCATGGTAGGGACAGCACAGTGGGCAGTTTCTCACTGTGTTCTCAGTAGCTTGACTGAAGCAGCACAGGGAGGTTCTGAAGAGCCAAGTCTCAGACTTCTTCCATACAGTTAAATGTCCGTATAATGGACATAGGAAGGTTCCTAAAATCCAGGCCTACATGCTGGCTGGCGAGCAGGCCGGGTGCAAGCTGCAGTGCAGGCTTGGTGACCAGTCGTGGATGTAGGTAAGCTTTCTCAGGCAGGAAGGCACTCTGTAATAGGGGAGGCCTTGCACTGGTTTTTTTTTTCTTTGAGAATCTTAGATGCCTGGATCCAGGAAGTAGCTTTACCCAGATACAAGATTGAGTTTGAGCCATGCTTCCACACAGCTATTTGCTACCCAACACTTCTCGATCAGTGGATATGTTGGTGATAACTATAGTTACTTGCCAAATGCTCTCCGTGGGTCGTCCTGAAGGATAAAGGGAGAAAATCCCCATTACACTTAACGGTAACGTTTTTTTACAAATCCTTCATGATGACCTCTTTGTTCCCTCCCATTGTCATATGGTTTACTGTGTATTACTTGCTTAACACTGAGATGGGGAGGAAGGGGTGGGGTTTTAACCTTTGTTCAGTTTGTGTTTCCTCCCAGGGGTTGTTGTCTCTGAACTGGTGGCTCAAGTCCCATTTTATGATGATAGGGCGCCCGTTTCCCACAGCTGATCAGTCTCATTCCAGCAAGCAGCAACTTCAAACCCTATCACTGCATTGCATTCTCCCAGCATGCCCTCTGTATTCATTACAATGGAGGGGGTGTGATGCGGTCTGCCACATCCTGGTCATTAATTGTAATGGAAGTGGGTGTGGCACAGCATGGAAGCATCAATGTCTGGAATTGTGATCCTGTAATTGGGTGGGTTGCTGATTGCCAGAGATTCTTTTGACATAGTTAAGACTTTCTATACCCAAACATTTTGGTAGTTCATTGTTTGTTCCTCATCGGTCTTGGATCTGCACTGCTTGTTACCACTGGGAATAGGACGGCCACAGTCTGTGTATGTAGCAGCCAGGAGGAGCTTTTGCTTTTATGCTTCCACTCTTTGCCTATTTGTAGAGTTTACCACAAGTATTGGTGTGCCGGAATATAAGGAGAAAGAAATTTACAGGTGAGCACACAAAATGTTTTTCTGTCTCAAAGCCTCTCATGGCTATTAAAGCCAATGTGCTAGGAGAGACTGGTCTCTCTTTAGCTGTGGCCTGAACACTGCTGCATGCCCGGAAGGTCTCCTCTTCTAAGGTCTATCAGAGATCCGGAAAGTCCTAAATGAGATCTTATGATTATTCTGTGTACACTACTAGGTCTCACTAATTCCCTGGGATCCTGACTTTCCTGCATTCTGGCCCTGGAATGAGCAGGAAGCTCAGTGAGCAACATAAAAGAAGAGATCTCAGTCTTGTCTATTCTTTTCTTAGAGAAAGAATTCAGAATTTGGCCCTTCATGCCTTGGTTAAGACATTTATGATTATCTGGCCTGTAACACATCCTTAATGATCTGGGATATAAACTTGGTGCTCTTATCGCTTATAGCTGTGGCCCATAACATTTTGCAGAGGTTGCCTTGTTGGTCCTTTCTCAGAAGACGCCTTCTTTATATCATGTCAGCAATGAGTCTTCAAGTTGCCGGCGCTGTCTATGAGTTTAGCTTATAGGATGAGCCACAGGAACAAAATCCTGTCCCAGACGTTATGGTTCTTTCCTATTGTCCAGCCCTTTCACACACTAGGAGAAGAGTCTACTCCATTTGGACATTGTCAGGGCAATCAAGTTCTACAGCGTTCCACAAAACCAAGGACTGTAGCATAAAAGATAGGGGTTTCCCCTCCCTTTAGGGACACTTCAAAGATAACTTACCACCCTAGCAGAATTTAAACATTTCACTATTTTTACAGTGGTGTGCAAGGAGCATGCCAATATATTACCAAAGGCAGTAGGTGACAAGCTGGGGACTACCATCATCATAGAAGAGCAATTAGTAATTAGTAAAGAGGGTGAACACTAGTAAGGCAACAGGACCAGATGGCCTCTCTGGACAAAACCTGAAAATCTCCCCCCCCCCCACTGTTTATAACCTTTTCTCGAGCTCTCAGTGTTGTGGCATCACTCGCATCCTTTGGTTGGGCGTGGCCATGTCAGGTATTCAGTTACAGTGGGTGTGACTGCGCACAGCCGAAAAGTGATGCCTCCGCCGCCGTGTATGCACCATGGGTTGGCAAGGTAAGCATACCGGGCAACTGGGGGGGATCAGACAGTGGGGCATCCCAAATTAGGATGCGGGAGGCAGAGGGAGGCATGTCAGGCATTCCATTCTCCTGGGGCATCCCAAATCAGCTGTGTGATGCCCCTTAGGGTGCTGCTCATCACTTACCCTTTCCTGGTCCAAAGGCGGATGCACAGGCACTCATCCAATGAGAGCCATCTGCTGTGACTATGTCATATGACAAACGGCTCTTATTGTTTTCAGTGGGACATGCCACACCCCCCTTATCCTTGGTCTGTGTGCGCGCTCCTGCGCCAGCTATTCAAATGGGATGGGAGTGCGCATGCCCCCGGATGCTTTGGCAGCATGTACTCTCTTTTGAAATCAATGAGAGCCATTTACCGAATGACATAGTCATGGCAAACCATGACGACCCCCGTGACTGCAAGGCATAAAAAAAGTCCTTACCTTTCCCTGCACAGCTGCTCCCCATGCTGCCTCCTCCTTGCAGCTGTGCCGTTCCCACCCACCCCTCCCTTCAGAATGGAAGATGAGGCGGCATGAGGAGCTGCTGACCTGACTGTTGGGGGGGTCAGGAGTGAGCAAATATAATCTTTTTTGTTTGACGCAGCAGCATTGGAGGCGGGACGGCTCTGGGGCACTCAGGGAAACTAAGTCCACCCCTCCCCCCCTCATGGTGGCTGTGGGTTCCAGGAATCGGACCTGAAACCCTCCGGTCAAAAAGATGCTTCCTTAACGCTAGGCCAAGACTTCTCCCTTGTTCTTATAATGTACCTTTTGATGCATAGTCCTAAAGCACATTCACTATGTATGATACTTGTACGGTTATGTAAGTGACAGCTAAACTAAATTCCACACAGGCAGAGTTTTCCATGGGACTGAGCACATGTCAGAATGAGACATCTGTTGTAATAGTGATTTGACTCCTGAATGAATGTAACTGCCTGTTACAAACCATCCGAGCCTGGGGTTATTTGCCAAGGAGGCAGCAGAGCTTTTTTTGCCAGTATTAACATTTACTTGGTAACAATATATAACCTTCATGTAATGTTCAAGTGACACTGCCCCCCTCCCCCAAAGCAAAAATAAATTATATTATCCTGAATATCCAGATTTTCTGGAATCTCTAATTTTGGTGACATGTATGGCAAGTGCCCTGACTCACAGTGAAGAAGCATTTGCTCAGGCTTCTTGCTAAATGTACACACGCACACAGGGTACTGTGCCTTCTGTTGCTTAGCAACCTGCTTGTTATCTGAGGGGAGAAAGGGAACATCAGTGAGGCACAGCTAGAATGCACCTACTGTGAATGAGGTAATTATTAGGGTGGTCTGTGAGACTGAGGTTTTGATAATGTCAAGATGCACAGCGCGCTCCTATAAGCTCAGCTTTCCATGACTGAAGCAAAGCCAGTGGCCTCACTTCTAATACAAAAGGTATTTCAGGAAACTCACATAAATATGCTTTTACATATTGGTGTACACAGTCCTCTCAAGGGGAATAAGGGGGGGGGGCACTATGCCCAGACATGGACTTTAACCCTTTAACTGCCAGCCACGTAATGTCTACATGCCTGACTTTCCCCCTTGCTAGCAGACAAGGTAAAAAAAAAGCCACTGCCGGGTGAAGGTGGGTGTACCAATATGGCGGCCTGTGCCGAGGGTGTAGGCAGGCCGCCACCCACCGGAAATGATGCGGCGGAGGCTGCGATCGCAGCCCTGAAGACAGGGGAGGAGGAGCGGAGGGCTGGGGACAACACGGGCCGTGACAGAGTGTACACCAAACAGTAAAGTGCATCAAACATGCCAGGCACCACAAGGGGGAGGAGAGGAACTCAGAAAACATGACTAATAAAAGCAGGATAGAAGCAGAGCCTGGCACTGAGCTGGAGTTAGGGAAGCAGCCCTCAAGTGTTGGCAATGAGAGCATCCCGGTTTGGGATGCCCGGGCCAAATTGAAGCATGTCATTAACAAGCCTCCCGGAGGGAGTGGGCTGCACAGGTTTGCCTTTGTACCTAAAGCTGGCCTCAGTGGCTCCTTCGCCGTCGCAGAAGACCCCAGTTCTTCCCCTGTGGAGTCTCCTCCCCTACTACAGAGGCCACCGAAGGAGAAGAGGGGACATCAAGGGGCTCCTGACCTTTTGGGGGGGATGAACATGAGAGCAGGCTCCCCGCCATCACCGCTGCCACCCTCCCCAGTCAGACAGGGGGACTTGCAGCATGTCAGTCCCACCCTCATGTCTTCCCCCGAGCCAAGTTCGACCCCTGCGGCTCCCTTAGTCTGGTCGGAAGAGTGGGACCCGGCCCCAAACCTAGCTTCCAGCCCGCTTTCGAGTCATCAACTACATGCAACTCTGTTTACTTCATTGACTATCGAAAATAGCATCCACCAAGAAACTATCTCGTTATTGAAGGGTCTGCCGACCAAAGCGGACATCGAAAATCTGATTGCAAGGTACAAAGTGGCGCATAAGAAAGAAATGGCAGTGGTCAAGAAGCAAGGTGAAGGTCGCCTCACTTGAGTCGAGGAAGATTGAAACGTCTTGCCGCATTCAGACCTTAGAGGAAAGATGTGACAGACAGGAAGCCCTGCTACAAACGCTTCAGCTTCAAATGGACGATATTGAGAATCGTAATCGGAGAAATAATTTGAGACCCATGGGCATCCCGGAGGGCTAACCGGGGAAAGATCTGAAGTAGATCGTCACATCCATTCTCAATAAAGTGCTGGACAGAGATCCGTCCACTCCAATCGAGCTGGATAGGGTACACAGGTCGCTGGGCCCGAGAAGCCAAGACCCGTCGAACCCCAGGGATGTAATCTGCAGGGTACATTTTTATACTCTGAAGGAAGAGATCGCGAGGAAGTGCTAGGAGCATGGCCCAATCGACTTCAGCGGTTCGTCGGTTAAAATTTTGCCAGACCTTTCAAGGCGAACCTTACAGATGAGGAGATCATTGAAGCCCTTGCTGAATGTCATAGTTGCGGTGGGAGCAGTATACCAGTGGGGGTTTCCTTTCCACCTGATAGTCAGGAAAGACGGAAATTCCCTTTTTGTTGAATTCCCAACTTAAGCTTCCAAACCTCTTCGCTTTCCTCCGGTGCGACTCTGTCCAGGTCCCGGACTGGCTGGTGCCTAATGTGCACATGTTGGCCCAACGCGACGAAGGAGCTGGGCGTAGGGGCCGGAGGAGTTACCGTGACTTGAAACGCATTGGGAGGTCCAGGCACCCGCCTGTGGCGGAACGTTGAGTTCCACTTTGGCTCTGAGTGATGTTGCCCCGGATTCTTAAGCTTACATGTGCGCCCTTGGTGAACATTCCTTGGCCTTCACCTGGCTTGACCCCATGGGGAGGAGGTGAAGGACGTAGTCAAGTGGCAAAATTAATGTTGCATCAACTGTGTTTGGGTTTCATTTAGGCTTGAAGTGTCCTTTGACGTATTTTACAGTGTGTTCTCTTTTGGGCGTTATTCTTCTAGTACTGCTAATGGTTAGTATGTGTTGGGCCCCTGGGCTCAGATTCAAGCTAGTTTGCTATGTTTTTTTCTTGTCTAAGTCACTGTTTATGACGATTTAAGTATTTAGGGGGTCTGGGGGTGGAGAATCCCAGCTTTTGGATGGCCCTAGCTAAAGTAGGGACACAGTACCCCCAATAGGCTGACCACGACGGGACTGGTTGCCCGTCTGATTTGGTCTTCCTTTATATCCGTGTAAGATACCTTTGTATGTTGTTCCGTTCTACCCCTTTTGGTCTTGTCCCTCTTTCTTTTCCTTTCCCCTTACTTACCCTATTTGGAGGAGCCCAGAAGCCCTCTTTACGGTCCTAGCTAGCCCATTGGGTGGCTATGGGGGTCTATCACTGGAGACTCTTAGCTTCAGAGCAAGTTCAGAGCGTGCTTAATGCCATGTCCGACTTAAAAGTAGTATCCCTCAATGTCAAGGGCCTTAACAGCCCGGAAAAGAAGTCCCTTGTCCTGAGAAATATTAAAGGGTTGAAGGCCAAGGCTGCCTTCCTGCATGAGACCCACTTTAGGGCTAGCAATCCCCCATCTTTCAGTAATAGAGCATACCCAAGGGCATTTTGCTGGAGGCGGCCCTCCCCTGGGAATTAATGGATTTCAAGACAGACGGTGGCGTGAGATGGATCTTCCTTTAGGGGAGGATCACTGCCTGTGTTTATACATTTGTCAACACACCTTTCTTGAACTAGTATTAGAAGAGCTTGCCTTCTTTAAAGAGGGGGAGTTGATCATAGGAGGGGAGTTCAACGTGGCACTGGACCCACTCCTTGACACTTCAAAGGGGAGTCCTCATGAATCCTTTGCCAGTTTGAAACTGCTTAAAAGAGGTTAGCTCTCCACTAACTGGTAGACCCTTGGAGAATACTCCACCCGAGTGATCGGGACTACACCTTTTTCTCTATGCCACATGGGTCGTACTCTAGAATTTACCTTTTCCTGATCCCACATTCTTCCTTGTCCCGGATCGTTGACGCGACCATTGGCAACATCACGGTCTCGGATCATGCCCCTGTTGCACTCCCTGTTTCCCTGCCCCATCCGATCCCAAGGTGCTGGTCCTGGAGGCTAAATGCCTCCTTGCTTGATGACCAAAGTGTATTAGCCAAGGTCCAGAAGCTAAACACCTCCAGTGAGATTGGCCCTGGGGTCCTGTGGGAGACCCACAAATGTTTTATTAGGGGAACCTTTATTAAGCTGGGGTCCAGAATCAAGAAGGAGAGGGCGGAACTTACCTTGAAACTCCTCAGTGAGATTGGGAAATTAGAAAAGCTTCACAAAAAGTCACTGGCGGCTGCACATCTTGCGGTGTTGACCTCCCTTCGGGAAAAGTTGAAAACTCATTGTTGTGATAAAATAAAGGCCCAATTAGTCAAATGTAAAAAAGTTTTCTACGAGTCTGGGGATAAGTGCGTCAGGCTGCTAGAGAAAGCCTTACAGGCAGAAAGGGTTAGGACATACATCCCCAAGATCTTCAATGCATAGGGCCGATTGGTTCACCTATCTAGGGACATCGCTACAGCCTTCCGCAATTTTTATGAGTCATTGTACCCAGTACTCAGTAGTGGGAGAAACAAGAGCTATGCATAACCCAGTACTTGAGAGAGTCAGGCATGCCTAAACTCCCCAGGGAGGTTTTGAGAGAGCTGGAGGAACCCATTTCGCTCCGAATTAAAACTTTTCGCAAAAATTTTAGCCTCCAAGATCGCACCTCATCTGCACCATATCATAGGTCTTGATCAGGTAGGGTTCATGCCGCATAGAGAGGCCAGGGACAACACAGTAAAGGTGTTGAACCTGATCCACATAGCCGAGCGGAAGAACCTCCCTGCTTCTCGCCACCGACGCCGAAAAGGCGTTCGACCGTGTAAATTGGCAATTCATGCACGCCACATTGAGGCACATTGGCCTTGGGCCCAATGCGTTAAGCTGGATCGCTAGTCTCTACAGCTCGGCATCGGTGAAGGTTAACGGGGTCCTTTCAAGATTGCTAACAGGACCAGGCAGGGATGCCCACTCTCCCCGCTGATTACCCTCGAACCCTTCCTGTGCAGGGTCCGTCGGAACCGGGATATCAAAGGGTTGGTGGGCCCCACGAACTATTATAAAGTAGCTGCCTATGCAGATGCTCTAATCTTTAGTCTGTCGGGGCCAGAAACATCACTGCCTAATCTGATGGAGGAATTGAGGCGTTACGGAGAGCTCTCAGGCTACAAAATTAATTTCCAAAAGTCTGAGGCTCTAAATGTAAACTTCCTTCCCAAAAGGTTCCATAATATCCAGAACTCGTTCCCTTTCAAATGGGCCAGGGACAGCGTAACATACCTCGGGACCAGAATCGGAGCAATTTAAAGAGCATTTTCTCACTTAATTTTCCCCCCCTTTTAAAAAAGTTTGAAGAGGAGATTTCCAGGTGGTCCATGGGTAAGATATCCTGGTTCGGCTGCTGTAACGCCCTAAAGATGAATTTTCTCCCACGTTTGCTTTATCTAATGCAGGCCCTACCGGGGGCAATGCCACAGACCTTTATGCAAAAGGTTAGAGCTCTTTTTGTCAGATTTGTATGGAGAGGGAGGAAGCCGAGGCTTAGTAGGAATATTATGAGAGATAAAGAGCACAGAGGTCTTGGTTTCCCTGACCCGGTTCTATACCACGCGGCGGTTCACTTGAATAGGACTATAGATTGGTGCATTCATGGGAAGTACAAACAGTGGGTGAGTCTCGAGCAGGAGTTCTCGGATTTCCCAGTGGCCGGTGTCTTGTGGCTTACGTGCAAAGATACCCCGCGGGCAATGAAACACCCCACTTTGGGCACTTCGTTAAGGGTTGGCAGGCAATACATTGGCCTCCCGACCTCTCCCCCTACCCCTCCCCATTGTTCCCAATTCTAGGAAACCCTCGCTTCCCTCCTAGTTACGAGGGCCGTATCTCAAAGATGTGGCGGGGAGATGGGAATTACAGGGTAAGGCATTTCTGGGCGAGCGATTGGTGGGTGAATGTGGACAGTTTGGCAGGATCTAGGGGCCTCCCGGCCTGAACAGGGTGGCAGCGTATGCCGCTTCTCCATTTCCTCTTTTTGCTCCGGCAGTTCGCTGAAGGGCAAAGAAAACTTCTTTTGAAGAGCTGTGCTTAAGCAGACACACAGAGAAACACACGCTCTCATTTGTATATATAACATATATATAACAAAACTTTGATTGCTCCCCCAGAGGGAGACATCCGACGAAATGGGAGGAGGACCTGGGAATCACGTTCTCACCTAAGCAGGGTAAAAAAAATCCTGGCGATGCCACATAAGACGGCAGTCTGTACCAGATTTCAGGAGTGCAGCTATAAAGTCCTGACCAGATGGTACAGGGTGCTGGCCCTTCTCAACAAATGGTTCCTGGGTACTCCTGCCGATTGCTGGAGGTGTGAAGCAGCAATGGGTGACTTATTGCATATCATTTGGTCCTGCCCTAAGCTTAAACCTTACTGGGATACTGTTAGGGGAGTTGCGGGGAGATTGGTTGATATGAATATCCCTGACGATACAGCCCTGTGCCTCCTCCACTCGACGAAAATCCCAACTAAAAGATACAGGAAGTCCATGCTTTGCCACTTACTAAATGCAGCAAAAGCATGTATTCCCCAAATGTGGAAAAGGGCCGAGCCACAATAGCCATGTGGGTTTCGAAGGTCAATGAAATTATGCGGTACGAGAGCCTGATCCTTGCTAAGGACAACAGACAGGAAAGTTTCACTTGTATATGGTATAGATGGATAGAGTTCTCCAAATCTGATGAATGTAAAATGCTGCTCGGGAAAGTCTGACTCTTCCAACCTCCCCCCCACCCTTCCCCTCCCTCCCGCACCCCTCTCCTTCCTCACCCCTCTTCTTCCTCCCCTCCTCTAGTTTGTGCTCCCCCCTGTTGAAGTGGCATTAACACTTGGATGGTTTACTGATTAGTTCTAATTTTGCGGTCAAAATTAAGGTTTGCCTTAAGGTTTGTCCAAGTTATTGTGCATTCTGTATAATCACCAGCAGGTGTCACTGTTTCTTTTCCTCTGTGATGCCGTGTTGTCTGTTTTCTAGATATGGATAAAAATTTATATAAATAAAAAAATAAAAAAAAAGCCACCTAACCCTTTTTGATCCGTCCGGGTCTCCTCCTTACTCGGAGCCGACAATTGGAGGTGACTAAAGAGAAAAACATTTTTTTACTAAAGTCATTTTTACTGTGTCTGTGTTTTTTTTTTTGCTGCTAATCCTTTGTGTACTTGTAAGGGGTCCATGAGATCCCTATACCAGTTCACAAGGCTTTGGGTCTGGCAAGTCACCTGCGGCTAGCGGGTGACTTGGTATTAACCCCCAGCCCCCAAATGACAAACAAGACATTTCATGTTAAAGCCCAGACTCTGCTGAAAAAAATATATAATTTATATAATGATATAAAAAGAGCAAATAGTGCAAAATGGTCTGGCAACAAAGGGTGACAAAATCTCCAGCTAGGCTGGCAGTTAAAGGCTTAAATCAGCCCCCCAGGAAATGTGAAAGATGCTTAGGAAGCCAAAATCAGGCATTTGGCTCTTTATGATGCGAGACAATAGCTACACACTGCAATGAGGCATCTTTCCTATAGGAGGAGGGAGCCAGGAAGGGTGCAGGCCTGCTTTAATGACTTTACAAGCTTTTTTTTTATATCTAATTTGTGAAACAAAATGTTGCCCTTTAACCTTCTCTCTTCCCCCTCCCTTCCCTATTTTCTCCAGGTGGACCATCTAGAAAGACTACAATGGCTGACCATGTTGTTATCTCTCCAGATACCAAGAAAGAAGGTGATGACGTCAAAGCAAGGGCTACATGGGTCTCTACAACTACAAACCCCCACCCAGCACTGAAGCCCGCACATCTCCCATCTCACCCCTCTATACATGAGAGTCAAACTGCTTTCCATACCCATCATACAGCTTATAAATCTAAGAAGCCATATTCATGTTCTGAATGTGGAAAATGCTTTTCTAAGAAATCACATCTTATCAAACATGGAAGAGTTCATACAGGAGAGAAGCCATATTCATGTTCTGAATTTGGGAATTGTTTTTCTGATAAATCAGCCCTTATAAGTCATGAAAGAGTTCATACGGGGGAGAAGCCATATTCATGTTCTGAATGTGGGAAGTGTTTTTCTCATAAATCAGCCCTTATCAGACATGAAAGAGTTCATATAGGGGAGAAGCTGTATTCATGTTCTGAATGTGGGAAATATTTTTCACGGAAATCACATCTTATCACACATGAAAGAGTTCATACAGGGGAGAAGCCATATACATGTTCTGAATGTGGGAAATGTTTTTCTAATGAATCAGCCCTTATCAGTCATGACATAGTTCATACAGGAAAGAAGCCATATTCATGTTCTGAATGTGGGAAGTGTTTTTCTCATAAATCAGCCCTTATCAGACATGAAAGAGTTCATATAGGGGAGAAGCTGTATTCATGTTCTGAATGTGGGAAATGTTTTTCTGATGAATCAGCCCTTATCAGTCATGAAAGAGTTCATACAGGAGAGAAGCCATATTCATGTTCTGAATGTGGGAAGTGTTTTTCTCATAAATCAGCCCTTATCACACATGGAAGAGTTCATACAGGGGAGAAGCCATATTCATGTCCTGAATGTGGAAAATGCTTTTCTAAGAAATCACATCTTATCACACATGAAAGAGTTCATACAGGAGAGAAGCCATATTCATGTTCTGAATGTGGGAAGTGTTTTTCTCAAAAATCAGCCCTTATCAGACATGAAAGAGTTCATATAGGGGAGAAGCTGTATTCATGTTCTGAATGTGGGAAATGTCTTTCTGATGAATCAGCCCTTATCAGTCATGAAAGAGTTCATACGGGGGAGAAGCCATATTCATGTTCTGAATGTGGGAAGGGTTTTTCTCATAAATCAGCCCTTATCACACATGAAAGAGTTCATTCAGGAGAGAAGCCATATTCATGTTCTGAATGTGGGAAGTGTTTTTCTCAAAAATCAGCCCTTATCAGACATGAAAGAGTTCATATTGGGGAGAAGCTGTATTCATGTTCTGAATGTGGGAAATGTTTTTCTGATAAATCAGCCCTTATCAGTCATGAAAGAGTTCATACGGGGGAGAAGCCATATTCATGTTCTGAATGTGGGAAGGGTTTTTCTCATAAATCAGCCCTTATCACACATGAAAGAGTTCATACAGGAGAGAAGCCATATTCATGTTCTGAATGTGGGAAATGTTTTTCTGATAAATCAGCCCTTATCAGTCATGAAAGATTTCATACAGGGGAGAAGCCATATTCATGTTCTGAATGTGGGAAGTGTTTTTCTCATAAATCAGCCCTTATCAGACATGGAAGAGTTCATATAGGTGAGAAGTAGGGATGAGCGAACCGGTTCGGACGAACCGGAATTCGCTCCGAATTTCAGGGAAAATTCGATTCGGCACGAACCCGAATTTTGTTTGGTTCGTGCCGATCGAATTTTCCCTGAAATAAAAAAAAAAAAAATGCCGGCATGGTGGGAGCGGGCAGGCCGGCTACGCTGTCAGCGGGCGGCGGAAGCCGGCCCGCTGACAGCACAACCGGCCTGCCCGCTCCCACCATGCCGGCATTTGTTTAAAAAGCAAACACTTACCTGCATGGTTGGAGCGTGGAGGCCGGCGTCGCTCTCAGGCGCCCTCTGATGACGCGCCCTCTGATGACAGCTGAGAGCGGCGCCGGCCTCCATGCTCCGGTGCCCGCTGACAGCGTAGCCGGCCTGCCCACTCCCACCATGCCAGGCATTTTTGCTTAAAACAAAATGCCGGCATGGTGGGAGTGGGCAGGCCGGCTACGCTGTCAGCCTCCCACCATGCTGGCATTTTTTTTTTCAGATGAGCGATTCGTGAAAGTTCGATTCGGGCAAACCCGAATTTCTTGGGGAAATTCGGCGAATCGCCCGAATCGAACTTTCAAGAAGTTCGCTCATCTCTAGTGAGAAGCTGTATTCATGTTCTGAATGTGGGAAATATTTTTCACGGAAATCACATCTTATCACACATGGAAGATTTCATACAGGAGAGAAGCCATATTCATGTTCTGAATGTGGGAAATGTTTTTCTGATAAATCAGGCCTTTTAAGTCATGAAAGAGTTCATACAGGAAAGAAGCCATATTCATGTTCTTTCTCATAAATCAGCCCTTATCACACATGGAAAAGTTCATACAGGGGAGAAGCCATTCATGTTCTGAATGTGGAAAATGCTTTTCTAAGAAATCACATCTTATTACACATGGAAGAGTTCATACAGGAGAGAAGCCATATTCATGTTCTGAATGTGGGAAATGTTCTTCTGATGAATCATCCCTTATCACACATGAACAGGCTCATGCAGGAGAGAAGCCATAACAACATTCTGAATGTGGGAAATATTATCCTAGTACATCAGACCTTATCAGACATGATTTAACCCTTTAACTGCCAGCCTACCTTGAGATTTTGTCACCCTTTGTGGCCAGATTATTTTGCCCTATTTTGCGCTCCCCATGTTCAACTGTGATTTTTGAAGGGATTTCCAGGGATTTCCCAGGAAAGTGATATATTGTTTTTTTCAGCGGAGCCTGGTCTTTAACATGAAATGTCTTGTTTGTCATTTTCTAAGTGTATTCTCAATATTTTTGGGTGAAAATTGTGCAAAAAAATTAAAAAAAAACGATTTTTTACAATTTGTAGTGTTTTTTTGTAATAAAAAATGTAAGTTTGTCAATAAAATCTTATTGCATGTGAAACCCCAATTTCTCCCGGTTACAGCGTTACCACATATGTATAGGTAGACACCCTTTCCTGCCCAGGAGACTCCCCCAAACTGAAACAACGCTTTAGGAGATTTTCAGATAAAATACAACTATGCTACGCGCTAAGCGCACCTTGCAGTTTTTCAAGAAAAACAACCCTTTACATTTGAAATACCCCCCACAAACTATATATTCCCTAGAAGTACACACCTCAAGCTTTCTAGGCGTACCAGGCTTGTTGACATGGGTTTTCTGAAAGTAATCCCTCAATGTATTCTTTGGTTGCACAGGGTTTCCCTAAAAATGAATAAAAAAGCAGAATCAAAACCACATTTTCCTAAAAAAACCTATATGCAAACCAGAAAAAAACATCCCCCAAACAGAACGATACCCAACATGCGTAGGTTCTGTCAAGGAAAGAGTTGCCAAACACACCAAAGTAAAGCATGCACATAACGGTAATTTTACTTCAGATTTTCAGCTCTGCAGACAAAGTGCGCACCTTGTGCTTTTTCTACCAAACCGACCTTTTACATTTGGAATATCCCCCATAAACCATATATTCCCTGAAGCTTTCTAAGCGTACCCAGCTTGTTGTAGTGGGCTCATCTTTCTGGAAGTAATATCTCGAAGAATTCTTAGGTTGCACAGGGTTTCACAAAAAAATGTATAAAAAAGCAGAATAAAAAACACCTTTTCCTAAAATATCAATATGCAAATAAGAAAAAATAAGCTAAATCTGAAAGCGCAAGCTTCCCCGAGCAGAACAATACCCAACATGCATAGGTACCTGTAACCTTTTGACTGCCAGTCTACTTGAGATTTTGTCACCCTCTCCTGACAGGATATTTTTCACCATTTTGCGTAATGTTTAACTGTGATTTTTGCAGGAATTTCCAAGAAAATTGCACATTTTTTTTTTGTGGCTGAGTTTAGGCTTTAACATGAAATGTCTTGTTTGTATTTTTTCTACTTTTTTAAATAAATAAAAAAATATATATTTTTTAAATTGTCTCCTTTATTTTAAACAAAAACATTTATTTTATTAAAGAAAACCATATTGCATGTGAAAGCCCCATTTCTCCCGATTACAATGATACCACATATGTATCGGTAGCCCCCCGTTCCTGTCCAGGTGATCCCATAAACTGAAAAGAGCACTTTATAACATTTACAAATAAAATACAACTACTATCCACATAATAAAGGGTTAAATAAAAAAAAATGGTGTGGGGTCCCCATTCACAGGGGGGGGACACCATTTCTTGGGGGGATTTTAATGTTTTTTTGGGAGGCAGGTAATGGGGGTTCTCTGGGTTAATGGCAAGTCACCCACTAGCCGCAGGTGACTTGCCAGACCCCCGAGCCCTGTGAACTGGTATAGGGGTCACATGGACCCCTTACCAGTTCACAAAGGGTTAAAAGTTTAAAAAAAAAAAACTTTATTAAAAAAAATATTTTTTTAATTATTTTTTTAATACTTACCTCCCATCCATCCCTGTGTCCCACGCTGATCACTTAGGCTTCTGCTCTCCTGCTGCTGCTGGAAGCCTTTTAACCCCTACTGGGTTACAGGTAACAAAGGGTTAATTAAAAAAAAAGTGACATAGGGTCCCCCCTCGAAGGGGGACCCCATTTTATTTTTTGGATTTTTAAGGGTTAAAACCCTTAAAAATCCCAAAAAAAAAATGGCGTGAGGTCCCCCCTACCCAGCATAACCAGCCTGTGACCAGCTATGGGGGCTTGTAGAACAGGGCGCAGGGGCCAGCTTTTGTGGACCCTGGCCCTGCCGGCTACAAGCCGTCATAGCCTAGGGCCACGGCTCTTCTGCACCCCCTGGGCTTTGGGGAGGCAGGTAATTTGCCAGACCCCCGAGCCTTGTGAACTGGTATAGTGGTCACATGGACCCCTTACCAGTTCACAAAGGGTTAAAAGTTAAAGAAGACACACTTTTTAAAAAATATCTTTATTAAAAAAAAATGTTTTTTAATATTTTTTTTAATACCTCCCATCCATCCCTGTGTCCCACGCTGATCTTAGGCTTCTGCTCTCCTGCTGGAAGCCTTTTATACCTATTGGGCTACAGGTAACAAAGGGTTAATTAAAAAAAAAATGACATAGGGTCCCCCCTCGAAGGGAGGGGGACCCCATTTTTTGGGGGATTTTTAAGGGTTAAAACCCTTAAAAAAAAAATGGCGTGAGGTCCCCCCTACCCAGCGTAACCAGCCTGTGACCAGCTATGGGGGCTTGTAGAACAGGGCACAGGGGCCAGCTTTAGTGGCCCCTGGCCCTGCGGCTACAAGCCGTCATAGCCTAGTGCCATGGATCTTCTGCCCCCCCCCTGGGCTTTGGGGAGGCAGGTAATTTGGGGGGCCAGGGGTTAATGGCAAGTCACCCGCCAGCCGCAGGTGACTTGCCAGACCCCCAAGCCCTGTGAACTGGTATAGGGGTCACATGGACCCCTTACCAGTTCACAAAGGGTTAAAGTAAAAAAAAAAGACAGACACTTTTTTTTAAATACTTTATTAAGTAACATTTTTTACTTTACTCACCTCCGATCTTCATCTCCTGTGTCCCGCATCGATCTGCTGTCAGTGACGGCTGGGCAGAGGAGGAGGGAGGCAGGCGATTAGAGGATCGCCTACCTCCCTCCTCCTCTGTCCAGCCGTCACTGGCATCTGACAGCTGAACCGCCGGGTGCCCCGATGACACCCGGCGGTGACGCCCCGGGGCCAGAATCCAAGATGGCGGCCGCCATCGGAAGACGCAGCTGAGGGAGGAGGGCTGTTATGCCCCCTCCAGAAGACAGAAGAGCGGGGGGGGGGATCGGAGCCCCCCCCCCGTGAAGAGGAGAGCCGGCGGGGACAAAGGTAGGTAACTGTCATTTTTTTTTTTTTTTTAACAGGAAACCGGGCGGCTGCTGAAACGGGGGGGGCACCCTATTTCGGGCCCTCCCCTGCAGCCGAAGGAGCCCCGATGGGCGATCGGAGCCCCTCTGGCTGAAGAGGAGACCCGGCCGGATCGAACGAGGGGTCAGGTAAGTGTCTTTTATTTTTACTTTTTTTTTATTCCAGGGGAAAGTCAGGCATATAAATTTTACGTGGCTGGCGTTTAACTGTTGGAGAGGCAGCCACGTAAAATTTACGTGGCTGGCAATAGAAGGGTTAAGGGTTCAGACAATGAAGAATCTGTGATCATGCTGTAAACGTCTGAAATATTTTACCTGTATCTAATAGTTTTGTACACATCAGACTGGTTAATTATCATATTGGTATAATGTAAATATAGGAAATATTCTACTATAAATGATTCTGTCAACAATAAGATCCCATTCTTCATCAGCGGTGGTTCTGAGTCTTTATAAAGTATATTCTTTAATATAGACACTAATGGCAGATGGTCCTTAAATGAGAGTCATATAGACCAAATGTTCTATGTAAGTGAGTAAGAGGAGGAAATAAAAAACAAAAGCTGAATTCAAATATACTGGATAAGAGACTTGTTGGAATACGATATGTGATTTCAATTTTGAATGACAAATCTTGTATATTATATATAGAGCTAATTTATTATGTGACTTATGAAGCAAATGTAAAAGAAAAGTCAACTCAGCTTACTGGAACTCCCATGCTGCTGATTGCAGGAGGATAATCAGATGCAGTGTACAGTAGGCCCTCTTAATTAGTCCTTACCAGCCTTTATGCCCTATGGAACTTGTCTTGTTCTCAGCACTGGGCCCTTGCTATAACTGGAATAGTACCAAGCAACTGTGGTGCCCAATTTTAATTTATAATTACAGACCTGTAAGCTTAACATCCATTGTGGAGAAATAGCTTGAGGGACTCCTAAGGGACTACATACAGGATTAAGTGACTATGCATAATATTCATAATAATATACTATTATTATGCATATTCATGCATAATATACATAATAAAGTGACAGCCAGCACAGTTTTACTAAGGGCAGATGCTGCCAGATTAACCTGATTGGCTTCTATGAAGAGGTGAGTAGAAGCCTGGGCAGAGAAGCGGCTGTAGATATAGTTTTTCTGGATTGTGTAAAAATCATTTGACACTGTCTCTCAGACGCTTTTTGGGGAAATTGAGGTCTTCAGGATTGAAAACTGGCTGAAGGATCGTGTGCAAAGAGTTGTGGTTAATGATACCCAACCTGAATGGCTCCCAGGTGTAAGCGGTGTACCCCAGGGTTCAGTGCTGGGCCCTCTACTACAGATTATGCCATAAGCCATCTACTGCCTTTATCACTGGAACTTTTGCACAGTAAATTACTGTTTGTGGATTTCAGTTTGCATTTAACACAATTGTCTCATCTAAACTCAAGCTAATGAACCAATGATAAAGTACCATTGTATCTCGAAGTTCCTCACAGGAAGACTGCAGGCGGTAAGGGTAGAGAATCTCATCTCTTCCACTCTTGCTCTCAAACACTGCCCTGCCCCCAAGGGTGTGTCTTAGGTCCATTACTATACTCACTGTATAAATAAGACTCCGCATCCTCTTTTAGCTCTACTGAGATCATTAAGTTTGCAGAAGATCCTGTCATGAATGGTATGATCAAAAACAATGATGAGAAGACCTATCTGGTGGAGATTCAAAGTTTTGATTACTGCTACCAAGAGAACGGCCTCCACCTCGTGTTACTAGAGCAAAGGAGATGGTTGTAGACTTTAAACTGATCAATGATAACCTTATATTTGATTTTACACTCTCCCTTGGGGCATCTCAGTTTGGGATCCTTCTACAGTTAAGGAGAATCAAAACCATGCATTAAAACCTATAAGACGGGAGCAGGAACGAGCTGCATGCTTCAGTAAATCTTGTCTCCTATTGGATGAGCTGTGGTTTCCGTTCATGTGTGTAGCTATTAACTGTCTCCCAAAAGACATAGCTCTGCTAGATAAAAGTCAGTATTTCTAATGTAGTGGGGGGGTAGATTAGGTTACTTTAGTGTCACTTTAACCAGGACCCATCCGGACACTGACCTAGTTGTAAGGGATATTATAGGATTGCCAGGAAGAGGAGGCCTTGGAGGATGCGGGCATCGATCCCGCTGCCTCTCGCATGCAAAGCGAGCGTTCTACCATTTGAGCTAATCCCCCACCACTATTATAGGTAACAAGAAAAGTGCTGATCGGTAATGATCATTGAGCTCCTTCGGAAAGGGAAATACAATTGATTTTGAATATTGTGTGTTTTGTATGCAACAGACAAGTAAATGAACACAAAGATGCAGGAATACATCAGGAGGGAGAGCCCTGCCCTTGTGAGCTTACTATATAAGGAGGGGGTGAGACAAGTCACAAGGGTCACAAAGGGTATTTACTAACCAGGTGCCCAGTGTTCTGAGGAATGATAAGACTGTTAGATGGGTGGGTTAGGTCAGATGATAGGCTCTGTTAAATAGGTGGCTTGTAATGGTGCTTTTGAAGGTTTTAAGGTAATGGGGGAGTGACATTGTATAAAGAAGGGCATTCCAGAGGAGTGGAGCGGCACACATGAAGTCCTGAACTTGAGATTGGGAGGAAGTGATCAAGATGGAGGACAGAAGGAGGTCATGAGCAGAGCAGAGACTGCGCCTGGGTTGGTATTTTTGGACTAGTGATGAAATGTACGAGGATGCAGAAGAGCTTCTTTCTGGAGGCCATCTGGTCACTTAAGACTTTATCTTGGGTGGAGCATAAGAAGTCCCTTATCCATGCATGCTTTCTTACATAGTGTATAGTACCTACTGTATAATAGTATAGTGACTTTATATTTGATCCTTTGGTTGATCTCTTGTTGGGGATTTTTCTCTTCCATTTTACTTCAGGACATCAGGATAATTCAGTAACGATAGGGTTAACCTCTTGACCGAAGGGTGTTGAGTGCAAGACAAAGCCTACATCTTTCCGGCTGAATTCCTCCACTCCAGTTTTCTTTCTTCCAGTCGGACTGGACTGCAGGGCTCTATGTGGAATCCTCTCCCATTTATTTTTTGTTATTAAGATTAAACCTTGGAAGCGGGGGCAAGACCCTGTCTGTCTTCCTATGTCCCTTATGCTCCTCTAATCTGGATGGACCCACTATGCCTCCTCAGCTAAACTGGATCTGGATCTGGATGGTAAGGGTAAGCGCCAGGCTCCTGGGGCACGTTGGGGTGTCATTGGGACCCTTGGCTTAAGTCTTTCATTAAAAAGCAAATCAGCCGCAGGTTTTTGTCTGGTGAGCCTGATGGGGGGTGACCAAAGAAATTATTTTCTTTTATTGCTCTTTCCCACATGTTTAATGTGTAATTTACTGGTTGTAAATTCAAAATTTGCACACCTTTAAGGGGAGGCGCTAAGGCAGCAGCGAGGAACAGAGGGTCTCATTGTTTTTTCCCAGCCGCCTTCAATGAAACATTTTCGGCTAGACTAAGTGCCTTGCCCCGCCGGTTCTTCTCTGGGTCACAGTGTGTTTTTTAGGCCAGAGACATGGAACAATTTATGGCTAGGCATGGGGAGAGCACAGCTGACGCCACCACTTTGCTACCCGCTGCCTCTGGAACGATTCCGATTAGGCGGAGAGCCGAGCACCGCTGATGCTGCTGCTTTGCTACCCGCTGCCTCTGGAGTGATTTTGGTTGATTTATTTTTGATCTGCCTCTGGAGTGATTTTATTTTCTATTTGTTTCATAATGGGGGGAAAGGGCAGGCAATATGATGTGTGGTCACCCCCTAAGATCTCGGAGTAGTGGCTCTCGAGAACTGTTATATACTCAGATTCCTAGGGATGTAGAATAGTATTTTTTCACCATGACGGAGGCATCTGGGGTAATCGGATCAGGTCCTTAACAGAACTTAACAGTTTGCATGGCACTGGACAAATATAGCGTGGTGTGCAGGGATTTTGCTATAGTAGTAAATATGGAAGACAGTTGTCTCCTCCCTTCAAGGCTGACCCCTGTCGCCAGGGCCCTCTGAGCCCTAAGGCCCCTCGGCAGCCCTCAAGTGTACCTAAACCTTCAGTGGGTCATTCAAGTAGTATTGGCTACTAAGAAGGTTATAATGGAAGCATGTCTGAGTTTTTGAGGAGGATATGCTGGTTACCATGGTCTCCCTCTGAGTCTTAAAACTCTGTCGGCAGCCCTCAAGGGGTTCTAAACCTTTAGAGAATCGTCCAAGAAGTATTGGCTACTAAGAAGGTCTTTAAGAAATTATTCCCCTGAGGTTGAAGAGGGTATTGTGTCTGCCATAGTCTCCCAGGAAGAGTTTTCTGTTGGGGTGGATCCATCCAGTGAAGTCTCTAATTTCAGAGTCGTCTTCACAAGGGGCTCTCAGTTAAGGAGAAGATGGATTCCTCCATTCTGGAGGTTGTTGCGGCGCATACACATTTTTCTAATATGATTCATAGGTAATAGCAGAAGCCAGACAGTCTTCTGTCCATTTCTAAAGGACTAAATACTTTGTATCCTCTTTCTCCAGTTCAGATTAAATTATGGCCCCACCCTCCTATGGTGGAGGCTCTGGTAATAGGTCTTTTTTAAGACTTTGGTTATGCCATCCTCTGATATTGCTTCTTCAAAGGATTTAGCGGAGAAGCGCGTGGATCAGGTGGTACATCATTGGCCGGCATGTGCTTCATCTATAGCATCTACAACAGGTAAGTGATCTTGGCTTTGGATGATTTGATCAGGTTAAGTGCCAGAGGCCTAGCTGTGGCAGTAGATTTAAGGCATGCCTTATGGCTTAAGCAATGGCCAGTTGATGCGGCCTCTAAAAAGAAGCTGACGGGTTTCCCTTTTGGGGGGGGCGTCTGTTGCCCTTGTTTGTTTGACATGGTAAGTAGGCTTCTGGTGGTAAATCTACTAATCTGTCACAGAAGCTGAAGTCTAACACTGATCTCTGTAGGACCTTGGATCCTCTAATTATTTTCATGGGGGTAGAGGTTCGGCCTTTTCGGAATACCATAGAGAGTCCCAGATTAAGGCAAGAGGTGTCTGGCGGAATAAAGCCAGACCCCCTTCAAAGCCTGCTCAGCTTCTGCATTTTGCACACAGTTGGAGGCTCCATGTAACAGATTTTTGGATATAGGAAGTTGTTTCCTCAGGTTATTTGTTTGAATAGGAGCCAGACGACCTCAGAGATTCTTTGTTAGGGGTATCCCGAACTCCGCAGAAAGAAGCAATGAGATCGGCCGTATCTCGCCTTTTAGAGATTGGAGTCATTGTTCCACAGTGACTTGTAGAATCTTCAGGTCGACCTTATGGCAAGGTAGGTGCCCATTGGCACTAATGGTGTCTTCTGTAGAGCCGGTACCCTTTGTCCTGTTGGCACTATTGTTGAATTGGAACAGAACAGTGGATACCCTAGGCCATCATATCCATTTGACAGTTACTGAACAGGTTGCTCAAGTCCCATTTTCTGATAGAATGTCCGTTTCCCACAGCCGATTGGTCTGCCTCTGGCAATTAGCAACATACACGATTGCTGCATCACATCCCACTGCCACACTCTCTCCATTCACTACAATGGGGGGGGTTGTTTTAGGGTCTGCCATGCCCCTTTCATTGCAATGAATGGACAGAGCCTGGCTGCACCCCTGTGATTAATTGCAGGGGCGTGATTCCAGCAGTGACTGGAATTGCGGTCCTGTAATCAGGTGAGTAGCTGATCTCTAGAGATTCTTTTGACATAGTTAAGGCTTCCCATACCCAAAGTTTTGGTAGTTCATTGTTTGTTCCCCATCGGGCATCTGTACTGCTTGTTACCACTGGGAGTAGGACGGGCACAGTCAGTGTATATAGCTGCCAGGAGGACCTTTAGCTTTTTATGCTTCTAATCTTCGCCTATTGCACTAGAGTGTATGGGTGCCCTGGAGTAGAGGGAGAACAAAATTTACAGGTGAGTCCAAAAATGATGTTTTTCTGTCTCAAACCCCCTTTGGCACCACAGTTTTCAGTCACTGGTTTTGACAGCATGGCTATTAAAGCCAATTTGCTAGAGGAGGCGGGGCTCCAGCTGTGGTCTGAACACTGCTGTGTGCCTGGAAGGCCTCCCCTTCTAAGGTCTATCAGAGATACGGAAAGGCCTAAATCAGATCATATGATTATGCTGTGTAACGTCTACTATAGTATATAGAAAAAAAGACCGCACTCTATCCCCTCGATTCAAAGAGCAAAAGTTAATTGATTTCGTATCGAGAATCGTAAGTTTGGGTGGGTGTTAGTCATTTTTTCCTGTTTTTTTGGCCATTTACGACTCGCACGAGCCTACGTACGAATGCGTATATGCTCTTACGATCAGCGGAAGTCCGTTCCTAAATTTTAGGATCAAAACGTAAAACTTAGGATCCAAACGTAAAACTTAGGATCAAATCCTAAAACTTACGATCAAAACGTAAAACTTAGGTTAATTGGATGTGTTTAGGTGTGATTCAGAGAAACCTCTAAACGCGTTTTAAAAGAAAGCCACAGCCGACACCTTTTAGCAGCCGGATTGCTGTTCGTGAACAGGTTTTTTGGCTAAGTGGAGGAGTCTGCGCGTCTTGTGCTCCAATGAACTGCATGTATCAGCATGGCCGAGGCCATAAATTGTATGGCAATGCATACCTGATTCATGTATGCCTTATAAAAGCATTTTAATGTGGACCTTAATTAGTCCTTTGCATGTAAACCTTTATTTGGCAATATATTTGCGTTAATTAAAGAAACTTATGTCCTTTGTTATTTATTTTAAAATTGAGGTACTAGAATAATATTTTTAGATTGCATTTATTGGTGTAGTTGTTTACCTTTGCTTTATTTAATTATTTAAGCACATCTTTGGTCAGATGCATCACACTTACTGAGGAGAGGAGAGCGGGATAAAGTGCAGGATGTGGGTTACTGCTGTATTTTGCACAGACACAGCAGAGGTGGGGGCATGGAAAGGTCAGAAATCAAAGAATCCAGAGCAACACAGTCACAAGGCCCTTTCTGTTTGCAGGCTGCCCGATAATACCTGAGCCGCCATCTTGGCTGTTTCTAGGCTCATAACATGCAGAAGTTGCTGGGTGTTTTTTAAGATTTGTGAGCAATCTGTATGTAGAGGGTGTGGGTAACCACACTAAAAATTTAAAGTTGTACCATTTGAAGCATAAATATTAAAATTAAATCCACAAGTAAAAAATGCAAGTTAACTAAAAATTAAACAAAGTAAGATTTACTTATGCAAATGCATTCATTAATGGTTGGTTACTACAAAATGAATGAAATAAAGAAAAATAAAAGACCAAATATTTAGAATGCACTTTAATGAGGTAAGTTTGTAGTGCGGAGCCGCAAGATCAGAAGGATTTACGTCCAGACAAAAAAGGAAAAAGGGCAAAACCAATGTTGCAACCTGAGAAATGAAACGGAAAATTCAGGATGGAAACTGACATAGGTCTGATTCCCGAACTGCCATACGAACGGACGTATCTTTTAGGATAGAAACGTATTTGCTTATTGAATCACTCGCAAGTTCATACGAACGCACGAGCGGACGTGAAAAATAGGATGATCGTGAGCCAAATCCAAGCTGTTACATGTTTCTTTGAATCAACCCATATATGTAGAATAAGATAGGCTAGTGTGCAACACTAGAGGTTGGCCAAAAAAGAAACCCCTCTAGGGGCCAAATTGCAAAGAGACAGGGGTCCCACACACCCCAAGATTACCAACCTCATATACTAAGTGGCACCACTACAATAGATTTTATGAAAAATACAAAAGTTTATTTATTACATGTTTACACTCCTAATGAAAAGACAAATAAAATCAATTAAAAAACATATACTACAATAAAAGAATGAGGGGAGGGCGAGACTGAACCTTGAAAGCTAGACAGGGGGACAGAATAATAACAGATGGAAGTATAGGGTGCCGCTGAACCTAATCTCTAAAACTTAAACTCATCTCTTTTAATCCATAAAGTGGTGTCTGTTTTTTGAGGCTGGTATAAAGAATATATACTATGATTTTATAGTGACCATATATGCAACTTATATCTATACAGAAAAACCCATATCAAAAAAACCCCAACACTCCTTCTATTCACAAAAAATGAAACCAAACTTCAATATCACTCCAAGTGATAGATGACATGCCCTGAGGAAGTGACGCGTGTGACGTCACGCAACGCGTCGGCTGTGACGGTGGGGGTGAGACGCCTGCTGGCTGGGGGCTTGGCTGCTGCTGGTTACTAAGTAAGTGTCTGTTATATGTCGTGAGTCAGTCTGTTTTTCTCCATCTGGCTGGTTCTTCTGGTTTACTAGGTGTTATTTAAGTAGATAGATTTATAATAATCTTTAGCACTTTACACTTTATTGGACACTTGGAGTGATATTGAAGTTTGGTTTCATTTTTTGTGAATAGAAGGAGTGTTGGGGGTTTTTTGATATGGGTTTTTCTGTATAGATATAAGTTGCATATATGGTCACTATAAAATCATAGTATATATTCTTTATACCAGCCTCAAAAAACAGACACCACTTTATGGATTAAAAGAGATGAGTTTAAGTTTTAGAGATTAGGTTCAGCGGCACCCTATACTTCCATCTGTTATTATTCTGTCCCCCTGTCTAGCTTTCAAGGTTCAGTCTCGCCCTCCCCTCATTCTTTTATTGTAGTATATGTTTTTTAATTGATTTTATTTGTCTTTTCATTAGGAGTGTAAACATGTAATAAATAAACTTTTGTATTTTTCATAAAATCTATTGTAGTGGTGCCACTTAGTATATGAGGTTGGTAATCTTGGGGTGTGTGGGACCCCTGTCTCTTTGCATTATGCTGTGTACACTACTAGGTCTTGCTCAATCCCTGGGATTCTGACTTTCCTGCATTCTGGCCCTGGAGTGAGCAGGAAGCTCAGTGAGCAACATAAAGTGTTTGAAGTTTTTTTAGAGAAATAGTTTGGACCTTAATGCCGTGGTTAAGACCTTTATGATGGGTCAACCTATCTAGCCTGCAATATAGGCTTCCCTTAATGATCTGGATATGAACTCGGTGCTCTTAGCATTACAGTTGAACATTTTGCAGCAGTTGCCTTGTTGGTCCTTTCTCAGAAGCCTTCTTTATATCTATCATGTCATTAATGAGTCTTCAATTAAAAAGCACTGTCTATGAGTTCAGCTTATATGACGAGCCACAGGAACAAAACTGTTTTGGCTAAATACGATTTATTACCTAATAAGTAGTTTTGCCCTAAAAGTCCCAGTCATTATGGTTCTTTCCTTCTGTCCAGCTCTTTCTCACACTAGGGAGAAGAGTTTGGATGTGGTCAGGGCAATCAAATTCTACAGTGTTTGTCCAGAATTAAGAGAATTTAGAAAGCCAGGTTCCTAAATCATTCTCAAAAATGTTCCTCTGAAAAGGGAAGCAACTTGGCCTACTTCATCCAATAATAATTTTGAGAGGGAGTTATACAGCCCCCACATTACTGCACACATAGTGTATTGTCCTCACTCTCTCATCTTTCTTCACAGACCCCGGAGACACTATAGTGACACATGAGATGATTGAAGAGAAGGAAGAAATATTTGTGAAGACTGAGGAGGAAGAAGTTCCTCTACAGATCAGCTCAGGTAAGTAATAAACCATCCATAGAAAACATTTCAGTATTACCTCTGTACAGTGTCTCGCTGCAGAGGAAGGAGGTTCTGAAGAACCAAGCCTCTCAGACTTCTTCCCTACAGTTGAATGTTCATATACTGGAGTTTAGAATGTTCCTGATACCCAGGCCTTCATGCTAGCTGGCATGCCGGCTTGGTGCTAGTTGCTGTGCTGGCGTAGGGTACTAGATGTAGGCACGCTTTCTCAGGCAGGAAGACACTATTAAGTGTAAGGACGGCCTTGCACTTCATCTTTTTTTGAGCAATCAGGAAGTTGTTTTTCCCAGATACAAGATTGAGTTTGGACCATGTGTCCACAAAGGTTTGTGTTGTCTAAGTTCCCTTGATCAGTGTAGATGGCGTTGGCTTCAGAGTAGCCTGGTGGCAATGGCGGTAGTGGTATCGATAGTGTTTCCAAAAAGCCAACTGACCAACTATCATTATATTGGTGGAACAGTTTCGATTTGGTGGGTTCGGTCCCGCTGCCAAATTCCGCTCACTTGGGACATTTAATTGTCATGCTCTTCTGGGGACTGTCTTGCCGGACTCCATTATGCACCTAGGCTGTGGCCAGTGACCTAGAACTGCTGTACAGATTGGAACACTGCTCCTCCATTCCTGCTCACCATGACTAGTGTAGCTTCTAAACTGGGCGTATCTGATACTGCCTTCCTCCTTGATAGCCCCAGGTCCAATTATGAGGACCCATAAAATGATGATTGCACCTCACTCTGTACCCATCATACACATACTAGCATTGGATCACATGCTACCTTCAGCCAAGCGCCCTGTTCACCAAAGGTTTCCAACATCTGATTGGCCTGCCCCTGGCAGTCAGCAACTTATGCAAACACTGCACCGCATCACGCTGCCACGCTTTCTCCATTCACTATAATGGAAGGAGTGTTTTGAGGTGTGCCAAGCCCCTTCCATTGCAATGAAAGGACAGAGCCTGGCTGTGCCCCTGTGATTAATTGCAGGGGCTTGATTTCAGCATGGAAGCCCCAGTGACTGAATTTGTGATCCTATGATTGGGTGGGTTGCTGATTGACGGAGATTCTTTTGACATAGCTAAGACTTCCCATAGCCAAAGTTTTGGTAGTACATTGCTTGTTTCTCATCGGGCATCTGCACTGCTTGTTACCACTGGGAGTAGGACGGGCACAGCCGGTGTATGAAGGAGCCAGGAGGAGCTTTAGCTTTTTCTGCTTCTAGTCTTCGCTTATTGGGACAGAGTGTACCACGAGTATGGGTGCCCCGGAATAGAGGGAGAAAGAAATTTAGGTTAGTACAAACAATGTTTCTCAGTCACTGGTTTTGACAACATGGCTATTGAAGCCAGTGTGCTAGAGAAGGCGAGACTCTCTTTGGCTGTAGTCTGAACATTGCTGTATGCCTGGAAGGTCTTCTCTTCTAAGGTCTATCAGAGATACAGAAAGTCCTAAATCAGATATATTAAGGCTGTATACACTAGTGGGTCTCAGTCCTTAGGATTCTGACTTTCCTGCAGTCTGACCTTTAAGTGAGCAGGAAGCTCTGTAAGCAACATAAAAGAATCCTTGTCTATTCTTTTCTTAGAGAAAGAAATGGAGTTTGGACCGTTATACTGTGGTTAAGATCATCTGGCCTGCAACATAGGCTTCCCTTAATGATCTGGGATATGAACTTGGTGCTCTTAGCACTACAGTTGAACATTTTTCAGAGGTTGCCTTGTTGGTCTTTTCTCGGAAGCCTTCTTTATAGCTATCATGTCATTAATGAGTCTTTAAGTTGTCAGCACTGTCTATGAGTTCAGCTTATATGATGAGTCACAGGAACAAAACTGTTTTGGTTAAATCCGATTTATTACCTATTAAGTAGTTTGGGCTTCAATTGGTAATCAGGACTTATTGATTCCCCCCCTCCCCCCCGTCCCAGACATAGTTCTTTCCTTCTGTCCAGACCTTTCACACACTAAGGAGAAGAGTCTACACCATTTGGATGTGGTCAGGGCAATCAAGTTCTAGTGTAAACAACAGCGGTGCACCGCATATATCATATAAGACTGTGCTACACTGTAACCAATACAGATACCAGACCAAAATTAGGCTCAAGGGACACAGCCCATGGGCCTAAAAAACAGGAGCACCCAAAAACTTTTTTATGAAATCAAAAAACCATTTAGTTTATTCAGGTCAAAACATATAAGACATAACAACAGTTACAAAACTAACATATTAAAACCACTGCGACACCCCAAAATCCATCCAGTGCTGTTAAACCACAGCATGTTAATTACTGGGAAAACTCCATAATATAATCACATATAAACATCCTAACAGATTACTCTTTTGTGCCGGCACAAAATTAACAAATAAAAAATGCCTAATGTAAGTGTATCAATATTAATATTAAAGTGGCGGTGCATAAATAGTTACATCTATAAACAACATACAACAATAAATATCCACAATTAATAACTATTGCAACAACTGTATAAGTGCAAGCAAGAGAGGTGAAGAAAGTGACTAAGTGCTAAGAAATATAATCCTAAAATGATTGATCATGGACAACTGTGGACAGATAAATATTAGGCATAAAAAACATCCAAGGGACAAAAATTAATAGAAAGCGAATCAGCATTACAAAACACGGCAAAGGGTAAATAGCGTGAATATCGGAGCTGGGGACTAGCAGGGGGGAAACACGTTCGCGGCCGCCCGTGCCGCTTCGCTGGGTGAAAGAGTCTTGAGCAATGAGCAGTCTGCCTATAAATACCTGTAAAGATTGAGCCAAAGGAGGCGCCATGTAACAGGTGTGTTTGGGGCGCATCTGCGTTCCAGCCCTGATCGAGCGCACAGGGTGTGACATCACGTGCCGCCGGACGTGACGTTGCTGGATATTGAGTGGCTGGGCCGATACAGAGTAATAGTCGTCAGTGGGGGGGGGGGGCGGGATTCCCAGGACTGACAGACAAACGGGGCAGGTCTAAGCATGGGATTCCGCCCATACAGCACATCGCGTCATGTGACTAGACGCGCTGGCCCCTGGACATAGACAGTCCAAGCCCACCGGTGCCCATACCCCCCTGTTAACCCCGCGCCTTTGTCCCAGGAGAAAGGGGGCACCATCCGAGGGCAAGTTAAAGCCCACTCAATGTCCCGGGGCCTGGCATAAATATCGGCGGACGGGCGCTCAGGGCGCCACGTCCACTAGGGGCGCATTACACTCATCTATATAGGGAATGTGATACACACTATATTTGCAGGCATTTGCTCAAGACATACTAAAAACACATAACTAAGCTAACTATAAGTAAAGTAAAGAGACCTTAGATATAATATTAATTGAGTATACAAGACCAATGACTAATGACCTGGTAAACCAGGTATATTAACACACGGGAATCCCGGCTATATACAAATACTTTTCAAATATACATGCTTGGGGGCACGGTCAGTGG
The DNA here is from genome assembly GCA_027917425.1 of Gastrophryne carolinensis. NCBI lineage: Eukaryota > Metazoa > Chordata > Amphibia > Anura > Microhylidae > Gastrophryne > Gastrophryne carolinensis. Next base: position 11,246,455 of record CM051237.1, read on the forward strand.
TCCCTATGGATGGCTACACTTCATAAATGTATAATCATTTAACACTCATCGGGCTGGGCAATTGCCCATTCAAGAGTTTTATACATATAGTAGATGCACACGTATCTGGAGCTGTGATGCCCAGAACAGTTATGCTGGTGGAACATAAGGAACAAAGATTGCTCCACTGTTCTAAGGGCCCTTACTGTTAATAAAGACTGCAAGGGGAGGGAGAGGCTGTATCAAATATAGGAGCGGGAGAAATTTGTTTGATAGGGACCACCCTCTACACAGAGTGGACCAAATATATCTGCCACAATAGGTTGTCAAGCACTTAAAACATATACTTAATATATAGATACAGGACAATGCTGCTGATGTTAATCACATTGTGATGCCGAGGAAGTTAGTCACGTTGTAGTGCCGAAGGTAAGTGGAATCCTTGAGAGAAATTGGTTCCAAGGGAAATGGCTTCCTAGTGCAAATGATCCTTACGCTTCAAAAAAACTTGTGATGCATCGCCGTGTCAAACTGGAAAAAAAAGGAAAACATGGGAAAAGGGGGGGGGGGGGAAGGAAAGGGGAGAAGGAAAGAAGGAATGGGAAAAGGGAGGAAAAAGAGGGGGGGAAGGGGAAAAGGAGGAAGGGGGGGAAGGGAAAAGGAGCAAGAGGAGAGGAAGAAAGGGGAAGGAAAAGCAGTGACGGGAAGGAAGGGGAAGGAAAAAATTGAGTATAGGGCACATAAACTATAAGTGCCAACACAAATGTCAACAATTGGGTGAAGAACAACACAACCAACCATATGGTGATTCAGGTACTATCGATACATCATGGGTAGTACAAACACAATCAATCAATCAAGTTCAATCACAAGCAATCAAGTTCTACAGTGTATGTCAAGAACAAAGAACTTTAGGTAGTCAGGTTCCTTATTCATTCTCACAGATGTTCCTCTGATAGGGGAAGCGGCTTGTCCTACTTCTTCCAATAATAATTTAGAGAGGGGGCGTTACATATTACGTGGGGCATCACTGTTCTCCTAACAGCCCCCCCCCATTACTGCACACACAGTGTATTGTCCTCACTCTCTCATCTTTCTTCACAGACCCCGGAGACACCATAGTGACACATGAGATAATTGAGGAGCAGGAAGAAATATTTGTGAAAACTGAGGAGGAGAAAGTTCCACTACAGATCAGCTCAGGTGAATAATAAACCATCTATAGAAAAGATTTCAGTATTACCTCTGTACAGTGACTCTGCACACATGCTTTGATGGGTCTCATATGTCTGTGAAGCGCGTCCAACTTTTCAGTGTGGGAAAGAGGGACAATGGTTAAATGAAGCCATGCCCCATCATTGAGGGATGGATGAAGCCACGCCCCCTCATTGAGGGATGGATGGGAGATAGGATGTAACAGTTACAACAATAGCAACACTTTAAATAGGCAAATTCATCATTTATTGATGCAGATCTGCATGTTACACCTCAAAGAGGGACAAATGAAAACAACGAGAGACAGGGGGACATGGACTCCAATGAGGGACAGTCCCTCCAAATCAGGGACACTTGGGAGGTATGATCTTGTGTTTATTCACACACTTCAGAATGAGAAATATGAAAACTAAGAGGAGGAAGTATTTGTAAAGATTAAAGCAGATGTATTACACGGAGGGGCATCCATGGTCCGGGCGGCCTATGAAATGTTCCTCTTGCAATCTGAGAATTTGTTACAGAGAGAAAAAGGAACGGGGCAAACCAGAAAGACTGTCACCCCCATCATAGGGTCTAGGTAGTAGGGGCTCTTTTCCTGAGTCCATGATAAAGGGGCGGTTTTCTCCTCTGGAGGTGGATGACCTTGTAACCCCCAAAAGCTTCTGCACATCACCAAATGGCAAATAAAAAATGTGGCCGTAGCAAAATACATCTACACTGGTATTGTATACATTTATTTATTTACCCTGTGACAGGTCTGGCCAGACCCATGCTGATCCCTACTCTAAACAGCGCCTCCTTAAGGGATTCAGTGGACAAATGCCTGGATGAGCTGGCAGGCCGCACCTTTACCATGGTAGATCCAGCTCTGTGTGCACTGCCTCGCGGTGTCCTTGGTAGGTTGGTACAAGGTATGGCTGAAGCAGGGGAAGGTTCTAATAGCCAAAGCTCTCAGATTCCTATCTTCAGTTAGTATTCTGGAGTTGGGAAGGTTCCTGATATGCCGGCCAGCATGTAGACCTGGGTGTCATTCTCAGTGGCAGTCTGGGTACAGGTCATGAATGTGCTTGCTGGGAGGAATCAGATCAGAGACACCTGGGTCCGGGAAAATGTCTTCTGGTGTTTGGACCATGCTTCCAAACCTTCTTGGTTAGTGGTGCATCTGACAGCCCTTAGAGTGACCGGGTGGATATGGGGGTAGTGGTATCTGTTTCGTCTTCGGAGAAAGGTTTTGGCATTTACTTCAGTTTAGTTGTAGTTCCCAAATGCAGGATAGAACAGTGTGATTATTCTTGGTTTTCAAGCATCTGGCCAGACTTATGCTGGTGAAGTTTTCAGAGGGAGTCCTTGAGGTCAATTGTGGCACCCAGGGTAAGTAAGTGCTTGACACTACTCATTGTATTACTAGGGTTTCAGGTATTTACCCAGGCAACTCACAGGCTGAAAATGTGGCATTGCAGGGCAAGGTGAGTACTAATGGTGTCCTCTGTAACCTGCAACCATTTCGCGCTACTGTCAAGTTGGAAGAGAATAGCGGAAGCTGTGGACCATCATGTCCATCTGACAAACTCGGTGAGACAGTCCCTAAACTGGTGACTCAAGTCCCATATCATGACAACAGTCTGTGGCTGAGGTGGCGTGAGGGCCATCTGGGAGTCCAAACACATTGGGACAAGCAGGAATGTCGCCTCCCATAAAGATGTTGAAACTGAGGGCAAAACTTTTGTTGAATCTGGTAAAACTACTGTTCAAGCTTCGTCCAGGCATCATGATGGCTCACCCTCAAGCTAATGAACCAAGGATTAAGTACCATTGTATCAGAAGGTTCCTCACAGGAAGACTGCAGGCAGTAAGGGTAGAGAATCTCATCTCTCCCACTTTTACTCTCAAACACTGCCCCGCCCCCGAGGATGTGTCTTCTACTATACATTACTATACTCACTGTTTACATAAGACTCCGCATCCTACTCCAGCTCCAGTGAGATCATAAAGTTTGCATATGATGCTGACACGATCGGCGTGTTCAAAAACAATGATGAAAAGACCTATCTGGGGGAGATTCAAAGTCTTGATTACTGGTAGAGAATGGCCTCCACCCTCGTGTTACTAAAACAAAGCAGATAGTTGTGGACTTTAAACCAATCAATTATGATCTTATATCTATTTTTACACTCTACCCTGGGACATTCCAGTTTGCCTCTACAGTTAAAGATCCTTAGAAAATCAAACCCAAGCATTAAGTCCCTTATGATGGGGACAGGAAGTAGCTGCATGCTTCAGTAAAGCTTGTCTCCTATTGGTGGAGCTGTGGTTTCCGCTTATGTTAGTTTTGCTAGGTAAAAGTCAGTAACTCTAATGTAGTGAAGGGGGTAGATTAGGTCAGTTTAGTGTCACTGTAAACCAGGACCCACCCGGACACTGACCTAGATGTAAGGGAGGATGTAGTCCCACTTTAATAATAAAATAAAATGTTGATCGGCCATGATCATTGAGCTCCTTTGGAAAGGGCAGCAACATTCAGGTTCCTTGAAGTTCACATAACCCATAACCTGTCTCAGTCCTGTCATATCAGCCTATTCCAGAATCCCAGCAGCATTTCTTCCATGTAAGACTCCTAAGACTACAAATTGCTGTTACTTATACCTAAGACTTTTATTGCAGCATCACTGAGACCATCCTGACCAGGAGCATCACTGCCTGGCTTAGGAACAAACCACCAAATACCCAGCAGGATAAGCTGGATATGCAAAAGGTGTTGCGTGCAGCAGATGCATCACCAGAGGGTCACTCCCCAACCTTGGAACCGTCTACAATGAATGATGCAATAGTGACTTTTGTACACTTTGTATGTTTGAGCTCCTCTTTAGTATAGTGACTTTATATTTCATCCTTTGGTTAATCTCTTTTTTGACCATTGTAGGCTTGTGCACACATAGGTATTTTCCCTCTGCTTTTAACCCATTTGTGCAGTGAGACAAAGATGAGCAGTGATTGGGCTGACTTGGCAACTGTGCCCCATACAGCCACAGTGCCTGGGGCCCTCAATTTTGATCATACACAAATGTATAAACACAATATATTTTTTTCTTGGTAAATAAAAAATGACAAAAGAAAAAAACAACTTTGCCCAAAAGAATTTAAAGTAGTCCAAAACCTGTCATTTCACTATCTCGGGTTATGGTCTTTCTGAGGCACCCCAGTTTCGGATGCCCCACAAGTTGAAATGCCCTGCTTTTTTTTAACCCTTCCTAGAGCCCACGGCAGGTGGCGGCATTGCTCACATCCTTTGGCTGTGCGCGGCCATACCAGCCATTAAGTTATGGTGGGTGCGACTGTGCACAGACGGAAAAAGATGCAAGTGATGAGTCCACCGGCCATGCATGCACCATGGGTTGGGGAGGTAAGCATACCGGGCAACCGGGGTCAGAAAGTGGGGAACACCAAATTAGGATGCCCTGGGCAGAGGGAATGCCGCATACAGCTATTCAGTTAGGCTGAGATAGATGTGCGCACGTCACCAGACGCTGCAGCAGTGTGTACTACCTTTGGAAGTCAATGAGAGCCATTTGCGCATGCACCATTGAACCGGGGAAGGGTAAGTGATTACAGGCTTTCTCTGGGGTTGCACACATTTGGGCATCCCGCATAGGGGGAATGGAATGAACCCTGGCAAAGCCAAATTCTTGGGTTTTGTTCCGATTTAAGACTAAAAACAGCAAAAACAAATGGTGCATCCTTTTTATAAATGCCAAGCGAGCACAAATATGATAAATAAGGTGAAGGGATAACAATGATGAGGCCCCCTGACTTTCTGGGAAGGGGTGTGACTTGAGGGGGTGTAAGAAGGTTCCAAAGAAATAAAATGTTTATGATCTCAATTATTAATGAATTATTATAAAATGACTACTATTAATAATGATGTATATAGGTAACTTGGAGGAATGTGGAATCTGTGGACGTTTCCCTGCCGTTAATTATGATTCTGATCCGGGGCTGGCTGAGTCAAGGAAAATGATACACATATAAAATACCATTTTGTGAATACTCACCTGTAAAATGGGTATTATAAGTATGTCACACACCCCACTTCAAGAAATTCATAACGTGTGGGTAATACTGACCTGTAGAGGGCGATATGCAGAGATGCCAGGAAAAAAGAGAGCCCCTCCCGGTCCATAAATACCTGGGACCTCCCACTCATTACCCAGTATAAGAACAGCAGTAAGGTAAGGGACCAGGAAGAGCCCAACACAAAGCATAACAATGCAAAGTTCACCATATAAAGGATCCAGAATACAAAAGGGCAGGGTGAAGCGGGGTGTGTGACATACTTACATTACCCATTTTACAGGTGAGTATTCACAAAATGGTATTATTCTAAGTATGTCACACACCCCGCTTCAAGAAATTCATAACGTGGTCTGACGGATCCATTTACTAATGGAAGACTTGGCAGGCGCCAAGCCTTTTCGGGGCCCGGAGGGCACCACAAAAAAGGCATCCGTCTTACGAAAGGAAGACGTTACCTCCAAATACAACACGAACCACATCCAAAGAATGCAGGGCCCTCTCCTTGTCATTGCTGGAATTAGGACACAGAGAGGGCAGAACAATGTCTTGGTTTAGGTGAAAGGCAGAAACAACCTTATGAAGGAAATCGGACTTGAAACGAAAAACCACCTTGTCCTGATGCCCCTCAAAGTACGGGGCTTGAATGGACAAGGCCGCCAACTCAGAGACACGCCTAACCGAAGTGATGGCTACCAAAAAGGCCACCTTCTGCGTAAGTGAAGACAAGGCAATATCAAAAGGAGAATCCTGAAGAGCAGAAAGAACCAAATTCAAATCCCAAACAGGGAGCAAAGGTTTTCTAGGAGGCCGCACGTGCGTGACTCCCTGGAAAAAAGTCTTAACCAAAGGATGTAGGGCAAATGACCTTTGAAAGAACACCGCCAGGGCAGAAACCTCTTCAGAGTACTAAGCTGGAGCCCCAGGTCCAGACCATGTTGAAGAAACTCCAGGATTCTGGAGATGGAAAATTCCCTACAAGGCAACGCCCTGATCTCACACCAATCAATATAAGAACTCCAAGTCCCATAGTAGATATTAGAGGAAGACCGCTTCCTAGCACTAATGAGAGTTCGAATCACAGCATCGGAAAGACCTTCCTCCTTCAAGATGGAGGTTTCAGCAGCCACGCCGTCAAAGCCAGCGTTGGTAAATTGGGATAACGTAGTTGACCCTGGGTGAGCAGATCCGGCAGCAGGGGCAGAACGAACTGATCCTCTGCTAACCTTACCACATCTGCGAACCAAACCTGTCTTGGCTACCTTGGAGCCACCAGAATTGCTGACGCACCCTCCAGGGCCAGCTTGCGCACCACTCTGGCCACCGAGGGAAACGGAGGGAACAGATACAGAAACCCCAGATCCCTCCAGTTCAGAGACATGGCATCCACTGCCAGAGCCAGTGGATCCCGTGAGAGAGACACAAATGTTGGAAGTTTGTGATTGTGACGAGAGGCAAAGAGGTCCACCACCGGGGACCCCCACCTGAGACAAATCAAGCGAAACACTTTGGGGCTGAGAGACCATTCCCCCCGGCGAGCTGAGAACCTGCTCAGAGAGTCCGCCTCCGTGTTCTCCGCTCCCGGAATGTAAACTGCTGAAATGCACGGGACATGGGTCTCCGCCCAGGCCAGAATCAAAGACACTTCCTTGAGGGCACTCCTGCTGCGAGTCCCTCCCTGGTGATTGATGTAGGCGACCGCCGTCCGATTGTCCGACCGGACTTGAACCGGCAATCCATGCAACTGATGAGTCAAGCGAAACAAAACCATCCTGATGGCCCTCAATTCCAGAACATTGATGGACTCGTGAGCCTCCTGAGGCCCCCACAGTCCCTGAAACTGACGATCCTTCCAGAACCCCCCCCCATCCTGATAGACTGGCATCCGTGGTGACCGTCTCCCAACAAGGGGCCAGAAAGGATCTGCCCCTCGACAGATTGATTGGATCCAGCCACCACTGAAGGGAGCACCGAACTCGGGGGGTCATGAGGAAGGACTGATCCAACGACAGTGGCGACCCGTCCCAGGCCGCCAACAGATGGAGCTGGAGTGTCCTTGTGTGGAACTGAGCAAAGGGAACCGCTTCGAAGGAGGCTACCATCAATCCCACCAGCCTCATCCCCAGTCTGATGGCCGGACGAGGGATAGACAGGAGGAGTCGAACCAACTCCTGAATCAAGAGAACCTTGGACTGAGGAAGAAACACCCTGGCCTGGGAAGTATCCAGGGACATTCCCAGAAAAGACACTAACCTGGACGGAGAAAGGGAGGACTTGGGGTAGTTGATCACCCACCCGAATCTCTCCAGAGTGGACACCACAGTTCTGGTGTCCAATACCCTGGGCTCTGAGGAGAGCCATCACCCCGGCCAGCACCTTGGTGAAAACCCTTGGAGCCGAGGTAAGACCGAAAGGAAGTGCCACAAAGTGAAAATGCCGATCCTCCTCCACGAACCTGAGAAATCTCTGGTGCGCTGGAAAAATCAGCACATGCAGATAGGCGTCCTTGATGTCTACGGATGTCAGAAAGTCCCCCTGCCGAAGAGAATGGATAGCTGAACGTAGCGTTTCCATGCGAAATTTCCGCGGACGGACGAACCTGTTGAGGATCTTTAGATCCAGAATGGGTCGAACCGAGCCGTCCTTCTTGGGCACCGTGAACAGATTGGAATAAAAGCCCCGACCCCTGTCTGAGGGGGGCACTGGGCAAATAACTGCCATATCCAACAGACTCTTTACTGCCGCCTGGAGCTCCTGCGCGGCCAGAAGGTCGGAAGGCACCCGAGACCTGAGGAATCTGGGAGGGGGCCGGAGCTCGAACTCCAGCTTGTAGCCGGAAGTCACCACTTCCCGGATCCATCTGTCCAAGACCTCCCAGTCCCAGACCTGGGAGAAGTGTTGCAGCCGTCCCCCCACCCACATGGGTGAGGGCGCCCCCTCATTGCTGAGCTGGCTTGGCAGCGGGTTTGGGCTTAGAGCCCCAGCTGTATCCTGGGCGGGCACGTCCTCTGCCCCTGTTCCAGGAATCTCCTCTGGCTGCGGGGAAAACAATTCCTCTGCCAGCTCTAGCCCCACGAAAGGAAAGAGCAAAGGAACCTGCCCCCCGAAAGGGACAACGCTGTTTTTTGCGTTGAGGTAACTTACCACCCTTGGCAACTGAATCCAACTTCTCACCAAAGAGCCGTAATCCCACAAAGGGAAGAGCGGTCAGCGACTTTTTAGACACAAAATCAGCCGCCCACTGGCGCAACCAAACCGAACGCCGGATAGTCACCAATAGAGCCGACGTTCTGCCACACATCATCAGTGTGTCATCCAAGGCGGCTAGTACAAATGACAAAAACAATTCACACCTTTTAAGGCCAAGGAACTCGTCACTATCCGGATCTAACCCGGAAGAAGTCAACAGGTCCCTGACCACCGACCTGGTAGCCACCACCAGCAGCGCTGAAGCACAAACCGGCCTCATGGCTGACCCAACACTGGAAAAACCATGACAAGCCATTTGGTCAATGCGTTTATCCTCACCATCTTTAAGCGTGGAGCAATCAGGAGAATTTAAAACAGTAGTGTTGGATAAACCCAGAATCTGTGCATCCACCTCGGGAGGGGACGCCCAACGCTTAACCGTATTCAAGGGAAAGGGATATTTTTTTGTCCCAACCCTGAGGGACACCTGGGAGCCGGGCAGGCCTCTCCCATTCCTTAGCAATAATCCCATCAAAATGCTTTTGGTTAGGAAATTCCAAGCGCGGACTGGCTTCTTCGAAAAATTCCCCCTTTTGCTATGGAACCGCCTCAGGAGGAGAAATAGCCAAAACCTCAAACATCTGAGCCAGAACATTAGGAGTATCCAAAGACCTCCCCAAGCCCCGCTCGGTATCAGCACCCACAAACTGCTGATCGTCTGAATTATCTGATTCTTCATATACCTCCCCTTCCTCAAGTTGGGAGTAATCAGACCAGTTGTAAGGAATTTACCTCTGCCAGGGGGCCGGCGGCGAGCGTCCGCGGGGCGACGCAGCACTCCTGCTGCTGGGAGCGCGGCGCGTCACTCTGGCAGCCTCCCTTGCCCCTCTCTAGCTGTGCAGGCGCGCGTCCCGCAGTCTGTAAATTTTGCCACTAGGAGGCGCTGTGCTGTGAGTGGCAGGCAGCGCAGAGTGCTCCACACCTGATGGGAATCAGGGGCTGATCAGCCCTGCAGCCAAATCTGACCAGCCCCTGGATAGTGTGTCCAATCACTCACAGTGTTGTAAGTTACACCAATCAGCACATACACTCCCCCCCAGGGTGGCCATTGGTCGATTCCCAAATAAATATGGAGTCAGCCCAGCACTCAGCTGTTATCTGATCCTGACCCGGCTTGATCGACCATCCCTGTCTGCTGCCTGTACCGACCTCTGCTTTGTCTGACTGCGAACCTGCCTGCCCCTCTGGATGCCCTGCGATCTCTGACCTCCTGGCTTGACCCATTGGCTACCCCTGACTACGCACCTGTCTCATCCCTGTACTCTGACGCACCCTCCGGATTGACTACCTGTGAACGACCTCGGCTTCGGGATACCCTCGTGGTTCATCGGCCTTCACCGTAAGCAGCCATCCTTTGCGCCTATTAAGACCTGGGGGCAACCGTGTCCGGTGAGGCGTGCCTAGCGTCCCGGCAAGCGGGGGCTTGACTATAGGCAGAAGCGGCGGTGGAGATTGGGGGTTGCCTGCTTACAGAAGGCTGGTGTCCCGCTGGGCATCACACCAGTCCAGATTATCAAGATCATCCAAGTCAGCCGCCGGTGAAGACGGCGACAAGTGCTTTCTCTTAGCCGGAGCCTTTCTGGTGACCGTGCTGGAGAATAATTTTTCAAGATTGGCCAGTCGGGCACACATCTCCGATTGCAACTGCCCGCCCATGACAACGTCAGACTGGGCACGGATCAAACTGGGAGGGGGGGGAGGAGAGACCGGCGGCGCTGAACCAGACGCCTGGGGTCCGGACTGCCGCGTAATAGTCTGCTGTGCGCATGGTATACACAGAAATACATCATCGCCAGTAAGGGATGCCCCACACCCCATACACTTCCGGTATTGCCCCGAGGGGAGCCCGAGCCCAGTATCCGGGGATGCCTCCATAAGGTGAACTTATGGTTGGTTGCAATGACCGAGGGAATTACGCATATAAGCAACCCGGGATGCCCCTTTAATGTCCCAAGTGGGAGGATTTGCAATAAGCCAATTAAGAACCCAGGGACCCTAGGACCGGGAGAAACCCCCTAACACCACTGTAGGTTATATCTGAAAGACATAATAAAAAAGGCTAATAAGAAAAGCGGAGTATAAAATATATATATATATATATATATATATATATATATGACATAAAAATATATAATTATAGGTGATGGGACAGAAGGGGGGCCCACCGGGCCACTCACTGTGGTCCTGAAGACAGCTTCCTCTCTCCGTGAGGTAAAGAGCAGCTCTGAGGAGAGAAGGGGGGCATGGGCAGCTCCTTCTGAGGAAACAGGCACAGAGAAAAGCACCTCAGCGGTGCAGCGCTGGAAAGCCCGGCCCCGCCCCCAAGAGTGAAAGCGTGAGGGGAGAAGCTCCCCTCCGCCATGACAATGCAAAAAGGCCGGCACCGCAGCCGCGGTGCCGGTCTCAGAAGAGACAGAAGGAGGGGAGCGGGCCGTGGCTTTGACTCTGACGCCCGGCCCCGCCCCTTTTACCTCAGGGAGAAAGCCTGCATAAAAATGGCGGCCACAGCGCCGTTTTGACAGAGAAATACACGCTGTTATGAAGTAATAAATAAGTTAATAACTATTGGGAGGATAATTTAATAAATTCATACATTAAAACATTATTAAGAATTAATGATTACAAAATTTGGACCTAACACCAAATAAGGTGCCCTGCTCCTACCCTCCGCTATCCCGCTAGAGAGGGGGGCATTACCCAAAGGGGGGGACCACCCAAAGTGTAAGGCCAAGGGACGGGGCATCCCAAACCGGGGTCACCGTCCCGGATGACCGCCTACCCTCTTATATAGGGTCTCACGGGAGAGCATTTGCTCTTAAGCACCAAGGGTGCTTTTCTACCCTCGCCCGGACCGTCAGCCTAGGCTGGGAGGCATGAGGTAACAGAAAAAAAAGATCCAGGAGGAGACCACATCTTCTGACTTGCTCGCCGACTGCAGAGATGAAGACTGGGTAATGAGTGGGAGGTCCCAGGTATTTATGGACCGGGAGGGGCTCTCGTTTTTGCTGGTATCTCTGCATATCGCCCTCTACAGGTCAGTATTACCCACACGTTATGAATTTCTTGAAGCGGGGTGTGTGACATACTTAGAATATATAATATATGGCTTACTTCGGTGAATTTCTCCCAGGAATTACTTGATATATGGTCTTTCAACTATTTAACTGAATTCAACTGTGTTTAGGCTGAAGGATTGTATTTCATGACAGCCTCTTTTTGTAACAGGAAAACTAAGGGGCAGTTGGGGGAGTAGGAATTAAAGTTGGACCAGAGAATTATATTTAAGCAAGGAAGTGGGGGAAAGACTCACTCTTCTCTCTGCTTTCCCTCTGAGTTACAATGCAGCAGACATGAAGGGCTGCCACGCAGGTAGTATGGCGGGGACTGGGCAGAAGACAAAAGGCCCAGGTTGAATTGGCTTGATAGAGATTGCTGCCTTTTTGTATGGACACTGCTTACATTTCTGGACATTGCAACTTTGCATCACCGTTACATCGTTCATATTATTACTTTTTCTGTAATGTACTTGCTCTGCAGTATCACAGCAGCAGCATTGGAGGCCAGGACCCCTCTGGGGCACTCCGGGAAACCAAGTACAACCCTTTCCTTTGATGTCAGCCCTAGGTGCCTTGCTCAAGACCAATTCATTCATGTCCCGACCAGGAATCGGACCTGAAACCCTCCAGTCACAAAGCTGCTTCCTTACCAGTAGTCCACGACTCCTCCCTTATTCTTATAACCTAACTTTTCATGAATAGTCCTAAAGTACATTCGCTAGGTAGGTTATTTGTATAGGTAATGTAAGTGACAGCTAAACTATGCTTTCAAAATTCCACACGGGCCCTACGAGTTTCCAGACTTTCCATCTTGGATAAGGTAGGGGGGGCAGATCCCATCCATATGCTGCTGATGCCATTTTGCAGAGTCCTTCATGGGACTGGGCACATGTCAGAATGAGACATCTGTTATAATAGTGATTTGACTCCAGAATGAATGTAACTGCCTGTTACAAACCATCCGAGCCCGGGGTTATATACCAAGGAGGCAGCAGAACTGGTTAACACTGAATGACCCACATGTTAGGATCAAGGGACACTGCCCCCCTTCCCCCCAGGGCTACAAAGAAATTATATTATGGTGAGTTATAAAATGATTTTTTTCCTCCTCCATAATGTCTGATTTTTGTGACATGTCTGGTAAGTGCCCTGACTCACAGTGAAGAAGCATTTGCTCAGGCTTCTTGCTAAATGTACACATGCACAAAGGGTACTGTGCCTTCTGTTGCTTAGCAACCTGCTTGTTATCTGAGGGGAGGAAGGGAACATCACTCAGGCACCGCTAGAATGTACCTACTGTGAATTAGGTAATTGAAAGGATGGTCTGTGAGACTGAGCTTTTGATTATGTCAAGATGCACAGCGCGCTCCTATCAGCTCAGCTATCCATGACTGAAGCAAAGCCAGTGGCCTCACTTCTAATACAAAAGGTATTTCAGGAAACTCACGTAAATATGCTTTTACATATTGGTGTACACATTCCTCTCAAGGGAAATTGTGGTGGCACTATGCCCAGGCATGGACTTTAACCCTTTAACTGCCAGCCATGTAAATTCTACGTGCCTGACTTCCCCCCTTGCTAACAGACAAAGTAAAAAAAAGCTACTCACCTGACACTTCGTTTTTTCCGGCTGGGTCTTCTCTTCACCTGGAGGGGCTCTGATCCCCCCTTTGGGGCTCCTCTGGCCCCAGGGGAGTGTCCAGAATAGGGCCCCCCCCCCCTGTTTCAGCAGCCGCCCGAATTTCCTGTAAAAAAAATAAATAAAAATGACATTTACTTACCTTTGTGCCCAATCATCCCCTCCGGTTCTCTTCACCGGGGGAGCTCCAACGGTCGCTGCAGGGCAGATGATGTCACACGGTGGGCGTCATACCAGCTCTAGGCCTCTCAGCTCTCAGATGCCGGTGATTGGTGGGCAGAGGAGCATGGGGGCTGCCTTCCCCTTCCTCTGGCCAGCAATCACCTCTTCTGTCATTGGATTGGCGATGGACACAGAAGCTGTTGATCATTAACCCCGAGCCCCCCCCCGAGGCCTCCCCAAAGCCTAGGGAGGGCAGTATAGCCCATGGCCATAGGCTATGCCGGGATGTAGCCTTCTGGCCAGGGGCCACCAAAGCTGGCCCCTGTGCCCTGTTCTACAAGCCCCCATAGCTGGTGCTTGGGTTATGCTGGGTAAGGGGGACCTCACGCCATTTTTTTACATTTTTAGCCCTTAAAATTCCCCAAAATATGGCGTCCCCTCCCCAGGAGGGGGGGACCATATTGTCATTTTTTTTTATTATTTATTACCATATCACCCAGCAGGTATAAAAGGCTTCCAGCAGCAGCAGGAGAGCAGAAGCCAAAGTGATCAGCGTGGGACACAGTGCTCTGGGATGGATGGAAGGTAACTATTAAAAAAAAAAATTTTCTCTCTGTGTCTGTGTGTTTTTTTTACACTGTTAGGCTTTGGGGCACCTGCACCATGTACTACAAGTCCCATAGCTGGTGCCCGGGCTGGTTATGCTGGGTAGGGGGGAACCTCATGCCATTTTCTGGGGAATTTTAAAATTCCCCCCAAAAATTGGGTCTCCCCTGGAAAGGGGGTCCTCATGCCAATTTTTTTTTAAATTTAATCCTTGAAACCCTTTTGATTTAACCCTGAAAATGTGTTTTTTATTTTGCTTTTTTATACTTTTTTGGGGGAAACCCTTTGCAACCCTTCTTCTAAGGATTACTTCGAGAAAGATGAGCTCAGTACAACAGGCCTGGTACACCTAGAAAGCTCATCATGTGTACTTTCTGTGAATATATGGTTTATGGGGGGTATCACAAGAGTAAAGGGTTGTTTTGGTAGAAAAAGCGCATGGTGTGCAGTTTGTCTGCAGAGCTGAAATTTTCAAGTAAAATTATCCTTATACACATGCATTACTTTGGGGTGTTTTGCAACTTTCCCCTTAACAATACCTATGCATGTTGGGCATTGTTCTGTTCTGGTGATGTTGCTTTTTCAGATTTGCCTTGTTTTTTCTTGCTTGCATATAGTTTTTTTTTAGTAAAATGTGGCTTTGATTCTGCTTTTGTATTCTTTCTTAGGGAAACCCTGTGCAACCAAAGAATTGATTGAAGGATTACGTCCAGAAAACGGCACCCATGTCAACGAGCCTGGTATGCCTAGAAAGCTTGAGGTGTGTACTTCCAGAGAATATATAGTTTGTGTTGTATTTCTTGCCAAACTGCATGGTGCGCATAGTGCATAGCACAGTTGTATTTTATTTGAAAATCTCCTAAAGCGCTGCTTCAGTTTGGGGCAGTCTCCTGGGCTGGAAAGAGAGGCTCCTGGAGGCTGACTCTGTAAGTGGCTGCTTGGTAAGTGGTGAGTTAAAGCAGGAGTTAAAAGCAGAAGTTACAAGCTGAAGTGCTGAAGCTGTAAGTATCTACCTTTGATTTCAGATTGTTATTTTAAGTGTTGTAAATTCTTCACTCAGTGTGCCAACAAATTGATACAATGGGTTCCATGCCTAACAATGCTGTTAAGTGTACATCTTGTGCTATGTATGCACTTTTTTTTTGTATAATCAAGCTTTATTGGTTTTAAGCAGAAGTAACAACAAGGGAAAAATGCATACAGTTGTAAGCAAGGAAACAAAACAAACAAGTACAGAAGGGTATTCGAGGATGATAGCAGTACTTCAATAGCCATAGACAGGTATTCATACAGATAAACGATGTCAATAACATTCTTCCGTACCATTAAACATTCTAATCATGCCTATACACGTAGAGGTTCAGTATTGTAATTTAGGGGAAGGGATTTTATTGGCTGTCTCAAGGAGGCCTGTCGTCCCCTTATTTGTTTTCCATGACAATGTTGCTAGGAACGGTGTAACCGTTTCCTTTCCCAGATGTGCTTACATCTGTGTAGGCCGCATTAGCAAGCCCCATAGATCTGATTCTGGTCGGAAGAAGGAGAAATTACGTATTGGGACATAGCAACGGCCTATGTATTTGTGGGTATTGGGCCCTGTATCCGGCGATGAAGTACGGGAAGTATAAAGAAGAAGCGGGGTAGCGTAGTACTTATAGGACGCGGGGTAGCGGGCCTCATCCTCCGCTTGGGCCTCCGAACAACCTGCCGATCTGGCATGTGTCGCACTCAACTAGGATTCCCCCGTCGAGTTCTCCAACACCCAGCGGGCTAGACAAGACCCGACAATCGTGTGTCGCTATATAATATCCAGCCCGTCCAGGTGGCCAGGAACCGATCCGTGGCATCCCCCCTGGTAGCGGCCATCTCTTCCATACTACGAATCACCTCTAGTTCCTGCACCCACTCCAACAGCGTGGGAGGGACTTGTGACTTCCAGCGTCTCGGGATAATGGATCTCATTGCTGTTATAAAATGCCTCAAAATACCCTTCTTAATGTCAGAGACTGGGCCAGGGATAAGTGAGAGCAGCGCCACCTGTGGTGTATTGTGCACCTTGGTCCCGGTGATGTCTTCATATATGGTGAAGATTTGTTCCCAAAGGGTTTTAACAACCGGGCATCCCCACCAGATATGGGACATGTTGCCCACCTCCTTCTGGCATCTCCAACACCTGTCTGAGTGTGAGGCTGCAAATCGGTGGATGTCCTCCGGGCATTTGTACCACCTGGCTAGGACCTTATAGTTCCTCTCTTGGGCAGTGCTTGCCATAGACATGCCGTGGGTACCCAGAAGTATCTTGGCAAGATCGCTATCAGAGATTTGGATATTCAGTTCCTTTTCCCATTTTTCTATATATTTAGGGCAAGGTGAGTTGAGTGACCTATTTACAAGTGAGTAGATGAATGAAATGACCCGGGTGGGGGGGGGCATCCCTAGAAGCTCCACCTCTTCCTTAGGGATAGTGGGGAGAGGGGCACTTTCTATGTAAGCGTCTATTTCCTCCGGGGATGCCTGGGTGCGTGCAGTGGAGTCGGGGGAGCTATGTATGTTATAGAGTGAGGCATAGAAACTCTTAAATGTGTCCGCCACTTCGGAAGGAGTCTGGGCCAACCCACCGTCCTGTTTTTTGAGAACCGGGATGTAAGTTGCCGTCGGCCGAGGATGAAGCATCCTAGCCAGCACACGCCCACATTTATTTGCCGACTCATAGAGGAGGGCGTTACCTCTGGTTCTATAGCGCATATATGATTGATTGTAAAGCTTTTGCAGCTTCTCCCTGGCGTTTTGCAGTTCCAGCAACTTGGTATTTACAGGCTTGTTTTTATGCTCCCTTTCGAGTGTGTGGATCAGATCTCGCGTCTTGATTATGAGTGAGGCCCTCTCCCGCTTAAGCCTGGCCCCATGTCTAATAAGTTCCCCCCTGAGGACACACTTCAGGGCCTCCCATTGATAGGGTAGTGGGGTGGGGTCATCCCTGTGGTCCTCAAGAAAGTGTTCATGTATGCACTTTTTGATCAATCCGTCGATGGTGGATATTTATTCCCCGGATGTCTGCGAATTGCTGATTTGGAAGCCGTCATTCACGATCTATATAAGCGATTGGCAACACTGAGAGACATTGTTGTCATGCAAAAGAGTCTGGATCTCACTGATCTGGAACTACATGGGTCAGGGGAGGGGGAGGGTGGTAGTATGGGGTGAGAGGAAAAGCAGAAAAATGAGGCAGCTAGCTGGATAACAGTTAGAAGGCGGGGTAGGGGTAAAAGTTATAGGGAGGCTAGCCCTGAACAGGCACCTCCAAACAAGTTTGCCCGGTTGGCAGATGAGGAGGATGTTAGCTCAGGGATGGCACAGCTGCAGCAAGACACATCTGTCAGCTCCAGTAAGAAAGGGAAGGGAAATGGGAGAACAGGGCAGGCAAGACAGGTGCTGGTAGTGGGTGACTCTATTATTAGGGGAACAGACAGGGCAATCTGTCACAAAGACCGGGATTGCCGAATAGTGTGCTGCCTTCCTGGGGCAAGAGTACGGCATGTAGCGGAGTGGGCTGACAGATTATTGGGAGGGGCTGGCGTGAACCCAGCAGTCATGGTGCATATTGGCACAAATGACATAGGAAGACGTAGGTGGAAGGTCCTTAAAAAATATTTCAGGGACTTAGGCCGTAAGCTTAAGGCAAGGACCTCAACTGTAGTATTCTCAGAAATACTACCAGTACCAAGAGCCACACCAGAGAGGCAGCGGGAGATTAGAGGGGTAAACAGGTGGCTCAAAAATTGGAGTAAAAAGGGGGGGTTTGGGTTCTTAGAGAACTGGGCCGACTTCACAGTGGGCTACAGGTTCTTTGGCAGGGATGGGTTGCACCTCAATGGGGAGGGTGCATCTGTTCTGAGGGAGAGGATAGCTAAAAGGTTGGAGGAGTGTTTAAACTAAGAACTGGGGGGGAGGGTAATAGCAGTTACAAAGGGGAAGTTAGGAAAGAAAGTGACAGTGGGTGTAGACATGAAACTGGGGGTGGAGAGGGGGAGGGGTTAGCACATCTAGGAGGAAAAAGGGCAATATACAAAATTATCAAAATTATCATAAGCATTTGAAATGCATGCTTACGAGTGCTAGAAGCTTGACTAATAAAATGGATGAACTAGAACTGATAATAACAGAAGAGCAATATGACATAGTGGGGGTAACAGAGACCTGGCTGGATGAAAGCTATGACTGGGCAGTAAATTTACAGGGCTACTGTGTGTTTAGGAGGGACGTAACAAACGCAAAGGGGGTGGAGTCTGCTTAATTGTAAAATCCTCTCTACAACCCGCTCTGCGGGAGGATATATGTGAGGGGAATAACCATGTGGAGTCTGTATGGGTAGAAATACATGGAGGTAGAAACAAAAATAAAATACTGATGGGGTTTGCTACAAACCTCCAGATATATCCAAATTCATAGAAAATATGATATAGCCGCTAAACTAAATGAGGTAGTGATTATGGGGGACTTTAACTACCCAGATATAGACTGGGACGCTGAAACATGTGTTTCGCATAAAAGTTTTATCTAAAACAAAAGATGGCTACCTTTCCCAACAAGTACAAGCTCGAACAAGGGGGAAAGCCATAGGACCTAATACTAACCAATGTACCAGACAAAGTAGTAAAGGTACAGGTTGGGGGACATCTTGGAAGCAGTGATCTTAATATCATTAATTTCCACTTAGCAGTCACTGGGGTGCCTTATCAAGGAGCCACAAAAACGCGGAACTTCAAAAAGGCAAAGTTTCACCGACTTAGAGATGCCCTAAACTGCATTAACTGGGAAAATGTCCTTAAAAACAAAAGCATGGACACTAAATGGGATACTTTCAAAGGAATCCTTAACTTTCACTATTAGACACACATGTAAACCAATGTGGCTAAGCAAAAAGGTTAAGGGGGCAATAAACAACAAAAAAAAGGCATTTAAACGTTTAAAGCAGGAAGGGACAGCGGAAGCGTTAAAAAATTATAAAGAAGAAAATAAACAATGTAAACAACAGATAAGGGCAGCTAAGCTGGAGACAGAAAGACTGGTCGCGAAAGAGAGTAAAACTAACCCCAAATTATTCTTTAGCTACATAAACCTTAAAAGGTACAAACCTGAGGGTGTGGCCCCCCTGAAAAGCAAGGAGGGGACACCTATAGAGGGAAATGAGGAAAAAGCAAATTTACTAAACAACTTCTTTGCTTCTATATTCACAAAAGAATGTGACATGCCGAGTGAAATGCAGGGGAATAACCGAAACCCTCCATTAAATGTCACTGGTCTAACCAAGGAAGAAGTCCAGAACCGTCTCAAGCAGATAAAAATCGATAAATCACCGGGACCAGATGACATACATCCTCCAGTTTTAAGGGAGTTATGTACAGTAATAGACATGCCATTATTTCTGATATTTGTGGACTCAATAACTTCAGGGTCTGTTCCGAGGGATTGGCGCTTGGCAAATGTGGTGCCAATATTCAAAAAGGGATCTAGGGGGGAACCTGGGAACTACAGACCGGTAAGCTTAACATCTGTGGTGGGCAAGCTGTTTGAAGGTTTCTTAAGGGATACTATACTGGAGCACCTTGGGGAAAATTACTTTATTACTCCATATCAGCATGGATTTATAAGGAATCACTCCTGCCAGACAAACCTAATCAGCTTTTATGAGGAGGTAAGTTCAAGATTGGATCAGGGGGAGTCATTGGATATCATATATCTTGACTTTTCTAAAGCATTTGATACTGTGCCACATAAAAGGCTGGTACAAAAGATGAGAATGCTTGGACTGGGGAAAACGTGTGCAAATGTGTGGGAAATTGGCTTAATGATCGGAAGCAGAGGGTGGTTATCAATGGTACACACTCAGATTGGGTCACTGTTACTAGTGGAGTACCACAAGGGTCAGTTCTGGGACCAATTCTCTTCAATATATATATAAATGACATTGGGTATGGATTAAACAGTAAAGTCTCAATCTTTGCAGATGATACTAATCTGTGTAAAGTAATTAAAACAAAAGAGGACAGCAGGCAGCTACAAACAGATTTAGATAAATTGGAAGCATGGACAGTTAAATGGCAAATGAAGTTTAACACAGATAAATGTAAGGTTATGCACATGGGAAGGAGAAATCTGTATCATGATTACACACTAAATAAACAAACACTTGGTAAAACAACAATGGAAAAGGACCTTGGGGTTTTAGTTGACAATAAGCTCAACTGTAGTAATCAATGCCAGGCAGCTGCTACCAAAGCAAATAGGATCATGGGGTGCATCAGGAGGGGCATAGGTGCTCATGACCACAGCATCATTTTACCCCTGTACAAGTCACTGGTCAGACCCCATATGGAGTACTGTGTACAGTTCTGGGTACCTGTGCTTAAGAAGGGCATATCAGAACTGGAGCACGTTCAAAGAAGGGCAACAAAGTTAATAAAAGGAGTGCGGGGGCTAGAGTGCCCTGAAAGATTGTCAAACTTAGGTTTATTTAGTTTAGAAAAAAGATTGAGGGGTGATCTAATAACTATGTATAAATATATTCGGGGTCAATACAAAGATCTGTCCCACAATCTATTTATACCTCGGAGTGTAACTATAACCCGAGGGCATCCACTAAGGTTAGAGGAAAGGTGCTTTCTCCACCGACATAGGAGGGGATTCTTCTCTGTAAGAGCAGTGAGACTATGGAACTCGCTGCCAGAGGAGGTAGTTATGAAGGATAACGTTCAAAAGTGGCCTTGATGCCTTCCTGGCATGTAATAACATTTCCAGCTATTGCTACTAGACCACTGGAAGGAGTTAAACAGGCTGAACTGGATGGACTAAAGTCTTTATTCAGCCTTACATACTATGTTACTATGTTACCAATAAATATGTGATACCGCTTTTACCAGGAGAAATTGGGGTTTCACGAGTAATAAGATTTTATTGACAAACTTACATTTTTTAATACAGCAAAACACTACAAATTTTAAAAAATAGATATATTTTATTTTTTGCACATATTTCACCCAAACATATTGAGAATACACCTAAAAAATTACAAACAAGACATTTCATGTTGAAGCCCAGAAAAAAAAACAATATATCATTTCCCTGGTAAATTCCTTGAAAATACCTTCAAAAATCACAGTTGAACATGTAGATCGCAAAATGGTCAGGCAACAAAGGGTGAAAAAATCTCCAGGTAGGCTGGCAGTTAAAGGGTTAAAGCAGCCCCCAGGAAATGTGAAAGTTCTTTAGTAAGCCAAAATCAGGCATTCGCCTCTTTATGATGTGAGACAATAGCTACACACAGTTATGGCCTAGAGGTAGGGAAACAGGCCTGTGACCGGAAGGTGGCAGGTTTGATTCCCAACCATGGGACATGATTGAAGTTCCCTTGAGCAAGGCACCTAACCCTCAATTGCTCCCTGGGTGCTGAGTTTAGGGCAGCCCACTGCTCTGTCCCTTAGTTTGTAATTCACTTGTGTATAGCCACTCACATGTTGTTTATTCACTAGTGTGTACACAGAGTTGTGTTGTTCACAGTGCACAGATGGGTAAAATGCGGCACAATGGCCACTTTTGCGCTTTTATTATTATTATTATTATTATTACTCTGCTATAAAGCATCTCCTATAGCAGGAGGGTTCCAGGAAGGGTGCCTTCCTGCTTTAATGATTTTACAAGCCTTTATTATATCCAATTTGTGAAACCAAATGTAGTTGCCCATTAACCTTTTCTGTTCCCCCTCCTTTCCCTATTTACTCCAGGTGGACCATCAAAAAAGAATACCATGGCTGAACATGCTGTTATCTATCAAGGTACCAAGAAAGGTGATGACGTCAAAGCAAGGGCTACAGGTGTCTCTACAACTACAAACCCCCATCCAGCACTGAAGCCCACACATCTCCCACCTCAACTCTCCATACAGGAGAATCAAACTGCTTTCCATACCCATCATACAGCTTATAGATCAAAAAAGCCAAATGTATGCTCTGAATGTGGGAAATGTTTTTCTAAGAAATCACAACTTATCTTACATGAAAGAGTTCATACAGGAGAGAAGCCATATTCATGTTCTGAATGTGGGAAATGCTTTTCTAAGAAATCAAATCTTATCAGTCATGAAAGAGTTCATACAGGAGAGAAGCGATATTCATGTTCTGATTGTGGGAGATGTTTTTCTGAAAAATCAGCCCTTATCAGACATGAAAGAGTTCATACAGGGGAGCAGTTATATTCATGTTCTGAATGTGGAAAATACTTTTCTAATAAATCATCCCTTATTAGACATAAACAAGTTCATACAGGGGAGAAGCCATATTCATGTTCTGAATGTGAAAAATGTTTTTCACTGAAAGCACACCTTATCAGACATGAAAGAGTTCATACAGGGGAGAAGCCATATTCATGTTCTGAATGTGGACAATGCTTTTCTACTAAATCACAGCTTATTAAACATGGAAGAGTTCATACAGGGGAGAAGCCATATTCATGTTCTGAATGTGGGAAACGTTTTTCTGATAAATCAGCCTTTAACAGCCATAAAAGAGTTCATACAGGGGAGAAGCCATATTCGTGTTCTGAATGTGGAAAATGTTTTACTCAGAAATCAGTTTTGAACACACATGAAAGAGTTCATACAGGGGAAAAGCCATATTCATGCTCTGAATGTGGAAAATGTTTTTCTCGTAAATCACACCTTATCACACATGAAACAGTTCATACCGGAGAGAAGCCGTATTCATGTTCTGAATGTGAAAAAAGTTTTTCTGATAAATCACACCTTATCAGACATGAAAGAGTTCATACAGGGGAGAAGTCATATTCATGTTCTGAATGTGGAAAATGTTTTTCTGATAAATCACACCTTATCAGACATAAAAGAGTTCATACAGGGGAGAAGCCATATTCATGTTCTGAATGTGGAAAATGTTTTTCTGATAAATCATCCCTTATCACACATGAACAGGCTCATGTAGGAGAGAAGCAATAACAACTTTCCGAATGTGGAAAATATGATCCTAGTAAATCAGCCCTTATCAGACACGATTTAAGGGTTCATGCAATGAAGAAACTGTGATCAAAAAAGTCAAATATAGGAAACCTGTCAACTAGGATGGGCCCATTCACACCCCTTTTTGATAATCCCACTTTCCCCCCTGGTGTAGGGCGCACTGGGAGTCATGGAATGGGTACAGGAGGTGGAGAACATTAGAAGAATGGAGGAATTAATGTTGGAAGGGGATGAAAATGTGAGACAGAAATTTGACATAACATGGACAATCTGGTCGGTGAGTCGTTACACACCTGAATTTGGGGTGTTCCTGTCTTCACTAGAGACGGACAGGTAGACACAGTATAGAGGGGTGGTGTTTTAGGGGCTCCGGATTCCCTGGCTGGATTACACGAGAGCCACCCCCCCCCCTTATCCCCCAACAGCTGGCCTTGAGTCGAGGTAATGACTGTTTCCCAGGTCCTGTGGTCCTCCTTGTCCTTCCCCCCCCTCCAGATGTGCTGTGGGTTGGTGCATATGTTTGTAATTTTAGACAATACCCCTCTCTTCCCCCTTTCCCTCTACTTCCATTTTCTCTTTTTTCATACTCTTCTTTCTTGGAGTTTCTTAGTCCTAAGAGGCCGTCGAGTCTCAGAGGTTGCTCTTGGGTGCCCAGTTGACCTAGGGGTGTGGGAAGACCAGAGTATGACCTCTGGGGTGGGCCTCTGGGACAATATGGGGTTAAATAGTGGGCTATATGTCGTGACCTTCTTGGCCGTCGGCGGGGGGGGCTGCTAGGGGATCTGCGCCCTACCGTTCGGCGTGACCCCGGGCAGACCCCCCCCTGGCTCCCCTCGACCCGGGGGGGGAGGGTCTAAGAGATAGATAACAATGACGTTGGTTTCAGTTGTAACATTATATATATAATCATGGACGACACAGGCTGTGATAAACTAGCACTCCATTGCTGTATTTTCTTTATTTGTATTGTCTTTATGTTTTTTCAATAAAAACAAATTAAACAAAAAAAGTCAAATATTTTACCAGTAACTAATAGTTTAGTACACATCAAATTGGCCCCCTGGCCTACACAAACTCATTAAAGTGGACCAAAGCCAAGCCGAATGGCCCAGGAATCGATCGACCAGGTCGTCCCATACACTTACCTTGTTTCCCAGTTTAACGCGCATGTGTGAGCCGTGGCTGCATCCCTGCTATCCCTCTAGCAGGGCGTGTCCCCGATCCAGGCATTTGTTAATGGCCGGCGCGGGCATGCTCCCTTTTAGAGGGAAGTGGAGGATCCGACCGTCAGCACACTCGGAGCTGCTGCTCTTATATGCGCTGTGGGATCGGGAAGAGGTGAGTTTGTTTCGGTGACCTGGGGGGTTTCACACAGCGGGCCACCCCCCGATCAGGGTGACCCGGGGGAAAGGTCAAAATCCTGGGTTTTGGCCCACTTTAAAGAGAGACAACACACTCGATTTTCACTTTTTGGGGGGGGTTGTTCCTCTTAGTGAGGGCATCCCAAATTGGGATGCCCCACTGTGTGTACCCCCCCAGGTTGCCCTATTTACTCACCTTCCTGCTTCCTGTGGGGTGAGAACGATTGCACTGACTGATAGGCTGAGCGGCCTGCTCAGCCATTCAGCGCTCTCGCTTTCACTTGGCTCCCTTTGGCGCTTCTGATGGCTAAGCAGCCAAGTGGCGCCAAAAGGAGTGCGAATCCAGCAGCATTCCCCACTCACCTACCAGCCGTTGCATGTGCAGTGGGCGTGTGGGTGGTGCTCCCATTCAGAAAGGCCGAGTGCGGGTGTGTGCAGAGGTGAGCCGGGATGTGGCCGCTTTTCCAAGATGGGGTCCCCTGGGACAAGGTGAGTGAAATGGGGCTTCTGGGGGGGTTTACACAGCGGGGCATTCCAGTTCAGGATACCCCACTGTGTATAACTCCCAAGAAAGTGCAGTAAACACCTTACCTGGATTCAAAGGTGCATGTGCGGGCTCTGGTCCAATGAAAGCCGCTCACCGTCACTGCATAATTCAACAGGTTGGGATCCCTATTGATTCTAATGAGAGCCACCTGCCGATTTACACAGTGGCAGTGGCCGTCTCTCATTGGACCAGAGCCTGCGCATGCACCGTTGGGCCGGGAAAAGGTGAGTGTCTATGGGTATTTTGGGGGCTGGCCTCTGATCTTCCCCCCAGGGCATTCCAAATCGGGATGCCCCTGGAGAAGAAGCCCAGCTGGCCAGATTTACTTGTTGGTCGCGGGGCAAGTGTGCCCTCACGCATGCGGGAGCCCCGCGGCCAAACTGGAAAAAAAAGTTTTTGGGTGGCTGGACGGTCGCCCCCCCTTTCATACACACACACACTTTCCCTCCTTCATCATCTGTTTTTTATTTATTTTTTTTTAATATTAACATATAACTTTATAACATATAATATTAAACAATTACTTTATATTGGCTTACCTTTTCTTCCGGGGTCCTCAGGAGTCAGGCTGCAGTCTATCTGTCCCACTGGCAGGTGGACTGCGACTCAGCAGCTCTCATGTTCCGCGCCGGCACTGCTTCCTAATGGGGCGACTCTGTCAGCCTGCCTCGTGATTGGCCAGCTCGCCCCGGCCAATCACGAGGCAGGCTGATAGAGGCGCCGAATAGGAGGCGGGCGGGTGTGGGCGACGGAACATCTGACCGAGCGCCGGAACGGGGCTGCTCCGGCAGGAGGGCGGGGCATGGTGTTGCAGTCGACCGGAGCAGCTGATTGAATGCCGGACGGGCTGCTCCACGGGGGGGGTTTGGTTTGTGCGAGGGCGACCGGAGCAGCTGATCGAGCGCCGGACAGGCTGCTTGGGGGGGGGGCGGTTGGGCGGAGTTTGCGATCCAGCGTATCTGCATGCGGGCGCGCAGGAGTAGGTTGTAAAAAATAAATCACATTTTTTTTTTTGCCAGCAAACACGCACGGCCACCCCTCTGCCATGCAGGCGCCCCTAGGCACCGGCCTATGTTTGCTTTGCGGAAGATACGGCCCTGGCTATACCAAGTGCTGTGTGGGGGGAGAATGGCTCCCTGCCACTGCTATGTAAGGAACGCAGCGTTGAGGATGCTGGGAAATGGCTGCTGTGTGTGTGTGTCTTTGCTGGCTGGGAGATGGCTGCTGTGTGTGTGTGTCTTTGCTGGCTGGGAGATGGCTGCTGTGTGTGTGTGTGTGTGTGTGTGTCTTTGCTGGCTGAGAGATGGCTGCTGTGTGTGTGTGTCTTTGCTGGCTGAGAGATGGCTGCTGGGTGTGTGTGTGTGTGTGTCTTTACTGGCTGGGAGATGGCTGCTGTGTGTGTGTGTGTCTTTGCTGGCTGGGAGATGGCTGCTGTGTGTGTGTGTCTTTACTGGCTGGGAGATGGCTGCTGTGTGTGTGTGTGTGTGTGTGTCTTTGCTGGCTGGGAGATGGCTGGTGTGTGTGTGTGTGTGTGTGTGTGTGTGTGTGTCTTTGCTGGCTGGGAGATGGCTGCTGGGTGTGTGTGTGTGTGTGTCTTTGCTGGCTGGGAAATGGCTGCTGTGTGTGTGTGTGTGTGTCTTGGCTGGCTGGTAGATGGCTGCTGGGTGTGTGTGTGTGTGTCTTTGCTGGCTGGGAAATGGCTGCTGTGTGTGTGTGTGTCTTTGCTGGCTGGGAGATGGCTGCTGTGTGTGTGTGTGTCTTTGCTGGCTGGGAGATGGCTGCTGTGTGTGTGTGTGTGTGTGTGTCTTTGCTGGCTGGGAGATGGCTGCTGTGTGTGTGTGTGTGTGTGTGTGTGTGTGTGTGTGTCTTTGTTGGCTGGGAGATGGCTGCTGTGTGTGTGTGTGTGTGTGTGTGTGTGTGTGTCTTTGCTGGCTGGGAGATGGCTGCTGTGTGTGTGTGTGTGTGTGTGTGTGTGTCTTTGCTGGCTGGGAGATGGCTGCTGGGTGTGTGTGTGTGTGTGTCTTTGCTGGCTGGGAGATGGCTGCTGTGTGTGTGTCTTTGCTGGCTGGGAAATGGCTGCTGTGTGTGTGTGTGTGTGTGTGTGTCTTTGCTGGCTGGGAGATGGCTGCTGGGTGTGTGTGTGTGTGTGTGTCTTTGCTGGCTGGGAAATGGCTGCTGTGTGTGTGTGTGTCTTTGCTGGCTGGGGGATGGCTGCTGTGTGTGTGTGTCTTTGCTGGCTGGGAGATGGCTGCTGTGTGTGTGTGTCTTTGCTGGCTGGGAGATGGTTGCTGTGTATGTGTGTCTTTGCTGGCTGGGAGATGGCTGCTGTGTGTGTGTTCATCTTTGCTGGCTGGGAGATGGCTGCTGTGTGTGTGTGTGTCGTTGCTGGCTGGGTAATGGCTGCTGTGTGTGTGTGTGTGTGTGTGTGTGTGTGTCTTTGCTGGCTGGGACATGGCTGCTGTGTGTGTGTGTGTGTCTTTGCTGGCTGGGAGATGGCTGCTGTGTGTGTGTGTCTTTGCTGGCTGGGAAATGGCTGCTGTGTGTGTGTGTGTGTGTGTGTGTCTTTGCTGGCTGGGACATGGCTGCTGTGTGTGTGTGTGGGAGATGGCTGGTGTGTGTGTGTGTGTGTGTGTGTGTGTGTCTTTGCTGGCTGGGAGATGGCTGCTGGGTGTGTGTGTGTGTGTCTTTGCTGGCTGGGAAATGGCTGCTGTGTGTGTGTGTGTGTGTGTCTTGGCTGGCTGGTAGATGGCTGCTGGGTGTGTGTGTGTGTGTCTTTGCTGGCTGGGAAATGGCTGCTGTGTGTGTGTGTGTCTTTGCTGGCTGGGAGATGGCTGCTGTGTGTGTGTGTGTCTTTGCTGGCTGGGAGATGGCTGCTGTGTGTGTGTGTGTGTGTCTTTGCTGGATGGGAGATGGCTGCTGTGTGTGTGTGTGTGTGTGTGTGTGTGTGTGTGTCTTTGCTGGCTGGGAGATGGCTGCTGTGTGTGTGTGTGTGTGTGTGTGTGTGTGTGTCTTTGCTGGCTGGGAGATGGCTGCTGGGTGTGTGTGTGTGTGTGTCTTTGCTGGCTGGGACATGGCTGCTGTGTGTGTGTCTTTGCTGGCTGGGAAATGGCTGCTGGGTGTGTGTGTGTGTGTGTGTCTTTGCTGGCTGGGAAATGGCTGCTGTGTGTGTGTGTGTCTTTGCTGGCTGGGGGATGGCTGCTGTGTGTGTGTGTCTTTGCTGGCTGGGAGATGGCTGCTGTGTGTGTGTGTCTTTGCTGGCTGGGAGATGGTTGCTGTGTATGTGTGTCTTTGCTGGCTGGGAGATGGCTGCTGTGTGTGTGTTCATCTTTGCTGGCTGGGAGATGGCTGCTGTGTATGTGTGTGTCGTTGCTGGCTGGGTAATGGCTGCTGTGTGTGTGTGTGTGTGTGTGTGTGTGTGTGTGTGTGTCTTTGCTGGCTGGGACATGGCTGCTGTGTGTGTGTGTGTGTCTTTGCTGGCTGGGAGATGGCTGCTGTGTGTGTGTGTCTTTGCTGGCTGGGAAATGGCTGCTGTGTGTGTGTGTGTGTGTGTGTGTGTGTGTGTGTGTGTCTTTGCTGGCTGGGACATGGCTGCTGTGTGTGTGTGTGTGTGTGTGTGTGTGTGTGTGTGTGTGTCTTTGCTGGCTTGGAGATGACTGTGTGTGTGTGTGTGTGTCTTTGCTGGCTGGGAGATTGCTGCGTGTGTGTGTCTTTGCTGGCTGGGAGATGGCTGCTGTGTGTGTGTCTTTGCTGGCTGGGAGATGGCTGCTGTGTGTGTGTGTGTGTGTGTGTGTGTGTGTGTGTGTGTTAGGGCGAGCGCTGCACGCCCGTCTCACAGCATTTCACCTACCTCCATGGCTGCATGCAGCCGTCATCCATCTTCCCTCAGGGCTGCTTCCAGCTTCCGCCCTTCCCCCAATGCTTCCTCCTTGCATGGTCAGGTGCGCACACGTCTCCGTCCACTAGAGGGCGAGCGCACAGGATCCCTGAGATTTAAAGGGCCTTTACAGCACTGATTGGTGTTTATGTCATCCAATCCTGCATCATCTTCCCCTATTTAAACAGGCACTTCCTTCCTTCAGTGCCGGATCTTGGTCTCTCCATGCTTGTTGAAAGTCAGACATTCTTGGATTGCTCACCCGTGTACCGACCTCTGCCTGTCCCCGACTCTGAACCTTTGCTGCCTGCCCCGACCTCGGCTACTCACCTTTACCGCGAACCTGTGCTGCCAGCCCCGATCTCTGCCTGTACTTACTACGCCTTTTTGCCTGCCACTGGTGTACCTCACTGAACCTCGGCTGACTGTGGGACTGGGCCGCTGTTAGGGGGTAGCGACCTGGGGGTCACTCGCCGCACAAGACCAACCTGCCTTGCGGTGGGCTCTGGTGAATACCGGTGGCCTCTTAGACTCCGCTCCCCTGACACGGTACCCGCCATCGGTTCCACAGTTAAAGCGGATCCACACCCGAGTCCGCTCCACCCGGTCCGTGACAGTAAGATCCGGCCATGGATCCCGCTGAGGTACCGCTGCCGGATGCCACTGAATTGCCTGCTATAGTGGCTATGCAGTCCCGCCAGATTAATCAACTCTCTGCCATGATGCAGCAATTTTTAACGATTCAGCAACAGCAAGTTCCATCACCGGCTCCAGCATTACCGCCACAGCCCCCGGTAACATCTTCTGCCAGAATCCGTCTCTCCTTGCCGGCTAAATATGATGGGGATGCCAAGTTATGCTGAGGGTTCCTTGCCCAATGTTCCCTGCACTTGGAGTTGTTGGCGGATCAATTTCCCACTGAACGAGCTAAGGTGGCCTTTGTCACCTTTGTTTGCTTTCTGGAAAGGCTTTGGCCTGGGCCACTCCCTTGTGGGATCGCAATGACCCTGTCTCTTCCAGTATTAACACCTTTGTCTCAGAGTTTCGCCAGGTCTTTGAGGAACCTGCCCGGGCTTCATCTGCTGAATCGTCCCTTTTGAACTTGGTCCAGGGCGAGTTGTCCGTTGGTGAATACGCCATTCGGATCCGCACTCTTGCCTCCGAATTGTCTTGGAACAATGAGGCCTTGTGTGCCTGCTTCAAGAAAGGACTTGCAGAAGGAACGAGAACCTTTGTCTGTACTGCGGTGGTTCTGAGCATTTTTTGAAGGACTGTCCTATTCGCCCTCCACGTCAGGGAAACGGGCGCACCTAGTGGCGGTGGGAGAGGTGTCCCTGGGTGTATGTGCTTCCTTTCCACGGCTCACTGTTCCTGTTCAACTTTCCATCTCACCTTCCACCTCCCTGAATTTAACCGCCTTTTTGGACTCTGGTTCTGCAGGGAACTTTATAGAGGCTGCCTTGATCAATAAACATAATATCCCTGTGAATCGCCTTGCTACACCCTTATTTATCGCCTCAGTCAATGGTGATAGGCTGGACTGTACTGTGCGCTATCGCACCGTTCCCCTCCAATTAAAAATTGGACTCTTCCATCAAGAGAATGTTGAGTTCTACGTCCTCCCTAATTGCACCTCTCAGATTCTTCTAGGCCTTCCTTGGCTCCAACGTCATGATCCCACGCTTGACTGGACCACCGGTGATATCAAGACTTGGGGTGCAGCGTGCTTTAAGAGGTGCTTGAAGTCTGTTCCTGTTCGACCTATTCCTGCTTCAGCACCATTACCTGGCTTGCCTGAGATCTACCAGACCTATGCTGATGTATTCTGCAAGAAACAAGCGGAGGTACTTCCGTCTCATCGCCCCTACGATTGCCCTATAGACCTCCTACCGGGTACCACTCCTCCTCGTGGCCGAATTTACCCTCTCTCGGCTCCTGAGACTCAAGCCATGTCGGAGTATATTCGAGAAAATCTTCATAAAGGGTTCATACGGAAGTCTTCCTCTCCGGCAGGCGCAGGGTTCTTCTTTGTGGCGAAAAAAGATGGCTCTCTTCGCCCTTGTATTGATTACCGCAGCCTCAATAAGATTACCGTTAAAAATCGATACCCTTTGCCCTTGATTGCCGAATTATTTGACCTACTGCGTGGGGCCAGGGTCTTCACCAAGCTTGACCTGAGGGGAGCCTATAATTTGATACGTATACGCGAGGGCGATGAAGGGAAGACCGCCTTCAATACCCGCGATGGCCACTTCGAATATTTAGTGATGCCCTTTGGTCTCTGCAATGCACCCGCTGTATTCCAGGAATACGTAAATGACATTTTTCGGGACTTGCTTTACTCCTGTGTTGTTGTATATTTGGATGATATACTCATCTTTTCATCTAATCTAGAAGAACATCACCGTCATGTCCGGCAAGTCCTGTCTCGTCTCCGTCAACACCATCTTTACGCCAAGCTGGAGAAGTGTCTATTTGATCAAACCACCTTACCCTTTCTTGGATATATTGTCTCAGCTCGTGGCCTTCAGATGGACCCCAGCAAGTTGAAAGCAGTTCTGGATTGGCCCCGTCCTATTGGCCTGCGAGCTATTCAACGTTTTCTGGGCTTCGCCAATTACTATCGGCAGTTTATTCCTCACTTTTCCACTGTAGTGGCGCCTATTGTGACCCTCACAAAGAAGAGCGCCAATTCAAAGTCTTGGCCTCCTCAGGCTGAAGAGGCCTTCATTACTCTAAAAAAGGCCTTCTCCTCTGCACCAGTGTTGTCTAGGCCAGATCCATCTCGGCCTTTCGCCCTAGAAGTAGATGCCTCCTCCATTGGAGCCGGAGCGGTGCTCACTCAAAAATCGTCTACTGGCAGAATTCTCACCTGCGGGTTCTTTTCGAAGACCTTTTCGCCAGCGGAGAGGAATTACTCCATCGGAGATCGGGAGTTACTCGCCGTCAAGTTGGCGTTGGAGGAGTGGAGACACCTCTTAGAAGGTTCTGCCCATCAAGTATCCATCTATACTGATCACAAAAATCTATCTTATTTAGAAACTGCCCAGCGATTGAATCCACGACAAGCTCATTGGTCGTTGTTTTTCGCTCGATTTGATTTTCAAATCTACTTCCGGCCAGCCGCTAAGAACATCAGGGCAGACACCCTTTCTCGCTCCTCTGACATCTCTGGTGTTGAATCCACTCCACAACATATCATCCCGCCTGAACGCCTTGTCCACTCTGCCCCCGCTACTCTTGTACAAGCACCGCCGGGAAAGACCTTTGTGCCAGCCCGCCAACGTCGCAAAATATTAGAATGGGGGCATTCTTCCCATGTAGCCGGCCATGCCGGTATCAGGAAGTCTTGTTCTATCATTTCTCGATATTATTGGTGGCCTTCTTTTGAAAAGGATGTGACCGAATTCGTTCAGGCCTGTACCACCTGCGCTCGCGACAAAACCCCTCGCCAAAGACCTGCTGGCCTACTCCACCCACTTCCTATTCCGGATACCCCATGGACACACATTGCTATGGACTTTATTACCGACCTCCCTTCTTCGCATAGCAATACTGTAATTTGGGTGGTAGTGGATAGGTTTTCTAAGATGGCGCATTTTGTTCCTTTGCCTGGCCTCCCGTCAGCTCCTCTGTTGGCAAAATACTTCCTGAAGCATATCTTTCGACTTAATGGTCTACCTACACATATTGTGTCTGACAGAGGTGTGCAGTTTGTGTCCAAGTTCTGGAGAGCTCTTTGTAAACAAATGAAAATTAAACTGGACTTTTCCTCCGCTTATAATCCCCAGTCTAACGGCCAGGTGGAAAGAGTCAACCAGATTCTCGGGCATTATCTTCGCCATTTTGTTTCAGCGCGTCAAGACGATTGGGGCGATCTGTTGCCTTGGGCGGAATTCTCGTATAATTTTAAGGATTCTGAGTCCACAAGGAAGTCCCCGTTTTTGGTGGTGTACGGCCGTCAACTCCTTCCGCCTTTGCCTTTATCCACGTCCTCCGGAGTGCCCGCCGTGGACAATCTCACACAGGATTTCTCCACCATCTGGCAAGAAACACAGCGTTCCCTTTGTCAAGCTTCCACCCGCATGAAGGTTAGCGCTGATAAAAGGAGAAGAGCTCCGCCTGTTTATTCTCCAGGAGATAAGGTGTGGCTGTCGGCAAAATACATCCGCTTCAAAATTCCTAGCTACAAATTGGGCCCCCGTTACTTGGGGCCATACAAGATCAAACAACAGATCAATCCAGTTTGCTATAAGCTTCACCTACCGACTTGACTGGGAATTCCCAATTCTTTTCACGTCTCTCTGTTGAAGCCAGTTATTGTCAATCGATTCTCTCCTAAAACTTTGGTGCCTGCCCCAATCTCGGGCACCAAGGATACCTTTTCAGTGAAGGAGATTCTGGCTTCTAAGCTCTCCAGAGGAAAAAGATATTTCTTGGTCGACTGGGAAGGCTGTGGACCTGAAGAAAGATCTTGGGAGCCCGAAGAGAATATTCTAGACCGTAGTCTCATCTCAGATTTTCTTGGTCCCAAGAAGAAGGGGAGACCCAAGGGGGGGGGGTACTGTTAGGGCAAGCGCTGCACGCCCGTCTCACAGCATTTCACCTACCTCCATGGCTGCATGCAGCCGTCATCCATCTTCCCTCAGGGCTGCTTCCAGCTGCCGCCCTTCCCCCAATGCTTCCTCCTTGCATGGTCAGGTGCGCACACGTCTCCGTCCACTAGAGGGCGAGTGCACAGGATCCCTGAGATTTAAAGGGCCTTTACAGCACTGATTGGTGTTTATGTCATCCAATCCTGCATCATCTTCCCCTATTTAAACAGGCACTTCCTTCCTTCAGTGCCGGATCTTGGTCTCTCCATGCTTGTTGAAAGTCAGACATTCTTGGATTGCTCACCCGTGTACCGACCTCTGCCTGTCCCCGACTCTGAACCTTTGCTGCCTGCCCCGACCTCGGCTACTCACCTTTACCGCGAACCTGTGCTGCCAGCCCCGATCTCTGCCTGTACTTACTACGCCTTTTTGCCTGCCACTGGTGTACCTCACTGAACCTCGGCTGACTGTGGGACTGGGCCGCTGTTAGGGGGTAGCGACCTGGGGGTCACTCGCCGCACAAGACCAACCTGCCTTGCGGTGGGCTCTGGTGAATACCGGTGGCCTCTTAGACTCCGCTCCCCTGACACGGTACCCGCCATCGGTTCCACAGTTAAAGCGGATCCACACCCGAGTCCGCTCCACCCGGTCCGTGACAGTAAGATCCGGCCATGGATCCCGCTGAGGTACCGCTGCCGGATGCCACTGAATTGCCTGCTATAGTGGCTATGCAGTCCCGCCAGATTAATCAACTCTCTGCCATGATGCAGCAATTTTTAACGATTCAGCAACAGCAAGTTCCATCACCGGCTCCAGCATTACCGCCACAGCCCCCGGTAACATCTTCTGCCAGAATCCGTCTCTCCTTGCCGGCTAAATATGATGGGGATGCCAAGTTATGCCGAGGGTTCCTTGCCCAATGTTCCCTGCACTTGGAGTTGTTGGCGGATCAATTTCCCACTGAACGAGCTAAGGTGGCCTTTGTCACCTTTGTTTGCTTTCTGGAAAGGCTTTGGCCTGGGCCACTCCCTTGTGGGATCGCAATGACCCTGTCTCTTCCAGTATTAACACCTTTGTCTCAGAGTTTCGCCAGGTCTTTGAGGAACCTGCCCGGGCTTCATCTGCTGAATCGTCCCTTTTGAACTTGGTCCAGGGCGAGTTGTTCGTTGGTGAATACGCCATTCGGATCCGCACTCTTGCCTCCGAATTGTCTTGGAACAATGAGGCCTTGTGTGCCTGCTTCAAGAAAGGACTTGCAGAAGGAACGAGAACCTTTGTCTGTACTGCGGTGGTTCTGAGCATTTTTTGAAGGACTGTCCTATTCCCCCTTCACGTCAGGGAAACGGGCGCACCTAGTGGCGGTGGGAGAGGTGTCCCTGGGTGTATGTGCTTCCTTTCCACGGCTCACTGTTCCTGTTCAACTTTCCATCTCACCTTCCACCTCCCTGAATTTAACCGCCTTTTTGGACTCTGGTTCTGCAGGGAACTTTATAGAGGCTGCCTTGATCAATAAACATAATATCCCTGTGAATCGCCTTGCTACACCCTTATTTATCGCCTCAGTCAATGGTGATAGGCTGGACTGTACTGTGCGCTATCGCACCGTTCCCCTCCAATTAAAAATTGGACTCTTCCATCAAGAGAATGTTGAGTTCTACGTCCTCCCTAATTGCACCTCTCAGATTCTTCTAGGCCTTCCTTGGCTCCAACGTCATGATCCCACGCTTGACTGGACCACCGGTGATATCAAGACTTGGGGTGCAGCGTGCTTTAAGAGGTGCTTGAAGTCTGTTCCTGTTCGACCTATTCCTGCTTCAGCACCATTACCTGGCTTGCCTGAGATCTACCAGACCTATGCTGATGTATTCTGCAAGAAACAAGCGGAGGTACTTCCGTCTCATCGCCCCTATGATTGCCCTATAGACCTCCTACCGGGTACCACTCCTCCTCGTGGCCGAATTTACCCTCTCTCGGCTCCTGAGACTCAAGCCATGTCGGAGTATATTCGAGAAAATCTTCATAAAGGGTTCATACGGAAGTCTTCCTCTCCGGCAGGCGCGGGGTTCTTCTTTGTGGCGAAAAAAGATGGCTCTCTTCGCCCTTGTATTGATTACCGCGGCCTCAATAAGATTACCGTTAAAAATCGATACCCTTTGCCCTTGATTGCCGAATTATTTGACCTACTGCGTGGGGCCAGGGTCTTCACCAAGCTTGACCTGAGGGGAGCCTATAATTTGATACGTATACGCGAGGGCGATGAAGGGAAGACCGCCTTCAATACCCGCGATGGCCACTTCGAATATTTAGTGATGCCCTTTGGTCTCTGCAATGCACCCGCTGTATTCCAGGAATACGTAAATGACATTTTTCGGGACTTGCTTTACTCCTGTGTTGTTGTATATTTGGATGATATACTCATCTTTTCATCTAATCTAGAAGAACATCACCGTCATGTCCGGCAAGTCCTGTCTCGTCTCCGTCAACACCATCTTTACGCCAAGCTGGAGAAGTGTCTATTTGATCAAACCGCCTTACCCTTTCTTGGATATATTGTCTCAGCTCGTGGCCTTCAGATGGACCCCAGCAAGTTGAAAGCAGTTCTGGATTGGCCCCGTCCTATTGGCCTGCGAGCTATTCAACGTTTTCTGGGCTTCGCCAATTACTATCGGCAGTTTATTCCTCACTTTTCCACTGTAGTGGCGCCTATTGTGACCCTCACAAAGAAGAGCGCCAATTCAAAGTCTTGGCCTCCTCAGGCTGAAGAGGCCTTCATTACTCTAAAAAAGGCCTTCTCCTCTGCACCAGTGTTGTCTAGGCCAGATCCATCTCGGCCTTTCGCCCTAGAAGTAGATGCCTCCTCCATTGGAGCCGGAGCGGTGCTCACTCAAAAATCGTCTACTGGCAGAATTCTCACCTGCGGGTTCTTTTCGAAGACCTTTTCGCCAGCGGAGAGGAATTACTCCATCGGAGATCGGGAGTTACTCGCCGTCAAGTTGGCGTTGGAGGAGTGGAGACACCTCTTAGAAGGTTCTGCCCATCAAGTATCCATCTATACTGATCACAAAAATCTATCTTATTTAGAAACTGCCCAGCGATTGAATCCACGACAAGCTCATTGGTCGTTGTTTTTCGCTCGATTTGATTTTCAAATCTACTTCCGGCCAGCCGCTAAGAACATCAGGGCAGACACCCTTTCTCGCTCCTCTGACATCTCTGGTGTTGAATCCACTCCACAACATATCATCCCGCCTGAACGCCTTGTCCACTCTGCCCCCGCTACTCTTGTACAAGCACCGCCGGGAAAGACCTTTGTGCCAGCCCGCCAACGTCGCAAAATATTAGAATGGGGGCATTCTTCCCATGTAGCCGGCCATGCCGGTATCAGGAAGTCTTGTTCTATCATTTCTCGATATTATTGGTGGCCTTCTTTTGAAAAGGATGTGACCGAATTCGTTCAGGCCTGTACCACCTGCGCTCGCGACAAAACCCCTCGCCAAAGACCTGCTGGCCTACTCCACCCACTTCCTATTCCGGATACCCCATGGACACACATTGCTATGGACTTTATTACCGACCTCCCTTCTTCGCATAGCAATACTGTAATTTGGGTGGTAGTGGATAGGTTTTCTAAGATGGCGCATTTTGTTCCTTTGCCTGGCCTCCC
Source organism: Gastrophryne carolinensis (assembly GCA_027917425.1). Lineage (NCBI taxonomy): Eukaryota > Metazoa > Chordata > Amphibia > Anura > Microhylidae > Gastrophryne > Gastrophryne carolinensis. The sequence goes on from CM051237.1 coordinate 11,283,498, forward strand.
GTCAGCTCCTCTGTTGGCAAAATACTTCCTGAAGCATATCTTTCGACTTAATGGTCTACCTACACATATTGTGTCTGACAGAGGTGTGCAGTTTGTGTCCAAGTTCTGGAGAGCTCTTTGTAAACAAATGAAAATTAAACTGGACTTTTCCTCCGCTTATCATCCCCAGTCTAACGGCCAGGTGGAAAGAGTCAACCAGATTCTCGGGCATTATCTTCGCCATTTTGTTTCAGCGCGTCAAGACGATTGGGGCGATCTGTTGCCTTGGGCGGAATTCTCGTATAATTTTAAGGATTCTGAGTCCACAAGGAAGTCCCCGTTTTTGGTGGTGTACGGCCGTCAACTCCTTCCGCCTTTGCCTTTATCCACGTCCTCCGGAGTGCCCGCCGTGGACAATCTCACACAGGATTTCTCCACCATCTGGCAAGAAACACAGCGTTCCCTTTGTCAAGCTTCCACCCGCATGAAGGTTAGCGCTGATAAAAGGAGAAGAGCTCCGCCTGTTTATTCTCCAGGAGATAAGGTGTGGCTGTCGGCAAAATACATCCGCTTCAAAATTCCTAGCTACAAATTGGGCCCCCGTTACTTGGGGCCATACAAGATCAAACAACAGATCAATCCAGTTTGCTATAAGCTTCACCTACCGACTTGACTGGGAATTCCCAATTCTTTTCACGTCTCTCTGTTGAAGCCAGTTATTGTCAATCGATTCTCTCCTAAAACTTTGGTGCCTGCCCCAATCTCGGGCACCAAGGATACCTTTTCAGTGAAGGAGATTCTGGCTTCTAAGCTCTCCAGAGGAAAAAGATATTTCTTGGTCGACTGGGAAGGCTGTGGACCTGAAGAAAGATCTTGGGAGCCCGAAGAGAATATTCTAGACCGTAGTCTCATCTCAGATTTTCTTGGTCCCAAGAAGAAGGGGAGACCCAAGGGGGGGGGGTACTGTTAGGGCAAGCGCTGCACGCCCGTCTCACAGCATTTCACCTACCTCCATGGCTGCATGCAGCCGTCATCCATCTTCCCTCAGGGCTGCTTCCAGCTGCCGCCCTTCCCCCAATGCTTCCTCCTTGCATGGTCAGGTGCGCACACGTCTCCGTCCACTAGAGGGCGAGTGCACAGGATCCCTGAGATTTAAAGGGCCTTTACAGCACTGATTGGTGTTTATGTCATCCAATCCTGCATCATCTTCCCCTATTTAAACAGGCACTTCCTTCCTTCAGTGCCGGATCTTGGTCTCTCCATGCTTGTTGAAAGTCAGACATTCTTGGATTGCTCACCCGTGTACCGACCTCTGCCTGTCCCCGACTCTGAACCTTTGCTGCCTGCCCCGACCTCGGCTACTCACCTTTACCGCGAACCTGTGCTGCCAGCCCCGATCTCTGCCTGTACTTACTACGCCTTTTTGCCTGCCACTGGTGTACCTCACTGAACCTCGGCTGACTGTGGGACTGGGCCGCTGTTAGGGGGTAGCGACCTGGGGGTCACTCGCCGCACAAGACCAACCTGCCTTGCAGTGGGCTCTGGTGAATACCGGTGGCCTCTTAGACTCCGCTCCCCTGACACGGTACCCGCCATCGGTTCCACAGTTAAAGCGGATCCACACCCGAGTCCGCTCCACCCGGTCCGTGACAGTGTGTGTGTCTTTGCTGGCTGGGAGATGGCTGCTGTGTGTGTGTGTATCTTTGCTGGCTGGGAGATTGCTGCGTGTGTGTGTGTCTTTGCTGGCTAGGAGATGGCTGTGTGTGTGTGTGTGTGTCTTTGCTGGCTAGGAGATGACTGTGTGTGTGTGTGTGTGTGTATCTTTGCTGGCTGGGAGATGGCTGTGTGTGTGTCTTTGCTGGCTGGGAGATGGCTGTGTGTGTGTGTGTGTGTGTGTATCTTTGCTGGCTAGGAGATGACTGTGTGTGTGTGTGTGTGTGTGTGTGTGTGTCTTTGCTGGCTGGGAGATGGCTGTGTGTGTATCTTTGCTGGTTGGGAGATGGCTGTGTGTGTGTGTGTGTGTGTGTGTGTGTGTGTGTGTGTGTGTGTGTGTCTTTGCTGGCTGGGACATGGCTGCTGTGTGTGTGTGTGTGTGTGTGTGTGTGTGTGTGTGTGTGTGTGTGTGTGTGTCTTTGCTGGCTGGGAGATGGCTGCTGTGTGTGTGTGTCTTTTCTGGCTGGGAAATGGCTGCTGTGTGTGTGTGTGTGTGTGTGTGTGTGTGTCTTTGCTGGCTGGGACATGGCTGCTGTGTGTGTGTGTGTGTGTGTGTGTGTGTGTCTTTGCTGGCTGGGAGATTGCTGCGTGTGTGTGTGTCTTTGCTGGCTGGGAGATGGCTGCTGTGTGTGTGTGTGTCTTTGCTGGCTGGGAGATGGCTGCTGTGTGTGTGTGTGTCTTTGCTGGCTGGGAGATTGCTGCGTGTGTGTGTGTCTTTGCTGGCTAGGAGATGGCTGTGTGTGTGTGTCTTTGCTGGCTAGGAGATGACTGTGTGTGTGTCTTTGCTGGCTGGGAGATGACTGTGTGTGTGTGTGTGTATCTTTGCTGGCTGGGAGATGGCTGTGTGTGTGTCTTTGCTGGCTGGGAGATGACTGTGTGTGTGTGTGTGTGTGTGTGTATCTTTGCTGGCTAGGAGATGGCTGTGTGTGTGTCTTTGCTGGCTAGGAGATGACTGTGTGTGTGTGTGTGTGTGTGTGTGTGTGTGTGTGTATCTTTGCTGGCTGGGAGATGGCTGTGTGTGTGTCTTTGCTGGCTGGGAGATGGCTGTGTGTGTGTCTTTGTTGGCTAGGAGATGACTGTGTGTGTGTGTGTATCTTTGCTGGCTGGGAGATGGCTGCTGTGTGTGTGTGTGTGTGTGTGTCTTTGCTGGCTGGGACATGGCTGCTGTGTGTGTGTGTGTGTGTGTGTGTGTGTGTGTCTTTGCTGGCTGGGACATGGCTGCTGTGTGTGTGTGTGTGTGTGTGTGTGTGTGTGTGTGTGTGTGTGTGTCTTTGCTGGCTCGGAGATGGCTGCTGGGTGTGTGTGTGTGTGTGTCTTTGCTGGCTGGGACATGGCTGCTGGGTGTGTGTGTGTGTGTGTCTTTGCTGGCTGGGAGATGGCTGCTGTGTGTGTGTGTGTGTCTTTGCTGGCTGGGAGATGGCTGCTGTGTGTGTGTGTGTGTGTGTGTGTGTGTGTGTGTGTGTCTTTGCTGGCTGGGAAATGGCTGCTGTGTGTGTTTGTGTGTGTTTTGCATGGTGCCGGCCAGAAGGTGGCTGGTGTGTGTGTCTTTACTGCATTATGGATCATTGTTTCAGATATGTTACCTTATAAAGTGTAATTTATTCTCAGCAGGCTGAATAGCTCATTAGGTAGAGCATTTAGATATATACAGAGAGTCTAAGGCTCGAGCCCAGCTCAGAATTGTATTTTTTTTTACATTTTTCTACAATTGGATTTGTCTATTTTTATCTTGTTTTTGTTGCTTTACAGATTAATTATTTTCCCAGTTTGTCTTTCTTTTTACCTCTGCTGCTGTCTGCAGTATCTTTCCGATTCCCATTTTCTCTTTTTTACAGCTTTGTGTGTTTCAAGCGGAACAAAACCATTCACTGTCCCCAGAATTTTTCTTGCCCCGGGGGCATCCCAAGTAGGTCCACCCCCCCTCACCAGTTCAGCTGTCAAAATATACCTTTCCCTGTCCCATTGGGCATGCACAGGCTGTCATCCAATGGCACACAGAGTTTGGCAACGAGAACCTGGAGCGGCAGCATCCCTGGGCACCCAGCCTCTCTGAATGGCTATCCATAGGAGCGTGCCTCATCCCGGTGATGCTGAGGATGCGGCTGCAGCTATTTACATCACCATGGGAGCCAGGGAAAAGGTGGGTATTGTGGCGACCCGGGCGGTGTTTCACATGGTGGGGCATTTTGCGATGCGCCAAGGGAAGGCCAGTGGCCAGCACTGGATTCTTTTAGACTTTGAAATGGACCAAAAACCCAGGATTTTGACTGTCCTGGGTTTTGTTCCTTACCCCCCGGGCATCCTGATTGGAATGCCCTGCTGTGTGAAATCCCCCCAGGTTGCCCAATCTCACCCTTTCTCTGTCCTACAGCACATGCGCAGCCTCTCATCCAGTCAGCGCGCTCGAATTCGCTCCCGCCCCTTCATCTAAGGCGAGCGGATCAGAGCACACTGTCTGCCGCATCCCCTGCTATCCTTTAACAGGGTTGCCCGTGCTGAACATTCACAAATGCCTGGTGCTGGCACGCGCCTTGTTAAAAGCATAGCGAGGATGCAGACGCTGCTCTCGCATGCGCCGCTGGACCGGGAAAGAAGGGTTTTCGGGTGACCTGGGGGACTCGACACAGCGGGGCATCCCGAATCTGGAGCAAGTATGCCTCATAGATTCTAGGGTGGATTTTGGTCCACTTTAATACATATATATATATATATATATATATATATATATATATACCTGCACAGTCATTCAAAGTAGATTTTTTCAGTCAGTTTATTTAGTAGAAATGTTATATATATATTGAGTTACCTGGTGGTCTCATCACAGAAGCAGCACCTCACACACACACAGAGCTGTTACTGCCGTGTACATTGCTGCCCTGGGAAGAAAGCTGGAGCAAGTTTACTGCGCCTGTTGCTAGGAGACCAGTGGCCTAAATGTGGCAGCTCTCAATCACCTCACTGAATAAAACCCAGCAAATCCCCCCCTTCAGCAAATGGACTGAGCCAGGCAGACATGTTTTTTCTTTTCTATCGCCACATTATTTATACAAGTTAGAAGCTATTGTGTGGCTATTTATTTTTTAATGCAAATGTTCACGAAATGATGAGTCATCGGAATCCAAATTACTATCTAAAGTAGTTTTAATGATAATCAAGACATAGTGGATCCCCCCCCCCCCCCGTCCCAGACATGGTTCTTTCCTTCTGCCCAGCCCTTTCACACACTAAGGAGAAGAGTCTACACCATCTGGATATGGTCAGGACAATCAAGTTCTACAGTGTTCTTCAGTACCAAGAACTTTAGGAAGCCAGATTTCTTATTCGTCCTCACAAAGGAGAAGCAGACTGACACACATCCAATAGAAGATGTCTCAGGGAGAAGGTGGTGCAGGCCTACAAGGTGAAAAATATCTATGTTTCTTCTCCCATTATGGTCACTTCATATTCTTCTAGGGCAGAATCAACTAGTTAGTACCAAAATCCCCAAATTATTTCCCATAGTAACAAGTATAAACAACATATATTAAATCCATTCTGGCTGACATCTGCAGTTAAACGGGCAATAACAAAATAAAAGGCATTTAAAAATGGCAAATCTGCTCTGTCAGCAGTGACCTTTGAAAAGTATAAAGCAGTAAATAAATCATGTGAACAAGTAATTAAGCTGGCAAAGGCACAAAATGAAAGTAATGTGGACAAAGAAAGCAAACCCGACCCTAAATGTTTCTTTAAATATATAAACAAAAAAAAACTAAATCAGAACAGGTAGTTACCCAAATTAATGGCAACAGGGAGTTGGTCACTGGGAACCAAGAAAAGGCGGAGCTGCTAAATGGATTCTTTAGCTCTGTGTACACAAAGGAGGCGCAAAGTACCAATTTAGGAATGGCCACTGCAAACTATACCCCTCATATAATTCTTACCTGGCTAAACATGGATATCAGCCAAGAAGGATTACCGTAAGTAATTTAAATGTGAATAAGACTCCAGGACCAGATGGATTTACCCAAAAGAACTTTGCTCAGTCATTTCAGTACCTCTACTTTTGATTGTTAAAGACTCAACTAAAATCCTCTCAAGACAAGTTGCGCTCCCTCTGTCTGGAAAAAAAGAAAATCAATCTCCAAAGGTGACAATCATTTTTACCATAAGAACTTTAAATCTGTGGAATAGCCTCCTACAGAAGCTTGCTATTTACTGTTTCCTAGCTCTGCTAGAGAAAAATCAGTATCTCTAATGGAGTGAGTGGGGTAGACAAGGGGGTCATTCATGAAGGTATAGCGCCAGGTAGTGCCTCTTAACGGGCGGCAGGCAGTGTCTGGTGAACGCCGGGCGCTGTATGCAAAGCCACATTTATGAAAGTGAATCTGGTGAGTGCCTCTAACAGCACCATGTAGGGTCACATGTATTATTACAGGCGGCTCAACGCTTCCAGAGTTCCAGGTATTACCTTTCGCTCAGTGTCGCTCTCCCATATATTTCAATGGGCTTTCATTTGCTTGTGTTTAAACAGCGTGTTTGACAATTGCTCCAATCATTGTGTGACCTCTCCTGTTTGCAAACACTGTTAGAAACTTTTTTGACTTTTTATATTTTTATTCTGAATTGTCATTTAAGGTCTGGTACTAAAGTGTTAATGTCTCAATGTTACAACAATGTCATTACCATGTGTTTTCACTTTGTTACTGGTGGATATGTGTTCAAAAACAGACTTTAATCACACAGCATCTGGCGCTCTATGCTATAGCGACCAGATCCAGAGTGCCGACGCTGTGAGTGTGTCCTTTTTTGATAAGTATGGTGTGGATCTCTGAGAGTCAGTCGCACTGAGCTGGCGCTACCTCTCGCTCGCTGTAGCGCTGTACTGGTGTTATAGTGGCCAACATACATCACGTTCATCAATGCCGGCCAGGTTACTACAGCGACTGAGGCGCTCTGTTACAGAGCCCGATACCCACTTACAGCTTCTACTAGCAGTCGATCTAAGCACCGCTATACAGACGCTCATTTGCCGATACCTGGCGCTAGTAGTCAATCAGCCTCCATGTTAGTTTAGTGAACCAGGACCTATCCGGACACGAACCTAGTTGTAAGGGAGAATATAGGTCCACTTTAATAATAAAAGGAACTGCTGATGGGTCATTATCATTGAGCGCCTTTGGAAAGGGAAATGCATATGAAACACACAATATTATGAATCTAATGTAACAGACAAGTAAATGAACACAAAGATGCAGGAATACATCAGGAGAAAGGGCCCTGCCCTTGTGAGCTTACAATCTAAAAGGAGGGGGTGTGACAAGTCACAAGGGTCACACAGGGTATGTACTAACCAGGTGCCCAGAGTTCTGAGGGATGATAAAACTGTAAGATGGGTGGGTTAGGTCAGATGATAGGCTCTGTTAAATAGGTGGCTTGTAATGTAAGAGGAATGACATTGTATAAGGAAGGACATTCCAGAGGAGTGGATTCCTGAACTTGAGATTGGAAGGAAGTGATCAAGATGGAGGACAAAAGTAGGTCATGAGCAGAGCAGAGACTGCGCCTGGGTTGGTATTTTTGGACTAGTGATGAAATGTAAGAGGATGCAGAAGAGCTTCTTTCTGGAGGCCATCTGGTCACTTAAGTCTTTATCTTGGGTGGAGCATAAGAAGTCCCTTATCCATGCATGCTTTCTTACATAGTGTATAGTACCTACTGTATTATAGTATAGGGACACTTTTATACACTTTGTATTTTTGAGATCTTATTTAGTATAGTGACTTTATATTTGATCCTTTGGTTGATTTCTTGTTGGGGATTATTTAGGACATATGTGACCATTGTATTCTTGCTCACACATAAGTATTTTTCCCCCACATTTAATCCATCTGTACAGTGGGACAAAGCAGTGATTGTACACATATGCCGAGAACAGTGGGCTGCCCTAGCAATGGTGCCCGGGGAGCAGTTGGGGGGTTTCATGTCATGCTCAAGAGCACTTCAGCCCTGTCCCAGCCAGGAATCATACCTGCAGCCCTCTGATCACAAGGCCGCTTCCATACCACTAGGCCACAATTCCCGCTTGTTATTATATTGTTTCTATTCATTGAAAGAGACACTGGAGTTGGCAGCAGGAGCCCAAAAATTGGATGAATCACACCCTGGAGTTGCAAGCAGCAGCAGCAGCCCAAACATAGCTTGAAAGAGACACTGGAGTTGGCAGCAGGAGCCCAAAAATTGGATGAATCACACCCTGGAGTTGCAAGCAGCAGCAGGAGCCCAAACATTACTTTAAAGAGACACTGGAGTTGGCTGCAGGAGGCCAAAAATTGGATGAATCACACCCTGGAGTTGCAAGCAGCAGCAGCAGGAGCCCAAACATAGCTTGAAAGAGACACTGGAGTTGGCAGCAGGAGCCCAAAAATTGGCTGAATCACACTCTGGAGTTGCAAGCAGCAGCAGCAGCAGCCCACACATAGCTTTAAAGAGACACTGGAGTTGGCAGCAGGAGCCCAAAAATTGGATCAATCACACCCTGGAGTTGCAAGCAGCAGCAGGAGCCCAAACATAGCTTGAAAGAGACACTGGAGTTGGCAGCAGGAGCACAAAAATTGGCCTAAAGACATAAATATGTTTTGCACCATTTGGAAAGTGTAAAACCTGGCACCATGCTGAATCTAGTCGCATGCATCAGCCATTGGTGGGTGAAAATTCTGGCTGATCCATCCCTGATTCATTTTGACAAAGGTGAGTCTCTCCACATTTTTAGTTGATAGACGAGTTCTCCTCGCCGTAACTATGGCCCCGCCGCACTAAACACCCGCTCAGATGGCACGCTACTTGCCGGGCAGGACAGCTTTTCCAGGGCAAACTCTGCTAGTTGCGGCCACAAGCCAAGTTTGGCTGCCCAGAAGTCCAGTGGATCCTCAAGGTGTGTTGGCATGGTCATGTCAAGGTATGACATGACCTGCTGGTTGAGTTCCTGCTCCAGGTCTTCCTGCTGCTCATGAGTAGACTCACTATGCGGGTGTAGAAAGCTACTCATTAGCGACTGAAGACTTAGGGTGCTGCTTATGGAGCTGCTGCTGCTGCTCTTGTCAATCCCCCCAGCAGCCATGGCAGTGGAAGGTGAGCCCAGAGCACTCCCCGAGTCAGACCTGCGAGAGTATGAATCATGGCGCAGATAGGCATCGGCCAACTGTCTACGCAGAATGTCTTTGTAGTAGTTCAGTTTGTCCTCCCTCTCGGCGGGTTTAAAAAATGCCCCCATTTTGTGCCGGAAGCGAGGGTCCAATAAGGTGGACAGCCAGAAGTCATCCCGCTGACAAATGGAAACAATTCTGGGGTCACTACGCAAGCACGTGAGCATGCTTCCTGCCATTTGCGCAAGTGACTCGGAGGGACTACCTGTCTCCATCTCCACTGCATACTGCCATAGTGTGTCCGGGTCCTCTGTCTCGCCTTCCTCAAAATCCTCTAGCTCCTCTGGCTGCTCCTGCTCCTCCTCTCCTGTCCACTGACTAGATAAACCAGCCATTTTGCCAAGCCTAAACTGTGTTTCACTGGTCAACTCCTCCCCCTCTTCCTCCTCCTCCTCCAGTTCAGCTCCAACGGGGTTCATGTGGCCGTAAGATGTAGACGCCATGTCCCCAGTTCCCTGACCAGCCATGGTTTCCAACATGTGCTCTAGTACATGAAGCAGTGGAATCACGTCGTTCATCCCGTAATCCTGCCAACTGACAAATAAAGTGGCTTCCTCAAAGGGCCTGAGCAAACGGCAGGTGTCACGTATGAGCTGCCACTGGTTGACATTGAAGTTACACAGGGGAGTCCCCCTATCTGCTTGGATCATCAGGAAATCCGTGATGGTTTTTCTCTGTTCATATAATCGGTCCAACATGTGAAGGGTGGAATTCCAACGGTGGAAACATCGCAAATCAGACTATGTTGGGGGCTACCGTTCTGACGCTGTAGCTCAAGAAGGGTGTGTTGGCGGTGTCTGAGTGGCTGAAGTGCATGCAAAGTTTCCTTGAAGTTGTTAGGATGTCTTGTAGATGGGGGGAAGACTTCAGAAGCTGCTTGACAACCAGATTGAAGACGTGAGCCATGCAGGGGGCATGGGTCAGGCTTCCTTGGTGCAGCACAGACAAAATGTTCTTCCCATTGTCGGTAACCATGATTCCCATTTTAAGTTTTCTTGGAGTAAGCCATGTTTGGATTTCCTGATGAATAAATGTAAGCAGTTCCTCCCCTGTGTGATTCCGTTCGCCAAGACAAACCATGTGAAGCACAGCGTGACACATCCGTGCCCTGCACACATGGTAGACTGGAGGGGCACTGAGACTAGAGCCTACAGGGGAGGGTGAGGAGATGGCGGAGGATGAGGAGGCCGAGTCGCACGGTGTCACAGGCCCAACGGGCAGGGAGTGTGGAGGCCGAAGCGGCGTGACCTGTCCAAGTTGCTGCTGCTGCTGCTGCTGCAAAGAGACCACATTGACCCAGTGGGCCGTAAACGACATGTACTGTCCCTGACCATAGTTACAGCTCCAGACGTCGGCGCTGCCATGCACTTTGCTACACACCGACAGGCTCAAGGACTGGCCCACCTTCTGTTCAACAAAAGTGTGCATCGCTGGTACTGCCTTCTTGACAAAGAAATGACGGCTTGGGACTCTCCACCTCGGCTCGGCACAAGCCATCAGTTCTCTGAAAAGTGCAGAGTCCACCACCTGAAAAGGGAGCGACTGCAGCACCAGCAACTTGGACAGGAGCACATTCAGCTTCTGCGCCGTAGGATGAGTGGGCGCATACTGCTGTCTTTTGGACATGGCTTCGCTGATGGATTGCTGGCGGGATGCATGACTTGGAGGAGGAGGAGCAGGAGCGACAGAGGATGGGTATGATGCACAGCTGCCTTCGGCTGAGGTGCTGGAGCCTTGGCTGGCAGAAATTGGGAGCGGCGTGCCACTTGGTGAGGAAGCAGGCTGGACCACCTCTTCGGAGCCTCGGTTCTCCCAGACCGTTTTATGGTGACGCATCATATGTTGACGCAGGGCCGTGGTGCCAACATTTGGGCCCTGGCCACACTTCACCTTCTGCCTACATATCTTGCATGTGGCCATGTTACCCTCCTGCGGATGCTTCAGGAAAAACTGCCACACTGCCGAGTAGCTACTTTTCCCACCAACAGCCCTCACTGATTCACTGCTACTGTCGCCAACTCCAGGAACCCCTGCTCCACTACCTCCTGATAAGGTAGCCTGTCACGCAGCAGGTGCTCTACCCCAGCCCCGTTTGGCTCTAGGCTTTACAATTGTGCCCCCATGCTAACTGCCAACCATGCTGCTAACACCTTGCTGCCTCAGCTGCTGACTCCGGGGCAACCTGCACCCCTCTTCTCCTGATGATGATGATGAAGCCCCTTCATCACCCGGCTCCCAAGTGCGATTGGCTTCATAATCATCATCATCACCGAGTTGTGGCTGCATGTCACTGATGTTCTTGGTTTCCTCAACAGTGTCTGGCGCAGGAGCTGGAACGCTCGCAACACCCACGACACTGTCCACATCAATATTTGTCTGCCTAGCTAAAGAAGCCACCTCCATTTCTTGGCTGGGCAGTAGCTGCTGACTGTCCTCTATCTGATCTTCCTCCTCACTAAAGAGTGGAGCTGAAGCCAAAGCATAGGATACATCGCTGGGGGAGGGAACAGCGTAGGACAGAGGCAATGGGAGGACAGGGACTGCTCTCGGGGCATGCCAACTCAGGGTTGTGTCAGACTATCCTACAGACCCTAGACTGGGGGTCTCAGATGTAACTTGTGATGATGTTGATGAGCGCGTTAATCAATCTACCACGGCAGATGCGTTACTGGTGGAGACACGACCGCTAGCAGATACTGGCGGATCAGGTCACCGTGACTCCTGCTGCCACTCGCTCCTAGTCTGCTGCAACCTCTGCCTGCTGAATCTTGGCCTCTGCCACTCCTCTTTGAACATCCTTGCACTTGTCTGCCTGACATTTTTATGTATTTGAAATGAGCAATAGGTACAATAAAAAATGTGTTTACTTCAAAAAGAAGAAGCTAAATAAAGTGAGGGACTGCTTCTCTGCACCAGATAAGTGGCAAGGCAGGTTTACAGCACAAAGAACTGAAATTAAATTCAAAAATTATCTGGCTAATGAAAATAAAAAAAAAATTCCCTGTCACTTCAATACTGTCCCTGCCTGGATCGTTCAGGTTTTTCCCTATCTTTCACTATCTTTCCCTGGCTCTGTCTATCTCTCTTTCTGCCTCTCTGTCTGTCTCTCTGACTCTCCCTATCTATCTCTAACTCTCTGTCCCTGTCTCTAACTAGCTGTGCTCTGGCCGCAATGCAAGGCTGAAATGCGCACAAGCAAGATGGCCGCCGCTTTATATAGCACGGTGACGTCACCGGGCTTCCTGGCTGCTGATAGGCTGCATGTGACTTACCCATGATACCTTGCTGGACATGTTCATCCACCATTTTAGAATGCCTGTAATTGAAATAAATGAAGTTTAAAGGAAAACTTCGATTGATCGAATCGCGGGGACATTCGGATTCGTTCAGAATCAAATTTTCCATGAAATTCGGAACGAATCTGCGTTCGTCCGGATCGATTTGCTCATCCCTAAATCTGTTATACCCTCTCATTGGTGTGATTCCTTGTGTCACCCACAACCATAGAACCTACAGAGAGTGATTATTGTTATAATAATCATTGATTGTATTACTGATGTTTCCTATAATTGGTTACAGATTGGGGAGTGAAGGCAGGGGGTGTGTTGGTGTGGCTGGGGATCATATTAGTGCTTCATTATTATTTGTGATGTGCATAAGGCATCCAACCAGGCTTTTCCCTCGGCAAAGGGCTCTCATTGATTTCAATGGGTAACGAGCGCGGCCACATCCCCAGAGGCACCTGCTTCCATCCCAACCTATTGGCAAACAGTTAGGATTGGATGAGAGCCCATTCATGCACCATTGGACTGGGGAAAGGTGAGTGATTACCAGCGCCCCAGGGGGTTTTACACAACGGGAAGACCAGCGACCATCTACGTCGGAATTTGTTCCGCATTAAAGCCCAGAATGAACGCTTACTAGCTTGAAATAGGCCACTTAAAGGAGCACTATCGCGACATTGTGTAATATTAAAAATCCATATAAACACGTTGGGTAATGAGAGGAAGGGGCACTTATAAACCTGAACTGAATAAAACTGATGTCAAGCCTGTGGTTTTCTTCTCCTGCTAGGAATAAAATTCAGGGGTCACGGGTTTAGTGTTTCAGGAGTGACAGAACCTGCCCCCCCCCTGATTTCCTCTTCCTTCTAATAAAATATAAAAACAAGCCTGGCTGGATATTTCTTGATGGTGGATGTATAAGTGACCCCTCCTCCCAGCATATTTATATGGATTTTTATCAATAGGCCATTTTTCCTGATAGTTCTCCAGTAAAGAGGAGTGGGGAGCATTTGCAGAGCAGTTTAGGACCTTTCAGCAGGAATTTCAAATGTTCATGAGAAATCATATAACTGGTGAACATGATTCGATCTCAGTAAACCTTTTCAAGGTCAGTGTAGAGGTTATTACCGTGATGGATTCTTGTTTTCTGGGAAGCATGACCACGGCAGAGACACTGCTAACCCTACTTTCTGTATTGTAACCCCGTAAGTTATTTTATGCGTATGGGTGAAGGTGGTGTCCGTCTTCTGCTGGATCCGGGAAACGATCTCCAGGGCGACATTCCTCTTCTCAAATGCATTGGGCAGGTAGTCGTACCTGCGCTGTAGCATCGTCTAAAAAACACAAAATAGAAATAGTTGTTAGATCAAACTGCATACAAATATCTGTCACAATCCTATCAGTTGACAAAATTACATTCCAAGACACATTTCTAGCCTCAAACTCTCCTTCTACATGCAAGTGACTTGGTTCGCACATGTGCGCAATAACTTCTGTTTGGCACTGAGTTTTACAAACTTTTAAAAACAACTGTTTCTTCATGCGCTTCCTTAAGGCCTAGGCATGCATTTAGATGGCAAATCAACGTCCTTACAATACACTTACGAGCATAATCAGCTTTTGTTGTTGGTGGGTGAAGATCGTGGGCGCCATCTTCTTGTTCGCAGCAGATAAGTAATGCCCCAGCGGTTTCCCGGGTTCCGCACGGCCGGACGAACGGCCGTACGCACGCGTACGCAAGCGTACAAGAAAGTGTAAGCGTCATACCCAGTCATTAGGATTTAAAGGGTCCTGGACACACAGCTCATTCTCTTTAATATTTTAAAGATGCCACCGAAAAAAGCCATCGCTAAGGCCACACCAGCCAAGGAGGCCACCAGCAAAAGGCCACAGCGGCCTGAGGAGCTTTCTTCCTCACGTTCGACCACTCAGTCACAACAACCTACTCCCAAGGTGCGGAAAATGCGCAGCCAAAGTGGCCAACCCAAGGCGACATTGGCCACCAAGATCGCAACAGCTAAACCAACAACCAAAGCCAAGGATGGAGCAGCTAAGAAGAAGGCACCAACAGCAAAGCAGGCAGGTATGACGGTGTGCAAGGCCACTAAGAAGCAGAGGGTGAGAAGCCCCAGCCCACGGAGTACCCTCCCCTCCTCCCCACCCTACCACATCCCATCATAAATGGAGCACCAGTGGCAAGGCCACTAAGAGCCAGTGGCCCAGAAGCCCCAGCCCAGCCAGCACTGCCTCTCCAGCTCCAAGTGCCAGTACCTCCCTTGGGCATAGAAGCACAAGTGCCAAGGCCACAAAGAGCCACAGGGCCCGAAGCCCCAGCCCAGCCAGCACTGCCTCTCCAGCTCCACGTGCCAGTACCTCCCATGGGCATAGAAGCACAAGTGCCAAGGCCACAAAGAGCCACAGGGCCCGAAGCCTCAGCCCAGCCAGCACTGCCTCTCCATCTCCACGTGCCAGTACCTCCCATGGGCATAGAAGCACAGGTGACAAGGCCAGTAAGAGCCACAGGGCCAGAAGCCCAAGCCCAGCCAGCACTGCCTCTCCAGCTCCACGTGGCAAAACCTCCCATGGCCAAAGGAGCATAAGTGACAAGGCCAGTCAAAATTGGATGAATCACACCCTGGAGTTGCAAGCAGGAGCCCAAACATAGCTTGAAAGAGACACTGGAGTTGGCAGCAGGAGCCCAAAAATTGGATGAATCACACCCTGGAGTTGCAAGCAGCAGCAGCAGACCAAACATAGCTTGAAAGAGACACTGGAGTTGGCAGCAGGATCCCAAAAATTAGATGAATCACACCCTGGAGTTGCAAGCAGCAGCAGGAGCCCAAACATTGCTTTAAAGAGACACTGGAGTTGGCAGCAGGTGCCCAAAAATTGGATGAATCACACCCTGGAGTTGCAAGCAGCAGCAGCAGGAGTCCAAACATAGCTTGAAAGAGACACTGGAGTTGGCAGCAGGAGCCCGAAAATTGGATGAAACACACCCTGGAGTTGCAAGCAGCAGCAGGAGCCCAAACATAGCTTGAAAGAGACACTGGAGTTGGCAGCAGGAGCCCAAAAATTGGATGAATGACACCCTGGAGTTGCAAGCAGCAGCAGGAGCCCAAACATTGCTTTAAAGAGACACTGGAGTTGGCAGCAGGAGCCCAAAAATTGGACGAATCACACCCTGGAGTTGCAAGCAGCAGCAGGAGCCCAAACATTGCTTTAAAGAGACACTGGAGTTGGCAGCAGGATGCCAAAAATTGGATGAATCACACCCTGGAGTTGCAAGCAGCAGCAGCAGGAGCCCAAACATAGCTTGAAAGAGACACTGGAGTTGACAGCAGGAGCCCAAAAATTGGATGAATCACACCCCGGAGTTGCCAGCAGTAGCAGCCCAATCATCGCTTGAAAGAGACACTGGAGTTGGCAGCAGGAGCCCAAAAATTGGGGGAATGACACCCTGGAGTTGCAAGCAGCAGCAGGAGCCCAAACATTGCTTTAAAGAGACACTGGAGTTGGCAGCAGGAGGCCAAAAATTGAATGAATCACACCCTGGAGTTGCAAGCAGCAGTAGCAGCAGGAGCCCAAAGATTATTTTAAAGAGACACTGGAGTTGGCTTCAGGAGCCCAAAAATTGGATGAATCACACCCTGGAGTTTCAAGCAGCAGCAGCAGGAGCCCAAACATTGCGTGAAAGAGACACTGGAGTTGGCAGCAGGAGTCCAAAAATTAGACGAATCACACCCTGGAGTTGCAAGCAGCAGCAGGATCCCAAACATAGCTTGAAAGACACACTGGAGTTGGCAGCAGGAGCCCAAAAATTGGATGAATCACACCCTGGAGTTGCAAGCAGCAGCAGGAGCCCAAACATTGCGTGAAAGAGACACTGGAGTTGGCAGCAGGAGCCCAAAAATTGGATGAATCACACCCTAGAGTTGCAAGCAGCAGCAGCCGCCCAAACATAGCTTGAAAGAGACACTGGAGTTGGCTGCAGGAGCCCAAAAATTGGATGAATCACACCCGGGAGTTGCAAGCAACAGCAGGAGCCCAAAAATTGCTTTAAAGAGACACTGGAGTTGGCTTCAGGAGGCCAAAAATTGGATGAATCACACCCTGGAGTGGCAAGTAGCAGCAGCAGGAGCCCAAACATAGCTTGAAAGAGACACTGGAGTTGGTTGCAGGAGCCCAAAAATTGTATGAATCACACCCTGGAGTTGCAAGCAGCAGCAGGAGCCCAAACATTGCTTGAAAGAGACACTGGAGTTGGCAGCAGGTGCCCAAAAATTGGATGAATCACACCCTGGAGTTGCAAGCAGCAGCAGCAGCAGGAGCCCAAAATTGCCAGAAAGACACACCCTGGAGTTGGCAGCAGCATGAAGTGAACATATACAGATTTTCGGCACATATATCTTATCCGAAGAATATTAATTAAAAAGTAAGAGTAACGTAAAGCATTTTCTCAATAATTACTTTTTTTTTTTTTTTTCCCGCTCAGATTTAAGTCTCCCTTTGCTGTATTCAGATTCGTGGTCTTTCATCAGCAGGTAGGGTCCTCTTTTCATCAAGTGCGGGTATTTGCCAAAATTTATTTTATTTTATTTTTTTTTTATTTATTTATTTTTTATTTTTTTTTCTCCTTTCTCCCCTTCCTTCCACCCCCTAGCTGAACCACGGGACTATTTGATTTGTCTTACTGCAGTCCACCACATATATATACAAATATACCTGATTTTTCCTAAATATATGTTTGGTGAAATACTTTATCTTCTTATTTACTCCTCATCGTTTCATTCATCACTTCCCTTTCCCTTTTTTTTTTCCTGATCCTCCCCTTCCCTTATCCCTCTCATTTTCTTTTCTTTCTTCTTCTTCTTCCTCTTTCTTTTTCTTTCTTGCCTAGCCGGGTTTATGGTTCTGATTGAGTTTTTTGTAACAGATCTTTTCCAAATTCAAGAAGTTGTTTCTTGGTCTCAATCTGTGTAGTCACTTCGGCTTCTATTTCGAGAATTTCCTGCATCTTCCTTAACCATTTTCCAAATGTGGGTGGGGTAGGTTTATGCCAGTGGTTGACAATGTAATATGTAGAGCCCATAATGATGATGTTATTCAAAGACCGCTTGGGCTTAGATAAGTCCGGTATTGGGATATTTAAGAGAATTCTAGTTTTGTCTAATGTAATATTTATTTTCCCTGTCTGATTTACAAACTGGGTTATTTCCTGCCAAAGTGCTACAATGTGTATACACTCCCACCATATGTGTTGTACTGTGTTCGGGTACAGACTGCACAACCAGCAGAGATTTGGGGGCATATTCCTGTTGTGGTCGGCGGTTAAGTAGTACCTAATGATATATTTAAAGGAGAAGATTCTTAATGGGGCTGATATTAAAAGAGTATTTTCCTTATAGATATTCTGCCAGTCCAAGTTGGAGTCAATAATTACTTGTGGTCTGATGCGGAGGAATGTCTGTAACTGGAGAGCAGCGCCTTAAATCTGTTTTGCACGATCTATATTTCTTTAGTGTTGGTCTGGCCCCATCATTAATCTACTCTAATGCATCAGGCATTGGTGGGTGGAAATCTTGGCTGATCCATGCCCGATTCATTTCCACGCAGGCCAGTCTCTCAAAAAAAAACATGGAGATTGACAGATTAGTAACATATTAGTAACATAGTAACATATTAGTAACATAGTAACATATAAGGCCTCATTTCATCAAGCAGAGGTCTCTGCAGAATAGGGGTGAGTGGCAGCAGGGGTCTCAGTGAGAGGCCTGATCTCCCGGGATCAGCTAGCGGTCGTGTCTTGAACAGCAACCCATCTGCCATCATCCATTGGTTAACACGATCATCCACTGCATCACAAGTGACATCTGACACTCCCAGTCAACTGTCTGTTGTATGTTATGCTTTGGGTTCAGCTCCACTATTCAGTGAGGACGATCTGATAATCAGAAAAATCAGCAGCTACTGCCCAGCCAAGTAGTGGAGGAGACACTTGCCACTTCTTCCACTAGGCGGGCAAGTAGTGATAAGGAGAGTGTCGTGGGAGGAGGTGTTGCAAGCGTTTTGGCTCCTTAAGCAGACACTGTTGAGGAACCTGAGGAGGACATCAGTGAGTTTTTAGGGCACATTTAAAGGTGATGGAGAGTGACCGATTTAGCGGCCAGCATGGTGGCAGAAGGGTGAAGTATGGAGGCAAATGTGCTCGGGGTAGACCACTCGCGCGGCAGGCTATCTTCTCAGGAGGTAGTGAAAGAGGGTCCCTGGAGCTGGCCGCGGCGGCAGCAGCGTCAGTGAATTAGTGCGGACTGTTGGTAGGAGAAATCAGCTACAAGCCCATATTGCAGTTTTTCATCAAGCATCCACAGGAGGTTAACATGGCTATATGAAAGATGTGTAGGCAGAAGGTGAAGTTTGGCCAGGGTCCCAATGTTGGACCCACATCCCTGCGTCAACATTTGCAGCGTCACCATAAAGCGGCCTGGGAGAGTTGGCTCCAAAGTGGTGGTCCAGCCTGCTGCATCACCCAGTGGCACACTGCTCTCTGTTCCAGCCAGCCAAGGCTCCACCACCTCCTGTGTGTCATACCCATCCTCTGTCGCTCCAGATGCTCCTCCTCCTCTTAATCCGAGTCAGTCATTCCGCCAGCAATCCATTGCCAAGCCATGTCCAAGAGACAACAGTATGTGCCCACTCATCCAATGTGCAGAAGCTAAATGTGCTCCTGTATAAGTTGCTGGTGCTGCAGTCCCTCCCTTTTGAGTTGGTGGACCTTTCAGAGAACTGATGGCTTGTGCCGAGCCGAGGTGGAGAGTCCCATGCTGTCATTTCTTTGCGAAGAAGGCAGTACCAGCCCTGTACAATTTTGTTGAACAGAAGGTGGGGCAGTCCTTTATCCTGTCAGTATGTACCAAAGTGCCTACATCTGGAGCTGTAACTATGGTCAGGGACAATAAATATCATTTTAGGACCACTGGGTGATTGTGGTTCCTGCACAACCACAAAAGCAACTTGGACAGGTCCCTCTGC
The DNA here is from genome assembly GCA_027917425.1 of Gastrophryne carolinensis. NCBI lineage: Eukaryota > Metazoa > Chordata > Amphibia > Anura > Microhylidae > Gastrophryne > Gastrophryne carolinensis. The sequence goes on from CM051237.1 coordinate 11,302,690, forward strand.
TGTGGCCTCCACGCTCCTAGGCCTTTGTGCCTGTGGCAATGCACTTGCACTTAGCAATGGTGTCACGGAGAAAAGTGGCAAATTGTCAATTACATATTAATAGTTAACATTTATCTTATTTGAACATATTTATAATAATAACATATAATAACATATAACATAGCAACAATAACATATAACATAATAACAGTAACATATAAAATGTATCAACATTTTTTTTTTTGGTTAATTTTAATATTTTTTTAATATTTTGTATTTTTTAGAAACATATATATATATATATATATATTTTTTTTTATTTTATTTTTTTATATATTTTTTTCCATTGCCTTTTAATATTTTGTGAATTTTTGTACAATTGTTTTATTTTTGTTTTTTTTTTCCCAATGCCCTTCCAGCCCACCATGTGTGCAGGACACGGCAGTTTCACGCTGCTCTTCACATGGTTTGCCTTGAGCAACAGAGTCACACATGGGAGGAACTGCTAAAAATGAGAACTCAATACATGAAATCATGGCTTACTCCACGAAAACTGCAAATGGGACCCATGGTGACTGACAGTGGGAAGAACATCTTGTCTGCGCTGCGACAAGGAAGCCTGAGCCATGCGTCCTGCCATGGGACACATGTTCAATCTAGTTGTCAAGCGTTTTCTGAAGTCTTTCCCCCATCTGAAAGACATCCTAACAACGGAAAGGAAACTTTGCATGCACTTCGGGCACTTCTACACTGCCAAGCACACCCTTCTTGAGCTGCAGTGTCAGAACGGTATCCCCCAACATAGTCTGATTTGCGATGTTTCCACCCATTGGAATTCCACCCTCCATATGCAGGATTGACTATAGGAACAGAGAAAAGCCATCACGGATTTCTTGATGATAGGGGGACTCCCCTGTGTAACTTCAATGTAAACCAGTGGCAGCTCATACGTGACACCTGCCGTTTGCTCAGGCCCTTTGAGGAAGCTACTTTATTAGTCAGTCGCCAGGACTATGAGATGAACGATGAGATTCCACTGCTTCATGTACTACAACACATGTTGGAAACCATGGCTGGTCAGGGCACTGGAGACATGGCGCATACATTTCACAGCCACATGAAGCCTGTGGGGGCTGAAGTGGAGGAGGAGGAGGGGGTGGGGCACAGCGAAGCACAGTTTAGGTTTGACAAAATTACCATATTCTTAGTATGACACACACCCCGCTTCAAGATATTCATAACCTGTGGGTATACTGACCTGTAGAGGGCGATCTGCAGAGATGATTGGAGGAAAGAAAGCCCCTCCCAGTCCATAAATACCGGACCTCCCACTCAGTCTTCATCTCTGCAGACGGCGAGCAAGTCAGAAGATGATGTCTCCTCCTTGCACAGGGGGATTTAAGGTAGCCGGGATGATTCCCGGCCCGCTACTTAATTATTTCCGTTTGGACCCTTTTTTCCCTAGAATACATATGCCTCCCAGCCGTGGCTGCGGGTCCAGGTGAGGGTATATTAGCACCTCAGGTGCTCAGGAGCAACGCTCCACCGTGAGACCCTATACAAGAGGGTAGACAGTTACACCGGGTTGGTGACCCCGGCTTGGGATGCCCTGTCCCTTAGTTTTAACGTTGGAATGGCCCTCCCAGGATCCCTTTTCCACAGTGGGGATGGGGGGTGTGGGTCTCCTCTTTATTATTCTCTTTATTATGCTCTTAACTTTTTTTCTGTCTTTTTACAGTTATGGTGTGCTTGTCTCTTTAACTGTCCTTATTGTCAGCGCCGCGGCCGTTATTGAGGAGGCCTCTGTGCGGTGCTGGGTTTTTCTTCTTATTTGATAATGGCGGAGGTAGTTTACCTCACGCACTGTATGGATGCCATGTAGTGGGGGGGCGGGGCCGTACCTTCGGCGCGGGGCCGGGGTCCGTCCCTCCTTGTATTGTGTGCCAGCGGTGATAGGAGCGCAGGCTGACACATTTAATTTAATTTACTTTTAATTTAAACAATTCAAATGGTATTGGGAAATCGCGCTCTAAATTCTTATAATTAATTGTAATAATAAAAAGTTTATATTTAAAAAAGAGTCCTCAACGCAAGGAGAAAACCAGAGTGTGTCACCAATACTCCCAATAATAGAAAACAAATAACACACAATGGGGTCAATTCAAAGAAACATGTAACAGCTTGGATTTTGGTGCTGATCATCCTATTTTTCCCGTACGCTCGTGCGTTCGTATGAACTTGCGAGTGATTCTATAAGCAAATACGTTTCTATCCTAAAATGTCCGTCCGTTCGTACGGCAGTTCGGGAATCAGACCTATGTCAGTTTCCATCCTGAATTTTCCGTTTCATTTCTCAGGTTGCAACATTGGTTTTGCCCTTTTTCCTTTTTTGTCTGGACGTAAATCCTTCTGATCTTGCGGCTGCGCACTACAAACTTACCTCATTAAAGTGCATTCTAAATATTTGGTCTTTTGTTTTTCTTTATTTCATTCATTTTGTAGTAACCAACCATTAATGAATGCATTTGCATAAGTAAATCTTACTTTGTTTAATTTTTAGTTAACTTGCATTTTTTACTTGTGGATTTAATTTTAATATTTTGGCATCAAATTGTACAACTTAAAATTTTGTGTGTGGTTACCCACACCCTCTCCATACAGATTTGCTCTCAAATATAAAAAAACACCCAGCAACTTCTGCATGTTATGAGTCTAGAAACAGCCAAGATGGCGGGTCAGGTATTATCGGGCAGCCTGCAAACAGAAAGGGCCTTGTGACTGTGTTGCTCTGCATTCTTTGATTTCTGACCTTTCCGTGCCCCCAGCTCTGCTGTGTCTGTGCAAAATACAGCAGTAACCCACATCCTGCACTTTATCCCGCTCTCCTCTCCTCAGTAAGTGTGATGCATCTGACCAAAGATGAGCTAAAATAATTAAACAAAGCAAAGGTAAACAACTACACCAATAAATTCAATCTAAAAATATTATTCTAGTACATCAATTTAAAAATAAATAACAAAGGACATAAGTTTATTTAAATAACGCAAATATATGGATGTGTTGCAAAATAAAGGTTTACATGCAAAGGACTAATTAAGGTCCACATTAAAATGCTTTTATAAGGCATACATGAATCAGGTATGCATTGCCATACAATTTATGGCCTCGGCCATGCTGATACATGCAGTTCATTGGAGCTCAAGACGCGCAGACTCCTCCACATAGCCAAAAAACCTGTTCAAGAACAGCAATCCGACTGCTAAAAGGTGTCGCCAGTGGCTTTCTTTTAAAACGTATTTAGAGGTTGGAAAACTGTTCTCTGAATCACACCTAAACACATCCGATTATCCTAAGTTTTACTTTTTGATCCTAAGTTTTAGGATTTGATCCTAAGTTTTACGTTTTGATCCTAAAATTTAGGAACGAACTTCCGATGATTGTAAGAGCATATACGAATTCGTACGTAGGCTCGTGCGAGTCGGAAATGGCCAAAAAAACAGGAAAAAATGACTAACACCCACCCAAACTTACGATTCTCGATCCGAAATCAATTAACGTTTGCTCTTTGAATCGAGGGGAATGTGTATAAAATCTCCGTGGGACAGTTCAGTTGTATCTTGTGCAAATAACAATATATTTCTTTATGTATCAAATCACCACGTGAGTAGCAAAACAAATGCTTTCAAGTGTATCCACCACCTGCTGCACTCAACACGTACCAGATAGCCAATGGCCAGACAGCGTTTTTCTGTGTATAAACAATTGCTTCCTTTTTCAAATATTTTCCAAATAACCCAGTGGATAATTAGCTCTCTATTTAGAGATTGATTCCTTTTCTTTCATATATTCATTAAGACTGGATCAGTATAATTAATTCCTCATTTATTTTGAGCATGTAATAAAAACACAAACAACCGCACATAGCGTAATTCTGTATAAAATTCTTGTGCGCAGACCAGCTAAAAGGTGCTTACCAGATTGTAAACAAATATGAGCATTGATTAAAATAGTTTCAGGGTAAGAATCCAAATAAACTAGCTTCTACTCCGCCAGTAAATTTATCAGACCGTTCTCAGACGCCGCACCGCATACGTTACCGAAGCCTAGGCCTTTGGGCTCGGCTGGCGTCGGCTCTGTTCGGGGGTCACGTGACTAGAATAGGCTCCGCCCAACGCGTTTCGTCACTTAGGGACTTGTTCACAGGCGCACGGAGCGCTAATCAGATACAGTACTTATATAGCTTCGTATTGGAAGCTTCATATTGGAGGCTAGTTAACTATTTCGCTCCCTATAGGAGCAGATAGCAATGGCCATTATAATAAAAGGAATTTAAAATAGAACATTTCGATAGTCCTAGCGGGATAGAACTCAATATTATCTGGGTCCTTGTACAAAATCTTATCTTTTGTGGCACTGATAATATTATAGTACAAAACATCAATTCTTCAGAAAGCATTAATTTATTATATAGAATAATATCCTCATTTCTAATTCTGCGGTATCTATATGGTAATTATGAGTTTTTAAACAGTTATATTAGATGTATTTCTTAGTTATTTTTTACTATTTAATATAGATTATAATTTACATATTTATTATTGAACTAAGATATTATCAGTGCGACAATTTACATAACCAGTAATATCATTATATACTATTAATTAATTATTCCTATCCACAACTATAATACAAATATATCAGTATTATTACACATCTATAATATACTAAATAAAAATAGAAACTTATATGACTATCGATATTCAAATAAAACAATTAATATCGAATTTGATATTTAGACCGATAGGTTGCATTGTGTCCAAAGTAAAAATCCACTTAGATTCCAGCTTTGATAGCTCTCTAATTATATCCCCTCCTTTGATATTCAAATTTATCTGGTCTATTATACAATATTTTAATTCATTTGGATTGCTGTTATGCATTTTTTTAAAATGTAAAGAGACACTATGTAACTCATATTTCCTTTTAATGTTGTAAATGTGTTCTCTTAACCTTGTTTTAAAATCCCTGCCTGTGCGGCCTACATATTGTAGACAGCAAGGATATTCTAATAAATAAACAACATTTTTGCTTGCACATGTAAAAAAATTTTTTATATTAAATTCTTTTTTGGTATTATTTGAACTAAATTTTTTAATGCATTTACTATTATTTATACAATTCTTGCATCCTGCACATTTTTTACAAGGATAAAATCCAATTAGATGTTTGTTAAGACTGTTGCTATTTTTGTTTTTAGGTGGTATATAACTTTTAACTAGGTGTGTAGATAGAGTAGGTGGCTTCCTAAAAATAACAGTGGGTTTTTCGGGTAAACAAGGCCCGAGTATTTCATCACTCTTAATAATATTCCAGTGTTTTTTTTAAATTTTATTTAATTTCCCGTGATTATTTCCATATTGTGTAACAAATGCAAACTCTTTCTTATTATTTTTATGTGATTTTTCATCTTTTTTGTTGTCTAATAACATAGTGTTCCTATCTATTTTGTTAACTTTTTTTATTTCTTCTTGGATGAATTCTGGTTCATACCCCTTACTAATAAATCTTTCACCAAGTGTTTGTGCTTGTTGTAAAAAATCTAATTCCTGTGTACAATTCCTTTTTAATCTATAAAATTGACCCTTGGGGATGTTATCAATCCATTGGGGATGGTGACAACTTGTTTTTGGTATAAACGAATTTCTGTCAGTTTCCTTAAAAAATGTTTTAGTGACAAGTTCTCCTTCTATATTTTCTATGACTAAGTCCAAAAAATTAATTTTTTCTTTATTAATTTCTACAGTTAATGTTATTCCCCATTCGTTCTTATTTAGAGAATTGAAGAATTCTTCAAAGGATAGTTGAGTGCCTTCCCATATTACTAAGCAATCGTCAATATAGTGCCCCCAGACTTTTAAAGGAGTAGGGCGCTCACTATATATAGCACTTTCTTCCCACATACCCATAAATAGATTAGCTAGGCTCGGAGCGTATTTCGCTACCATTGCTACTCCCTTCGTTTGCACATAGTATTTTTCATTGAACCAAAAATAATTATGGGTCATGGCATAATGGAACAAATCTATTAAAAAATCAATTTGGATTAATAACATATTTGTTTTTCTTAATAGGTAGTGTCTAATTGCTTTTAAGCCCAGACTATGTGGTATGTTGGTATATAATGATACCACATCAATAGTGGCTAATAGTGTATTTTCTGTAACCCTCATATTCTTCAGTAAGTTTAGTACCGATTTACTATCTTTAATATAAGACGGAAGATTTACTACCAAAGGTTGTAGGAAATAATCCAAATATTTTCCTAGACTATAGGTTATAGACACTACCTACAGTTTATTTGGATTCTTACCCTGAAACTATTTTAATCAATGCTCATATTTGTTTACAATCTGGTAAGCACCTTTTAGCTGGTCTGCGCACAAGAATTTTATACAGAGTTACGCTATGTGCGGTTGTTTGTGTTTTTATTACATGCTCAAAATAAATGAGGAATTAATTATACTGATCCAGTCTTAATGAATATATGAAAGAAAAGGAATCAATCTCTAAATATAGAGCTAATTATCCACTGGGTTATTTGGAAAATATTTGAAAAAGGAAGCAATTGTTTATACACAGAAAAACGCTGTCTGGCCATTGGCTATCTGGTACGTGTTGAGTGCAGCAGGTGGTGGATACACTTGAAAGCATTTGTTTTGCTACTCATGTGGTGATTTGATACATAAAGAAATATATTGTTATTTGCACAAGATACAACTGAACTGTCCCGCGGAGATTTTATACACATTCCCCTCGATTCAAAGAGCAAACGTTAATTGATTTCGGATCGAGAATCGTAAGTTTGGGTGGGTGTTAGTCATTTTTTCCTGTTTTTTTGGCCATTTCCAACTCGCACGAGCCTACGTACGAATGCGTATATGCTCTTACAATCATCGGAAGTTCGTTCCTAAATTTTAGGATCAAAACGTAAAACTTAGGATCAAATCCTAAAACTTAGGATCAAAACGTAAAACTTAGGATAATCGGATGTGTTTAGCTGTGATTCAGAGAACAGTTTTCCAACCTCTAAATACGTTTTTAAAAGAAAGCCACTGGCGACACCTTTTAGCAGTCGGATTGCTGTTCTTGAACAGGTTTTTTGGCTATGTGGAGGAGTCTGCGCGTCTTGAGCTCCAATGAACTGCATGTATCAGCATGGCCGAGGCCATAAATTGTATGGCAATGCATACCTGATTCATGTATGCCTTATAAAAGCATTTTAATGTGGACCTTAATTAGTCCTTTGCATGTAAACCTTTATTTTGCAATACATCCATATATTTGCGTTAATTAAAGAAACTTATGTCCTTTGTTATTTATTTTTAAATTGATGTACTAGAATAATATTTTTAGATTGAATTTATTGGTGTAGTTGTTTACCTTTGCTTTGTTTAATTATTTTAGCTCATCTTTGGTCAGATGCATCACACTTACTGAGGAGAGGAGAGCGGGATAAAGTGCAGGATGTGGGTTACTGCTGTATTTTGCACAGACACAGCAGAGCTGGGGGCACGGAAAGGTCAGAAATCAAAGAATGCAGAGCAACACAGTCACAATGCCCTTTCTGTTTGCAGGCTGCCCGATAATACCTGACCCGCCATCTTGGCTGTTTCTAGACTCATAACATGCAGAAGTTGCTGGGTGTTTTTTTATATTTGAGAGCAATCTGTATGGAGAGGGTGTGGGTAACCACACACAAAATTTTAAGTTGTACCATTTGATGCCAAAATATTAAAATTAAATCCACAAGTAAAAAATGCAAGTTAACTAAAAATTAAACAAAGTAAGATTTACTTATGCAAATGCATTCATTAATGGTTGGTTACTACAAAATGAATGAAATAAAGAAAAACAAAAGACCAAATATTTAGAATGCACTTTAATGAGGTAAGTTTGTAGTGCGGAGCCGCAAGATCAGAAATATTAAAATTAAAAAATTAAAATATTAAAATTAAATCCACAAGTAAAAAATGCAAGTTAACTAAAAATTAAACAAAGTAAGATTTACTTATGCAAATGCATTCATTAATGGTTGGTTACTACAAAATGAATGAAATAAAGAAAAACAAAAGACCAAATATTTAGAATGCACTTTAATGAGGTAAGTTTGTAGTGCGCAGCCGCAAGATCAGAAGGATTTACGTCCAGACAAAAAAGGAAAAAGGGCAAAACCAATGTTGCAACCTGAGAAATGAAACGGAAAATTCAGGATGGAAACTGACATAGGTCTGATTCGCGAACTGCCATACGAACGGACGTACATTTTAGGATAGAAACGTATTAGCTTATAGAATCACTCGCAAGTTCATACGAACGCACGAGCGTACGGGAAAAATAGGATGATCGGCACCAAAATCCAAGCTGTTACATGTTTCTTTGAATCGACCCCATTGTGTGTTATTTGTTTTCTATTATTGGGAGGGTTGGTGACACACTCTGGTTTTCTCCTTGCGTTGAGGACTCTTTTTTAAATATAAACTTTTTATTATTACAATTAATTATAAGAATTTAGAGCGCGATTTCCCAATACCATTTGAATTGTTTAAATTAAAAGTAAATTAAATTAAATGCGTCAGCCTGCGCTCCTATCACCGCTGGCACACAATACAAGGAGGGACGGACCCCGGCCCCGCGTCGAAGGTCCGGCCCCGCCCCCCCCACTACATGGCATCCATACAGTGCATGAGGTAAACTACCTCCGCCATTATTAAATAAGAAGAAAAACCCAGCACCGCACAGAGGCCTCCTCAATAACGGCCGCGGCGCTGACAATAAGGACAGTTAAAGAGACAAGCACACCATAACTGTAAAAAGACAGAAAAAAAGTTAAGAGCATAATAAAGAGAATAATAAAGAGGAGACCCACACCCCCCATCCCCACTGTGAAAAAGGATCCTGGGAGGGCCATTCCAACGTTAAAACTAAGGGACAGGGCATCCCAAGCCGGGGTCACCAACCCGGTGTAACTGTCTACCCTCTTGTATAGGGTCTCACGGTGGAGCGTTGCTCCTGAGCACCTGAGGTGCTAATATACCCTCGCCTGGACCCGCAGCCACGGCTGGGAGGCATATGTATTCTAGGGAAAAAAGGGTCCAAATGGAAATAATTAAGTAGCGGGCCGGGAATCATCCCGGCTACCTTAAATCCCCCTGTGCAAGGAGGAGACATCATCTTCTGACTTGCTCGCCGTCTGCAGAGATGAAGACTGGGTAATGAGTGGGAGGTCCCTGGTATTTATGGACTGGGAGGGGCTTTCTTTCCTCCAATCATTTCTGCAGATCGCCCTCTACAGGTCAGTATACCCACAGGTTATGAATATCTTGAAGCGGGGTGTGTGACATACTTAGAATATGGTAATTTTGTCAAACCTAAACTGTGCTTCGCTGTGCCCCACCCCCTCCTCCTCCTCCACTTCAGCCCCCACAGGCTTCATGTGGCTGTGAAATGTATGCGCCATGTCTCCAGTGCCCTGACCAGCCATGGTTTCCAACATGTGTTGTAGTACATGAAGCAGTGGAATCTCATCGTTCATCTCATAGTCCTGGCGACTGACTAATAAAGTAGCTTCCTCAAAGGGCCTGAGCAAACGGCAGGTGTCACGTAAGAGCTGCCACTGGTTTACATTGAAGTTACACAGGGGAGTCCCCCTATCATCAAGAAATCCGTGATGGCTTTTCTCTGTTCCTATAGTCAATCCTGCATATGGAGGGTGGAATTCCAATGGGTGGAAACATCGCAAATCAGACTATGTTGGGGGATACCGTTCTGACACTGCAGCTCAAGAAGGGTGTGCTTGGCAGTGTAGAAGTGCCCGAAGTGCATGCAAAGTTTCCTTTCCGTTGTTAGGATGTCTTTCAGATGGGGGAAAGACTTCAGAAAACGCTTGGCAACTAGATTGAACACGTGTCCCATGGCAGGACGCATGGCTCAGGCTTCCTTGTCGCAGCGCAGACAAGATGTTCTTCCCACTGTCAGTCACCATGGGTCCCATTTGCAGTTTTCGTGGAGTAAGCCATGATTTCATGTATTGAGTTCTCATTTTTAGCAGTTCCTCCCATGTGTGACTCTGTTGCTCAAGGCAAACCATGTGAAGAGCAGCGTGAAACCGCCGTGTCCTGCACACATGGTGGGCTGGAAGGGCATTGGGAAAAAAAAAAACAAAAATAAAAAAATTGTACAAAAATTCACAAAATATTAAAAGGCAATGGAAAAAAATATATAAAAAAATAAAATAAATATATATATATATATATATATATATATATATATATATATGTTCTAAAAAATACAAAATATTAAAAAAATATTAAAATTAACCAAAAAAAAAAAATGTTGATACATTTTATATGTTACTGTTATTATGTTATATGTTATTGTTGCTATGTTATATGTTATTATATGTTATTATTATAAATATGTTCAAATAAGATAAATGTTAACTATTAATATGTAATTGACAATTTGCCACTTTTCTCCGTGACACCATTGCTAAGTGCAAGTGCATTGCCACAGGCACAAAGGCCTAGGAGCGTGGAGGCCACAGCAGAGGGACCTGTCCAAGTTGCTTTTGTGGTTGTGCAGGAACCACAATCACCCAGTGGTCCTAAAAGGATATTTATTGTCCCTGACCATAGTTACAGCTCCAGATGTAGGCACTTTGGTACATACTGACAGGATAAAGGACTGCCCCACCTTCTGTTCAACAAAATTGTACAGGGCTGGTACTGCCTTCTTCGCAAAGAAATGACAGCATGGGACTCTCCACCTCGGCTCGGCACAAGCCATCAGTTCTCTGAAAGGTCCACCAACTCAAAAGGGAGGGACTGCAGCACCAGCAACTTATACAGGAGCACATTTAGCTTCTGCACATTGGATGAGTGGGCACATACTCTTGTCTCTTGGACATGGCTTGGCAATGGATTGCTGGCGGAATGACTGACTCGGATTAAGAGGAGGAGGAGCATCTGGAGCGACAGAGGATGGGTATGACACACAGGAGGTGGTGGAGCCTTGGCTGGCTGGAACAGAGAGCGGTGTGCCACTGGGTGATGCAGCAGGCTGGACCACCACTTTGGAGCCAACTCTCCCAGGCCGCTTTATGGTGACGCTGCAAATGTTGACGCAGGGATGTGGGTCCAACATTGGGACCCTGGCCAAACTTCACCTTCTGCCTACACATCTTTCATATAGCCATGTTAACCTCCTGTGGATGCTTGATGAAAAACTGCAATATGGGCTTGTAGCTGATTTCTCCTACCAACAGTCCGCACTAATTCACTGATGCTGCTGCCGCCGCGGCCAGCTCCAGGGACCCTCTTTCACTACCTCCTGAGAAGATAGCCTGCCGCGCGAGTGGTCTACCCCGAGCACATTTGCCTCCATACTTTCCCCTTCTGCCACCATGCTGGCCGCTAAATCGGTCACTCTCCATCACCTTTAAAAGTGCCCTCAAAACTCACTGATGTCCTCCTCAGGTTCCTCAACAGTGTCTGCTTAAGGAGCCAAAACGCTTGCAACACCTCCTCCCACGACACTCTCCTTATCACTACTTGCCCGCCTAGTGGAAGAAGCGGCAAGTGTCTCCTCCACTTCTTGGCTGGGCAGTAGCTGCTGATTTTTCTGATTATCAGATCGTCCTCACTGAATAGTGGAGCTGAACCCAAAGCATAACATACAACAGACAGTTGACTGGGAGTGTCAGATGTCACTTGTGATGCAATGGATGATCGTGCTAACCAATGGATGATGGCAGATGGGTTGCTGTTCAAGACACGACCGCTAGCTGATCCTGGGAGATCAGGCCTCTCACTGAGACCCCTGCTGCCACTCACCCCAATTCTGCAGAGACCTCTGCTTGATGAAATGAGGCCTTATATGTTACTATGTTACTAATATGTTACTATGTTACTAATATGTTACTAATCTGTCAATCTCCATGTTTTTTTTTTTGAGAGACTGGCCTGCGTGGAAATGAATCGGGCATGGATCAGCCAAGATTTCCACCCACCAATGCCTGATGCATTAGAGTAGATTAATGATGGGGCCAGACCAACACTAAAGAAATATAGATCGTGCAAAACAGATTTAAGGCGCTGCTCTCCAGTTACAGACATTCCTCCGCATCAGACCACAAGTAATTATTGACTCCAACTTGGACTGGCAGAATATCTATAAGGAAAATACTCTTTTAATATCAGCCCCATTAAGAATCTTCTCCTTTAAATATATCATTAGGTACTACTTAACCGCCGACCACAACAGGAATATGCCCCCAAATCTCTGCTGGTTGTGCAGTCTGTACCCGAACACAGTACAACACATATGGTGGGAGTGTATACACATAGTAGCACTTTGGCAGGAAATAACCCAGTTTGTAAATCAGACAGGGAAAATAAATATTACATTAGACAAAACTAGAATTCTCTTAAATATCCCAATACCGGACTTATCTAAGCCCAAGCGGTCTTTGAATAACATCATCATTATGGGCTCTAAATATTACATTGTCAACCACTGGCATAAACCTACCCCACCCACATTTGGAAAATGGTTAAGGAAGATGCAGGAAATTCTCGAAATAGAAGCCGAAGTGACTACACAGATTGAGACCAAGAAACAACTTCTTGAATTTGGAAAAGATCTGTTACAAAAAACTCAATCAGAACCATAAACCCGGCTAGGCAAGAAAGAAAAAGAAAGAGGAAGAAGAAGAAGAAAGAAAAGAAAATGAGAGGGATAAGGGGAGGATCAGGAAAAAAAAAAGGGAAAGGGAAGTGATGAATGAAACGATGAGGAGGAAATAAGAAGATAAAGTATTTCACCAAACATATATTTAGGAAAAATCAGGTATATTTGTACATATATGTGTTGGACTGCAGTAAGACAAATCAAATAGTCCCATGGTTCAGCTAGGGGGTGGAAGGAAGGGGAGAAAGGAGAAAAAAAAATAAAAAAAAATAAATAAAAAAAAAATAAAATAAAATAAATTTTGGCAAATACCCGCACTTGATGAAAAGAGGACCCTACCTGCTGATGAAAGACCACGAATCTGAATACAGCAAAGGGAGACTTAAATCTGAGCGGAAAAAAAAAAAAAAAAAAGTAATTATTGAGAAAATGCTTTACGTTACTCTTACTTTTTAATTAATATTCTTCGGATAAGATATATGTGCCGAAAATCTGTATATGTTCTCTTCATGCTGCTGCCAACTCCAGGGTGTGTCTTTCTGGCAATTTTGGGCTCCTGCTGCTGCTGCTGCTTGCAACTCCAGGGTGTGATTCATCCAATTTTTGGGCACCTGCTGCCAACTCCAGTGTCTCTTTCAAGCAATGTTTGGGCTCCTGCTGCTGCTTGCAACTCCAGGGTGTGATTCATACAATTTTTGGGCTCCTGCAGCCAACTCCAGTGTCTCTTTAAAGCTATGTTTGGGCTCCTGCTGCTGCTGCTTGCCACTCCAGGGTGTGATTCATCCAATTTTTGGCCTCCTGAAGCCAACTCCAGTGTCTCTTTAAAGCAATTTTTGGGCTGTTGCTTGCAACTCCAGGGTGTGATTCATCCAATTTTTGGGCTCCTGCAGCCAACTCCAGTGTCTCTTTCAAGCTATGTTTGGGCGGCTGCTGCTGCTTGCAACTCTAGGGTGTGATTCATCCAATTTTTGGGCTCCTGCTGCCAACTCCAGTGTCTCTTTCACGCAATGTTTGGGCTCCTGCTGCTGCTGCTTGCCACTCCAGGGTGTGATTCATCCAATTTTTGGCCTCCTGAAGCCAACTCCAGTGTCTCTTTAAAGCAATTTTTGGGCTCCTGCTGTTGCTTGCAACTCCAGGGTGTGATTCATCCAATTTTTGGGCTCCTGCAGCCAACTCCAGTGTCTTTTTCAAGCTATGTTTGGGCGGCTGCTGCTGCTTGCAACTCTAGGGTGTGATTCATCCAATTTTTGGGCTCCTGCTGCCAACTCCAGTGTCTCTTTCACGCAATGTTTGGGCTCCTGCTGCTGCTTGCAACTCCAGGGTGTGATCCATCCAATTTTTGGGCTCCTGCTGCCAACTCCAGTGTGTCTTTCAAGCTATGTTTGGGATCCTGCTGCTGCTTGCAACTCCAGGGTGTGATTCATCGAATTTTCGGACTCCTGCTGCCAACTCCAGTGTCTCTTTCACGCAATGTTTGGGCTCCTGCTGCTGCTGCTGCTTGAAACTCCAGGGTGTGATTCATCCAATTTTTGGGCTCCTGAAGCCAACTCCAGTGTCTCTTTAAAATAATGTTTGGGCTCCTGCTGCTACTGCTGCTTGCAACTCCAGGGTGTGATTCATTCAATTTTTGGCCTCCTGCTGCCAACTCCAGTGTCTCTTTAAAGCAATGTTTGGGCTCCTGCTGCTGCTTGCAACTCCAGGGTGTCATTCCCCCAATTTTTGGGCTCCTGCTGCCAACTCCAGTGTCTCTTTCAAGCGATGATTGGGCTGCTGCTGCTGGCAACTCCGGGGTGTGATTCATCCAATTTTTGGGCTCCTGCTGTCAACTCCAGTGTCTCTTTCAAGCTATGTTTGGGCTCCTGCTGCTGCTGCTGCTTGCAACTCCAGGGTGTGATTCATCCAATTTTTGGCATCCTGCTGCCAACTCCAGTGTCTCTTTAAAGCAATGTTTGGGCTCCTGCTGCTGCTTGCAACTCCAGGGTGTGATTCGTCCAATTTTTGGGCTCCTGCTGCCAACTCCAGTGTCTCTTTAAAGCAATGTTTGGGCTCCTGCTGCTGCTTGCAACTCCAGGGTGTCATTCATCCAATTTTTAGGCTCCTGCTGCCAACTCCAGTGTCTCTTTCAAGCTATGTTTGGGCTCCTGCTGCTGCTTGGAACTCCAGGGTGTGTTTCATCCAATTTTCGGGCTCCTGCTGCCAACTCCAGTGTCTCTTTCAAGCTATGTTTGGGCTCCTGCTGCTGCTTGCAACTCCAGGGTGTGATTCATCCAATTTTTGGGCTCCTGCTGCCAACTCCTGTGTCTCTTTCAAGCTATGTTTGGGCTCCTGCTTGCAACTCCAGGGTGTGATTCATCCAATTTTGACTGGCCTTGTCACTTATGCTCCTGGCCATGGGAGGTTTTGCCACGTGGAGCTGGAGAGGCAGTGATGGCTGGGCTTGGGCTTCTGGCCCTGTGGCTCTTACTGGCCTTGTCACCTGTGCTTCTATGCCCATGGGAGGTACTGGCACGTGGAGATGGAGAGGCAGTGCTGGCTGGGCTGAGGCTTCGGGCCCTGTGGCTCTTTGTGGCCTTGGCACTTGTGCTTCTATGCCCATGGGAGGTACTGGCACGTGGAGCTGGAGAGGCAGTGCTGGCTGGGCTGGGGCTTCGGGCCCTGTGGCTCTTTGTGGCCTTGGCTCTTGTGCTTCTATGCCCAGGGGAGGTACTGGCACGTGGAGCTGGAGAGGCAGTGCTGGCTGGGCTGGGGCTTCTGGGCCACTGGCTCTTAGTGGCCTTGCCACTGGTGCTCCATTTATGATGGGATGTGGTAGGGTGGGGAGGAGGGGAGGGTGCTCCGTGGGCTGGGGCTTCTCACCCTCTGCTTCTTAGTGGCCTTGCACACCGTCATACCTGCCTGCTTTGCTGTTGGTGCCTTCTTCTTAGCTGCTCCATCCTTGGCTTTGGTTGTTGGTTTAGCTGTTGCAATCTTGGTGGCCAATGTCGCCTTGGGTTGGCCACTTTGGCTGCGCATTTTCCGCACCTTGGGAGTAGGTTGTTGTAACTGAGTGGTCGAACGTGAGGAAGAAAGCTCCTCAGGCCGCTGTGGCCTTTTGCTGGTGGCCTCCTTGGCTGGTGTGGCCTTAGCGATGGCTTTTTTCGGTGGCCTCTTTAAAATATTAAAGAGAATGAGCTGTGTGTCCAGGACCCTTTAAATCCTAATGACTGGGTATGACGCTTACACTTTCTTGTACGCTTGCGTACGCGTGCGTACGGCCGTTCGTCCGGCCGTGCAGAACCCGGGAAACCGCTGGGGCATTACTTATCTGCTGCGAACAAGAAGATGGCGCCCACGATCTTCACCCACCAACAACAAAAGCTGATTATGCTCGTAAGTGTATTGTAAGGACGTTGATTTGCCATCTAAATGCATGCCTAGGCCTTAAGGAAGCGCATGAAGAAACAGTTGTTTTTAAAAGTTTGTAAAACTCAGTGCCAAACAGAAGTTATTGCGCACATGTGCGAACCAAGTCACTTGCATGTAGAAGGAGAGTTTGAGGCTAGAAATGTGTCTTGGAATGTAATTTTGTCAACTGATAGGATTGTGACAGATATTTGTATGCAGTTTGATCTAACAACTATTTCTATTTTGTGTTTTTTAGATGATGCTACAGCGCAGGTACGACTACCTGCCCAATGCATTTGAGAAGAGGAATGTTGCCCTGGAGATCGTTTCCCAGATCCAGCAGAAGACGGACACCACCTTCACCCATACGCATAAAATAACTTACGGGGTTACAATACAGAAAGTAGGGTTAGCAGTGTCTCTGCCGTGGTCATGCTTCCCAGAATCAAGAATCCATCACGGTAATAACCTCTACACTGACCTTGAAAAGGTTTACTGAGATCGAATCATGTTCACCAGTTATTTGATTTCTCATGAACATTTGAAATTCCTGCTGAAAGGTCCTAAACTGCTCTGCAAATGCTCCCCACTCCTCTTTACTGGAGAACTATCAGGAAAAATGGCCTATTGATAAAAATCCATATAAATATGCTGGATGGTGGGAGGAGGGGTCACTTATACATCCACCATCAAGAAATATCCAGCCAGGCTTGTTTTTATATTTTATTAGAAGGAAGAGGAAATCAGGGGGGGGGGGCAGGTTCTGTCACTCCTGAAACACTAAACCCGTGACCCCTGAATTTTATTCCTAGCAGGAGAAGAAAACCACAGGCTTGACATCAGTTTTATTCAGTTCAGGTTTATAAGTGCCCCTTCCTCTCATTACCCAACGTGTTTATATGGATTTTTAATATTACACAATGTCGCGATAGTGCTCCTTTAAGTGGCCTATTTCAAGCTAGTAAGCGTTCATTCTGGGCTTTAATGCGGAACAAATTCCGACATAGATGGTCGCTGGTCTTCCCGTTGTGTAAAACCCCCTGGGGCGCTGGTAATCACTCACCTTTCCCCAGTCCAATGGTGCATGAATGGGCTCTCATCCAATCCTAACTGTTTGCCAATAGGTTGGGATGGAAGCAGGTGCCTCTGGGGATGTGGCCGCGCTCGTTACCCATTGAAATCAATGAGAGCCCTTTGCCGAGGGAAAAGCCTGGTTGGATGCCTTATGCACATCACAAATAATAATGAATAATGAATCCCGATGTCCCCGCGATTCGATCAATCGAAGTTTTCCTTTAAACTCCATTTATTTCAATTACAGGCATTCTAAAATGGTGGATGAACATGTCCAGCAAGGTATCATGGGTAAGTCACATGCAGCCTATCAGCAGCCAGGAAGCCCGGTGACGTCACCGTGCTATATAAAGCGGCGGCCATCTTGCTTGTGCGCATTTCAGCCTTGCATTGCGGCCAGAGCACAGCTAGTTAGAGACAGGGACAGAGAGTTAGAGATAGATAGGGAGAGTCAGAGAGACCGACAGAGAGGCAGAAAGAGAGATAGACAGAGCCAGGGAAAGATAGTGAAAGATAGGGAAAAACCTGAACGATCCAGGCAGGGACAGTATTGAAGTGACAGGGAATTTTTTTTTTATTTTCATTAGCCAGATAATTTTTGAATTTAATTTCAGTTCTTTGTGCTGTAAACCTGCCTTGCCACTTATCTGGTGCAGAGAAGCAGTCCCTCACTTTATTTAGCTTCTTCTTTTTGAAGTAAACACATTTTTTATTGTACCTATTGCTCATTTCAAATACATAAAAATGTCAGGCAGACAAGTGCAAGGATGTTCAAAGAGGAGTGGCAGAGGCCAAGATTCAGCAGGCAGAGGTTGCAGCAGACTAGGAGCGAGTGCCAGCAGGAGTCACGGTGACCTGATCTGCCAGTATCTGCTAGCGGTCGTGTCTCCACCAGTAACGCATCTGCCGTGGTAGATTGATTAACGCGCTCATCAACATCATCACAAGTTACATCTGAGACCCCCAGTCTAGGGTCTGTAGGATACTCTGACACAACCCTGAGTTGGCATGCCCCGAAGGCAGTCCCTGTCCTCCCATTGCCTCTGTCCTACGCCGTTCCCTCCCCCAGCGATGTATCCTATGCTTTGGCTTCAGCTCCACTCTTTAGTGAGGAGGAAGATCAGATAGAGGACAGTCAGCAGCTACTGCCCAGCCAAGAAATGGAGGTGGCTTCTTTAGCTAGGCAGACAAATAGTGATGTGGACAGTGTCATCGCACTTGGGAGCCGGGTGATGAAGGGGCTTCATCATCATCATCAGGAGAAGAGGGGTGCAGGTTGCCCCGGAGTCAGCAGCTGAGGCAGCAAGGTGTTAGCAGCATGGTTGGCAGTTAGCATGGGGGCACAATTGTAAAGCCTAGAGCCAAACGGGGCTGGGGTAGAGCACCTGCTGCGTGACAGGCTACCTTATCAGGAGGTAGTGGAGCAGGGGTTCCTGGAGTTGGCGACAGTAGCAGTGAATCAGTGAGGGCTGTTGGTGGGAAAAGTAGCTACTCGGCAGTGTGGCAGTTTTTCCTGAAGCATCCGCAGGAGGGTAACATGGCCACATGCAAGATATGTAGGCAGAAGGTGAAGTGTGGCCAGGGCCCAAATGTTGGCACCACATCCCTGCGTCAACATATGATGCGTCACCATAAAACGGTCTGGGAGAACCGAGGCTCCGAAGAGGTGGTCCAGCCTGCTTCCTCACCAAGTGGCACGCCGCTCCCAATTTCTGCCAGCCAAGGCTCCAGCACCTCAGCCGAAGGCAGCTGTGCATCATACCCATCCTCTGTCGCTCCTGCTCCTCCTCCTCCAAGTCATGCATCCCGCCAGCAATCCATCAGCGAAGCCATGTCCAAAAGACAGCAGTATGCACCCACTCATCCTACGGCGCAGAGTCAATGTGGTCCCTTTGCAGCAGCAGCAGCAGCAGCAACTTGGACAGGTCACGCCGCTTCGGCCTCCACACTCCCTGCCCGTTGGGCCTGTGACACCGTGCGACTCGGCCTCCTCATCCTCCGCCATCTCCTCACCCTCCCCTGTAGGCTCTAGTCTCAGTGCCCCTCCAGTCTACCATGTGTGCAGGGCACGGATGTGTCACGCTGTGCTTCACATGGTTTGTCTTAGCGAACGGAATCACACAGGGGAGGAACTGCTTAAATTTATTCATCAGGAAATCCAAACATGGCTTACTCCAAGAAAACAAAATGGGAATCATGGTTACCGACAATGGGAAGAACATTTTGTCTGTGCTGCACCAAGGAAGCCTGACCCATGCCCCCTGCATGGCTCACGTCTTCAATCTGGTTGTCAAGCAGCTTCTGAATTCTTCCCCCCATCTACAAGACATCCTAACAACTTAAAGGAAACTTTGCATGCACTTCAGCCACTCAGACACCGCCAACACACCCTTCTTGAGCAACAGCGTCAGAACGGTAGCCCCCAACATAGTCTGATTTGCGATGTTTCCACCGTTGGAATTCCACCCTTCACATGTTGGACCGATTATATGAACAGAGAAAAACCATCACGGATTTCCTGATGATCCAAGCAGATAGGGGGACTCCCCTGTGTAACTTCAATGTCAACCAGTGGCAGCTCATACGTGACACCTGCCGTTTGCTCAGGCCCTTTGAGGAAGCCACTTTATTTGTCAGTTGGCAGGATTACGGGATGAACAACGTGATTCCACTGCTTCATGTACTAGAGCACATGTTGGAAACCATGGCTGGTCAGGGAACTGGGGACATGGCGTCTACATCTTACGGCCACATGAACCCCGTTGGAGCTGAACTGGAGGAGGAGGAGGAAGAGGAGGAGGAGTTGACCAGTGAAACACAGTTTAGGCTTGGCAAAATTGCTGGTTTATCTAGTCAGCGGACAGGAGAGGAGGAGCAGGAGCAGCCAGAGGAGCTAGAGGGTTTTGAGGAAGGTGAGACAGAGGACCCGGACACACTATGGCAGTATGCAGTGGAGATGGAGACAGGTAGTCCCTCCGAGTCACTTGCGCAAATGGCAGGAAGCATGCTCACGTGCTTGCGTAGTGACCCCAGAATTGTTTCCATTTGTCAGCGGGATGACTTCTGGCTGTCCACCTTATTGGACCCTCGCTTCCGGCACAAAATGGGGGCATTTTTTAAACCCGCCGAGAGGGAGGACAAACTGAACTACTACAAAGACATTCTGCGTAGACAGTTGGCCGATGCCTATCTGCGCCATGGTTCATACTCTCGCAGGTCTGACTCGGGGAGTGCTCTGGGCTCACCTTCCACTGCCATGGCTGCTGGGGGGGTTGACAGGAGCAGCAGCAGCAGCTCCATAAGCAGCACCCTAAGTCTTCAGTCGCTAATGAGTAGCTTTCTACACCCGCATAGTGAGTCTACTCATGAGCAGCAGGAAGACCTGGAGCAGGAACTCAACCAGCAGGTCATGTCATACCTTGACATGACCATGCCAACACACCTTGAGGATCCACTGGACTTCTGGGCAGCCAAACTTGGCTTGTGGCCGCAACTAGCAGAGTTTGCCCTGGAAAAGCTGTCCTGCCCGGCAAGTAGCGTGCCATCTGAGCGGGTGTTTAGTGCGGCGGGGCCATAGTTACGGCGAGGAGAACTCGTCTATCAACTAAAAATGTGGAGAGACTCACCTTTGTCAAAATGAATCAGGGATGGATCAGCCAGGATTTTCACCCACCAATGGCTGATGCATGCGACTAGATTCAGCATGGTGCCAGGTTTTACACTTTCCAAATGGTGCAAAACATATTTATGTCTTTAGGCCAATTTTTGTGCTCCTGCTGATGCCAACTTCAGGGTGTGCCTTTCAGCCAATTTTGGGCCTCCTGCTGCTACTGCTGCCAACTCCAGGGTGTCTTTCAAGCAATGTTTGGGCTCCTGCTTATGCTGCTGCCAACTCCAGGGTGTGCCTTCCAGTTAATGTTTGTGCTCCTGCTGCTGCCAACTTCAGGGTGCCTTCCAGCCAACTTCTGGGTTCCTGCTGCTGCTGCCAACTCCAGGGTGTGTCAGTCAATTTGTGGGCTCCTGTTGCGGCTGCTGCCAACTCCAGTGTCTCTTTAAAGCAATGTTTGGGCTCCTGCAGCTGCTGCTGCTTGCAACTCCAGGGTGTAATTCAGCTAATTTTTGGGCTCCTGCTGCCAACTCAAGTGCCTCTTTAAAGTAATGTTTGGGCTCTTGCTGCTGCTTGCGACTCCAGGGTGTGATTCATCCAAGTTTTGGGCTCCTGCTGCCAACTCCAGTGTCTTTTTAAAGCTATGAGTGGGCTGCTGCTGCTGCTGCTTGCAACTCCAGGGTGTGATTCAGCCATTTTTTGGGCTCCTGCTGCCAACTCCAGTGTCTCTTTCAAGCTATGGTTGGGCTCCTGCTGCTGCTTGCAACTCCAGGGTGTGATTGATCCAATTTTTGGGCTCCTGCTGCCAACTCCAGTGTCTCTTTAAACTATGTGTGGGCTGCTGCTGCTGCTGCTTGCAACTCCAGAGTGTGATTCAGCCAATTTTGGGCTCCTGCTGCCAACTCCAGTGTCTCTTTCAAGTAATGTTTGGGCTCCTGCTGCTGCTTGCAACTCCAGGGTGTGATTCATCCAATTTTTGGGCTCCTGCTGCCAACTCCAGTGTCTCTTTCAAGCTATGTTTGGGCTGCTGCTGCTGCTTGCAACTCCAGGGTGTGATTCATCCAATTTTTGGTCTCCTGCTGCCAACTCCAGTGTCTCTTTCAAGCTATGTTTGGGCTCCTGCTGCTGCTTGCGACTCCAGGGTGTGATTCATCCAATTTTCGGGCTCCTGCTGCCAACTCCAGTGTCTCTTTCAATGAATAGAAACAATATAATAACAAGCGGGAATTGTGGCCTAGTGGTATGGAAGCGGCCTTGTGATCAGAGGGCTGCAGGTATGATTCCTGGCAGGGACAGGGCTGAAGTGCTCTTGAGCATGACATGAAACCCCCCAACTGCTCCCCGGGCACCATTGCTAGGGCAGCCCACTGTTCTCGCCATCTGTGCAATCACTGCTTTGTCCCACTGTACAGATGGATTAAATGTGGGGGAAAAATACTTATGTGTGAGCAAGAATACAATGGTCATATATGTCCTAAATAATCCCCAACAAGAAATCAACCAAAGGATCAAATATAAAGTCACTATACTAAATAAGATCTCAAAAATACAAAGTGTATAAAAGTGTCCCTATACTATAATACAGTAGGTACTATACACTATGTAAGAAAGCATGCATGGATAAGGGACTTCTTATGCTCCACCCGAGATAAAGACTTAAGTGACCAGATGGCCTCCAGAAAGAAGCTCTTCTACATCCTCGTACATTTCATCACTAGTCCAAAAATACCAACCCAGACACAGTCTCTGCTCTGCTCATGACCTCCTTCTGTCCTCCATCTTGATCACTTCCTTCCAATCTCAAGTTCAGGAATCCACTCCTCTGGAATGTCCTTCCTTATACAATGTCACTCCTCTTACATTACAAGCCACCTATTTAACAGAGCCTATCATCTGACCTAACCCACCCATCTTACAGTCTTATCATCCCTCAGAACTCTGGGCACCTGGTTAGTACATACCCTGTGTGACCCTTGTGACTTGTCACACCCCCTCCTTTTAGATTGTAAGCTCACAGGGGCAGGGCCCTTTCTCCTGATGTATTCCTGCATCTTTGTGTTCATTTACTTGTCTGTTACATTAGATTCATAATATTGTGTGTTTCATATGCATTTCCCTTTCCAAAGGCGCTCAATGATAATGACCCATCAGCAGTTCCTTTTATTATTAAAGTGGACCTATATTCTCCCTTACAACTAGGTTCGTGTCCGGATAGGTCCTGGTTCACTAAACTAACATGGAGGCTGATTGACTACTAGCGCCAGGTATCAGCAAATGAGCGTCTGTATAGCGGCGCTTAGATCGACCGCTAGTAGAAGCTGTAAGTGGGTATCGGGCTCTGTAAAAGAGCGCCTCAGTCGCTGTAGTAACCTGGCCGGCATTGATGAATGTGATGTATGTTGGGCACTATAACACCAGTACAGCGCTACAGCGAGCGAGAGGTAGCGCCAGCTCAGTGCGACTGACTCTCAGAGATCCACACCATACTTATCAAAAAAGGACACACTCACAGCGTCGGCACTCTGGATCTGGTCGCTATAGCATAGAGCGCCAGATGCTGTGTGATTAAAGTCTGTTTTTGAACACATATCCACCATGGAATGACATTGTTGTAACATTCTGACATTAACACTTTAGTACCAGACCTTAAATGACAATTCAGAATAAAAATATAAAAAGTCAAAAAAGTTTCTAACAGTGTTTGCAACCAGGAGAGGTCACACAATGATTGGAGCAAAAATAGAAAATTGTCAAACACGCTGTTTAAACACAAGCAAATGAAAGCCCATTGAAATGTATGGGAGAGCGACACTGAGTGAAAGGTAATACCTGGAACTCTGGAAGCGTTGAGCCGCCTGTAATAATACATGTGACCCTACATGGTGCTGTTAGAGGCACTCACCAGATTCGCTTTCATAAATGTGGCTTTGCGTACAGCGCCCGGCGTTCACCAGACACTGCCTGCCGCCCGTTAAGAGGCACTACCTGGCGCTATACCTTCATGAATGACCCCCTTGTCTACCCCACTCACTACATTAGAGATACTGATTTTTCTCTAGCAGAGCTAGGAAACAGTAAATAGCAAGCTTCTGTAGGAGGCTATGCCACAGATTTAAAGTTCTTATGGTAAAAATGATTGTCACCTTTGGAGATTGATTTTCTTTTTTTCCAGACAGAGGGAGCGCAACTTGTCTTGAGAGGATTTTAGTTGAGTCTTTAACAATCAAAAGCAGAGGTACTGAAATAACTGAGCAAAGTTCTTTTGGGTAAATCCATCTGGTCCTGGAGTCTTATTCACATTTAAATTACTTACCAGTAATCCTTCTTGGATGATATCCATGTTTAGCCAGGTAAGAATTATATGAGGGGTATAGTTTGCAGTGGCCATTTCTAAATTGGTACTTTGCGCCTCCTTTGTGTACACAGAGCTAAAGAATCCATTTAGCAGCTCCGCCTTTTCTT
The DNA here is from genome assembly GCA_027917425.1 of Gastrophryne carolinensis. Classification (NCBI taxonomy): domain Eukaryota; kingdom Metazoa; phylum Chordata; class Amphibia; order Anura; family Microhylidae; genus Gastrophryne; species Gastrophryne carolinensis. The sequence continues at coordinate 11,326,943 of CM051237.1, forward strand.
GGTTCCCAGGGACCAACTCCCTGTTGCCATTAATTTGCGTAACTACCTGTTCTGATTTAGTTTTTTTTTGTTTATATATTTAAAGAAACATTTAGGGTCGGGTTTGCTTTCTTTGTCCACATTACTTTCATTTTGTGCCTTTGCCAGCTTAATTACTTGTTCACATGATTTATTTACTGCTTTATACTTTTCAAAGGTCACTGCTGACAGAGCAGATTTGCCATTTTTAAATGCCTTTTATTTTGTTATTGCCCGTTTAACTGCAGATGTCAGCCAGAATGGATTTAATATATGTTGTTTATACTTGTTACTATAGGAAATAATTTGGGGATTTTGGTACTAACTAGTTGATTCTGCCCTAGAAGAATATGAAGTGACCATAATGGGAGAAGAAACATAGGTATTTTTCACCTTGTAGGCCTGCACCACCTTCTCCCTGAGACATCTTCTATTGGATGTGTGTCAGTCTGCTTCCCCTTTGTGAGGACGAATAAGAAATCTGGCTTCCTAAAGTTCTTGGTACTGAAGAACACTGTAGAACTTGATTGTCCTGACCACATCCAAATGGTGTAGACTCTTCTCCTTAGTGTGTGAAAGGGCTGGGCAGAAGGAAAGAACCATGTCTGGGACGGGGGGGGGGGGGGGGATCCACTATGTCTTGATTATCATTAAAACTACTTTAGATAGTAATTTGGATTCCGATGACTCATCATTTCACGAACATTTGCATAAAAAAATAAATAGCCACACAATAGCTTCTAACTTGTATAAATAATGTGGCGATAGAAAAGAAAAAACATGTCTGCCTGGCTCAGTCCATTTGCTGAAGGGGGGGATTTGCTGGGTTTTATTCAGTGAGGTGATTGAGAGCTGCCACATTTAGGCCACTGGTCTCCTAGCAACAGGCGCAGTAAACTTGCTCCAGCTTTCTTCCCAGGGCAGCAATGTACACGGCAGTAACAGCTCTGTGTGTGTGTGAGGTGCTGCTTCTGTGATGAGACCACCAGGTAACTCAATATATATATAACATTTCTACTAAATAAACTGACTGAAAAAATCTACTTTGAATGACTGTGCAGGTATATATATATATATATATATATATATATATATATATATATATATATTAAAGTGGACCAAAATCCACCCTAGAATCTATGAGGCATACTTGCTCCAGATTCGGGATGCCCAGCTGTGTCGAATCTCCCAGGTCACCCGAAAACTCACCTTCTTTCCCGGTCCAGCGGCGCATGCGAGAGCAGCGTCTGCATCCTCGCTATGCTTTTAACAAGGCGCGTGCCAGCACCAGGCATTTGTGAATGTTCAGCACGGGCAACCCTGTTAAAGGGTAGCAGGGGATGCGGCAGACAGTGTGCTCTGATCCGCTCGCCTTAGATGAAGGGGCGGGAGCGAATCCGAGCGCGCTGACTGGATGAGAGGCTGAGATTGGGCAACCTGGGGGGATTTCACACAGCAGGGCATTCCAATCAGGATGCCCAGGGGGTAAGGAACAAAACCCAGGACAGTCAAAATCCTGGGTTTTTGGTCCACTTCAAAGTCTAAAAGAATCCAGTGCTGGCCACTGGCCTTCCCTTGGCGCATCGCAAAATGCCCCACCATGGGAAACACCGCCCGGGTCGCCACAATACCCACCTTTTCCCTGGCTCCCATGGTGATGTAAATAGCTGCAGCCGCATCCTCAGCATCTCCGGGATGAGGCACGCTCCCATGGATAGCCATTCAGAGAGGCTGGGTGCCCAGGGATGCTGCCGCTCCAGGTTCTCGTTGCCAAACTCTGTGTGCCATTGGATGACAGCCTGTACATGCCCAATGGGACAGGGAAAGGTATATTCTGACAGCTGAACTGGTGGGGGGGGGGGTGTGGACGTATTTGGGATGCCCCCGGGGCAAGAAAAATTCTGGGGACAGTGAATGGTTTTGTTCCGCTTGAAACACACAAAGCTGTAAAAAAGAGAAAATGGGAATCGGAAAGATACTGCAGACAGCAGCAGAGGTAAAAAGAAAGACAAACTGGGAAAATAATTAATCTGTAAAGCAACAAAAACAAGATAAAAATAGAAAAATCCAATTGTAGAAAAAAAAATACAATTCAGAGCTGGGCTCGAACCTTAGACTCTCTGTATATATCTAAATGCTCTACCTAATGAGCTATTCAGCCTGCTGAGAATAAATTACACTTTATAAGGTAACATATCTGAAACAATGATCCATAATGCAGTAAAGACACACACACCAGCCACCTTCTGGCCGGCACCATGCAAACACACACAAACACACACAGCAGCCATCTCCCAGCCAGCAAAGACACACACACACAGCAGCCATGTCCCAGCCAGCAAAGACACACACACACACACACACACACACACACACACAGCAGCCATCTCCCAGCCAGCAAAGACACACACACACAGCAGCCATGTCCCAGCCAGCAAAGACACACACACACACACACACACACACACACACACACACACCCAGCAGCCATCTCCCAGCCAGCAAAGACACACACACACACACACACACACACACACACACACAGCAGCCATGTCCCAGCCAGCAAAGACACACACACACACACACACACACACACACACACACACCCAGCAGCCATCTCCCAGCCAGCAAAGACACACACACACACACACACACACACGGCAGCCATCTCCCAGCCAGCAAAGACACACACACACAGCAGCCATTTCCCAGCCAGCAAAGACACACACACACACAGCAGCAGCCATCTCCCAGCCAGCAAAGACACACACACACAGCAGCAGCCATCTCCCAGCCAGCAAAGGCACACACACACAGCAGCCATCTCCCAGCCAGCAAAGACACACACACACACACGGCAGCCATCTCCCAGCCAGCAAAGACACACACACACAGCAGCCATTTCCCAGCCAGCAAAGACACATACACACACAGCAGCAGCCATCTCCCAGCCAGCAAAGACACACACACACACAGCAGCAGCCATCTCCCAGCCAGCAAAGACACACACACACACAGCAGCCATTTCCCAGCCAGCAAAGACACACACACACACAGCAGCCATTTCCCAGCCAGCAAAGACACATACACACACAGCAGCAGCCATCTCCCAGCCAGCAAAGACACACACACACACAGCAGCCATTTCCCAGCCAGCAAAGACACACACACACAGCAGCCATCTCCCAGCCAGCAAAGACACACACACACACACACACACACACACACCCAGCAGCCATCTCCCAGCCAGCAAAGACACACACACACACACACACACACAGCAGCCATGTCCCAGCCAGCAAAGACACACACAGACACACACACACACACACACACCCAGCAGCCATCTCCCAGCCAGCAAAGACACACACACACACACACACACACGGCAGCCATCTCCCAGCCAGCAAAGACACACACACACAGCAGCCATTTCCCAGCCAGCAAAGACACACACACACACACACACAGCAGCCATCTCCCAGCCAGCAAAGACACACACACAGCAGCAGCCATCTCCCAGCCAGCAAAGACACACACACACAGCAGCAGCCATCTCCCAGCCAGCAAATACACACACACACAGCAGCCATTTCCCAGCCAGCAAAGACACACACACACACACACACAGCAGCCATGTCCCAGCCAGCAAAGACACACACACACACACACACACACAGCAGCCATTTCCCAGCCAGCAAAGACACATACACACACAGCAGCAGCCATCTCCCAGCCAGCAAAGACACACACACACAGCGGCAGCCATCTCCCAGCCAGCAAATACACACACACACAGCAGCCATTTCCCAGCCAGCAAAGACACACACACACAGCAGCCATTTCCCAGCCAGCAAAGACACATACACACACAGCAGCAGCCATCTCCCAGCCAGCAAAGACACACACACACACAGCAGCAGCCATCTCCCAGCCAGCAAAGGCACACACACACAGCAGCCATCTCCCAGCCAGCAAAGACACACACACACACACGGCAGCCATCTCCCAGCCAGCAAAGACACACACACACAGCAGCCATTTCCCAGCCAGCAAAGACACATACACACACAGCAGCAGCCATCTCCCAGCCAGCAAAGACACACACACACACAGCAGCAGCCATCTCCCAGCCAGCAAAGACACACACACACAGCAGCCATTTCCCAGCCAGCAAAGACACACACACACACAGCAGCCATTTCCCAGCCAGCAAAGACACATACACACACAGCAGCAGCCATCTCCCAGCCAGCAAAGACACACACACACACACAGCAGCCATGTCCCAGCCAGCAAAGACACACACACACACACAGCAGCCATCTCCCAGCCAGCAAAGACACACACACACACACACACACACACACACACACAGCAGCCATTTCCCAGCCAGTAAAGACACACACACAGACACAGACACACAGACACACACACACACAGCAGCCATGTCCCAGCCAGCAAAGACACACACACACACACACACAGCAGCCATGTCCCAGCCAGCAAAGACACACACACACACACACACAGCAGCCATCTCCCAGCCAGCACACACAGCATCCTCAACTCTGCGCTCCTTACATAGCAGTGGCAGGGAGCCGTTCTCCCCCCGCACAGCACTTGGTATAGCCAGGGCCGTATCTTCCGCAAGGCAAACATAGGCCAGTGCCTAGGGGCACCTGCATGGCAGAGGGGCAGCTGTGCGTGTTTGCTGGCAAAAAAAAAAAAGTGATTTATTTCTTACAACCAGCTCCTGCGCGCCTGCATGCAGATACGCTGGATCGCAAACTCCGCCCAACCCCCCCCCCCCAGCAGCCTGTCCGGTGCTCGAGCAGCTGCTCCGGTCGCCCTCGCAAAAACCAACCCCCCCCCCCCCCGTGGAGCAGCCCATCCGGCATTCAATCAGCTGCTCCGGTCGACTGCAACACCATGCCCCGCCCTCCTGCCGGAGCAGCCCCGTTCTGGCGCTCGGTCAGATGTTCCGTCGCCCACACCCGCCCGCCTCCTATTCGGCGCCTCTATCAGCCTGCCTCGTGATTGGCCGGGGCGAGCTGGCCAATCACGAGGCAGGCTGACAGAGTCGCCCCATTAGGAAGCAGTGCCGGCGCGGAACATGAGAGCTGCTGAGTCGCAGTCCACCTGCCAGTGGGACAGACAGACTGCAGCCTGACTCCTGAGGACCCCGGAAGAAAAGGTAAGCCAATATAAAGTAATTGTTTAATATTATATGTTATAAAGTTATATGTTAATATTAAAAAAAAATAAATAAAAAACAGATGATGAAGGAGGGAAAGTGTGTGTGTGTGTGTGTGTGTATGAAAGGGGGGGCGACCGTCCAGCCACCCAAAAACTTTTTTTTCCAGTTTGGCCGCGGGGCTCCCGCATGCGTGAGGGCACACTTGCCCCGCGACCAACAAGTAATCCTGGCCAGCTGGGCTTCTTCTCCAGGGGCATCCCGATTTGGAATGCCCTGGGGGGAAGATCAGAGGCCAGCCCCGAAAATACCCATAGACACTCACCTTTTCCCGGCCCAACGGTGCATGCGCAGGCTCTGGTCCAATGAGAGACGGCCACTGCCACTGTGTAATTCGGCAGGTGGCTCTCATTAGAATCAATAGGGATCCCAACCTGTTGAATTACGCAGTGACGGTGAGCGGCTTTCATTGGACCAGAGCCCGCACATGCACCTTTGAATCCAGGTAAGGTGTTTACTGCACTTTCTTGGGAGTTATACACAGTGGGGTATCCTGAACTGGAATGCCCCGCTGTGTAAACCCCCCCAGAAGCCCCATTTCACTCACCTTGTCCCAGGGGACCCCATCTTGGAAAAGCGGCCACATCCCGGCTCACCTCTGCACACACCCGCACTTGGCCTTTCTGAATGGCTGGTAGGTGAACAGTGAATGCTGCTGGATGCGCACTCTGCTCCTTTTGGCGCCACTTGGCTGCTTAGCCATCAGAAGTGCCAAAGGGAGCCAAGTGAAAGCGAGAGCGCTGAATGGCTGAGCAGACCGCTCAGCCTATCAGTCAGTGCAATCGTTCTAACCCCACAGGAAGCAGGAAGGTGAGTAAATAGGGCAACCTGGGGGGGTACACACAGTGGGGCATCCCAATTTGGGATGCCCTCACTAAGAGGAACAACCCCCCGAAAAGTGAAAATCTAGTGTTTTGTCTCTCTTTAAAGTGGGCCAAAACCCAGGATTTTGACTATCCAGGGTTTTGGTCCTTTCCCCCGGGTCACCCTGATCGGGGGGTGGCCCGCTGTGTGAAACCCCCCAGGTCACCGAAACAAACTCACCTCTTCCCGATCCCACAGCGCATATAAGAGCAGCAGCTCCGAGTGTGCTGACGGTCGGATCCTCCACTTCCCTCTAAAAGGGAGCATGCCCGCGCCGGCCATTAACAAATGCCTGGATCGGGGACACGCCCTGCTAGAGGGATAGCAGGGATGCGGCCACGGCTCACACATGCGCGTTGGACTGGGAAACAAGGTAAGTGTATGGGATGACCTGGTCGATCGATTCCTGGGCCATTCGGCTTGGCTTTGGTCCACTTTAATGAGTTTGTGCAGGCCAGGGGGCCAATTTGATGTGTACTAAACTATTAGTTACTGGTAAAATATTTGACTTTTTTTTGTTTAATTTGTTTTTATTGAAAAAACATAAAGACAATACAAATAAAGAAAATACAGCAATGGAGTGCTAGTTTATCACAGCCTGTGTCGTCCATGATTATATATATAATGTTACAACTGAAACCAACGTCATTGTTATCTATCTCTTAGACCCTCCCCCCCCGGGTCGAGGGGAGCCAGGGGGGGGTCTGCCCAGGGGCCACGCCGAACGGTAGGGCGCAGATCCCCTAGCAGCCCCCCCGCCGACGGCCAAGAAGGTCACGACATATAGCCCACTATTTAATCCTATATTGTCCCAGAGGCCCACCCCAGAGGTCATACTCTGGTCTTCCCACACCCCTAGGTCAACTGGGCACCCAAGAGCAACCTCTGAGACTCGACGGCCTCTTAGGACTAAGAAACTCCAAGAAAGAAGAGTATGAAAAAAGAGAAAATGGAAGTAGAGGGAAAGGGGGAAGAGAGGGGTATTGTCTAAAATTACAAACATATGCACCAACCCACAGCACATCTGGAGGGGGGGAAGGACAAGGAGGACCACAGGACCTGGGAAACAGTCATTACCTCGACTCAAGGCCAGCTGTTGGGGGATAAGGGGGGTGGGTGACTCTCGTGTAATCCAGCCAGGGAATCCGGAGCCCCTAAAACACCACCCCTCTATACTGTGTCTACCTGTCCGTCTATAGTGAAAACAGGAACACCCCAAATTCAGGTGTGTAACGACTCACCGACCAGATTGTCCATGTTATGTCAAATTTCTGTCTCACGTTTTCATCCCCTTCCAACATTAATTCCTCCATTCTTCTAATGTTCTCCACCTCCTGTACCCATTCCATGACTCCCAGTGCACCCTACACCAGGGGGGAAAGCGGGATTATCAAAAAGGGGTGTGAATGGGCCCATGCTAGTTGACAGGTTTCCTATATTTGACTTTTTTGATCACAGTTTCTTCATTGCATGAACCCTTGAATCGTGTCTGATAAGGGCTGATTTACTAGGATCATATTTTCCACATTCGGAAAGTTGTTATTGCTTCTCTCCTACATGAGCCTGTTCATGTGTGATAAGGGTTGATTTATCAGAAAAACATTTTCCACATTCAGAACATGAATATGGCTTCTGCCCTGTATGAACTCTTTCATGTCTGATAAGGTGTGATTTATCAGAAAAACATTTTCCACATTCAGAACATGAATATGACTTCTCCCCTGTATGAACTCTTTCATGTCTGATAAGGTGTGATTTATCAGAAAAACATTTTCCACATTCAGAACATGAATATGGCTTCTCTCCGGTATGAACTGTTTCATGTGTGATAAGGTGTGATTTACGAGAAAAACATTTCTCACATTCAGAGCATGAATATGGCTTTTCCCCTGTATGAACTCTTTTATGTCTGATAAGGTGTGATTTATCAGGAAAACATTTCCCACATTCAGAACATGAATATGACTTCTCCCCTGTATGAACTCTTTCATGTCTGATAAGGTGTGATTTATCAGAAAAACTTTTTTCACATTTAGAACATGAATACGGCTTCTCTCCGGTATGAACTGTTTCATGTGTGATAAGGTGTGATTTACGAGAAAAACATTTCCCACATTCAGAGCATGAATATGGCTTTTCCCCTGTATGAACTCTTTCATGTGTGTTCAAAACTGATTTCTGAGTAAAACATTTTCCACATTCAGAACACGAATATGGCTTCTCCCCTGTATGAACTCTTTTATGGCTGTTAAAGGCTGATTTATCAGAAAAACGTTTCCCACATTCAGAACATGAATATGGCTTCTCCCCTGTATGAACTCTTCCATGTTTAATAAGCTGTGATTTAGTAGAAAAGCATTGTCCACATTCAGAACATGAATATGGCTTCTCCCCTGTATGAACTCTTTCATGTCTGATAAGGTGTGCTTTCAGTGAAAAACATTTTTCACATTCAGAACATGAATATGGCTTCTCCCCTGTATGAACTTGTTTATGTCTGATAAGGGATGATTTATTAGAAAAGTATTTTCCACATTCAGAACATGAATATAACTGCTCCCCTGTATGAACTCTTTCATGTCTGATAAGGGCTGATTTTTCAGAAAAACATCTCCCACAATCAGAACATGAATATCGCTTCTCTCCTGTATGAACTCTTTCATGACTGATAAGATTTGATTTCTTAGAAAAGCATTTCCCACATTCAGAACATGAATATGGCTTCTCTCCTGTATGAAATCTTTCATGTAAGATAAGTTGTGATTTCTTAGAAAAACATTTCCCACATTCAGAGCATACATTTGGCTTTTTTGATCTATAAGCTGTATGATGGGTATGGAAAGCAGTTTGATTCTCCTGTATGGAGAGTTGAGGTGGGAGATGTGTGGGCTTCAGTGCTGGATGGGGGTTTGTAGTTGTAGAGACACCTGTAGCCCTTGCTTTGACGTCATCACCTTTCTTGGTACCTTGATAGATAACAGCATGTTCAGCCATGGTATTCTTTTTTGATGGTCCACCTGGAGAAAATAGGGAAAGGAGGGGGAACAGAAAAGGTTAAAGGGCAACTACATTTGGTTTCACAAATTGGATATAATAACGGCTTGTAAAATCATTAAAGCAGGACTGCACCCTTCCTGGAACCCTCCTGCTATAGGAGATGCCTTATAGCAGAGTAATAATAATAATGCAAAAGTGGCCATTGTGCCGCATTTTACCCATCTGTGCACTGTGAACAACACAACTCTGTGTACACACTAGTGAATAAACAACATGTGAGTGGCTATACACAAGTGAATTACAAACTAAGGGACAGAGCAGTGGGTTGCCCTAAACTCAGCACCCAGGGAGCAATTGAGGGTTAGGTGCCTTGCTCAAGGGAACTTCAATCATGTCCCATGGTTGGGAATCGAACCTGCCACCTTCCGGTCACAGGCCTGTTTCCCTACCTCTAGGCCATAACTGTGTGTAGCTATTGTCTCACATCATAAAGAGCCGAATGCCTGATTTTGGCTTACTAAAGAACTTTCACATTTCCTGGGGGCTGCTTTAACCCTTTAACTGCCAGCCTATCTGGAGATTTTTTCACCCTTTGTTGCCTGACCATTTTGTGATCTACATGTTCAACTGTGATTTTTGAAGGTATTTTCAAGGAATTTACCAGGGAAATTATATATTGTTTTTTTTTCTGGGCTTCAACATGAAATGTCTTGTTTGTAATTTTTTAGGTGTATTCTCAATATGTTTGGGTGAAATATGTGCAAAAAATAAAATATATCTATTTTTTAAAATTTGTAGTGTTTTGCTGTATTAAAAAATGTAAGTTTGTCAATAAAATCTTATTACTCGTGAAACCCCAATTTCTCCCGGTCAAAGCGGTATCACATATTTATTGGTAACATAGTAACATAGTATGTGCGGCTGAATAAAGACTTTAGTCCATCCAGTTCAGCCTGTTTAACTCCTTCCAGTGGTCTAGTAGCAATAGCTGGAAATGTTATTACATGCCAGGAAGGCATCAAGGCCACTTTTGAACGTTATCCTTCATAACTACCTCCTCTGGCAGCGAGTTCCATAGTCTCACTGCTCTTACAGAGAAGAATCCCCTCCTATGTCGGTGGAGAAAGCACCTTTCCTCTAACCTTAGTGGATGCCCTCGGGTTATAGTTACACTCCGAGGTATAAATAGATTGTGGGACAGATCTTTGTATTGACCCCGAATATATTTATACATAGTTATTAGATCACCCCTCAATCGTCTTTTTTCTAAACTAAATAAACCTAAGTTTGACAATCTTTCAGGGTACTCTAGCCCCCGCACTCCTTTTATTAACTTTGTTGCCCTTCTTTGAACGCGCTCCAGTTCTGATATGCCCTTCTTAAGCACAGGTGCCCAGAACTGTACACAGTACTCCATATGGGGTCTGACGAGTGACTTGTACAGGGGTAAAATGATGCTCTGGTCATGAGCACCTATGCCCCTCCTGATGCACCCCATGATCCTATTTGCTTTGGTAGCAGCTGCCTGGCATTGATTACTACAGTTGAGCTTATTGTCAACTAAAACCCCTAGGTCCTTTTCCATTGTTGTTTTACCAAGTGTTTGTTTATTTAGTGTGTAATCATGATACAGATTTCTCCTTCCCATGTGCATAACCTTACATTTATCTGTGTTAAACTTCATTTGCCTTTTAACTGTCCATGCTTCCAATTTATCTAAATCTGTTTGTAGCTGCCTGCTGTCCTCTTTTGTTTTAATTACTTTACACAGCTTAGTATCATCTGCAAAGATTGAGACTTTACTGTTTAATCCATACCCAATGTCATTTATATATATATTGAAGAGAATTGGTCCCAGAACTGACCCTTGTGGTACTCCACTAGTAACAGTGACCCAATCTGAGTGTGTACCATTGATAACCACCCTCTGCTTCCGATCATTAAGCCAATTTCCCACACATTTGCACACGTTTTCCCCAGTCCAAGCATTCTCATCTTTTGTACCAGCCTTTTATGTGGCACAGTATCAAATGCTTTAGAAAAGTCAAGAGATATGATATCCAATTACTCCCCCTGATCCAATCTTGAACTTACCTCCTCATAAAAGCTGATTAGGTTTGTCTGGCAGGAGTGATTTCTTATAAATCCATGCTGATATGGAGTAATAAAGTCATTTTCCCCAAGGTGCTCCAGTATAGTATCCCTTAAGAAACCTTCAAACAGCTTGCCCACCACAGATGTTAAGCTTATCGGTCTGTAGTTCCCAGGTTCCCCCCTAGATCCCTTTTTGAATATTGGCACCACATTTGCCAAGCGCCAATCCCTCGGAACAGACCTTGAAGTTATTGAGTCCACAAATATCAGAAATAATGGCTTGTCTATTACTGTACATAACTCCCTTAAAACTGGAGGATGTATGTCATCTGGTCCCGGTGATTTATCGATTTTTATCTGCTTGAGACGGTTCTGGACTTCTTCCTTGGTTAGACCAGTGACATTTAATGGAGGGTTTCGGTTATTCCCCTGCATTTCACTTGGCATGTCACATTCTTTTGTGAATATAGAAGCAAAGAAGTTGTTTAGTAAATTTGCTTTTTCCTCATTTCCCTCTATAGGTGTCCCCTCCTTGCTTTTCAGGGGGGCCACACCCTCAGGTTTGTACCTTTTAAGGTTTATGTAGCTAAAGAATAATTTGGGGTTAGTTTTACTCTCTTTCGCGACCAGTCTTTCTGTCTACAGCTTAGCTGCCCTTATCTGTTGTTTACATTGTTTATTTTCTTCTTTATAATTTTTTAACGCTTCCGCTGTCCCTTCCTGCTTTAAACGTTTAAATGCCTTTTTTTTGTTGTTTATTGCCCCCTTAACCTTTTTGCTTAGCCACATTGGTTTACATGTGTGTCTAATAGTTTTATTCCTGTAAGGTATATATCTGTCACAATGAAAGTTAAGGATTCCTTTGAAAGTATCCCATTTAGTGTCCATGCTTTTGTTTTTAAGGACATTTTCCCAGTTAATGCAGTTTAGGGCATCTCTAAGTTGGTCAAACTTTGCCTTTTTGAAGTTCCGCGTTTTTGTGGCTCCTTGATAAGGCACCCCAGTGACTGCTGTACCTTTACTACTTTTTCTGGTACATTGGTTAGTATTAGGTCCTATGGCTTTCCCCCTTGTTCGAGCTTGTACTTGTTGGGAAAGGTAGCCATCTTTTGTTTTAGATAAAACTTTTATGCGAAACACATGTTTCAGCGTCCCAGTCTATCCCCTCGATTCAAAGAGCAAAAGTTAATTGATTTCGTATCGAGAATCGTAAGTTTGGGTGGGTGTTAGTCATTTTTTCCTGTTTTTTTGGCCATTTACGACTCGCACGAGCCTACGTACGAATGCGTATATGCTCTTACGATCAGCGGAAGTTCGTTCCTAAATTTTAGGATCAAAACGTAAAACTTAGGATCAAATCCTAAAACTTACGATCAAAACGTAAAACTTAGGTTAATTGGATGTGTTTAGGTGTGATTCAGAGAAACCTCTAAACGCGTTTTAAAAGAAAGCCACAGCCGACACCTTTTAGCAGCCGGATTGCTGTTCGTGAACAGGTTTTTTGGCTATGTGGAGGAGTCTGCGCGTCTTGTGCTCCAATGAACTGCATGTATCAGCATGGCCGAGGCCATAAATTGTATGGCAATGCATACCTGATTCATGTATGCCTTATAAAAGCATTTTAATGTGGACCTTAATTAGTCCTTTGCATGTTAACCTTTATTTTGCAATATATTTGCGTTAATTAAAGAAACTTATGTCCTTTGTTATTTATTTTAAAATTGAGGTCCTAGAATAATATTTTTAGATTTCATTTATTGGTGTAGTTGTTTACCTTTGCTTTGTTTAATTATTTAAGCACATCTTTGGTCAGATGCATCACACTTACTGAGGAGAGGAGAGCGGGATAAAGTGCAGGATGTGGGTTACTGCTGTATTTTGCACAGACACAGCAGAGCTGGGGGAATGGAAAGGTCAGAAATCCAAGAATCCAGAGCAACACAGTCACAAGGCCCTTTCTGTTTGCAGGCTGCCCGATAATACCTGAGCCGCCATCTTGGCTGTTTCTAGGCTCATAACATGCAGAAGTTGCTGGGTGTTTTTTAATATTTGTGAGCAATCTGTATGTAGAGGGTGTGGGTAACCACACTAAAAATTTAAAGTTGTACCATTTGAAGCATAAATATTAAAATTAAATCCACAAGTAAAAAATGCAAGTTAAGTAAAAATTAAACAAAGTAAGATTTACTTATGCAAATGCATTCATTAATGGTTGGTTACTAAAAAATGAATGAAATAAAGAAAAATAAAAGACCAAATATTTAGAATGCACTTTAATGAGGTAAGTTTGTAGTGCGCAGGCGAAAGATCAGAAGGATTTACGTCCAGACAAAAAAGGAAAAAGGGCAAAACCAATGTTGCTACCTGAGAAATGAAACGGAAAATTCAGGATGGAAACTGACATAGGTCTGATTCCCGAACTGCCATACGAACGGACGTACATTTTAGGATAGAAACGTATTTGCTTATTGAATCACTCGCAAGTTCATACGAACGCACGAGCGGACGTGAAAAATAGGATGATCGTGAGCCAAATCCAAGCTGTTACATGTTTCTTTGAATCAACCCATATATCTGGGTAGTTAAAGTCCACCATAATCACTACCTCATTTAGTTTAGCGGCTATATCTATCTGCCTTAGCATCATATTTTCTATGAATATGGATATATCTGGAGGTTTGTAGCAAACCCCATCAGTATTTTATTTTTGTTTCTACCTCCATGTATTTCTACCCATACAGACTCCACATGGTTATTCCCCTCACATATATCCTCCCGCAGAGCGGGTTGTAGAGAGGATTTTACAATTAAGCAGACTCCACCCCCTTTGCGTTTGTTACGGTCCCTCCTAAACACACAGTAGCCCTGTAAATTTACTGCCCAGTCATAGCTTTCATCCAGCCAGGTCTCTGTTACCCCCACTATGTCATATTGCTCTTCTGTTATTATCAGTTCTAGTTCATCCATTTTATTAGTCAAGCTTCTAGCACTCGTAAGCATGCATTTCAAATGCTTATGATAATTTTGATAATTTTGTATATTGCCCTTTTTCCTCCTAGATGTGCTAACCCCTCCCCCTCTCCACCCCTAGTTTCATGTCTACACCCACTGTCACTTTCTTTCCTAACTTCCCCTTTGTAACTGCTATTACCCTCCCCCCCAGTGCTTAGTTTAAACACTCCTCCAACCTTTTAGCTATCCTCTCCCTCAGAACAGATGCACCCTCCCCATTGAGGTGCAACCCATCCCTGCCAAAGAACCTGTAGCCCACTGTGAAGTCGGCCCAGTTCTCTAAGAACCCAAACCCCCCCTTTTTACTCCAATTTTTGAGCCACTTGTTTACCCCTCTAATCTCCCGCTGCCTCTCTGGTGTGGCTCTTGGTACTGGTAGTATTTCTGAGAATACTACAGTTGAGGTCCTTGCCTTAAGCTTACGGCCTAAGTCCCTGAAATAATATTTAAGGACCTTCCACCTACGTCTTCCTATGTCATTTGTGCCAATATGCACCATGACTGCTGGGTTCACGCCAGCCCCTCCCAATAATCTGTCAGCCCGCTCTGCTACATGCCGTACTCTTGCCCCAGGAAGGCAACACACTGTTCGGCAATCCCGGTCTTTGTGACAGATTGCCCTGTCTGTTCCCCTAATAATAGAGTCACCCACTACCAGCACCTGTCTTGCCTGCCCTGTTCTCCCATTTCCCTTCCCTTTCTTACTGGAGCCGACAGATGTGTCTTGCTGCAGCTGTGCCATCCCTGAGCTAACATCCTCCTCATCTGCCAACCGGGCAAACTTGTTTGGAGGTGCCTGTTCAGGGCTAGCCTCCCTATAACTTTTACCCCTACCCCGCCTTCTAACTGTTATCCAGCTAGCTGCCTCATTTTTCTGCTTTTCCTCTCACCCCATACTACCACCCTCCCCCTCCCCTGACCCATGTAGTTTC
The DNA here is from genome assembly GCA_027917425.1 of Gastrophryne carolinensis. NCBI lineage: Eukaryota > Metazoa > Chordata > Amphibia > Anura > Microhylidae > Gastrophryne > Gastrophryne carolinensis. Next base: position 11,342,117 of record CM051237.1, read on the forward strand.
AGATCAGTGAGATCCAGACTCTTTTGCATGACAACAATGTCTCTCAGTGTTGCCAATCGCTTATATAGATCGTGAATGACGGCTTCCAAATCAGCAATTCGCAGACATCCGGGGCATAAATATCCACCATCGACGGATTGATCAAAAAGTGCATACATAGCACAAGATGTACACTGAACAGCATTGTTAGGCATGGAACCCATTGTATCAATTTGTTGGCACACTGAGTGAAGAATTTACAACACTTAAAATAACAATCTGAAATCAAAGGTAGATACTTACAGCTTCAGCACTTCAGCTTGTAACTTCTGCTTTTAACTCCTGCTTTAACTCACCACTTACCAAGCAGCCACTTACAGAGTCAGCCTCCAGGAGCCTCTCTTTCCAGCCCAGGAGACTGCCCCAAACTGAAACAGCGCTTTAGGAGATTTTCAAATAAAATACAACTGTGCTATGCACTATGCGCACCATGCAGTTTGGCAAGAAATACAACACAAACTATATATTCTCTGGAAGTACACACCTCAAGCTTTCTAGGCATACCAGGCTCGTTGACATGGGTGCCGTTTTCTGGACGTAATCCTTCAATCAATTCTTTGGTTGCACAGGGTTTCCCTAAGAAAGAATACAAAAGCAGAATCAAAGCCACATTTTACTAAAAAAAAACTATATGCAAGCAAGAAAAAACAAGGCAAATCTGAAAAAGCAACATCACCAGAACAGAACAATGCCCAACATGCATAGGTATTGTTAAGGGGAAAGTTGCAAAACACCCCAAAGTAATGCATGTGTATAAGGATAATTTTACTTGAAAATTTCAGCTCTGCAGACAAACTGCACACCATGTGCTTTTTCTACCAAAACAACCCTTTACTCTTGTGATACCCCCCCATAAACCATATATTCACAGAAAGTACACATGTTAAGCTTTCTAGGTGTACCAGGCCTGTTGTACTGAGCTCATCTTTCTCGAAGTAATCCTTAGAAGAAGGGTTGCAAAGGGTTTCCCCCAAAAAAGTATAAAAAAGCAAAATAAAAAACAAATTTTCAGGGTTAAATCAAAAGGGTTTCAAGGATTAAATGTAAAAAAAAATTGGCGTGAGGACCCCCTTTCCAGGGGAGACCCAATTTTTTGGGGGAATTTTAAAATTCCCCAGAAAATGGCATGAGGTCCCCCCTACCCAGCATAACCAGCCCGGGCACCAGCTATGGGACTTGTAGTACATGGTGCAGGTGCCCCAAAGCCTAACAGTGTAAAAAAAAAACACACAGACACAGAGAGAAAAAATATTTTTTTGATAGTTACCTTCCATCCATCCCAGAGCACTGTGTCCCACGCTGATCACTTTGGCTTCTGCTCTCCTGCTGCTGCTGGAAGCCTTTTATACCTGCTGGGTGATATGGTAATAAGGGGTAAATGTGAAAAAAAAATGACAATATGGTCCCCCCTCCTGGGGAGGGGACACCATATTTTGGGGAATTTTAAGGGCTAAAAATGTAAAAAAATGCCGTGAGGTCCCCCTTACCCAGCATAACCCAAGCACCAGCTATGGGGGCTTGTAGAACAGGGCACAGGGGCCAGCTTTGGTGGCCTCTGGCCAGAAGGCTACATCCCGGCATAGCCTATGGCCATGGGCTATACTGCCCTCCCTAGGCTTTGGGGAGGCAGGTAATAGGGGGCCTCGGGGTTAATGATCAACAGCTTCTGTGTCCATCGCCAATCCAATGACAGAAGAGGTGATTGCTGGCCAGAGGAAGGGGAAGGCAGCCCCCATGCTCCTCTGCCCACCAATCACCGGCATCTGAGAGCTGAGAGGCCTAGAGCTGGTATGACGCCCACCGGGTGACATCATCTGCCCTGCAGCGACCGTTGGAGCTCCCCCGGTGAAGAGAACCGGAGATGATGATCAGGCACAAAGGTAAGTAAATGTCATTTTTATTTATTTTTTTTTACAGGAAATTCGGGCGGCTGCTGAAACAGGGGGGGAGGGCCCTATTCTGGACACTCCCCTGGGGCCAGAGGAGCCCCAAAGGGGGGATCAGAGCCCCTCCAGGTGAAGAGAAGACCCAGCCGGAAAAAACGAAGTGTCAGGTGAGTAGCTTTTTTTTACTTTGTCTGTTAGCAAGGGAGAAGTCAGGCACGTAGAATTTACATGGCTGGCAGTTAAAGGGTTAAAGTCCATGCCTGGGCATAGTGCCACCCCAATTTCCCTTGAGAGGAATGTGTACACCAATATGTAAAAGCATATTTACGTGAGTTTCCTGAAATACCTTTTGTATTAGAAGTGAGGCCACTGGCTTTGCTTCAGTCATGGATAGCTGAGGGGCGTGCTGTGCATCTTGACATAATCAAAAGCTCAGTCTCACAGACCACCCTAATAATTACCTCATTCACAGTAGGTACATTCTAGCGGTGCCTGAGTGATGTTCCCTTCCTCCCCTCAGATAACAAGCAAGTTGCTAAGCAACAGAAGGCACAGTACCCTTTGTGCGTGTGTACATTTAGCAAGAAGCCTGAGCAAATGCTTCTTCACTGTGAGTCAGGGCACTTACCAGACATGTCACAAAAATCAGAGATTATGGAGGAGGAAAAAAATCATTTTATAACTCACCATAATATAATTTCTTTGTAGCCCTGGGGGGGGGGTGGGCAGTGTCCCTTGATCCTAAGGGTCATTCAGTGTTAACCAGTTCTGCTGCCTCCTTGGTATATAACCCCGGGCTCGGATGGTTTGTAACAGGCAGTTACATTCATTCTGGAGTCAAATCACTATTATAACAGATGTCTCATTCTGACATGTGCCCAGTCCCATGAAGGACTCTGCAAAATGGCATCAGCAGCATATGGATGGGATCTGCCCCCCCTACCTTAACCAAGATGGAAAGTCTGGAAACTCGTAGGGCCCGTGTGGAATTTTGAAAGCATAGTTCAGCTGTCACTTACATTACCTATACAAATAACCTACCTAGCGAATGTACTTTAGGACTATTCATGAAAAGTTAGGTTATAAGAATAAGGGAGGAGTCGTGGACTACTGGTAAGGAAGCAGCTTTGTGACTGGAGGGTTTCAGGTCCGATTCCTGGTCAGGACATGAATGAATTGGTCTTGAGCAAGGCACCTAGGGCTGACATCAAAGGAAAGGGTTGTACTTGGTTTCCCGGAGTGCCCCAGAGGGGTCCTGGCCTCCAATGCTGCTGATGTGATACTGCAGAGCAAGTACATTACAGAAAAAGTAATAATATGAACGATGTAACGGTGATGCAAAGTTGCAATGTCCAGAAATGTAAGCAGTGTCCATACAAAAAGGCAGCAATCTCTCTCAAGCCAATTCAACCTGGGCCTTTTGTCTTCTGCCCAGTCCCTGCCATACTACCTGCGTGGCAGCCCTTCATGTCTCCTGCATTGTAACTCAGAGGGAAAGCAGAGAGAGTCTTTCCCCCACTTCCTTGCTTAAATATAATTCTCTGGTCCAACTTTAATTCCTACTCCCCCAACTGCCCCTTAGTTTTCCTGTTACAAAAAGAGGCTGTCATGAAATACAATCCTTCAGCCTAAACACAGTTGAATTCAGTTAAATAGTTGAAAGACCATATATCAAGTAATTCCTGGGAGAAATTCACCGAAGTAAGCCATATATTATATATTCTAAGTATGTCACACACCCCGCTTCAAGAAATTCATAACGTGTGGGTAATACTGACCTGGAGAGGGCGATATGCAGAGATACCAGCAAAAACGAGAGCCCCTCCCGGTCCATAAATACCTGGGACCTCCCACTCATTACCCAGTCTTCATCTCTGCAGTCGGCGAGCAAGTCAGAAGATGTGGTCTCCTCCTGGATCTTTTTTTTCTGTTACCTCATGCCTCCCAGCCTAGGCTGACGGTCCGGGTGAGGGTAGAAAAGCACCCTTGGTGCTTAAGAGCAAATGCTCTCCCGTGAGACCCTATATAAGAGGGTAGGCGGGACGGTGACCCAGGTTTGGGATACCCCGTCCCTTGGCCTTACACTTTGGGTGGTCCCCCCCCTTTGGGTATTGCCCCTCTCTCTAGCGGGATAGCGGAGGGTAGGAGCAGGGCCCCTTATTTGGTGTTAGGTCCAAATATTGTAATCATTAATTCTTAATAATGTTTTAATGTATGAATTTATTAAATTATCCTCCAAATAGTTATTAACTTATTTATTACTTCATAACAGCGTGTATTTCTCTGTCAAAACAGCGCTGTGGCCGCCATTTTTATGCAGGCTTTCTCCCTGAGGTAAAAGGAGCGGGGCCGGGCGTCAGAGTCAAAGCCACGGCCCGCTCCCCTCCTTCTGTCTCTTCTGAGACCGGCGCCGCGGCCGCACATGGCTGCGGTGCCGGCCTTTTTGCATTGTCATGGCGGAGGGGAGCTTCTCCCCTCACGCTTTCACTCTTGGGGGCGGGGCCGGGCTTTCCAGCGCTGCGGCCCGCCCCTGTGTCACAGGCACCGCTGAGGTGCTTTTCTCTGTGCCTGTTTCCTCAGAAGGAGCTGGCCATGCCCCCCTTCTCTCCTCAGAGCTGCTCTTTACCTCACGGAGAGAGGAAGCTGTCTTCAGGACCACAGTGAGTGGCCCGGTGGGCCCCCCTTCTGTCCCATCACCTATAATTATATATTTTTATGTCATATATATATATATATATATATATATATATATATATTTTATACTCCGCTTTTCTTATTAGCCTTTTTTATTATGTCTTTCAGATATAACCTACAGTGGTGTTAGGGGGTTTCTCCCGGTCCTAGGGTCCCTGGGCTCTATTGGTGACTATTCAGCGTTCGGTTTGGTTGCGCCAGTGGGCGGCTGATTTTGTGTCTAAAAAGTCGCTGACCGCTCTTCCCTTTGTGGGATTACGGCTCATTGGTGAGAAGTTGGATTCAGTTGCCAAGGGTGGTAAGTTACCTCAACGCAAAAAACAGCGTTGTCCCTTTCGGGGGGCAGGTTCCTTTGCTCTTTCCTTTCGTGGGGCTAGAGCTGGCAGAGGAATTGTTTTCCCCGCAGCCAGAGGAGATTCCTGGAACAGGGGCAGAGGACGTGCCCGCCCAGGATACAGCTGGGGACTTTCTGACATCCGTAGACATCAAGGACGCCTATCTGCATGTGCTGATTTTTCCAGCGCACCAGAGATTTCTCAGGTTCGTGGAGGAGGATCAGCATTTTCACTTTGTGGCACTTCCTTTCGGTCTTACCTCGGCTCCAAGGGTTTTCACCAAGGTGCTGGCCGGGGTGATGGCTCTCCTCAGAGCCCAGGGTATTCACATTGTCCCTTATCTGGACGACCTTCTCATTATGGCATCTTCCTTCAGCCAAGCGGTATTGGACACCAGAACTGTGGTGTCCACTCTGGAGAGATTCGGGTGGGTGATCAACTACCCCAAGTCCTCCCTTTCTCCGTCCAGGTTAGTGGCTTTTCTGGGAATGTCCCTGGATACTTCCCAGGCCAGGGTGTTTCTTCCTCAGTCCAAGGTTCTCTTGATTCAGGAGTTGGTTCGACTCCTCCTGTCTATCCCTTGTCCGGCCGGCAGACTGGGGATGAGGCTGGTGGGATTGATGGTAGCCTCCTTCGAAGCGGTTCCCTTTGCTCAGTTCCACACAAGGACACTCCAGCTCCATCTGTTGGCGGCCTGGGACGGGTCGCCACTGTCGTTGGATCAGTCCTTCCTCATGACCCCCCAAGTTCGGTGCTCCCTTCAGTGGTGGCTGGATCCAATCAATCTGTCGAGGGGCAGATCCTTTCTGGCCCCTTGTTGGGAGACGGTCACCATGGATGCCAGTCTATCAGGATGGGGGGGGGGGTTCTGGAAGGATCGTCAGTTTCAGGGACTGTGGGGGCCTCAGGAGGCTCACGAGTCCATCAATGTTCTGGAATTGAGGGCCATCAGGATGGTTCTGTTTCGCTTGACTCATCAGTTGCAAGGATTGCCGGTTCAAGTCCGGTCGGACAATCGGACGGCGGTCGCCTACATCAATCACCAGGGAGGGACTCGCAGCAGGAGTGCCCTCAAGGAAGTGTCTTTGATTCTGGCCTGGGCGGAGACCCATGTCCCGTGCATTTCAGCAGTTTACATTCCGGGAGCGGAGAACACGGAGGCGGACTCTCTGAGCAGGTTCTCAGCTCGCCGGGGGGAATGGTCTCTCAGCCCCAAAGTGTTTCGCTTGATTTGTCTCAGGTGGGGGTCCTCTTTGCCTCTGGTCACAATCACAAACTTCCAACATTTGTGTCTCTCTCACAGGATCCACTGGCTCTGGCAGTGGATGCCATGTCTCTGAACTGGAGGGATCTGGGGTTTCTGTATCTGTTCCCTCCGTTTCCCTCGGGGGCCAGAGTGGTGCGCAAGCTGGCCCTGGAGGGTGCGTCAGCAATTCTGGTGGCTCCAAGGTGGCCAAGACAGGTTTGGTTCGCAGATGTGGTAAGGTTAGCAGAGGATCAGTTCGTTCTGCCCCTGCTGCCGGATCTGCTCACCCAGGGTCAACTACGTTATCCCAATTTACCAACACTGGCTTTGACGGCGTGGCTGCTGAAACCTCCATCTTGAAGGAGGAAGGTCTTTCCGATGCTGTGATTCGAACTCTCATTAGTGCTAGGAAGCGGTCTTCCTCTAATATCTACTATGGGACTTGGAGGTCTTATATTGATTGGTGTGAGATCAGGGCGTTGCCTTGTAGGGAATTTTCCATCTCCAGAATCCTGGAGTTTCTTCAACATGGTCTGGACCTGGGGCTCCAGCTTAGTACTCTGACACCTGGCGGTGTTCTTTCAAAGGTCATTTGCCCTACATCCTTTGGTTAAGACTTTTTTCCAGGGAGTCACGCACGTGCGGCATCCTAGAAAACCTTTGCTCCCTGTTTGGGATTTGAATTTGGTTCTTTCTGCTCTTCAGGATTCTCCTTTTGATATTGCCTTGTCTTCACTTACGCAGAAGGTGGCCTTTTTGGTAGCCATCACTTCGGTTAGGCGTGTCTCTGAGTTGGCGGCTTTGTCCATTCAAGCCCCGTACTTTGAGGGGCATCAGGACAAGGTGGTTTTTCGTTTCAAGTCCGATTTCCTTCCTAAGGTTGTTTCTGCCTTTCACCTAAACCAAGACATTGTTCTGCCCTCTCTGTGTCCTAATCCCAGCAATGACAAGGAGAGGGCCCTGCATTCTTTGGATGTGGTTCGTGTTGTGAAGTATTATTTGGAGGTAACGTCTTTCTTTCGTAAGACGGATGCCTTTTTTGTGGTGCCCTCCGGGCCCCGAAAAGGCTTGGCGCCTGCCAAGTCTTCCATTAGTAAATGGATCCATCAGACCATAGTTGGGGCCTATTCTGCCAAAGGGAAGGTACCCCCTTTTCGTGTTACTGCTCATTCTACGCGTGCGGTTGGGGCGTCCTGGGCTTTTCAGCACCAGGCCTCTGTTGAGAAAGTTTGTAAGGCTTCTACTTGGTCTTCTGTTCACACTTTTTCCAAGTTTTACAAGGTTGATGTTCGGGCCTCAGCGGATGCTGTGTTTGGCTGCAAAGTTCTGCAAGCTGCAGTGGTTTAAGTTGTGCCTTGTTGCCTTGTTTTGGATCCCCGCCCTTTATGGACACTGCTGTTGGATGTCCCACACGTTATGAATTTCTTGAAGCGGGGTGTGTGACATACTTAGAATAATACCATTTTGTGAATACTCACCTGTAAAATGGGTAATGTAAGTATGTCACACACCCCGCTTCACCCTGCCCTTTTGTATTCTGGATCCTTTATATGGTGAACTTTGCATTGTTATGCTTTGTGTTGGGCTCTTCCTGGTCCCTTACCTTACTGCTGTTCTTATACTGGGTAATGAGTGGGAGGTCCCAGGTATTTATGGACCGGGAGGGGCTCTCTTTTTTTCCTGGCATCTCTGCATATCGCCCTCTACAGGTCAGTATTACCCACACGTTATGAATTTCTTGAAGCGGGGTGTGTGACATACTTATAATACCCATTTTACAGGTGAGTATTCACAAAATGGTATTTTATATGTGTATCACTTTCCTTGACTCAGCCAGCCCCGGATCAGAATCATAATTAACGGCAGGGAAACATCCACAGATTCCACATTCCTCCAAGTTACCTATATACATCAATAATAATAGTAATTTTATAATAATTCATTAATAATTGAGATCATAAACATTTTATTTCTTTGGAACCTTCTTACACCCCCTCAAGTCACACCCCTTCCCAGAAGGTCAGGGGGCCTCATCATTGTTATCCCTTCACCTTATTTATCATATTTGTGCTCGCTTGGCATTTATAAAAAGGATGCACCATTTGTTTCTGCTGTTTTTAGTCTTAAATCGGAACAAAACCCAAGAATTTGGCTTTGCCAGGTTTCATTCCATTCCCCCTATGCGGGATGCCCAAATGTGTGCAACCCCAGAGAAAGCCTGTAATCACTTACCCTTCCCCGGTTCAATGGTGCATGCGCAAATGGCTCTCATTGACTTCCAAAGGTAATACATACTGCTGCAGCGTCTGGTGAAGTGCGCACATCCATCTCAGCCTAACTGAATAGCTGTATGCGGTATTCCCTCTGCCCAGGGCATCCTAATTTGGTGTTCCCCACTATCTGACCCCGGTTGCCCGGTATGCTTACCTCCCCAACCCATGGTGCATGCATGGCCGGTGGACTCATCACTTGCATCTTTTTCCGTCTGTGCACAGTCGCACCCACCATAACTTAATGGCTGGTATGGCCGCGCACAGCCAAAGGATGTGAGCAATGCCGCCACCTGCCGTGGGCTCTAGGAAGGGTTAAAAAAAGCAGGGCATTTCAACTTGTGGAGCATCCGAAACTGGGGTGCCTCAGGGGAAAGACCATAACCCGAGATAGTGAAATGACAGGTTTTGGACTACTTTAAATTCTTTTGGGCAAAGTTGTTTTTTTCTTTTGTCATTTTTTATTTACCAAGAAAAAAATATATTGTGTTTATACATTTGTGTATGATCAAAATTGAGGGCCCCAGGCACTGTGGCTGTATGGGGCACAGTTGCCAAGTCAGCCCAATCACTGCTCATCTTTGTCTCACTGCACAAATGGGTTAAAAGCAGAGGGAAAATACCTATGTGTGCACAAGCCTACAATGGTCAAAAAAGAGATTAACCAAAGGATGAAATATAAAGTCACTATACTAAAGAGGAGCTCAAACATACAAAGTGTACAAAAGTCACTATTGCATCATTCATTGTAGACGGTTCCAAGGTTGGGGAGTGACCCTCTGGTGATGCATCTGCTGCACGCACCACCTTTTGCATATCCAGCTTATCCTGCTCGGTATTTGGTGGTTTGTTCCTAAGCCAGGCAGTGATGCTCCTGGTCAGGATGGTCTCAGTGATGCTGCAATAAAAGTCTTAGGTATAAGTAACAGCAATTTGTAGTCTTAGGAGTCTTACATGGAAGAAATGCTGCTGGGATTCTGGAATAGGCTGATATGACAGGACCGAGACAGGTTATGGGTTATGTGAACTTCAAGGAACCTGAATGTGGCTGCCCTTTCCAAAGGAGCTCAATGATCATGGCCGATCAACATTTTATTTTATTATTAAAGTGGGACTACATCCTCCCTTATATCTAGGTCAGTGTCCGGGTGGGTCCTGGTTTACAGTGACACTAAACTGACCTAATCTACCCCCTTCACTACATTAGAGTTACTGACTTTTACCTAGCAAAACTAACATAAGCGGAAACCACAGCTCAACCAATAGGAGACAAGCTTTACTGAAGCATGCAGCTACTTCCTGTCCCCATCATAAGGGACTTAATGCTTGGGTTTGATTTTCTAAGGCTCTTTAACTGTAGAGGCAAACTGGAATGTCCCAGGGTAGAGTGTAAAAATAGATATAAGATCATTATTGATTGGTTTAAAGTCCACAACTATCTGCTTTGTTTTAGTAACACGAGGGTGGAGGTCATTCTCTACCAGTAATCAAGACTTTGAATCTCCCCCAGATACAGTAGGTCTTTTCATCATTGTTTTTGAACACGCCGATCGTGTCAGCATCATATGCAAACTTTATGATCTCATTGGAGCTGGAGTAGGATGCGGAGTCTTATGTAAACAGTGAGTATAGTAATGGGCTTAAAGACACATCCTCGGGGGCGGGGCAGTGTTTGAGAGTAAAAGTGGGAGAGATGAGATTCTCTACCCTTACTGCCTGCAGTCTTCCTGTGAGGAACCTTCTGAAACAATGGTACTTAATCCTTGGTGCATTAGCTTGAGGGTGAGCCATCATGATGCCTTGACGAAGCGTGAACAGTAGTTTTACCAGTTTCAACAAAAGTTTTGCCCTCAGTTTCAACATCTTTATGGGAGGCGACATTCCTGCTTGTCCCAATGTGTTTGGACTCCCAGATGGCCCTCACGCCACCTCAGCCACAGACTGTTGTCATGATATGGGACTTGAGTCACCAGTTCAGGGACTGTCTCATCGAGTTTGTCAGATGGACATGATGGTCCACAGCTTCCGCTATTCTCTTCCAACTTGACAGTAGCGCAAAATGGTTGCAGGTTACAGAGGACACCATTAGTACCAGTGTGTACCAACCTTGCCATAAGGTAGGCCTGTCACCAACACATATCCTCACCTTGCCCTGCAATGCCACATTTTCAGCCTGTGAGTTGCCTGGGTACATACCTGAAACCCAAGTAATACAATGAGTAGTGTCAAGCACTTACTTACCCTGGGTGCCACAATTGACCTCAAGGACTCCCTCTGAAAACTTCACCAGCATAAGTCTGGCCAGATGCTTGAAAACCAAGAATAATCACACTGTTCTATCCTGCATTTGGGAACTACAACTAAACTGAAGTAAATGCCAAAACCTTTCTCCGAAGACGAAACAGATACCACTACCCCCATATCCACCCGGTCACTCTAAGGGCTGTCAGATGCACCACTAACCAAGAAGGTTTGGAAGCATTGTCCAAACACCAGAAGACAACTTCCTGGACCCAGGTGTCTCTGATCTGATTCCTCCCAGCAAGCACATTCATGACCTGTGCCCAGACTGCCACTGCGAATGACACCCAGGTCTACATGCTGGCCGGCATATCAGGAACCTTCCCAACTCCAGAATACTAACTGAAGATAGGAATCTGAGAGATTTGGCTATAAGAACCTTCCCCTGCTTCAGCCATACCTTGTACCAACCTACCAAGGACACCGCGAGGCAGTGCACACAGCGCTGGATCTACCATGGTAAAGATGCGGCCTGCCAGCTCATCCAGGCATTTGTCCACTGAATCCCTTAAGGAGGCGCTGTTTAGAGTAGGGATCAGCATGGGTCTGGCCAGACCTGTCACAGGGTAAATAAATAAATGTATACAATACCAGTGTAGATGTATTTTGCTACGGCCACATTTTTTATTTGCCATTTGGTGATGTGCAGAAGCTTTTGGGGGTTACAAGGTCATCCACCTCCAGAGGAGAAGACCGCCCCTTTATCATGGACTCAGGAAAAGAGCCCCTACTACCTAGACCCTATGATGGGGGTGACAGTCTTTCTGGTTTGCCCCGTTCCTTTTTCTCTCTGTAACAAATTCTCAGATTGCAAGAGGAACATTTCATAGGCCGCCCGGACCATGGATGCCCCTCCGTGTAATACATCTGCTTTAATCTTTACAAATACTTCCTCCTCTTAGTTTTCATATTTCTCATTCTGAAGTGTGTGAATAAACACAAGATCATACCTCCCAAGTGTCCCTGATTTGGAGGGACTGTCCCTCATTGGAGTCCATGTCCCCCTGTCTCTCGTTGTTTTCATTTGTCCCTCTTTGAGGTGTAACATGCAGATCTGCATCAATAAATGATGAATTTGCCTATTTAAAGTGTTGCTATTGTTGTAACTGTTACATCCTATCTCCCATCCATCCCTCAATGAGGGGGCGTGGCTTCATCCACCCCTCAATGATGGGGCATGGCTTCATTTAACCATTGTCCCTCTTTCCCACACTGAAAAGTTGGACGAGCTTCACAGACATATGAGTCACTGTACAGAGGTAATACTGAAATCTTTTCTACAGATGGTTTATTATTCACCTGAGCTGATCTGTAGTGGAACTTTCTCCTCCTCAGTCTTCACAAATATTTCTTCCTGCTCCTCAATTATCTCATGTGTCACTATGGTGTCTCCGGGGTCTGTGAAGAAAGATGAGAGAGTGAGGACAATACACTGTGTGTGCAGTAATGGGGGGGGGGGGGGGGGGCTGTTAGGAGAACAGTGATGCCCCACGTAATATGTAACGCCCCCTCTCTAAATTATTATTGGAAGAAGTAGGACAAGCCGCTTCCCCTATCAGAGGAACATCTGTGAGAATGAATAAGGAACCTGACTTCCTAAAGTTCTTTGTTCTGGACAAACACTGTAGAACTTGATTGCTTGTGATTGAACTTGATTGATTGATTGATTGTGTTTGTACTATCCATGATGTATCGATAGTACCTGAATCACCATATGGTTGGTTGTGTTGTTCTTCACCCAATTGTTGACATTTGTGTTGGCACTTATAGTTTATGTGCCCTATACTCACTTTTTTCCTTCCCCTTCCTTCCCGTCACTGCTTTTCCTTCCCCTTTCTTCCTCTCCTCTTGCTCCTTTTCCCCCCCTTCCTCCTTTTCCCCTTCCCCCCCTTTTCCTTCCCCCCCCTCTTTTTCCTCCCTTTTCCCATTCCTTCTTTCCTTCTCCCCCCCTTTTCCCATGTTTTCCTCTTTTTCCTTTTTTTTCCAGTTTGACACGGCGATGCATCACAAGTTTTTTTGAAGCGTACGGATCATTTGCACTAGGAAGCCATTTCCCTTGGAACCAATTTCTCTCAAGGATTCCACTTACCTTCGGCACTACAACGTGACTAACTTCCTCGGCATCACAATGTGATTAACATCAGCAGCATTGTCCTGTATCTATATATTAAGTATATGTTTTAAGTGCTTGACAACCTATTGTGGCAGATATATTTGGTCCACTCTGTGTAGAGGGTGGTCCCTATCAAACAAATTTCTCCCGCTCCTATATTTGATACAGCCTCTCCCTCCCCTTGCAGTCTTTATTAACAGTAAGGGCCCTTAGAACAGTGGAGCAATCTTTGTTCCTTATGTTCCACCAGCATAACTGTTCTGGGCATCACAGCTCCAGATACGTGTGCATCTACTATATGTATAAAACTCTTGAATGGGCAATTGCCCAGCCCGATGAGTGTTAAATGATTATACATTTATGAAGTGTAGCCATCCATAGGGACCATTGACCGTGCCCCCAAGCATGTATATTTGAAAAGTATTTGTATATAGCTGGGATTCCCGTGTGTTAATATACCTGGTTTACCAGGTCATTAGTCATTGGTCTTGTATACTCAATTAATATTATATCTAAGGTCTCTTTACTTTACTTATAGTTAGCTTAGTTATGTGTTTTTAGTATGTCTTGAGCAAATGCCTGCAAATATAGTGTGTATCACATTCCCTATATAGATGAGTGAAATGCGCCCCTAGTGGACGTGGCGCCCTGTGCGCCCGTCCGACGATATTTATGCCAGGCCCCGGGACATTGAGTGGGCTTTAACTTGCCCTCGGATGGTGCCCCCTTTCTCTTGGGACAAAGGTGCGGGGTTAACAGGGGGGTATGGGCACCGGTGGGCTTGGACTGTCTATGTCCAGGGGCCAGCGCGTCTAGTCACATGACGCGATGTGCTGTATGGGCGGAATCCCATGCTTAGACCTGCCCCATTTGTCTGTCAGTCCTGGGAATCCCGCCCCCCCACTGACGACTATTACTCTGTATCGGCCCAGCCACTCAATATCCAGCAACGTCACGTCCGGCGGCACGTGACGTCACACCCTGTGCGCTAGATCAGGGCTGGAACGCAGATGCGCCCCAAACACACCTGTTACATGGCGTCTCCTTTGGCTCAATCTTTACAGGTATTTATAGGCAGACTGCTCATTGCTCAAGACTCTTTCACCCAGCGAAGCGGCACGGGCGGCCGCGAACGTGTTTCCCCCCTGCTAGTCCCCAGCTCCGATATTCACGCTATTTATCCTTTGCCATGTTTTGTAATGCTGATTCGCTTTCTATTAATTTTTGTCCCTTGGATGTTTTTTATGCCTAATATTTATCTGTCCACAGTTGTCCATGATCAATCATTTTAGGATTATATTTCTTAGCACTTAGTCACTTTCTTCACCTCTCTTGCTTGCACTTATACAGTTGTTGCAATAGTTATTAATTGTGGATATTTATTGTTGTATGTTGTTTATAGATGTAACTATTTATGCACCGCCACTTTAATATTAATATTGATACACTTACATTAGGCATTTTTTATTTGTTAATTTTGTGCCGGCACAAAAGAGTAATCTGTTAGGATGTTTATATGTGATTATATTATGGAGTTTTCCCAGTAATTAACATGCTGTGGTTTAACAGCACTGGATGGATTTTGGGGTGTCGCAGTGGTTTTAATATGTTAGTTTTGTAACTGTTGTTATGTCTTATATGTTTTGACCTGAATAAACTAAATGGTTTTTTGATTTCATAAAAAAGTTTTTTGGTGCTCCTGTTTTTTAGGCCCATGGGCTGTGTCCCTTGAGCCTAATTTTGGTCTGGTATCTGTATTGGTTACAGTGTAGCACAGTCTTATATGATATATGCGGTGCACCGCTGTTGTTTACACTAGAACTTGATTGCCCTGACCACATCCAAATGGTGTAGACTCTTCTCCTTAGTGTGTGAAAGGTCTGGACAGAAGGAAAGAACTATGTCTGGGACGGGGGGGGGGGGGAATCAATAAGTCCTGATTACCAATTGAGGCCCAAACTACTTAATAGGTAATAAATCGGATTTAACCAAAACAGTTTTGTTCCTGTGAATCATCATATAAGCTGAACTCATAGACAGTGCTGACAACTTAAAGACTCATTAATGACATGATATAGCTACAGCTATACAGCTATAAAGAAGGCTTCCGAGAAAGGACCAACAAAGCAACCTCTGCAAAATGTTCAACTGTAGTGCTAAGAGCACCAAGTTCATATCCCAGATCATTAAGGGAAGCCTATGTTGCAGGCCAGATGATCTTAACCACAGTATAACGGTCCAAACTCCATTTCTTTCTCTAAGAAAAGAATAGACAAGGATTCTTTTATGTTGCTTACAGAGCTTCCTGCTCACTTAAAGGTCAGACTGCAGGAAAGTCAGAATCCTAAGGACTGAGGCCCACTAGTGTATACAGCCTTAATATATCTGATTTAAGACTTTCTGTATCTCTGATAGACCTTAGAAGAGAAGACCTTCCAGGCATACAGCAATGTTCAGACTACAGCCAAAGAGAGTCTCGCCTTCTCTAGCACACTGGCTTCAATAGCCATGTTGTCAAAACCAGTGACTGAGAAACATTGTTTGTACTAACCTAAATTTCTTTCTCCCTCTATTCCGGGGCACCCATACTCGTGGTACACTCTGTCCCAATAAGCGAAGACTAGAAGCAGAAAAAGCTAAAGTTCCTCCTGGCTCCTTCATACACTGGCTGTGCCCGTCCTACTCCCAGTGGTAACAAGCAGTGCAGATGCCCGATGAGAAACAAGCAATGTACTACCAAAACTTTGGCTATGGGAAGTCTTAGCTATGTCAAAAGAATCTCCGTCAATCAGCAACCCACCCAATCATAGGATCACAACTTCAGTCACTGCGGCTTCCATGCTGAAATCAAGCCCCTGCAATTAATCACAGGGGCACAGCCAGGCTCTGTCCTTTCATTGCAATGGAAGGGGCTTGGCACACCTCAAAACACTCCTTCCATTATAGTGAATGGAGAAAGCGTGGCAGCGTGATGCGGTGCAGTGTTTGCATAAGTTGCTGACTGCCAGGGGCAGGCCAATCAGATGTTGGAAACCTTTGGTGAACAGGGCGCTTGGCTGAAGGTAGCATGTGATCCAATGCTAGCATGTGTATGATGGGTACAGAGTGAGGTGCAATCATCATTTTATGGATCCTCATAATTGGACCTGGGGCTATCAAGGAGGAAGGCAGTATCAGATACGCCCAGTTTAGAAGCTACACTAGTCATGGTGAGCAGGAATGGAGGAGCAGTGTTCCAATCTGTACAGCAGTTCTAGGTCACTGGCCATGGCCGAGGTGCATAATGGAGTCCGGCAAGACAGTCCCCAGAAGAGCATGACAATTAAATGTCCCAAGTGAGCGGAATTTGGCAGCGGGACCGAACCCACCAAATCGAAACTGTTCCACCAATATAATGATAGTTGGTCAGTTGGCTTTTTGGAAACACTATCGATACCACTACCGCCATTGCCACCAGGCTACTCTGAAGCCAACGCCATCTACACTGATCAAGGGAACTTAGACAACACAAACCTTTGTGGACACATGGTCCAAACTCAATCTTGTATCTGGGAAAAACAACTTCCTGATTGCTCAAAAAAAGATGAAGTGCAAGGCCGTCCTTACACTTAATAGTGTCTTCCTGCCTGAGAAAGCGAGCCTACATCTAGTACACTACACGCCAGCACAGCAACTAGCACCAAGCCGGCATGCCAGCTAGCATGAAGGCCTGGGTATCAGGAACATTCTAAACTCCAGTATACGAACATTCAACTGTAGGGAAGAAGTCTGAGAGGCTTGGTTCTTCAGAACCTCCTTCCTCTGCAGCGAGACACTGTACAGAGGTAATACTGAAATGTTTTCTATGGATGGTTTATTACTTACCTGAGCTGATCTGTAGAGGAACTTCTTCCTCCTCAGTCTTCACAAATATTTCTTCCTTCTCTTCAATCATCTCATGTGTCACTATAGTGTCTCCGGGGTCTGTGAAGAAAGATGAGAGAGTGAGGACAATACACTGTGTGTGCAGTAATGTGGGGGCTGTATAACTCCCTCTCAAAATTATTATTGGATGAAGTAGGCCAAGTTGCTTCCCTTTTCAGAGGAACATTTTTGAGAATGATTTAGGAACCTGGCTTTCTAAATTCTCTTAATTCTGGACAAACACTGTAGAATTTGATTGCCCTGACCACATCCAAACTCTTCTCCCTAGTGTGAGAAAGAGCTGGACAGAAGGAAAGAACCATAATGACTGGGACTTTTAGGGCAAAACTACTTATTAGGTAATAAATCGTATTTAGCCAAAACAGTTTTGTTCCTGTGGCTCGTCATATAAGCTGAACTCATAGACAGTGCTTTTTAATTGAAGACTCAATAATGACATGATAGATATAAAGAAGGCTTCTGAGAAACGACCAACAAGGCAACTGCTGCAAAATGTTCAACTGTAATGCTAAGAGCACCAAGTTCATATCCAGATCATTAAGGGAAGCCTATATTGCAGGCTAGATAGGTTGACCCATCATAAAGGTCTTAACCACGGCATTAAGGTACAAACTCTTTCTCTAAAAAAACTTCAAACACTTTATGTTGCTCACTGAGTTGCATATATGGTCACTATAAAATCATAGTATATATTCTTTATACCAGCCTCAAAAAACAGACACCACTTTATGGATTAAAAGAGATGCGTTTAAGTTTTAGAGATTAGGTTCAGCGGCACCCTATACTTCCATCTGTTATTATTCTGTCCCCCTGTCTAGCTTTCAAGGTTCAGTCTCGCCCTCCCCTCATTCTTTTATTGTAGTATATGTTTTTTAATTGATTTTATTTGTCTTTTCATTAGGAGTGTAAACATGTAATAAATAAACTTTTGTATTTTTCATAAAATCTATTGTAGTGGTGCCACTTAGTATATGAGGTTGGTAATCTTGGGGTGTGTGGGACCCCTGTCTCTTTGCAATTTGGCCCCTAGAGGGGTTTCTTTTTTGGCCAACCTCTAGTGTTGCACACTAGCCTATCTTATTCTATACTATACTATATACTATAGTAGACGTTACACAGCATAATCATATGATCTGATTTAGGCCTTTCCGTATCTCTGATAGACCTTAGAAGGGGAGGCCTTCCAGGCACACAGCAGTGTTCAGACCACAGCTGGAGTCCCGCCTCCTCTAGCAAATTGGCTTTAATAGCCATGCTGTCAAAACCAGTGACTGAAAACTGTGGTGCCAAAGGGGGTTTGAGACAGAAAAACATCATTTTTGGACTCACCTGTAAATTTTGTTCTCCCTCTACTCCAGGGCACCCATACACTCTAGTGCAATAGGCGAAGATTAGAAGCATAAAAAGCTAAAGGTCCTCCTGGCAGCTATATACACTGACTGTGCCCGTCCTACTCCCAGTGGTAACAAGCAGTACAGATGCCCGATGGGGAACAAACAATGAACTACCAAAACTTTGGGTATGGGAAGCCTTAACTATGTCAAAAGAATCTCTAGAGATCAGCTACTCACCTGATTACAGGACCGCAATTCCAGTCACTGCTGAAATCACGCCCCTGCAATTAATCACAGGGGTGCAGCCAGGCTCTGTCCATTCATTGCAATCAAAGGGGCATGGCAGACCCCAAAACAACCCCCCCCCCCCATTGTAGTGAATGGAGAGAGTGTGGCAGTGGGATGTGATGCAGCAATCGTGTATGCTGCTAATTGCCAGAGGCAGACCAATCGGCTGTGGGAAACGGACATTCTATCAGAAAATGGGACTCGAGCAACCTGTTCAGTAACTGTCAAATGGATATGATGGCCCAGGGTATCCACTGTTCTGTTCCAATTCAACAATAGTGTCAACAGGACAAAGGGTACCGGCTCTACAGAAGACACCATTAGTGCCAATGGGCACCTACCTTGCCATAAGGGCGACCTGAAGATTCTACAAGTCACTGTGGAACAATGACTCCAATCTCTAAAAGGCGAGATACGGCCGATCTCATTGCTTCTTTCTGCGGAGTTCGTGATAACCCTAACAAAGAATCTCTGAGGTCGTCTGGCTCCTATTCAAACAGGAGGATACAACTTCCTATATCCAAAAATCTGTTACTTGGAGCCTCCAACTGTGTGCAAAATGCAGAAGCTGAGCAGGCTTTGAAGGGGGTCTGGCTTTATTCCGCCAGACACCTCTTGCCTTAATCTGGGACTCTCTATGGTATTCCGAAAAGGCCGAACCTCTACCCCCATGAAAATAATTAGAGGATCCAAGGTCCTACAGAGATCAGTGTTAGACTTCAGCTTCTGTGACAGATTAGTAGATTTACCACCAGAAGCCTACTTACCATGTCAAACAAACAAGGGCAACAGACGCCCCCCCCAAAAGGGAAACCCATCAGCTTCTTTTTAGAGGCCGCATCAACTGGCCATTGCTTAAGCCATAAGGCATGCCTTAAATCTACTGCCACAGCTAGGCCTCTGGCACTTAACCTGATCAAATCATCCAAAGCCAAGATCACTTACCTGTTGTAGATGCTATAGATGAAGCACATGCCGGCCAATGATGTACCACCTGATCCAAGCGCTTCTCCGCTAAATCCTTTGAAGAAGCAATATCAGAGGATGGCATAACCAAAGTCTTAAAAAAGACCTATTACCAGAGCCTCCACCATAGGAGGGTGGGGCCATAATTTAATCTGAACTGGAGAAAGAGGATACAAAGTATTTAGTCCTTTAGAAATGGACAGAAGACTGTCTGGCTTCTGCTATTACCTATGAATCATATTAGAAAAATGCGTAGCAACAACCTCCAGAATGGAGGAATCCATCTTCTCCTTAACTGAGAGCCCCTTGTGAAGACGACTAGGAAATTAGAGACTTCACTGGATGGATCCACCCCAACAGAAAACTCTTCCTGGGAGACTATGGCAGACACAATACCCTCTTCAAACTCAGAGGAATAATTTCTTAAAGACCTTCTTAGTAGCCAATACTTCTTGGACGATTCTCTAAAGGTTTAGGACCCCTTGAGGGCTGCCAACAGAGTTTTAAGACTCAGAGGGAGACCATGGCAACCAGCATATCCTCCTCAAAAACTCAGAGGACATGCTTCCATTATAACCTTCTTAGTAGCCAATACTACTTGAATGACCCACTGAAGGTTTAGGTACACTTGAGGGCTGCCGAGGGGCCTTAGGGCTCAGAGGGCCCTGGCGACAGGGGTCAGCCTTGCAGGGAGGAGACAACTGTCTTCCATATTTACTACTATAGCAAAATCCCTGCACACCACGCTATATTTGTCCAGTGCCATGCAAACTATTAAGTTCTGTTAAGGACCTGATCCGATTACCCCAGATGCCTCCGTCATGGTGAAAAAATACTATTCTACATCCCTAGGAATCTGAGTATATAACAGTTCTCGAGAGCCACTACTCCGAGATCTTAGGGGGTGACCACACATCATATTGCCTGCCCTTTCCCCCCACTATGAAACAAATAGAAAATAAAATCACTCCAGAGGCAGATCGAAAATAAATCAACCAAAATCCCTCCAGAGGCAGCGGGTAGCAAAGCAGCGGCATCAGCGGTGCTCGGCTCTCCGCCTAATCGGAATCGTTCCAGAGGCAGCAGGTAGCAAAGTGGTGGCGTCAGCTGTGCTCTCCCCATGCCTAGCCATAAATTGTTCCATGTCTCTGGCCTAAAAAACATGCTGTGACCCGGAGAAGAACCGGCGGGGCATTGGCGGTGCAAGGCACTTAGTCTAGCCGAAAATGTTTCATTGAAGGCGGCTGGGAAAAAACGATGAGACCCTCTGTTCCTCGCTGCTGCCTTAGCGCCTCCCCTTAAAGGTGTGCAAATTTTGAATTTACGACCAGTAAATTACACATTAAACATGTGGGAAAGAGCAATAAAAGAAAATAATTTCTTTGGTCACCCCCCATCAGGCTCACCAGACAAAAACCTGTGGCTGATTTGCTTTTTAATGAAAGACTTAAGCCCAATGACGTCACACCCTGAGCGCTCGATCAGGGCTGGAACGCAGATGCGCCCCAAACACACCTGTTACATGGCGCCTCCTTTGGCTCAATCTTTACAGGTATTTATAGGCAGACTGCTCATTGCTCAAGACTCTTTCACCCAGCGAAGCGGCACGGGCGGCCGCGAACGTGTTTCCCCCCTGCTAGTCCCCAGCTCCGATATTCACGCTATTTATCCTTTGCCGTGTTTTGTAATGCTGATTCGCTTTCTATAAATTTTTGTCCCTTGGATGTTTTTTATGCCTAATATTTATCTGTCCACAGTTGTCCATGATCAATCATTTTAGGATTATATTTCTTAGCACTTAGTCACTTTCTTCACCTCTCTTGCTTGCACTTATACAGTTGTTGCAATAGTTATTAATTGTGGATATTTATTGTTGTATGTTGTTTATAGATGTAACTATTTATGCACCGCCACTTTAATATTAATATTGATACACTTACATTAGGCATTTTTTATTTGTTAATTTTGTGCCGGCACAAAAGAGTAATCTGTTAGGATGTTTATATGTGATTATATTATGGAGTTTTCCCAGTAATTAACATGCTGTGGTTTAACAGCACTGGATGGATTTTGGGGTGTCGCAGTGGTTTTAATATGTTAGTTTTGTAACTGTTGTTATGTCTTATATGTTTTGACCTGAATAAACTAAATGGTTTTTTGATTTCATAAAAAAGTTTTTTGGTGCTCCTGTTTTTTAGGCCCATGGGCTGTGTCCCTTGAGCCTAATTTTGGTCTGGTATCTGTATTGGTTACAGTGTAGCACAGTCTTATATGATATATGCGGTGCACCGCTGTTGTTTACACTAGAACTTGATTGCCCTGACCACATCCAAATGGTGTAGACTCTTCTCCTTAGTGTGTGAAAGGTCTGGACAGAAGGAAAGAACTATGTCTGGGACGGGGGGGGGGGGGGAATCAATAAGTCCTGATTACCAATTGAGGCCCAAACTACTTAATAGGTAATAAATCGGATTTAACCAAAACAGTTTTGTTCCTGTGACTCATCATATAAGCTGAACTCATAGACAGTGCTGACAACTTAAAGACTCATTAATGACATGATATAGCTACAGCTATACAGCTATAAAGAAGGCTTCCGAGAAAGGACCAACAAGGCAACCTCTGCAAAATGTTCAACTGTAGTGCTAAGAGCACCAAGTTCATATCCCAGATCATTAAGGGAAGCCTATGTTGCAGGCCAGATGATCTTAACCACAGTATAACGGTCCAAACTCCATTTCTTTCTCTAAGAAAAGAATAGACAAGGATTCTTTTATGTTGCTTACATAGCTTCCTGCTCACTTAAAGGTCAGACTGCAGGAAAGTCAGAATCCTAAGGACTGAGACCCACTAGTGTATACAGCCTTAATATATCTGATTTAAAACTTTCTGTATCTCTGATAGACCTTAGAAGAGAAGACCTTCCAGGCATACAGCAATGTTCAGACTACAGCCAAAGAGAGTCTCGCCTTCTCTAGCACACTGGCTTCAATAGCCATGTTGTCAAAACCAGTGACTGAGAAACATTGTTTGTACTAACCTAAATTTCTTTCTCCCTCTATTCCGGGGCACCCATACTCGTGGTACACTCTGTCCCAATAAGCGAAGACTAGAAGCAGAAAAAGCTAAAGCTCCTCCTGGCTCCTTCATATAACGGCTGTGCCCGTCCTACTCCCAGTGGTAACAAGCAGTGTAGATGCCCGATGCGAAACAAGCAATGTACTACCAAAACTTTGGCTATGGGAAGTCTTAGCTATGTCAAAAGAATCTCCGTCAATCAGCAACCCACCCAATCATAGGATTGGGTGGGCGGAATTTGGCAGCGGGACCGAACCCACCAAATCGAAACTGTTCCACCAATATAATGATAGTTGGTCAGTTGGCTTTTTGGAAACACTATCGATACCACTACCGCCATTGCCACCAGGCTACTCTGAAGCCAACGCCATCTACACTGATCAAGGGAACTTAGACAACACAAACCTTTGTGGACACATGGTCCAAACTCAATCTTGTATCTGGGAAAAACAACTTCCTGATTGCTCAAAAAAAGATGAAGTGCAAGGCCGTCCTTACACTTAATAGTGTCTTCCTGCCTGAGAAAGCGAGCCTACATCTAGTACACTACACGCCAGCACAGCAACTAGCACCAAGCCGGCATGCCAGCTAGCATGAAGGCCTGGGTATCAGGAACATTCTAAACTCCAGTATACGAACATTCAACTGTAGGGAAGAAGTCTGAGAGGCTTGGTTCTTCAGAACCTCCTTCCTCTGCAGCGAGACACTGTACAGAGGTAATACTGAAATGTTTTCTATGGATGGTTTATTACTTACCTGAGCTGATCTGTAGAGGAACTTCTTCCTCCTCAGTCTTCACAAATATTTCTTCCTTCTCTTCAATCATCTCATGTGTCACTATAGTGTCTCCGGGGTCTGTGAAGAAAGATGAGAGAGTGAGGACAATACACTGTGTGTGCAGTAATGTGGGGGCTGTATAACTCCCTCTCAAAATTATTATTGGATGAAGTAGGCCAAGTTGCTTCCCTTTTCAGAGGAACATTTTTGAGAATGATTTAGGAACCTGGCTTTCTAAATTCTCTTAATTCTGGACAAACACTGTAGAATTTGATTGCCCTGACCACATCCAAACTCTTCTCCCTAGTGTGAGAAAGAGCTGGACAGAAGGAAAGAACCATAATGACTGGGACTTTTAGGGCAAAACTACTTATTAGGTAATAAATCGTATTTAGCCAAAACAGTTTTGTTCCTGTGGCTCGTCATATAAGCTGAACTCATAGACAGTGCTTTTTAATTGAAGACTCAATAATGACATGATAGATATAAAGAAGGCTTCTGAGAAACGACCAACAAGGCAACTGCTGCAAAATGTTCAACTGTAATGCTAAGAGCACCAAGTTCATATCCAGATCATTAAGGGAAGCCTATATTGCAGGCTAGATAGGTTGACCCATCATAAAGGTCTTAACCACGGCATTAAGGTACAAACTCTTTCTCTAAAAAAACTTCAAACACTTTATGTTGCTCACTGAGTTGCATATATGGTCACTATAAAATCATAGTATATATTCTTTATACCAGCCTCAAAAAACAGACACCACTTTATGGATTAAAAGAGATGCGTTTAAGTTTTAGAGATTAGGTTCAGCGGCACCCTATACTTCCATCTGTTATTATTCTGTCCCCCTGTCTAGCTTTCAAGGTTCAGTCTCGCCCTCCCCTCATTCTTTTATTGTAGTATATGTTTTTTAATTGATTTTATTTGTCTTTTCATTAGGAGTGTAAACATGTAATAAATAAACTTTTGTATTTTTCATAAAATCTATTGTAGTGGTGCCACTTAGTATATGAGGTTGGTAATCTTGGGGTGTGTGGGACCCCTGTCTCTTTGCAATTTGGCCCCTAGAGGGGTTTCTTTTTTGGCCAACCTCTAGTGTTGCACACTAGCCTATCTTATTCTACATATAGAGTGCGGTCTTTTTTTCTATATACTATAGTAGACGTTACACAGCATAATCATATGATCTGATTTAGGCCTTTCCGTATCTCTGATAGACCTTAGAAGGGGAGGCCTTCCAGGCACACAGCAGTGTTCAGACCACAGCTGGAGTCCCGCCTCCTCTAGCAAATTGGCTTTAATAGCCATGCTGTCAAAACCAGTGACTGAAAACTGTGGTGCCAAAGGGGGTTTGAGACAGAAAAACATCATTTTTGGACTCACCTGTAAATTTTGTTCTCCCTCTACTCCAGGGCACCCATACACTCTAGTGCAATAGGCGAAGATTAGAAGCATAAAAAGCTAAAGGTCCTCCTGGCAGCTATATACACTGACTGTGCCCGTCCTACTCCCAGTGGTAACAAGCAGTACAGATGCCCGATGGGGAACAAACAATGAACTACCAAAACTTTGGGTATGGGAAGCCTTAACTATGTCAAAAGAATCTCTAGAGATCAGCTACTCACCTGATTACAGGACCGCAATTCCAGTCACTGCTGAAATCACGCCCCTGCAATTAATCACAGGGGTGCAGCCAGGCTCTGTCCATTCATTGCAATCAAAGGGGCATGGCAGACCCCAAAACAACCCCCCCCCCCCATTGTAGTGAATGGAGAGAGTGTGGCAGTGGGATGTGATGCAGCAATCGTGTATGCTGCTAATTGCCAGAGGCAGACCAATCGGCTGTGGGAAACGGACATTCTATCAGAAAATGGGACTCGAGCAACCTGTTCAGTAACTGTCAAATGGATATGATGGCCCAGGGTATCCACTGTTCTGTTCCAATTCAACAATAGTGTCAACAGGACAAAGGGTACCGGCTCTACAGAAGACACCATTAGTGCCAATGGGCACCTACCTTGCCATAAGGGCGACCTGAAGATTCTACAAGTCACTGTGGAACAATGACTCCAATCTCTAAAAGGCGAGATACGGCCGATCTCATTGCTTCTTTCTGCGGAGTTCGTGATAACCCTAACAAAGAATCTCTGAGGTCGTCTGGCTCCTATTCAAACAGGAGGATACAACTTCCTATATCCAAAAATCTGTTACTTGGAGCCTCCAACTGTGTGCAAAATGCAGAAGCTGAGCAGGCTTTGAAGGGGGTCTGGCTTTATTCCGCCAGACACCTCTTGCCTTAATCTGGGACTCTCTATGGTATTCCGAAAAGGCCGAACCTCTACCCCCATGAAAATAATTAGAGGATCCAAGGTCCTACAGAGATCAGTGTTAGACTTCAGCTTCTGTGACAGATTAGTAGATTTACCACCAGAAGCCTACTTACCATGTCAAACAAACAAGGGCAACAGACGCCCCCCCCAAAAGGGAAACCCATCAGCTTCTTTTTAGAGGCCGCATCAACTGGCCATTGCTTAAGCCATAAGGCATGCCTTAAATCTACTGCCACAGCTAGGCCTCTGGCACTTAACCTGATCAAATCATCCAAAGCCAAGATCACTTACCTGTTGTAGATGCTATAGATGAAGCACATGCCGGCCAATGATGTACCACCTGATCCAAGCGCTTCTCCGCTAAATCCTTTGAAGAAGCAATATCAGAGGATGGCATAACCAAAGTCTTAAAAAAGACCTATTACCAGAGCCTCCACCATAGGAGGGTGGGGCCATAATTTAATCTGAACTGGAGAAAGAGGATACAAAGTATTTAGTCCTTTAGAAATGGACAGAAGACTGTCTGGCTTCTGCTATTACCTATGAATCATATTAGAAAAATGCGTAGCAACAACCTCCAGAATGGAGGAATCCATCTTCTCCTTAACTGAGAGCCCCTTGTGAAGACGACTAGGAAATTAGAGACTTCACTGGATGGATCCACCCCAACAGAAAACTCTTCCTGGGAGACTATGGCAGACACAATACCCTCTTCAAACTCAGAGGAATAATTTCTTAAAGACCTTCTTAGTAGCCAATACTTCTTGGACGATTCTCTAAAGGTTTAGGACCCCTTGAGGGCTGCCAACAGAGTTTTAAGACTCAGAGGGAGACCATGGCAACCAGCATATCCTCCTCAAAAACTCAGAGGACATGCTTCCATTATAACCTTCTTAGTAGCCAATACTACTTGAATGACCCACTGAAGGTTTAGGTACACTTGAGGGCTGCCGAGGGGCCTTAGGGCTCAGAGGGCCCTGGCGACAGGGGTCAGCCTTGCAGGGAGGAGACAACTGTCTTCCATATTTACTACTATAGCAAAATCCCTGCACACCACGCTATATTTGTCCAGTGCCATGCAAACTATTAAGTTCTGTTAAGGACCTGATCCGATTACCCCAGATGCCTCCGTCATGGTGAAAAAATACTATTCTACATCCCTAGGAATCTGAGTATATAACAGTTCTCGAGAGCCACTACTCCGAGATCTTAGGGGGTGACCACACATCATATTGCCTGCCCTTTCCCCCCACTATGAAACAAATAGAAAATAAAATCACTCCAGAGGCAGATCGAAAATAAATCAACCAAAATCCCTCCAGAGGCAGCGGGTAGCAAAGCAGCGGCATCAGCGGTGCTCGGCTCTCCGCCTAATCGGAATCGTTCCAGAGGCAGCAGGTAGCAAAGTGGTGGCGTCAGCTGTGCTCTCCCCATGCCTAGCCATAAATTGTTCCATGTCTCTGGCCTAAAAAACATGCTGTGACCCGGAGAAGAACCGGCGGGGCATTGGCGGTGCAAGGCACTTAGTCTAGCCGAAAATGTTTCATTGAAGGCGGCTGGGAAAAAACGATGAGACCCTCTGTTCCTCGCTGCTGCCTTAGCGCCTCCCCTTAAAGGTGTGCAAATTTTGAATTTACGACCAGTAAATTACACATTAAACATGTGGGAAAGAGCAATAAAAGAAAATAATTTCTTTGGTCACCCCCCATCAGGCTCACCAGACAAAAACCTGTGGCTGATTTGCTTTTTAATGAAAGACTTAAGCCCAATGACAATGACACCCCAACGCGTCACAGGACCCTGGCGCTTACCCTTACCATCCAGATCCAGATCCAGTTTAGCTGAGGAGGCATAGTGGGTCCATCCAGATTAGAGGAGCATAAGGGACATAGGAAGACAGACAGGGTCTTGCCCCCGCTTCCAAGGTTTAATCTTAATAACAAAAAATAAATGGAAGAGGATTCCACATAGAGCCCTGCAGTCCAGTCCGACTGGAAGAAAGAAAACTGGAGTGGAGGAATTCAGCCGGAAAGATGTAGGCTTTGTCTTGCACTCCACACCCTTCGGTCAAGAGGTTAACCCTATCGTTACTGAATTATCCTGACGTCCTGAAGTAAAATGGAAGAGAAAAATCCCCAACAAGAGATCAACCAAAGGATCAAATATAAAGTCACTATACTATATAGGAGCTCAAAAATACAAAGTGTACAAAAGTGTCACTATACTATTATACAGTAGGTACTATACACTATGTAAGAAAGCATGCATGGATAAAGGACTTCTTATGCTCCACCCGAGATAAAGTCTTAAGTGACCAGATGGCCTCCAGAAAGAAGCTCTTCTGCATCCTCGTACATTTCATCACTAGTCCAAAAATACCAACCCAGGCGCAGTCTCTGCTCTGCTCTGCTCATGACCTCCTTCTGTCCTCCATCTTGATCACTTCCTCCCAATCTCAAGTTCAGGACTTCATGCGTGCTGCTCCACTCCTCTGGAATGCCCTTCCTTATACAATGTCACTCCCCCATTACCTTAAAACCTTCAAAAGCACCATTACAAGCCACCTATTTAACAGAGCCTATCATCTGACCTAACCCACCCATCTAACAGTCTTATCATTCCTCAGAACACTGGGAACCTGGTTAGTAAATACCCTTTGTGACCCTTGTGACTTGTCTCACCCCCTCCTTATATAGTAAGCTCACAAGGGCAGGGCTCTCCCTCCTGATGTATTCCTGCATCTTTGTGTTCATTTACTTGTCTGTTGCATACAAAACACACAATAGGCTCGATTCAGAGACACATTCGTCCGGACTTCCGTAGCTGTCTGTGAAAGTTTTGGTGGGTGTTTTGTCATTTTTTGGCTTTTTTTCGTACATTTTTCACTCGCACGAACGTTCGGGAGAATGTGTATATGCGCTTTCGATAAACGGAAGCAATTCGGAACATTTCCAAACAAAATTGAAAAATTTCCGTTCCTTCAGAAAACTTCCGTTGCTGGGATGGTTTCCGTCTGATTCAGAGAGCTGTTTTACGACGGCTCACCACCCTATAAATCCGTTTATTTGTAAAACCACTTCCGACACCTCTGAAGGCTCGGATTGCTATTGTTGAACATGTTTTGCGGCTATGTGGAGGAGTCTGCGCGCCTTTAGCACCAAGGCATTGCATGTATCAGCATGGCCGAGGCCATAAATTGTATAGCAATGCATACCTGAATCAATACTTTTCATGCATGCCTTATAGAAGCATTTTAATGCTGACCTTAATTAGTCCTTAGCATGTAAACATTTATTTTCTCACACATCCATATCATTGCTATATTTTTTTAGACTTATGTCCTTTGTGAATTATATTTGGATTGTTGAACTTGAATCTTAATGTGTTGTAGGAGTTAGTGTTTTAGTTGGTTACCTTTGCTTTGTGTAATTATTTTATATTTAGTTGCAGGAACCGCAAGATATGCCACTCGCCCTTGCTCCTGATGCCCGTTCTTTGCCTGCAGAATGCGGGCCAGGGGTTCTCTAATCGGGCTCTATTCAAAACCCGGCCCGTGGTGGCGAGGGCCCTCTGGCTTATGAAGTCCAGATTTAGGTGTTTGGACCATATGGGGGGGGGGGGCACTGCAGTATGACCCCAACAAGGTTATACCCAAATTTTAATTTACAGGGACCACACGTGCCAGAGTGGCACAACTGAGTGTCAGGGTCCTTCAGTTGGTGGGCGAGATGCAGGAGCTGCGCAACTCGTTGGGGACCACAGATGAAGAATAATGTTCAGTGGCCTGCCATTGCTATGTATTTAATTTATTATAGTTGTTTAAAGTTGAAATTTAACACATTTTTAAAAAATGCATATTTGATGTTGGTAATTATTAAAAAAAAGTTACATTGTCATTTCATTAACAAACTACATTAACACAAAACTAATGGGCACAGAAATATTTAAAGATGAATATTCACATGACCGAGAAGTGATTTGGGTGAGCTTTAAGGGTCCAAAAGGGAAGATGGAGGATAGTGATAAGTGGTTTGGGTGAGCTTTAAGGGTCCAAAAGGGAAGATGGAGGATAGTGCTAAGTGGTTTAGCTAAACATTGTAGTAGAAGTGAGGGTGGCAAATATGTAGGCGAGGCACTTTAATGAGTTAAGTTTGTAGTGCGCAGGCGCAAGATCGTAAGGATTCCGTCTGGACGATTATTTTTGGTAAAATGGAAACAGAATCTATCGGGAAACGTAAAGGATTCGTTGGAGGATACGATGGGAAAAGGGCAAAAACGAAAGCCTACGTTGTAACATGTGGAAATGAAACGGAAAAGTCTGGATGGAAAATGACATCCGCGTAATTCGTAATCTGCCGTACGAACGGACGGAAACTTTACACAAGGTTTTCAATGCATGCATAGAATCGCTCGAACGCTCATACGAGAGCGGGAACATTTGAAAAAAATACGACATCGGCACCATTTTGAAAGTTTTTTTGTGTCTCTCTGAATCGAGCCTAATATTCGAAATCAATTGTATTTTCCTTTCCAAAGGAGCTCAATGATCATTACCGATCAGCACTTTTCTTGTTACCTATAATAGTGGTGGGGGATTAGCTCAAATGGTAGAACGCTCGCTTTGCATGTGAGAGGCAGCGGGATCGATGCCCGCATCCTCCAAGGCCTTCTCTTCCCGGCAATCCTATAATATCCCTTACAACTAGGTCAGTGTCCGGATGGGTCCTGGTTCAAAGTGACACTAAAGTAACCTAATCTACCCCCCCACTACATTAGAAATACTGTCTTTTGGGAGACAGTTAATAGCTACACACATGAACGGAAACCACAGCTCATCCAATAGGAGACAAGATTTACTGAAGCATGCAGCTCGTTCCTGCTCCCGTCTTATAGGTTTTAATGCATGGTTTTGATTCTCCTTAACTGTAGAAGGATCCCAAACTGAGATGCCCCAAGGGAGAGTGTAAAATCAAATATAAGGTTATCATTGATCAGTTTAAAGTCTACAACCATCTCCTTTGCTCTAGTAACACGAGGTGGAGGCCGTTCTCTTGGTAGCAGTAATCAAAACTTTGAATCTCCACCAGATAGGTCTTCTCATCATTGTTTTTGATCATACCATTCATGACAGGATCTTCTGCAAACTTAATGATCTCAGTAGAGCTAAAATAGGATGCGGAGTCTTATTTATACAGTGAGTATAGTAATGGACCTAAGACACACCCTTGGGGGCAGGGCAGTGTTTGAGAGCAAGAGTGGAAGAGATGAGATTCTCTACCCTTACTGCCTGATGTCTTCCTGTGAGGAACTTTGAGATACAATGGTACTTTATCATTGGTTCATTAGCTTGAGTTTAGATGAGACAATTGTGTTAAATGCAAACTGAAATCCACAAACAGTAATTTACTGTGCAAAAGTTCCAGTGATAAAGGCAGTAGATGGCTTATGGCATAATCTGTTGTGTGACTGGAGCAGTAGGCAAAATGTAGTGGATCCAGCATATCAGGAAGTTTGTGCTCAGGTCTCTGATAAGCTTCAATGATATCAGGGCAACTGGATGGCATATTCCAGGTGAGAGCGCGCCAGTGCCTTGTAAAGAGGCAATATTACATCTCTGTCTTGTGATTCCATGCCTCTATTACTGCATGATAATATCTTGATCGCCTTAGAAGCAGCTGCTTTGCATTGCATACTTAACCTGTGGTCTACCAGTACCCCCAGATCTGTCTCAGCTAGTGACTCTCCCAGTTTTACTCCCCTGAGGCCTTTAGGTTATTAGTCCCCAAGGGCATCACTTTACACTTATCTACATTGAACTTCATTTGCCAAGTGGATGCACAGACACTCAATGTGTCCAAGTCAGCCTGAAGCGTGTAAATATCTTCAATAGACGGCACTGTGCTACATATCTTGGTGCCATCCACAAAAATACAGACGGTGCTATTAATGCCATCTTCAATATCATTATAAACAAGTTGAATAGTAGACGGCCCAGCACTGAACCCTGGGGTACACCGCTTACACCTGGGGGCCATTCAGGTTGGGTATCATTAACCACAACTCTCTGCACACGATCCTTCAGACAGTTTTCAATCCTGAAGACCTCAATTTCCCCAAAAAGCGTCTGAGAGACAGTGTCAAATGATTTTTACACAATCCAGAAAAACTATATCTACAGCCGCTTCTCTGCCCAGGCTTCTACTCACCTCTTCATAGAAGCCAATCAGGTTAATCTGGCAGCATCTGCCCTTAGTAAAACTGTGCTGGCTGTCACTTTATTATGTATATTATGCATGAATATGCATAATAATAGTATATTATTATGAATATTATGCATAGTCACTTAATCCTGTATGTAGTCCCTTAGGACTACCTTTCCCCACAATGGATGTTAAGCTTACAGGTCTGTAATTAAAAATTAAAATTGGGCACCACAGTTGCTTGGTAGTATTCCAGTTATAGCAAGGGCCCAGTGCTGAGAACAAGACAAGTTCCATAGGGCATAAAGGCTGGTAAGGACTAATTAAGAGGGCCCACTGTACACTGCATCTGATTATCCTCCTGCAATCAGCAGCATGGGAATTCCAGTAAGCTGAGTGGACTTTTCTTTTACATTTGCTTCATAAGTCACATAATAAATTAGCTCTATAGTGAAATAATATACAAGATTTATCATTCAAAATTGAAATCACATATCGTATTCCAACAAGTCTCTTATCCAGTATATTTGAATTCAGCTTTTGTTTTTTATTTCCTCCTCTTACTCACTTACATAGAACATTTGGTCTATATGACTCTCATTTAAGGACCATCTGCCATTAGTGTCTATATTAAATAATATACTTTATAAAGACTCAGAACCACCGCTGATGAAGAATGGGATCTTATTGTTGACAGAATCATTTATAGTAGAATATTTCCTATATTTACATTATACCAATATGATAATTAACCAGTCTGATGTGTACAAAACTATTAGTTACAGGTAAAATATTTCAGACGTTTACAGCATGATCACAGATTCTTCATTGTCTGAACCCTTAAACCTTCTATTGCCAGCCACGTAAATTTTACGTGGCTGCCTCTCCAACAGTTAAACGCCAGCCACGTAAAATTTACGTGCCTGACTTTACCCTGGAATAAAAAAAAAAGTAAAAATAAAAGACACTTACCTGACCCCTCGTTCGTTCCGGCCGGGTCTCCTCTTCAGCCAGAGGGGCTCAGATCGCCCATCGGGGCTCCTTCGGCTGCAGGGGAGGGCCTGGAATAGGGTCCCCCCCCCTTTCAGCTGCCGCCCGGTTTCCTGTAAAAAAAAAAAAAAAAATTACAGTTACCTACCTTTGTCCCCGCCGGCTCTCCTCTTCATGGGGGGGGGGGGGGGCTCCGATCCCCCCCGCTCTTCTGTCTTCTGGAGGGGGCATAACAGCCCTCCTCCCTCAGCTGCGTCTTCCGATGGCGATATTTTGTTTTAATAAAGTATTTAAAAAAAAAAGTGTCTTTTTTTTTAACTTTAACCCTTTGTGAACTGGTAAGGGGTCCATGTTCCATGTACCAGTTCACAGGGCTTGGGGGTCTGGCAATTCACTTGCGGCTGGCGGGTGACTTGCCATTAACCCCTGGCCCCCTAAATTACCTGCCTCCCCAAAGCCCAGGGGGGGGCAGAAGATCCGTGGCCCTAGGCTATGATGGCTTGTAGCCGCAGGGCCAGAGGCCACTAAAGCTGGCCCCTGCGCCCTGTTCTACAAGCCCCCATAGCTGGTCACAGGCTGGTTACGCTGGGTAGGGGGGACCTCAAGCCATTTTTTTTTATTTTTAAGGGTTTTAACCCTTAAAAATCCGAAAAATAAAATGGGGTCCCCCTCCCTTCGAGGGGGGACCCTATGTCACTTTTTTTTTAATTAACCCTTTGTTACCTGTAACCCAGTAGGGGTTAAAAGGCTTCCAAAAATATTTTAAAAAGTAGAAAAAATACAAACATTTCATGTTAAAGCCTAAACTCTGCCACACAAAAAAATATGCCATTTTCACGCAAAATGGTGAAAAATATCCTGTCAGGAGAGGGTGACAAAATCTCAAGTAGACTGGCAGTCAAAAGGTTACAGGTACCTATGCATGTTGGGTATTGTTCTGCTCGGGGGACCTTGCGCTTTCAGATTTAGCTTGTTTTTTCTTATTTGCATATTGATATTTTAGGAAAAGGTGTTTTTTATTCTGCTTTTTTATACATTTTTTTGTGAAACCCTGTGCAACCTAAGAATTCTTCGAGATATTACTTCCAGAAAGATGAGCCCACTACAACAAGCTGGGTACGCTTAGAAAGCTTCAGGGAATATATGGTTTATGGTGGGTATTCCAAATGTAAAGGGTTGGTTTGGTAGAAAAAGCACAAGGTGCGCACTTTGTCTGCAGAGCTGAAAATCTGAAGTAAAATTACCGTTATGTGCATGCTTTACTTTGGTGTGTTTGGCAACTCTTTCCTTGACAGAACCTACGCATGTTGGGTATCGTTCTGTTTGAGGGGGATGTTGCTTTTTCAGATTTTCTGGTTTGCATATAGGTTTTTTTTAGGAAAATGTGGTTTTGATTCTGCTTTTTTATTCATTTTTAGGGAAACCCTGTGCAACCAAAGAATACATTGAGGGATTACTTCCAGAAAACCCATGTCAACAAGCCTGGTAAGCCTAGAAAGCTTGAGGTGTGTACTTCTAGGGAATATATAGTTTGTGGGAGGTATTTCAAATGTAAAGGGTTGTTTTTCTTGAAAAACTGCAAGGTGCGCTTAGCGCGTAGCATAGTTGTATTTTATCTGAAAATCTCCTAAAGCGTTGTTTCAGTTTGGGGGAGTCTCCTGGGCAGGAAAGGGTATCTACCTATACATATGTGGTAATGCTGTAACCGGGAGAAATTGGGGTTTCACACGCAATAAGATTTTATTGACAAACTTCCATTTTTTATTACAAAAAAAACTACAAATTGTAAAAAAGTTTTTTTTAATTTTTTTGCACAATTTTCACCCAAAAATATTGAGAATACACTTAGAAAATGACAAACAAGACATTTCATGTTAAAGACCAGGCTCCGCTGAAAAAAACAATATATCACTTTCCTGGGAAATCCCTGGAAATCCCTTCAAAAATCACAGTTGAACATGGGGAGCGCAAAATAGGGCAAAATAATCTGGCCACAAAGGGTGACAAAATCTCAAGGTAGGCTGGCAGTTAAAGGGTTAATTCATGTCTGATAAGGTCTGATGTACTAGGATAATATTTCCCACATTCAGAATGTTGTTATGGCTTCTCTCCTGCATGAGCCTGTTCATGTGTGATAAGGGATGATTCATCAGAAGAACATTTCCCACATTCAGAACATGAATATGGCTTCTCTCCTGTATGAACTCTTCCATGTGTAATAAGATGTGATTTCTTAGAAAAGCATTTTCCACATTCAGAACATGAATATGGCTTCTCCCCTGTATGAACTTTTCCATGTGTGATAAGGGCTGATTTATGAGAAAGAACATGAATATGGCTTCTTTCCTGTATGAACTCTTTCATGACTTAAAAGGCCTGATTTATCAGAAAAACATTTCCCACATTCAGAACATGAATATGGCTTCTCTCCTGTATGAACTCTTCCATGTGTGATAAGATGTGATTTCCGTGAAAAATATTTCCCACATTCAGAACATGAATACAGCTTCTCACTAGAGATGAGCGAACTTCTTGAAAGTTCGATTCGGGCGATTCGCCGAATTTCCCCAAGAAATTTGGGTTCGCCCGAATCGAACTTTTACGAATCGCTCATCTGAAAAAAAAAATGCCAGCATGGTGGGAGGCTGACAGCGTAGCCGGCCTGCCCGCTCCCACCATGCCGGCATTTTTTTTTAAGCAAAAATGCCGGCATGGTGGGAGTGGGCAGGCCGGCTACGCTGTCAGCGGGCGTGTAGGCCGGCGTCGCTCTCAGCTGTCATCAGAGGGCGCGTCATCAGAGGGCGCCTGAGAGCGACGCCGGCCTCCACGCTCCGACCATGCAGGTAAGTGTTTGCTTTTTAAACAAATGCCGGCATGGTGGGAGCGGGCAGGCCGGCTGTGCTGTCAGCGGGCCGGCTTCCGCCGCCCGCTGACAGCGTAGCCGGCCTGCCCGCTCCCACCATGCCGGCATTTTTTTTTTTTTTAATTTCAGGGAAAATTCGATCGGCACGAACCAAAAAAAATTCGGGTTCGTGCCGAATCGAATTTTCCCTGAAATTCGGAGCGAATTCCGGTTCGTCCGAACCGGTTCGCTCATCCCTACTTCTCACCTATATGAACTCTTCCATGTCTGACAAGGGCTGATTTATGAGAAAAACACTTCCCACATTCAGAACATGAATATGGCTTCTCCCCCGTATGAAATCTTTCATGACTGATAAGGGCTGATTTATCAGAAAAACATTTCCCACATTCAGAACATGAATATGGCTTCTCTCCTGTATGAACTCTTTCATGTGTGATAAGGGCTGATTTATGAGAAAAACCCTTCCCACATTCAGAACATGAATATGGCTTCTCCCCCGTATGAACTCTTTCATGACTGATAAGGGCTGATTTATCAGAAAAACATTTCCCACATTCAGAACATGAATACAGCTTCTCCCCTACATGAACTCTTTCATGTCTGATAAGGGCTGATTTTTGAGAAAAACACTTCCCACATTCAAAACATGAATATGGCTTCTCTCCTGTATGAACTCTTTTATGACTTATAAGGGCTGATTTATCAGAAAAACATTTCCCACATTCAGAACATGAATATGGCTTCTCTCCTGTATGAACTCTTTCATGTGTGATAAGATGTGATTTCTTAGAAAAGCATTTTCCACATTCAGGACATGAATATGGCTTCTCCCCTGTATGAACTCTTCCATGTGTGATAAGGGCTGATTTATGAGAAAAACACTTCCCACATTCAGAACATGAATATGGCTTCTTTCCTGTATGAACTATGTCATGACTGATAAGGGCTGATTCATTAGAAAAACATTTCCCACATTCAGAACATGAATATGGCTTCTCCCCTGTATGAATTCTTTCATGTCTGATAAGATGTGATTTCTGTGAAAAATATTTCCCACATTCAGAACATGAATATGACTTCTTTCCTGTATGAACTCTTTCATGACTTAAAATGCCTGATTTATCAGAAAAACATTTCCCACATTCAGAACATGAATATGGCTTCTCTCCTGTATGAACTCTTTCATGTGTGATAAGATGTGATTTCCGTGAAAAATATTTCCCACATTCAGAACATGAATACAGCTTCTCCCCTATATGAACTCTTTCATGTCTGATAAGGGCTGATTTATGAGAAAAACAATTCCCGCATTCAGAACATGAATATGGCTTCTCTCCTGTATGAACTCTTCCATGTTTGATAAGATGTGATTTCTTAGAAAAGCATTTTCCACATTCAGAACATGAATATGGGTTCTTAGATTTATAAGCTGTATGATGGGTATGGAAAGCAGTTTGACTCTCATGTATAGAGGGGTGAGATGGGAGATGTGCGGGCTTCAGTGCTGGGTGGGGGTTTGTAGTTGTAGAGACCCATGTAGCCCTTGCTTTGACGTCATCACCTTCTTTCTTGGTATCTGGAGAGATAACAGCATGGTCAGCCATTGTAGTCTTTCTAGATGGTCCACCTGGAGAAAAAAGGGAAGGAAGGGGGAAGAGAGAAGGTTAAAGGGCAACATTTTGTTTCACAAATTAGATATAAAAAAAAGCTTGTAAAGTCATTAAAGCAGGCCTGCACCCTTCCTGGCTCCCTCCTCCTATAGGAAAGATGCCTCATTGCAGTGTGTAGCTATTGTCTCGCATCATAAAAAGCCAAATGCCTGATTTTGGCTTCCTAAGTATCTTTCACATTTCCTGGGGGGCTGATTTAAGCCTTTAACTGCCAGCCTATCTGGAGATTTTGTCACCCTTTGTTGCCAGACCATTTTGCACTATTTGCTCTTTTTATATCATTATATAAATTATATATTTTTTTCAGCAGAGTCTGGGCTTTAACATGAAATGTCTTGTTTGTCATTTGGGGGCTGGGGGTTAATACCGACTTGCCAGACCCAAAGCCTTGTGAACTGGTATAGGGATCTCTTGGACCCCTTACAAGTACACAAAGGATTAGCAGCAAAAAAAAACACAGACACTGTAAAAATGACTTTAGTAAAAAAATAGTTTAGTAAAAAAAATGTTTTTCTCGTTAGTCACCTCCAATTGTCGGCTCCTGTGTCGATATTCCAATGACAGAGACGGTGATCCCCGGCTAGAGGAGGGGGCAGGCAGCCCCCGTCCTCCTCTGCCCACCGATCACCGGCATCTGAGAGCTGAGAGGCCTAGAGCCAGTATTACGCCCACCGGGTGATGCCAGGAGGCAGGGCTAGAAGTAAAGATGGCAGTGACCATCAGAGAAGTGGAGGGAGAAGGGCCGTCGGGCCCTCTCCTGCAGTCGGAAGAGCCGGGGGGGGGGGTGATGTCATTTTATTTTAATTATTTTTTTTACAGGAAATTACGGAAGCGGCTGAAACAACGGGGGACCTATTCCAGAGAATTCCCATGCAGACGGAGGAGCCCCAACAGGGGATCAGAGCCCCTCCGAGTAAAGAGGAGACCCGGACGGATCAAAAAGGGTTAGGTGGCTTTTTTTTTTTTTTTTATTATTTATATACATTTTTATCCATATCTAGAAAACAGACAACACGGCATCACAGAGGAAAAGAAACAGTGACACCTGCTGGTCATTATACAGAATGCACAATAACTTGGACAAACCTTAAGGCAAACCTTAATTTTGACCGCAAAATTAGAACTAATCAGTAAACCATCCAAGTATTAATGCCACTTCAACAGGGGGGAGCACAAACTAGAGGGGGGGAGGAAGAAGAGGGGTGCGGGAGGGAGGGGAAGGGGGGGGGGGAGGTTGGAAGAGTCAGACTTTCCCGAGCAGCATTTTACATTCATCAGATTTGGAGAACTCTATCCATCTATACCATATACAAGTGAAACTTTCCTGTCTGTTGTACTTAGCAAGGATCAGGCTCTCGTACCGCATCATTTCATTGACCTTCGAAACCCACATGACTATTGAGGCTCGGCCTTTTTCCACATTTGGGGAATACATGCTTTTGCTGCATTTAGTAAGTGGCAAAGCACGGACTTCCTGTATCTTTTAGTTGGGATTTTCGTCGAGTGGAGGAGGCACAGGGCTGTATCGTCAGGGATATTCATATCAACCAATCTCCCGCAACTCCCCTAACAGTATCCCAGTAAGGTTTAAGCTTAGGGCAGGACCAAAGGATATGCAATAAGTCACCCATTGCTGCTTCACACCTCCAGCACTCAGCAGGAGTACCCAGGAACCATTTGTTGAGAAGGGCCAGCACCCTGTACCATCTGGTCAGGACTTTATAGCTGCACTCCTGAAATCTGGTACAGACTGCCGCCTTATGTGGCATCGCCAGGATTTTTTTTACCCTGCTTAGGTTTTGAAGCTTGCATTGAAGATCTTGGGGATGTATGTCCTAACCCTTTCTGCCTGTAAGGCTTTCTCTAGCAGCCTGACGCACTTATCCCCAGACTCGTAGAAAACTTTTTTACATTTGACTAATTGGGCCTTTATTTTATCACAACAATGAGTTTTCAACTTTTCCCGAAGGGAGGTCAACGCCGCAAGATGTGCAGCCGCCAGTGACTTTTTGTGAAGCTTTTCTAATTTCCCAATCTCACTGAGGAGTTTCAAGGTAAGTTCCGCCCTCTCCTTCTTGATTCTGGACCCCAGCTTAATAAAGGTTCCCCTAATAAAACATTTGTGGGTCTCCCACAGGACCCCAGGGCCAATCTCACTGGAGGTGTTTAGCTTCTGGACCTTGGCTAATACACTTTGGTCGTCAAGCAAGGAGGCATTTAGCCTCCAGGACCAGCACCTTGGGATCGGATGGGGCAGGGAAACAGTGAGTGCAATGGTCGCGTCAACGATCCGGGACAAGGAAGAATGTGGGATCAGGAAAAGGTAAATTTTAGAGTACGACCCATGTGGCATAGAGAAAAAGGTGTAGTCCCGATCACTCGGGTGGAGTATTCTCCAAGGGTCTACCAGTTGGTGGAGAGCTAACCTCTTTTAAGCAGTTTCAAACTGGCAAAGGATTCATGAGGACTCCCCTTTGAAGTGTCAAGGAGTGGGTCCAGTGCCACGTTGAACTCCCCTCCTATGATCAACTCCCCCTCTTTAAAGAAGGCAAGCTCTTCTAATACTAGTTCAAGAAAGGTGAGTTGACCTGTGTTGGGCGCATATATGTTGACAAATGTATAAACACAGGCAGTGATCCTCCCCTAAAGGAAGATCCATCTCCCATCACCGTCTGTCTTGAAATCCATTAATTCCCAGGGGAGGGCCGCCTCCAGCAAAATGCCCTTGGGTATGCTCTATTACTTAAAGATGGGGGATTGCTGGCCCTAAAGTGGGTCTCATGCAGGAAGGCAACCTTGGCCTTCAACCCTTTAATATTTCTCAGGACAAGGGACTTATTTTCCGGGCTGTTAAGGCCCTTGACATTGAGGATACTACTTTTAAGTCGGACATGGCATTAAGCACGCTCTGAACTTGCTCTGAAGCTAAGAGTCTCCAGTGATAGACCCCCATAGCCACCCAATGGGCTAGCTAGGACCGTAAAGAGGGCTTCTGGGCTCCTCCAAATAGGGTAAGTAAGGGGAAAGGAAAAGAAAGAGGGACAAGACCAAAAGGGGTAGAACGGAACAACACACAAAGGTATCTTACACGGATATAAAGGAAGACCAAATCAGATGGGCAACCAGTCCCGTCGTGGTCAGCCTATTGGGGGTACTGTGTCCCTACATTAGCTAGGGCCATCCAAAAGCTGGGATTCTCCACCCCCAGACCCCCTAAATACTTACATCGTCATAAACAGTGACTTAGACAAGAAAAAAACATAGCAAACTAGCTTGAATCTGAGCCCAGGGGCCCAACACATACTAACCATTAGCAGTACTAGAAGAATAACGCCCAAAAGAGAACACACTGTAAAATACATCAAAGAACACTTCAAGCCTAAATGAAACCCAAACACAGTTGATGCAACATTAATTTTGCCACTTGACTACGTCCTTCACCTCCTCCCCATGGGGTCAAGCCAGGTGAAGGCCAAGGAGTGTTCGCCAAGGGCGCACATGTAAGCTTAAGAATCCGGGGCAACATCACTCAGAGCCAAAGTGGAACTCAACGTTCCACCACAGGCGGGTGCCTGGACCTCCCAATGCGTTTCAAGTCACGGTAACTCCTCCGGCCCCTACGCCCGGCTCCTTCGTCGCGTTGGGCCAACATGTGCACATTAGGCACCAGCCAGTCTGGGACCTGGACAGAGTCGCACCGGAGGAAAGCGAAGAGGTTTGGAAGCTTAAGTTGGGAATTCAACAAAAAAGGAATTTCTGTCTTTCCTGACTATCAGGTGGAAAGGAAACCCCCACCGGTATACTGCTCCCCCCGCAACTATGACATTCAGCAAGGGCTTCAATGATCTCCTCATCTGTAAGGTTCGCCTTGAAAGGTCTGGCAAAATTTTAACCGACGAACCGCTGAAGTCGATTGGGCTATGCTCCTAGCACTTCCTCGCGATCTCTTCCTTCAGAGTATAAAAATGTACCCTGCAGATTACATCCCTGGGGTTCGACGGGTCTTGGCTTCTCGGGCCCAGCGACCTGTGTACCCTATCCAGCTCGATTGGAGTGGACGGATCTCTGTCCAGCACTTTATTGAGAATGGATGTGACGATCTACTTCAGATCTTTCCCCGGTGAGCCCTCCGGGATGCCCCTGAGTCTCAAATTATTTCTCCGATTACGATTCTCAATATCGTCCATTTGAAGCTGAAGCGTTTGTAGCAGGGCTTCCTGTCTGTCACATATTTCCTCTAAGGTCTGAATGCGGCAAGACGTTTCAATCTTCCTCGACTCAAGTGAGGCGACCTTCACCTTGCTTCTTGACCACTGCCATTTCTTTCTTATGCGCCACTTTGTACCTTGCAATCAGATTTTCGATGTCCGCTTTGGTCGGCAGACCCTTCAATAACGAGATAGTTTCTTGGTGGATGCTATTTTCGATAGTCAATGAAGTAAACAGAGTTGCATGTAGTTGATGACTCGAAAGCGGGCTGGAGGCTAGGTTTGGGGCCGGGTCCCACTCTTCCGACCAGACTAAGGGAGCCGCAGGGGTCGAACTTGGCTCGGGGGAAGACATGAGGGTGGGACTGACATGCTGCAAGTCCCCCTGTCTGACTGGGGAGGGTGGCAGCGGTGATGGCGGGGAGCCTGCTCTCATGTTCATCCCCCCCAAAAGGTCAGGAGCCCCTTGATGTCCCCTCTTCTCCTTTGGTTGCCTCTGTAGTAGGGGAGGAGACTCCACAGGGGGAGAACTGGGGTCTTCTGCGACGGCGAAGGAGCCACTGAGGCCAGCTTTAGGTACAAAGGCAAACCTGTCCAGCCCACTCCCTCCGGGAGACTTGTTAGTGACATGCTTCAATTTGCTCTCATTGCCAACACTTGAGGGCTGCTTCCCTAACTCCAGCTCAGTGCCAGGCTCTGCTTCTATCCTGCTTTTATTAGTCATGTTTTCTGAGTTCCTCTCCTCCCCCTTGTGGTGCCTGGCATGTTTGATGCACTTTACTGTTTGGTGTACACTCTGTCACGGCCCGTGTTGTCCCCAGCCCTCCGCTCCTCCTCCCCTGTCTTCAGGGCTGCGATCGCAGCCTCCACCGCATCATTTCCGGTGGGTGGCGGCCTGCCTACACCCTCGGCGCAGGCCGCCATATTGGTACACCCACCTTCACCCGGCAGTGGCTTTTTTTTTACCTTGTCTGCTAGCAAGGGGGAAAGTCAGGCATGCAGACTTTACGTGGCTGGCAGTTAAAGGGTTAAAGTCCATGTCTGGGCATAGTGCCCCCCCCCCCTTATTCCCCTTGAGAGGACTGTGTACACCAATATGTAAAAGCTTATTTATGTGAGTTTCCTGAAATACCTTTTGTATTAGAAGTGATGCCACTGGCTTTGCTTCAGTCATGGAAAGCTGAGCTTATAGGAGCGCGCTGTGCATCTTGACATTATCAAAACCTCAGTCTCACAGACCACCCTAATTATTACCTCATTCACAGTAGGTGCATTCTAGCTGTGCCTCAGTGATGTTCCCTTTCTCCCATCAGATAACAAGCAGGTTGCTAAGCAACAGAAGGCACAATACCCTGTGTGCGTGTGTACATTTAGCAAGAAGCCTGAGCAAATGCTTCTTCACTGTGAGTCAGGGCACTTGCCATACATGTCACAAAAATTAGAGATTCCAGAAAATCTGGATATTCAGGATAATATAATTTATTTTTGCTTTGGGGAGGGGGGCAGTGTCACTTGAACATTACATGAAGGTTATATATTGTTACCAAGTAAATGTTAACACTGGCTAAAAAAGCTCTGCTGCCTCCTTGGCAAATAACCCCAGGCTCGAATGGTTTGTAACAGGCAGTTACATTCATTCAGGAGTCAAATCACTATTACAACAAATGTCTCATTCTGACATGTGCTCAGTCCCATGGAAAACTCTGCATAATGGCACCAGTAGCTTTCAACATGAATGAGGACCTGCCCCCCCCCCCACCTCAACCAAGATGGAAAAGTCTGTAAACTCATAGGACCCTGTGTGGAATTTAGTTTAGCTGTCACTTACATAACCGTACAAGTATCA
Source organism: Gastrophryne carolinensis (assembly GCA_027917425.1). Taxonomy (NCBI): domain Eukaryota; kingdom Metazoa; phylum Chordata; class Amphibia; order Anura; family Microhylidae; genus Gastrophryne; species Gastrophryne carolinensis. Next base: position 11,385,479 of record CM051237.1, read on the forward strand.
TACATAGTGAATGTGCTTTAGGATTATGCATCAAACGGTACATTATAAGAACAAGGGAGGAGTCCTGGCCTAGCGGTAAGGACGCATCTATTTGATCGGAGGGTTTCAGGTCTGATTCCTGGCACCCACAGCCACCATGGGGGGGGGAGGGGTGGACTTAGTTTCCCTGAGTGCCCCAGAGCAGTCCCGCCTCCAATGCTGCTGCGTCAAACAAAAAAGATTATATTTGCTCACTCCCGACCCCCCCAACAGTCAGGTCAGCAGCTCCTCATGCCGCCTCATCTTCGATTCTGAAGGGAGGGGTGGGTGGGAACGGCACAGCTGCAAGGAGGAGGCAGCATGGGGAGCAGCTGTGCAGGGAAAGGTAAGGACTTTTTTTATGCTTTGCAGTCACGGGGGTCGCGGGTGGCAGGGGACAGCAGCAAGCACACACACTGACAAACTTAGGGGCACCATCAGGGGCATAACTAAGGGGTGTGCCAGGTGCTAACATTAAATGGGGCCCTTTAACGGCTCATAAAGTAAACTTTTATTTGTCTTGTCTCAAATGGATGCAGCTAAAGCCCGAAACAGCAGAGAATGGTGCTTCCTTTCTCTAGATGATGCCAAGTGAGCAAAACTATGATAAATAAGGTGGAGGAACAATGATGGAGCCCCCTTACGTTCTGGGCCCCAGTGCGGTCACTCTCCTGCCCAGGAGGTCAGGGGGCCCCATCATTGTTTCCCCTTCACCTTATTTATCATATTTGTGCTCACTTGGCATTTAGAGAAAGGATGCACCATTTGGTTCTGCTGTTTCTGTATTAAAGCAGAACATAACCCAGAAAATTTGACTTTCTCAGGTTTCGTTCCACTCCCACTATGCGGGATGTGCAACTCTGTGCAACCCCCAAGAAAGCCTGTAATCACTTACCCTTCCCTGGTCTAACGCCACATGCGCAGGATCTCATCTAATCAGAGGCATCTGCCGTGACTATGTCATTCGGTAAATGGCTCTCATTGATTTCAAAAGAGAGTACATGCTGCCAAAGCATCCGGGGGCACGCGCACTCCCATCCCATTTGAATAGCTGGAGCAGGAGTGCGCACACAGACCAAGGATAAGGGGGGTGTAGCATGCCCCACTGAAAACAATAAGAGCCGTTTGTCACATGACATAGTCACAGCAGATGGCTCTCATTGGATGAGTGCCCGTGCATCCGCCTTTGGACCAGGAAAGGGTAAGTGATGAGCAGCACCCTAAGGGGCATCACACAGCTGATTTGGGATGCCCCAGGAGAATGGAATGCCTGACATGCCTCCCTCTGCCCACCGCATCCTAATTTGAGATGCCCCACTGTCTAATCCCCCCCAGTTGCCCGGTATGCTTACCTTGCCAACCCATGGTGCATACACGGCGGCGGAGGCATCACTTTTCGGCTGTGCGCAGTCACACCCACTGTAACTGAATACCTGACATGGCCACGCCCAACCAAAGGATGCGAGTGATGCCACAACACTGAGAGCTAGAGAAAAGGTTATAAACAGTGGGGGGGGGGGAGATTTTCAGGTTTTGTCCAGAGAGGCCATCTGGTCCTGTTGCCTTACTAGTGTTCACCCTCTTTACTAATTGCTCTTCTATGATGATGGTAGTCCCCAGCTTGTCACCTACTGCCTTTGGTAATATATTGTCAAGCTCCTTGCACACCTGATCCACTGTAAAAATAGTGAAATGTTTAAATTCTCCTAGGGTGGTAAGTTATCTTTGAAGTGTCCCTAAAGGGAGGGGAAACCCCTATCTTTTATCCTACAGTCCTTGGTTTTGTGGAACGCTGTAGAACTTGATTGCCCTGACAATGTCCAAATGTAGTAGACTCTTCTCCTAGTGTGTGAAAGGGCTGGACAATAGGAAAGAACCATAACGTCTGGGACAGGATTTTGTTCCTGTGGCTCATCCTATAAGCTAAACTCATAGACAGCGCCGGCAACTTGAAGACTCATTGCTGACATGATATAAAGAAGGCGTCTTCTGAGAAAGGACCAACAAGGCAACCTCTGCAAAATGTTATAGGCCACAGCTATAAGAGCACCAAGTTTATATCCCAGATCATTAAGGATGTGTTACAGGCCAGATAATCATAAATGTCTTAACCAAGGCATGAAGGGCCAAACTCTGAATTCTTTCTCTAAGAAAAGAATAGACAAGACTGAGATCTCTTCTTTTATGTTGCTCACTGAGCTTCCTGCTCACTCCAGGGCCAGAATGCAGGAAAGTCAGGATCCCAGGAATTAGTGAGACCTAGTAGTGTACACAGAATAATCATAAGATCTCATTTAGGACTTTCCGGATCTCTGATAGACCTTAGAAGAGGAGACCTTCCAGGCACACAGCAGTGTTTAGACCACAGCTAAAGAGAGACCAGTCTCTCCTAGCACATTGGTTTTAATAGCCATGAGAGGCTTTGAGACAGAAAAACATTTTGTGTGCTCACCTGTAAATGTCTTTCTCCTTATATTCCAGCACACCAATACTTGTGGTAAACTCTACAAATAGGCAAAGAGTGGAAGCATAAAAGCAAAAGCTCCTCCTGGCTGCTACATACACAGACTGTGGCCGTCCTATTCCCAGTGGTAACAAGCAGTGCAGATCCAAGACCGATGAGGAACAAACAATGAACTACCAAAATGTTTGGGTATAGAAAGTCTTAACTATGTCAAAAGAATCTCTGGCAATCAGCAACTCACCCAATTACAGGATCACAATTCCAGACACCGATGCTTCCATGCTGTGCCACACCCACTTCCATTACAATTAATGACCAGGATGTGGCAGACTGCATCACACCCCCTCCATTGTAATGAATACAGAGGGCATGCTGGGAGAATGCAATGCAGTGAGGGTTTGAAGTTGCTGCTTGCTGGAATGAGACTGATCAGCTGTGGGAAACGGGAGCCCTATCATCATAAAATGGGCCACCAGTTCAGAGACAACACCCCCTGGGAGGAAACACAAACTGAACAAAGGTTAAAACCCCACCCCTTCCTCCCCATCTCAGTGTTAAGCAATTAATACACGGTAAACAGCATGACAATGGGAGGGAACAAAGAGGTCATCATGAAGGATTTGTAGAAAAACGTTACCGTTAAGTGTAATGGGGATTTTCTCCCTTTATCCTTCAGGACGACCCACGGAGAGCATTTGGCAAGTAACTATAGTTATCACCAACATATACACTGATCGAGAAGTGTTGGGTAGCAAATAGCTGTGTGGAAGCATGGCTCAAAATCAATCTTGTATCTGGGTAAAAATACTTCCTGGATCCAGGCATCTAAGATTCTCAAAGAAAAAAAAAAAACAGTGCAAGGCCTCCCCTATTACAGAGTGCCTTCCTGCCTGAGAAAGCTTACCTACATCCACGACTGGTCACCAAGCCTGCACTGCAGCTTGCACCCGGCCTGCTCGCCAGCCAGCATGTAGGCCTGGATTTTAGGAACCTTCCTATGTCCATTTTATGGACATTTACCTGTATGGAAGAAGTCTGAGACTTGGCTCTTCAGAACCTCAATGTGCTGCTTCAGTCAAGCTACTGAGAACACAGTGAGAAACTGCCCACTGTGCTGCCCCTACCATGGTAAAGGTGCGGCTTGCCAGCCCTATTCCCCTGTTGTGAGGTCAAATTCTGAGACCCCAAGAGAACCATTTCATGGGCCATCTGGGGAATACCGGCTATAGATTCCACACTGCGGGAAACATTTATATTCACAGAAACTTTCTCCTTGGTTTCCACATTTCTCATGAGGTCTGTGAATAAATAACAAGAGTGATGCCCCCACAATGAGATGTATGAGACCCATAAAAGCATGTGTGCGGAGTAACTGTACAGAGGTAACACTGAAATGTTTTCTATAGATGGTTTATTGCTCACCTGAGCTGATCTGTAGTGAAGCTTTCTCCTCCTCAGTCTTCACAAATATTTCTTCCTGCTCCTCAATTATCTCATGTTTCACTATAGTGTCTCTGGGGTCTGTGAAGAAAGATGAGAGAGTGAGGACAATACACTGTGTGTGTAGTAATGGGGGGTAGGGGTGGGAACCTGCTAGTAAGAACCTTCTACCAAAGGCACAGTGTTTTTGAGAAAGGAGATCTAGTCTATAGTGCTTGAGGAATGTGTGGGGTGTAGACCCCATTGCTGCTGTACAGATCTCTTCTATAGAGTTACCTGTCCTCTCTGCCCAAGAAGCGGACATAGCTCTTGTTGAATGTGCTGAGACCTGTGGAGGAGAGACTCCTCTGGATGTATAAGCCTGCACAATAGTCTGTTTTATCTATCTGGCAGCTAAGCCTCTTCTCTTGCCGCTGAAAGTTATCAAAAGCAATTCCTCTATTCGCCATTCTCTAGATATTTCTAAATAAATAATTAGCGCTCTTCTCACATCTAATAGTGAGAGATCTTCTTCTGTTCCTGCCTTAGCAAGCAATGTCAGGAGCACTATGTCCTGGGACCTGTTGAGAGACGAAGCAATCTTTGGCAGAAATAAAGGATCAGGTCTCAAAATGGCCGTATCTGGAAGAATTGTGCAGTATGGTTCCTTATTTTATAGGGCTTGCAGCTCACTTACTAGCAACAAAATTCAAACATTAAATTGATTAACAATTGATGAGTTGATGCTGTCTCAACTGTCAGTCTAGAAAAATGAATAATGCTGAGGTCAGAGTTTTTAGCGTACTTACTGCTAGGCCCGTCTCAAACCCTTACTGCAGGAATTCGAGGACTGTGGGTATATCTTCTGTCTTCAGTTTGTTAGCTGCACAAAATGAAGAAAAACATTTCCAAACCTGATGCGTCCAATAGAATCTCAATCACTCTGCATGAACAGCCCTTCTTCTCTAAGATGGCCTCTTCAAAATCTATGCAGTTAGCTGATGATTTGCTGGCTCTGGATGCAGAATGGGACCCTGATGAATCATATTCGGAATACTTGGTAGATACCAAGGTCCCATCCTTTTCAGTTATGAGAACCAAGACCTTCTCAGCCAAAACGGAGCTATGAAGATAACGTTGACCTCTTCTCGTGATATCTTTCAGATCACTTGTGGCAATAATCTGAAAGGAGGAAAGGCATAAGCTAGATGAAAATTCCAGGGATGATCCACCGTCCTCCCTCGTCAGTGAGTAAAAAATGTTGCATTTTTAATTGTTGGAACTGGCAAAAAGATTTATCTGAGGAAGGAACCATAAGGCCACAAATACTACATTTAGACACCACTCTGTCTGTTGAACTCTCTGTCTGTTGACCGGACGTAAAAAATCTGCAACAGTGTTCAGTGTACACCCTTTAAGTGTACTGCCAAATTAACAGGACCTGTTCCTGTAAGGGAAACAGATCTGGACATCTCTGCCTGAGATCACAGGTAACAAGTGATCAAGTGCCAGCTTGACCGCCAATAGTTCCCAGTAGTTGGAGGATCTCCTTGCTATGTACGGTGGCCACTTTCCCTTGACATTTTGACTGTCCAGGTGGGCTCCCCAACCCCAGGGATTTCTTTGCTTTCACCGACTTCCTCTTTTTAGTATCACTGGATTGCCCAGCAATGGAGGCTTTCTAGGACATCCTCCTCTATTTGGACTTCTTGATCCAGTGAGCCTGAGCACCTGTCCCAACGAGATTGGAGGGATCTCTGCAGGGTTCTCATATGGAGTTGAGCCTATGGGACCACCAGGATTGCCTCTGTTGTGAGACAGAGCAGGGTCATGATTTCTCGTAGAGAAACCTAAGCAAAATGGACACATTTGTGGGTTATTGTTATGGTCCTCTGTACCTTTTCCTGCAGAAGCAGAATCATCTGAAGCATACTGTCTATATTGTACCCAAGGAATCTGTAATAGTGGCTGGGTGCTAGATTTTTCTAAAGTGACAAAAGAGCCTAAAGTCTTTAAAAGAAGAAGAGTCTTCCCTAGATCTGCTAGTAGCAACTCCACTGACCTGTTTAACAAGAGCAGATCGTCCAGGTACAGAGTAAATGTAATTCCTTTCTTTCTGAGGTGTGCCATTGGTTCCGCTAATATCTTTGTAAAAATCCATGGGGCAGACGGCAGGCCAAAAGGTAGGGCCCTGTACTGGTAATGATAAAGCCCTTGGTCTGGTTGTACTGCAAACCTCAGAAACTTGCGATGTATCGCCAGAATTGGAATATGCAGGTAGGGGTCCTATAGGTCTAAAATGACCATAGAGGCCTGCTCTATGAGTATGTTCCTTGCCGAATAAATCGATTCCATTCTGAACTTCTTGTATCTGATGAAATACTTAAATTGCTTCAGATTCAGGATCATCCGATCATTTCCAGATGGCGTTTGCACCAGAAAAACGTGAGAAAAGAATCCCGTCCCTCAGAATGGGGTGGAACTACTTCTATCACATTCTTTTGATTAGTTCTTGTAAGACTAGTGGAAAGTTTTCCCTCTTCCTAGTGTCTCTTGGTAACCTGGTCGCCAGAAAGAAACGTTGAGGGATGGACGCAAATTCTAAGCAATATCCCCTTTCCAATGTCTGTAGCACAAACTGATTTTGGGAAACTGCTCTCTAGGCGGCTACAAACCAGGCAAGCCTACCTCCCACGGGGTAGTCTCTGTCAGGTCTGAGACTTAGGGCCGTCCGGGGGATTGCAGAGCAAACTACTCTTTCTCTGAGGCCTAGTTTGTGTCCACCTTTTTTTCTGCTCATTCAGTCTACCCCAAGACTGCCTTATGGTGATTTTGGCTTTAATATTAGTGCGACTATGAAACTTCCTTGCTTGGAAATTCCCCACCTGCTTCGCTAGAACGAGTCAGAATGGTATCTAGGTCTTCTCCAAACAGATTACCATGAAATGGAAAGCCGCACAACTTGGCTTTGGAAACTAGATCACCAGACCATGTTTTACCCCAAAGAGCCCTTCTGGCACAGGCTAATAAGGAAGTAGACTTAGCCGTGGATCTGATGGTCTCCTCTGAAGCATTAGCTTGGAAAGAAATGGCTCTAAAAAGGGTAAAGTATCCAAAATACTTTCCTTAGGAGGGTCATTCTCTAAAGTTAGTCAAGTTTCCATACTTCTGATAACACCACGTGCTGCCAGGGCAGGCCTGAATGTAAATGATGCAGCATCACAAGCCATTTTTAGGATGCCTGCTGTCCTGCGATCCATTGGATCACGCAATATATTCAAAGCTTAGATCTGCTGCTCTGGACACCTGACCCAGCGGTGCATCAAATTTTGGACATTAGCTCCAAGGCTCCATGTTCTGCTACAGAATAAAGATCTTCTCCATTCCATCATTCTCTCATTCCATTTTGGAATGAACAGGAAATGATTTGGATTTTTTCCCCAAAAATGTCTTATTCACAGTATCTTGCACGGATAAGAGCTTATCCTGACACCTAATCCCCATGTCTCGTAAATGTCTTCTAATAACCCTGCCAAGTCCTCTGGCAAGGGCCCCAAGGAACCGGAGGCCCCCTTGTTCTTATTACCCTGTATACCCTCATTAAGAGAATCCTCAGATGAGAGTTTACCCTCACTCTTTTCCACTATTTCTGATCCTTCTTCAACCTGAGCAGGTCCAGAATTGAAAGTGTTGGTGGAAGTAATAGTAGTGGTTGCAAGGGATACTAGCGGTCTAGGACCCTGGATTAGCTGTCCTGACTGAGGAGTGAATGTGTCAGCAGTGGATGCCCCTGGGTGTGACCCAGGAGAACTATAGATCCCAAACATAGAGGCAATTTCGTTCCTCATTACTAAGATCTCCCTGTACATAGCTGAAGTCTCCTCCCATTCTTAGCTGAAGACATGTCTGACATACAGACTTCTGCCAGGTATCCGGAAGTGTAACGCTACAGGATTCACAGCATCTGATGGGTTTAGGACCCTTGAGCTACTTTTTTGGAGGGTCCTTGTCTCTATTCTTATCCTTTAATTTTGGTGGATTAGGCTAAAGGACAATAACAAAGTAATGTATACATAGCGCCGTGCAGCATAAGGTGCGAAAAATAAATCAGGATTTCTACACTCCCGGCTTCTCCTGAGGCAGTTTGTATATCTGTAAGATATACTGCCTGCACCTGGACTCTTTGCCCGAGACCGTCGATGGGCAAGGAACGGAGGCCTGATGCTGCTGGATCGTTGCTGCCCCTGCTGCTCCATTCCGGATCCCTCCAACCTCTGTAATGGCTGGGGAACAAATGCAACCTACACTTACCTGGAAGTGACATTAGAGCACCGCCTGGTCAGCGGATGCAAGTCTCCTCCTTCTTGCCCTGAATCGCGAAAAACAAGGAAAATCGAGTAAGAAAACTGTACCCACCGCCGACCAGAGGCTCTTAGGCAATGCACTACCGCAGCCCAATCGGCAGGGATTTGAAGGGCACAGAGTACGCTGTCAGGCTATGGGGGACTTGGGTCAACTACAAAGACAATTGGTCCCAGGCTCATATGTCCAGTATACACACATTCAACTGTAATGAAGAAGTCTCAGTCAAGCTACTGAAGATACAGTGAGAAAATGCCCACTGTGCTGCCCCTACCATGGTAAAGGTGCGGCCTGCCAGCTCATCCAGAAATTTCTCCACTGTTTGGCATAGGATCAGCATGGGTCTGGCCAAACCTGATGCAGGGTCATCCACCTCCACAGGAGAAGACCACTCTACTACCTGGACCCCTTGAGTGGATGATAGTTTTTCTAGTTTGCCCCATTCCCCTGTTGTGAGGAGGTTAAATTGTGAGACCCCAAGAGAATCATTTCATGAGCCATCCGGGGCATCCCAACTATAGATGCCACACAGAGGGAAACATTTATATATTCTCCTTAGTTTTCATATTTCTCATGAGGTCAGTGAATTAACACAAGAGTGACGCCCCCCCACTGAGATGTATGACCCATCAGAGCATGTGTGAGGAGTAACTGTACAGAGGTAATACTGAAATCTGAGAAAAGATGGTTTATTACTCACCTGAGCTGATCTGTAGAGGAACTTTCTCCTCCTTCACAAATATTTCTTCCTGCTCCTCAATTATCTCATGTTTCACTATAGTGTCTCCGGAGTCTGTGAGAAAAGATGAGAGAGTGAGGACAATACACTGTGTGTGCAGTAATGGGGGAGGCTGAGAGTTAGGAGAACAGCGATGCCCCTGCTAAATATGTAACGCCCCCTCTCTTACCCTGTGATGGGAGGAGCTGGTGACTCTCCATAATGTTGTCCCTGTAGTGATCCTCGTGTTCTGATTGGCTGCTTGTTACGGGTCACTCTGGAAGACATGAGATGAGATGTGATGTCACCCTCTGTGACCTCAGAGATAGATAAGAAGCCGGTTGGTGAGATATCCTAGCAGCACCGACACACAGCTGAAAGGTCTCAGCACACTCAGCATTCAATATAGAATTAGGGATCAGGAACCTAAATTACTGTTACCACAAATTAAAATCACATGACTACTTCATGACGGCCCCTCAATGCTGCTCATCCCACATCTAGAAGCAATCTAGGCGCCTCCTCGCTCTATATAATAATAGAGCCGCCTCCTCTCTCTATATAATAATGGAGCCACCTCCTCGCCCTATATAATAATGGAGACGCCTCGCTCTATATAATAATAGAGCTCTCTCCTTGCTCTATATAATAATGGTGCCTCCTCGCTCTATATAATAATGGAGCAGCCTCGCTCTATATAATAATGGAGCCGCCTCGCTCTACATAATAATGGAGCCTCCTCGCTCTATATAATAATGAAGTGGCCTCCTCGCTCTATATAATAATGGAGCCTCCTCGCTCTATATAATAATGGAGCCTCCTCGCTCTATATAATAATGGAGCCTCCTCGCTCTATATAATAATGCCGCCTCCTCGCTCTATATAATAATGCCGCCTCCTCGCTCTATATAATAATGGAGCCTCCTCGCTCTATATAATAATGGAGCCTCCTCGCTCTATATAATAATGGAGCCTCCTCGCTCTATATAATAATGGAGCCTCCTCGCTCTATATAATAATGGAGCCTCCTCGCTCTATATAATAATGGAGCCTCCTCGCTCTATATAATAATGGAGCCTCCTCGCTCTATATAATAATGGAGCCTCCTCGCTCTATATAATAATGGAGCCTCCTCGCTCTATATAATAATGGAGCCTCCTCGCTCTATATAATAATGGAGCCTCCTCGCTCTATATAATAATGGAGCCTCCTCGCTCTATATAATAATGGAGCCTCCTCGCTCTATATAATAATGGAGCCTCCTCGCTCTATATAATAATGCTGCCGCCTCGCTCTATATAATAATGCTGCCGCCTCGCTCTATATAATAATGGCACCTGGCACCTCCTAGCTCTATATAATAATGGAGCCTCCTCGCTCTATATAATAATGGTGCCGCCTCGCTCTATATAATAATGGTGCCGCCTCGCTCTATATAATAATGGTGCCGCCTCGCTCTATATAATAATGGTGCCGCCTCGCTCTATATAATAATGGAGCCTCCTCGCTCTATATAATAATGGAGCCTCCTCGCTCTATATAATAATGGAGCCTCCTCGCTCTATATAATAATGGTGCCGCCTCGCTCTATATAATAATGGTGCCGCCTCGCTCTATATAATAATGGTGCCGCCTCGCTCTATATAATAATGGTGCCGCCTCGCTCTATATAATAATGGAGCCTCCTCGCTCTATATAATGGTGCCGCCTCGCTCTATATAATAATGCCGCCTCCTCGCTCTATATAATAATGGAGCCTCCTCGCTCTATATAATAATGGAGCCTCCTCGCTCTATATAATAATGGAGCCTCCTCGCTCTATATAATAATGGAGCCTCCTCGCTCTATATAATAATGGAGCCTCCTCGCTCTATATAATAATGCTGCCGCCTCGCTCTATATAATAATGCTGCCGCCTCGCTCTATATAATAATGGCACCTGGCACCTCCTAGCTCTATATAATAATGGAGCCTCCTCGCTCTATATAATAATGGTGCCGCCTCGCTCTATATAATAATGGTGCCGCCTCGCTCTATATAATAATGGTGCCGCCTCGCTCTATATAATAATGGTGCCGCCTCGCTCTATATAATAATGGAGCCTCCTCGCTCTATATAATAATGGAGCCTCCTCGCTCTATATAATAATGGTGCCGCCTCGCTCTATATAATAATGGTGCCGCCTCGCTCTATATAATAATGGAGCCTCCTCGCTCTATATAATGGTGCCGCCTCGCTCTATATAATAATGCCGCCTCCTCGCTCTATATAATAATGGAGCCTCCTCGCTCTATATAATAATGGAGCCTCCTCGCTCTATATAATAATGGAGCCTCCTCGCTCTATATAATAATGGAGCCTCCTCGCTCTATATAATAATGGAGCCTCCTCGCTCTATATAATAATGCTGCCGCCTCGCTCTATATAATAATGCTGCCGCCTCGCTCTATATAATAATGGCACCTGGCACCTCCTAGCTCTATATAATAATGGAGCCTCCTCGCTCTATATAATAATGGTGCCGCCTCGCTCTATATAATAATGGTGCCGCCTCGCTCTATATAATAATGGTGCCGCCTCGCTCTATATAATAATGGTGCCGCCTCGCTCTATATAATAATGGAGCCTCCTCGCTCTATATAATAATGGAGCCTCCTCGCTCTATATAATAATGGAGCCTCCTCGCTCTATATAATAATGGTGCCGCCTCGCTCTATATAATAATGGTGCCGCCTCGCTCTATATAATAATGGTGCCGCCTCGCTCTATATAATAATGGTGCCGCCTCGCTCTATATAATAATGGAGCCTCCTCGCTCTATATAATGGTGCCGCCTCGCTCTATATAATAATGCCGCCTCCTCGCTCTATATAATAATGGAGCCTCCTCGCTCTATATAATAATGGAGCCTCCTCGCTCTATATAATAATGGAGCCTCCTCGCTCTATATAATAATGGAGCCTCCTCGCTCTATATAATAATGGAGCCTCCTCGCTCTATATAATAATGGAGCCTCCTCGCTCTATATAATAATGGAGCCTCCTCGCTCTATATAATAATGGAGCCTCCTCGCTCTATATAATAATGGAGCCTCCTCGCTCTATATAATAATGGAGCCTCCTCGCTCTATATAATAATGGTGCCGCCTCGCTCTATATAATAATGGTGCCGCCTCGCTCTATATAATAATGGTGCCGCCTCGCTCTATATAATAATGGTGCCGCCTCGCTCTATATAATAATGGAGCCTCCTCGCTCTATATAATGGTGCCGCCTCGCTCTATATAATAATGGAGCCTCCTCGCTCTATATAATAATGGAGCCTCCTCGCTCTATATAATAATGGAGCCTCCTCGCTCTATATAATAATGCTGCCGCCTCGCTCTATATAATAATGCTGCCGCCTCGCTCTATATAATAATGGCACCTGGCACCTCCTAGCTCTATATAATAATGGAGCCTCCTCGCTCTATATAATAATGGTGCCGCCTCGCTCTATATAATAATGGTGCCGCCTCGCTCTATATAATAATGGTGCCGCCTCGCTCTATATAATAATGGTGCCGCCTCGCTCTATATAATAATGGTGCCGCCTCGCTCTATATAATAATGCCGCCTCCTCGCTCTATATAATAATGGAGCCTCCTCGCTCTATATAATAATGGAGCCTCCTCGCTCTATATAATAATGGAGCCTCCTCGCTCTATATAATAATGGAGCCTCCTCGCTCTATATAATAATGGAGCCTCCTCGCTCTATATAATAATGGAGCCTCCTCGCTCTATATAATAATGGAGCCTCCTCGCTCTATATAATAATGGAGCCTCCTCGCTCTATATAATAATGGAGCCTCCTCGCTCTATATAATAATGGAGCCTCCTCGCTCTATATAATAATGGAGCCTCCTCGCTCTATATAATAATGGAGCCTCCTCGCTCTATATAATAATGGAGCCTCCTCGCTCTATATAATAATGGAGCCTCCTCGCTCTATATAATAATGCTGCCGCCTCGCTCTATATAATAATGGCACCTGGCACCTCCTAGCTCTATATAATAATGGAGCCTCCTCGCTCTATATAATAATGGTGCCGCCTCGCTCTATATAATAATGGTGCCGCCTCGCTCTATATAATAATGGTGCCGCCTCGCTCTATATAATAATGGTGCCGCCTCGCTCTATATAATAATGGTGCCGCCTCGCTCTATATAATAATGGAGCCTCCTCGCTCTATATAATGGTGCCGCCTCGCTCTATATAATAATGGAGCCGCATCGCTCTATATAATAATGGAGCCTCCTCGCTCTATATAATAATGGAGCCTCCTCGCTCTATATAATAATGGCACCTGGCACCTCCTAGCTCTATATAATAATGGCGCCTCCTCGCTCTATATAATAATGGCGCCTCCTCGCTCTATATAATAATGGCGCCTCCTCGCTCTATATAATAATGGCGCCTCCTCGCTCTATATAATAATGGCGCCTCCTCGCTCTATATAATAATGGAGCCTCCTCACTCTATATAATAATGGCGTCTCCTCGCTCTATATAATAATGGAGCTGCCTCCTCGCTCTATATAATAATGGAGCTGCCTCCTCGCTCTATATAATAATGGAGCTGCATCCTCGCTCTATATAATAATGAAGCTGCATCCTCGCTCTATATAATAATGGAGCTGCATCCTCGCTCTATATAATAATGGAGCTGCATCCTCGCTCTATATAATAATGGAGCTGCCTCCTCGCTCTATATAATAATGGAGCTGCCTCCTCGCTCTATATAATAATGGCGCCTCCTCCTCGCTCTATATAATAATGGCGCCTCCTCCTCGCTCTATATAATAATGGCGCCTCCTCCTCACTCTATATAATAATGGAGCCTCCTCGCTCTATATAATAATGGAGCCTCCTCGCTCTATATAATAATGGAGCCTCCTCGCTCTATATATTAATGGAGCTGCCTCCTCGCTCTATATATTAATGGAGCTGCCTCCTCGCTCTATATATTAATGGAGCTGCCTCCTCGCTCTATATATTAATGGCGTCTCCTCGCTCTATATATAATAATGGAGCTGCCTCCTCGCTCTATATAATAATGGAGCTGCCTCCTCGCTCTATATAATAATGGAGCTGCCTCCTCGCTCTATATAATAATGGAGCTGCCTCCTCGCTCTATATAATAATGGCGCCTCCTCCTCGCTCTATATAATAATGGAGCCTCCTCGCTCTATATAATAATGGAGCCTCCTCGCTCTATATAATAATGGAGCCTCCTCGCTCTATATAATAATGGAGCCTCCTCGCTCTATATAATAATGGAGCCTCCTCGCTCTATATAATAATGGCGCCTCCTCGCTCTATATAATAATGGCGCCTCCTCGCTCTATATAAAAATGGCGCCTCCTCGCTCTATATAAAAATGGCGTCTCCTCGCTCTATATAATAATGGCGTCTCCTCGCTCTATATAATAATGGAGCTGCCTCCTCGCTCTATATAATAATGGAGCTGCCTCCTCGCTCTATATAATAATGGCGCCTCTTCGCTCTATATAATAATGGCGCCTCCTCCTCGCTCTATATAATAATGGCGCCTCCTCCTCGCTCTATATAATAATGGCGCCTCCTCCTCGCTCTATATAATAATGGCGCCTCCTCCTCGCTCTATATAATAATGGCGCCTCCTCCTCGCTCTATATAATAATGGCGCCGCCTCGCTCTATATAATAATGGAGCCGCCTCGCTCTATATAATAATGGAGCCGCCTCGCTCTATATAATAATGGAGCCGCCTCCTCCCTCTATATAATAATGGAGCCGCCTCCTCCCTCTATATAATAATGGCGACTCCTCGCTCTATATAATAATGGAGCCTCCTCGCTCTATATAATAATGGAGCCTCCTCGCTCTATATAATAATGGAGCCTCCTCGCTCTATATAATAATGGAGCCACCTTGCTCTATATAATAATAGAGCCTCTTCGCTCTATATAATAATGGAGCCTCCTCGCTCTATATAATAATGGAGCCTCCTTGCTCTATATAATAATGGCGCCTCCTCCTCGCTCTATATAATAATGGCGCCTCCTCCTCGCTCTATATAATAATGGCGCCTCCTCCTCGCTCTATATAATAATGGCGCCTCCTCCTCGCTCTATATAATAATGGCGCCTCCTCCTCGCTCTATATAATAATGGCGCCTCCTCCTCGCTCTATATAATAATGGAGCCTCCTCGCTCTATATAATAATGGAGCCTCCTCGCTCTATATAATAATGGAGCCTCCTCGCTCTATATAATAATGGAGTCTCCTCGCTCTATATAATAATGGCGCCTCCTCGCTCTATATAATAATGGCGCCTCCTCGCTCTATATAATAATGGAGCCTCCTCCTCGCTCTATATAATAATGGAGCCTCCTCCTCGCTCTATATAATAATGGAGCCTCCTCGCTCTATATAATAATGGAGCCTCCTCGCTCTATATAATAATGGAGCCTCCTTGCTCTATATAATAATGGAGTCTCCTCGCTCTATATAATAATGGAGTCTCCTCGCTCTATATAATAATGGAGTCTCCTCGCTCTATATAATAATGGAGTCTCCTCCTCGCTCTATATAATAATGGCACCGCCTCGCTTTATATAATAATGGAGCCTCCTCGCTCTATATAATAATGGCGCGCCCCCAGCGACTTGCTCTCCATTCAGTGTTACTAAGCTGCTCTGATGTCACAGTGTGAGCTGCTGATTGGAGGAGAGCTGTACAAGCACGTGGGATAGTGGAGATGTACTATCGGTGTCTCGGGGGGGGGGCACACAGTGGGGGGGCATCCCAAATCCTCGCTGTATAAGATAAGCCCACATACATGCTTATAGTCTGCATCGCTATGTGTCACATGACTGTGAGCAGCCAATCACATAAGTCCCCCCCACCTGCCCGATAGGCGCTCTACAGCCACCATGGAGGTATCCCGGGGGTGACACAGGGGCATCCCGCATTCAGGAATAACTATCCAGGCTGCCTAATAAACTCTGCCATATTCTTATCTGGAGATTCTCCCTAAAGTAGAGCAAAACCCAGGCAGGCAGCACAAGACTCCGGGTCACCTGATAATCACTCCCCGGGGCATCCCAAATACCCAAAGCACAGGGCGGCCACCGGGCCTCTCACAGGAGTTCAGCCTGTACTGCCCTGGTCTGGTTGTCATGGTGACGCCTCATGGCTCATATTGGTGGGAATATTAGCCCCGCCCCTTCCCTCTATAACAATATATAATATAATATAACATAGAAGAACAGGCCGCAGAGAGTTCCCGCTTACCTCTAGCCCCAGCTCTGCCCGGAACCAAGATGGCCGCTCCCCTCCCTCCTATCCGGGCTTCAGGAAAATGGCCGCCGCCGGCCCTGGGGACTCATTTGCTCTTTGTCTCTTCATGCGGCGGCCATGCTGGTGTTGCCGCGGTCACCCGCTGAGGAGAGGCACGGAGACGTTTCTTCTCATCATTATCAGGAGTAGGAGATGTGTATGCGGAGGACGGGGGGTGATGACGCCATCATTTTCTCGCTGTTCGGGGTGTTGCAGTGACGATGTAGACATGTGTCCCTCGAACGGGGCTGGTGGCTGCCATTTTCCTGTAGCCCGGATAGGAGGGAGCAGAGCGGCCATCCTGGTTCCGGGCAGAGCTGGGGATAGAGGTAAGCGGGAACTCTCTGCGGCCTGTTAGTCTAGGATTTATACTATGATAGATAGAGGGGGCGGGGCTAATTATCCCGCCACTATGCTGCTGAGGCGTCACCCCCCCCCCCCCTGTGTGAGATCCTCTGGGGTCATGTGACGCCCCAATCCCCCGCTGTGTGAGATCCTCTGGGGTCATGTGACGCCCCCATCCCCCGCTGTGTGAGATCCTCTAAGGTCATGTGACGCCCCCCCCTGCTGTGTGAGATCCTCTGGGGTCATGTGACGCCCCCCTCCCCCGCTGTGTGAGATCCTCTGGGGTCATGTGACTCCCCCATCCCCTGCTGTGTGAGATCCTCTAAGGTCATGTGACGCCCCCCTGCTGTGTGAGATCCTCTGGGGTCATGTGACGCCCCCCTCCCCCGCTATGTGAGATCCTCTGGGGTCATGTGACACCCCCGTCCGCTGTGTGAGATCCTCTGGGATCATGTGACGCACCTCCCGCTGTGTGAGATCCTCTGGGGTCATGTGATGCCCCCCTCCCCCGCTGTGTGAGATTCTCTGGGGTCATGTGACGCCCCCCTCCCCCGCTGTGTGAGATACTCTGGGGTCATGTGACTCCCCCGCTGTGTGAGATACTCTGGGGTCATGTGACGCCCCCCCCCCCCTGCTGTGTGAGATCCTCTGGGATCATGTGATGCCCACCCGCTGTGTGAGATCCTCTGGGATCATGTGACGCCCCCCCCCCCCGCTGTGTGAGATCCTCTGGGATCATGTGACGCCCCCCCCCCCCCCCCGCTGTGTGAGATCCTCTGGGATCATGTGACACCCCCTCCCCTGCTATGTGAGATCCTCTGGGATCATGTGCCCCCCCCCCCCCCCCGCTGTGTGAGATCCTCTGGGATCATGTGACACCCTCCCGCCTGTGTGAGATCCTATGGGATCATGTGACACCCCCTCCCCTGCTATGTGAGATCCTCTGGGGTCATGTGACACCCCCTCCCCCGCTGTCTGAGATCCTATGGGATCATGTGACGCCCAGACCCCCCCCCTGTGTGAGATCTTCTGGGGTCATGTGACATATCCGGCAATCCCGCGACACATGCGCAGGTCCCGGCAGCATCCCTCCGGCCAGGCTTATGTGGGCCCAATGTTAGTGGTGTTAGTGGCCCCTGTGTGACGTCCCATCCTCCACCAATCAGCTGCCTGTGCAGCGTGTTCTCTGTCCCCTGAGGATCGCTTTAATGTGCACATAACATTATAGAGCTCAGTCACATTTGCCCCACAATGCACCTCCCTGGGATTGGCAATGAGCAGATCACTCTGGAGAAAGTGGGCGGGGCCCTGCTCATTGCCCCGCCTTCCTGGAAGTAGGTGAGTATGTAGCGGGGGTTGGGGGGCATCTCATATCTGGAGGCCGCTAAGGATGGAGCTATGCGGAGCCTGATCTCTATTCATAGTTTTGGTTCCACTTTAAAGCATCTAAGCTCAGTGGAGGCTCCTGATTGGCCCCTGTGTGTGAATGTCCCGCCCATTGCTTTCCTTGCACAGGGGTGATGGCGGTTTGAGGTAACGGCCGCACCGTGTGCTTTCTTTCATACACAGGGGCGTCTCGGATCCGGGGGCTGCTGTAAAGCAGAACTAAACCCAGGGAGGGGAAATCATGGGTCTGGATCTGCTTTAAAGTTGAGCAAAAGCTGACTCCACCCCCCCGGGGCATCCCGAACTGAGATGCCCCGATATGTCAAACCCTCCAGGTCCCCACAAAACCCCGACATGTGCATTCAGCACCGGCATCAGTCACATGTGGGGCGGGGGCGAGGTCACATTAATATGCGCGGTCGGATGAGCTGATTGGGGGAGAGGCCGCACATGTGCAGGGGGGGTGAGGAGAGGTGAGTGTCCTGGGTGAGGGGAGGTATTGTCCCTCTCAGGCCGGGCATCCTGATTTAGGACGCTCCCCTGTGTGTATCCCGGGTGTTGCCATAGAAACGCTTCTCTGGCAATGCCACTGCACATGTGCGGAGCATCGGCCAATCACTGGCTACATTCATTTTGTTATTGTGCCATGTGACTAGTAACATGAATAGAGCGCGAGTGCATGCACTTCGGGCACTTCTACACAGCCAAGCACACCCTTCTTGAGCTGCAGTGTCAGAACGGTATCCCCCAACATAGTCTGATTTGCGATGTTTCCACCCGTTGGAATTCCACCCTCCATATGCAGGATTGACTATAGGAACAGAGAAAAGCCATCACGGATTTCTTGATGATAGGGGGACTCCCCTGTGTAACTTCAATGTAAACCAGTGGCAGCTCATACGTGACACCTGCCGTTTGCTCAGGCCCTTTAAGGAAGCTACAGGACTATGAGATGAACGATGAGATTCCATTGCTTCATGTACTACAACACATGTTGGAAACCATGGCTGGTCAGGGCACTGGAGACATGGCGCATACATTTCACAGCCACATGAAGCCTGTGGGGGCTGAAGTGGAGGAGGAGGAGGGGGTGGGGCACAGCGAAGCACAGTTTAGGTTTGGCAAAATTACCATATTCTAAGTATGTCACACACCCCGCTTCAAGATATTCATAACCTGTGGGTATACTGACCTGTAGAGGGCGATCTGCAGAGATGATTGGAGGAAAGAAAGCCCCTCCCAGTCCATAAATACCAGGGACCTCCCACTCATTACCCAGTCTTCATCTCTGCAGACGGCGAGCAAGTCAGAAGATGATGTCTCCTCCTTGCACAGGGGGATTTAAGGTAGCCGGGATGATTCCTGGCCCGCTACTTAATTATTTCCGTTTGGACCCTTTTTTCCCTAGAATACATATGCCTCCCAACCGTGGCTGCGGGTCCAGGCGAGGGTATATTAGCACCTCAGGTGCTCAGGAGCAACGCTCCACCGTGAGACCCTATACAAGAGGGTAGACAGTTACACCGGGTTGGTGACCCCGGCTTGGGATGCCCTGTCCCTTAGTTTTAACGTTGGAATGGCCCTCCCAGGATCCCTTTTCCACAGTGGGGATGGGGGGTGTGGGTCTCCTCTTTATTATTCTCTTTATTATGCTCTTAACTTTTTTTCTGTCTTTTACTACAGTTATGGTGTGCTTGTCTCTTTAACTGTCCTTATTGTCAGCGCCGCGGCCGTTATTGAGGAGGCCTCTGTGCGGTGCTGGGTTTTTCTTCTTATTTAATAATGGCGGAGGTAGTTTACCTCACGCACTGTATGGATGCCATGTAGTGGGGGGGGCGGGGCCGGACCTTCCGCGCGGGGCCGGGGTCCATCCCTCCTTGTATTGTGTGCCAGCGGTGATAGGAGCGCAGGCTGACACATTTAATTTAATTTACTTTTAATGGGCCAAGCGCCGCGGCCACACATTCGCCGCGGCGCCGGACGTTTTTGGCGCCTCTTTTTCTCTGAGGGGAATCTCCCCTCACGATTATCCTCTTGGGGGCGGGGCCGGTCTTGCGGCGCGTCACTGCGGCCCGCCCCCATCTATCTCTGGCGCTACTGCGGAGCTAATGCTTGGCATAGGAGGGGGGGCGGAGCTTGGCATCTCGCGCGTCCCGCGCTGACCACGCCCCCTTCTCCTCTTCTTAGTCAGAAAAGCCTCTTCCTCACGGTCTGGTCGCCTTTACACGTTCCCGCGGTACTGTGAGTGGCCTGTGGGCCCCCTCTCCCCCATCCTTCTTTGTATGCATGTTCTTTTGTTCCTTATCGCCTGTTACCCTCATAAGTTATTTCTGTGTCTTTCAGGCGGAACCACAGTGGCTATTAGGGGGTTCTTCCTGGTCCTAGAGCCCTGGGTTATTATTTTTAATAACTTTCAAATCCTCCCACTGGGACATTAAAAGGGCATCCCGGGTTGCTTACTAGCGTAATTCCCTCGGTCATAGCGACGTACTACAAGTTCACCTTATGGAGGCATCCCAGGATTCCGGGTCCCCCTCGGGTCAATCCCGGAAGTGTATGGGTTGTGGGGTATCCCTAACAGGGGATGATGTATTTCTATGTATACATGTGCACAGCAGACTATTACACGGCAGTCCGGACCCCAGGCTTCTGGGTCAGCACCGCCGGCTTCATCCCCTCCCCCTCCCATTTTGACCCGTGCCCCGTGTGATGTTGTCATGGGGGGGCAGTCGCAATCTGATGTGTGTGCCAGATTGGCCAATATTGAAAAATGTATTTCCACTACGGTAGCCAAGAAGGCACCGGCTAAGAGAAAGCATTTGTATACAATGATGCGGATGGTCTCGATTGGTCAGATTATTCCCCTCCGGAGGAAGGGGAGGTTTGTGAGGATTCAGATAATTCTGATGATCAGCAAATTGTTGGCGCTGATTCCGATCGCGGGTCTGGAATTTCCTCGGATACTCCTAATGTTCTGACTCAGATGTTTGAGGTTCTGGCTATCTCGCCTCCGGCGGCGGTTCCTCAACAACAAGGGGAGTTTTATGAGGAATCCAGACCGCGTTTGGAATTTCCTAATCAAAAGCATTTTGATAATATTATTTCTAAGGAATGGGAGAGGCCGGCTCGGCTCCTAGCATTCCTCAGAGTTGGGATAAAAGATATCCCTTCCCCGTGGATACGGCTAAGCGCTGGGCGTCCCCCCCCGAGGTGGACGCCCCAATTTTGGGGTTATCCAACTCAGCCGTTTTGAATAACCCCGACTGTTCCTCTCTTAAAGATGGTGAGGATAAACGCATTGACCAGATGGCTTGTCATGGTTTTGCCAGTATTGGGGCAGCCATACGGCCTGTTTGTGCCTCATCGCTGTTGGTGGTGGCTACTAGAAAGGTGGTCAGGGACTTGTTATCCTCTTCTGGTTTGGATCCGGATAGTGACGAGTTTCTTGGACTAAAACGATGTGAGGTGTTTTTGTCCTTCATGTTAGCCGCTTTGGATGATTCTTTGATGATGAGTAGCAGAGCCTCTGCTCTAATGGTAACTATCGGGCGTTCAATTTGGTTGCGCCAGTGGGCGGCGGATTTTGGGTCAAAAAAGTCACGGACGTCTCTTCCCTTCGTTGGGTTACGGCTTTTTGGAGACAAATTGGACTCCGTAGCCAAAGGTGGTAAACTACCTCAAAGCAAGAAGCAACGACGCCCCTTTCGAGGAGCGGCTTCCTTCACTCCTTCCTTGCGGGGTTCCAGAGTTGGAAGAGGTTTTGCCTTTCCTTCCACTAGAGGAGAGTCCTGGAATAGGGGCAGGGGTCGTGCCCGTTCAGGATACAATTGGGGCTCTAAACCCAAACCCGCGGCCAAGCCCGCTCAACAATGAGGGGGCGACACTTCTCCCAGGTCTGGATTCGGGAGATCTCGGATAAATGGATCCGGGAAGTGGTGTCTTCTGGCTATAAGCTGGAGTTCGAGTCCCCCCCCGCGTTTCTTCAGGTCTCGGGTGTCCCCGGACGCACTGGCTGCGCAGCAGCTCCGGGCGGCGGTATCGAGTCTTCTGGAAATGGCAGTCATTTGCCCAGTGCCCCCATTAGACCGGGGTCGGGGCTTTTATTCGAATCTGTTCACGGTCCCCGAGAAGGATGGCTCCGTCCGGCCCATCCTGGACCTAAAGATACTCAACAGGGTTGTCAGGCTGTGAAAGTTTCGCATGGAAATGTTGCGTTCTGCTATCCACTCTCTTCATCAGGGGGACTTCATGACGTCCATAGACATCCAGGACGCTTACCTCCATGTTCCCATTTTTCCCGCGCACCAGAGGTTTTTAAGGTTCGCGGTGGAGGATCGGCACTTTCAGTTTGTAGCTCTTCCCTTCGGTCTCACCACTGCTCTAAGGGTCTTCACCAAGGTGCTTGCTGGGGTAATGGCTCTCCTCAGAGCGCAGGGAATTCGCATTGTGCCATATCTGGACGATCTCCTCATCATGGCATCGTCATTCAGCCAAGCAGAATTGGACACCAGAACGGTAATATCCACTCTGGAGAGGTTCGGCTGGGTGATCAACTACCCCAAGTCCTCCCTCTACCCGTCCAGGATAGTATCCTTTCTGGGAATGTCTCTGGATACAGATCAGGCCGGAGTGTTCCTGCCTCAGTCCAAGGTTCTTCTGATTCAGGAGTTGATTCGGTTGCTCATGTGCATTCCGCGGCCGTCCATCCGGCTAGGGATGAGACTGGTGGGGTTGATGGTGGCCTCCTTCGAGGCAGTCCCCTTTGCACAGTTTCACACAAGGACACTACAGCTCCATCTGTTGTCGGTCTGGGACAGGTCTCCTCAGTCGCTGGATCAATTCTTTCTGATGTCTCCCCGAGTTCGCCGCTCGCTTTGGTGGTGGCTGAACTCAACCAACCTGCGGAAGGGCAGATCCTTTCAGACTCCTCATTGGGAGGTGGTCACCACGGATGCCAGCCTCTCAGGATGGGGGGGGCTTCTGGAAGGATCTACAGTTTCAGGGTTTGTGGGGACCCCTGGAAGCCCACAAGCCTATCAATGTTCTGGAATTGAGAGCCATCAGGATGGTTCTTTGTCATTTGATTCATCAACTGCAGGACTTGCCGGTTCAGGTCCGGTCGGACAATCGGACGGCGGTTGCCTACATCAATCACCAGGGAGGGACTCGCAGCAGGAGTGCCCTCAGGGAAGTGTCTCTGATTCTGGACTGGGTGGAGAGCCACGTCCCGTGCATCTCGGCGGTCTACATCCCGGGAGTGGAGAATACGGAGGCGGACTCTCTGAGCAGGTTGTCAGCCTGCAAAGGGGAGTGGTCTCTCAATCCCAAGGTCTTTCACACAATCTGTTGCAGGTGGGGGTCACCGGTGGTGGACCTCTACGCCTCTCGTCACAATCACAAACTTCCGTCATTCATGTCTCTGGCGAAGGACTCTCTGGCTCTGGCAACGGATGCCATGTCTCTGAACCGGAGGGATCTGGGTTTTCTGTACCTATTCCCTCCGTTTCCCATGGTGGCCAGAGTAGTGCGCAAGCTGGCTCTGGACGGAGCGTCAGCAATTCTGGTGGCCCCAAGGTGGCCAAGACAGGTCTGGTTCGCAGACGTGGTAAGGCTAGCGGAAGATCAGTTCGCTCTGTCCCTGCTGCCAGATCTACTCACACAGGGTCATCTTTGCTACCCCAATTTACCAACGCTGGCTTTGACGGCGTGGCTGCTGAAACCTCCATCTTGAAGGAGGAAGGTCTTTCTGATGCTGTGATTCGGACTCTTATTAGCGCTAGGAAGAGGTCTTCTTCATCCGTGTACTATAGGACTTGGAGGTCTTATATTGATTGGTGTGAGACTAGGGCCTTCCCTTGTAGGGAATTCTCTATTTCTAGAATCTTGGAGTTCCTGCAAAATGGTTTGGATCTAGGGCTCCAACTCAGTACTCTGAAGGTGCAGGTGTCTGCCCTGGCGGTGTTTTTCCAAAGATGTTTTGCGCTTCATCCTTTGGTTAAGACTTTTTTCCAGGGGGTTACGCATGTGCGGCCTCCTAGGAAGCCTCTGATTCCGGTTTGGGATTTGAATTTGGTTCTTTCTGCTCTTCAAGGTCCTCCCTTTGAGCCTTTGCATGATATCCCTTTGTCTTCCCTTACACAAAAGGTGGCCTTTTTGGTAGCTATCACTTCTGTTCGGCGTGTTTCTGAGCTGGCGGCTCTGTCTATTCAAGCTCAGTACTTTGAAAGACATCAGGACAAGGTGGTTTTCCGTTTCAAGACGGACTTCCTTCCTAAGGTGGTTTCTTCTTTTCATCTTAATCAGGATTTTGTTCTGCCCTCTCTGTGTCCTAATCCCAGCAATGACAAGGAGAGGGCCCTGCATTCCTTGGATGTGGTTCGCGTTGTAAAATACTATTTGGTGGTAACGTCTTCCTTTCGCAAGACTGACGCTTTCTTTGTGGTGCCATCTGGGCCCAAGAAGGGTTTGGCGCCCGCCAATTCTTCCATCAGTAGGTGGATTCGTCAGGCCATTGTTGGGGCCTATTCTGCTAAGGGGAGGAATCCTCCTTTTCGTGTTACAGCTCATTCTACTCGTGCGGTTGGGGCTTCCTGGGCTTTTCAGCACCAGGCCTCTGTTGAGAAAGTTTGCAAGGCCGCTACCTGGTCTTCTGTTCACACTTTTTCCAAGTTTTACAAGGTTGATATTCGGGCCTCAGTGGATGCTGTTTTTTGGCCGCAAAGTTCTGCAGGCTGCAGTGGTTTAAGTTGTGCTTTATGCCTTGTTTTGGATCCCCACCCTTTATGGACACTGCTATTGGATGTCCCACAGGTTATGAATATCTTGAAGCGGGGTGTGTGACATACTTAGAATAATACCATTTTGTGAATACTCACCTTGTAAAATGGGTATTATAAGTATGTCACACACCCCGCTTCAACCCACCCTTTTTTGAATTCTGGATCCTTCATATTGTGAACTTTGCGTTGTTACTACTTATATTTGGCTCTTCCTGGTCCCTTACCTTACTGCTTTCTTTATACTGGGTAATGAGTGGGAGGTCCCAGGTATTTATGGACTGGGAGGGGCTTTCTTTCCTCCAATCATCTCTGCAGATCGCCCCCTACAGGTCAGTATACCCACAGGTTATGAATATCTTGAAGCGGGGTGTGTGACATACTTATAATACCCATTTTACAAGGTGAGTATTCACAAAATGGTATTTTTATCTAGTCATCTGACAGGAGAGGAGGAGCAGGAGCAGCCAGAGGAGCTAGAGGGTTGTGAGGAAGGCTAGACAGAGGACCCAGACACACCGTGGCAGTTTACAGTGGAGATGGAGACAGGTAGTCCCTCCGAGCCACTTGCACAAATGGCACGATGCATGCTCACGTGCTTGCGTAGTGACCACAGAATTGTCTCCATTTGTCAGCGGGATGACTTCTGGCTCTCCACCTTATTGGACCCTCGCTTCTGGCACAAAATGGGGGCATTTTTTACAACCACGGAGAGGGAGGACAAACTGACCTACTACAGAGACATCCTACGTAGTCAGTTGGGCGATGTCTATCTGCGCCATGGTCCATACTCTCGCAGGTCTGACTCGGGGGGACCTCTGCGCTCACCTTCCACTGCCATGGCTGCCGGGGGGGGGGGGGGGGGTGGCAGCAGCAGCAGCTCCATCAGCAGCAGCCTCAGTCTTCAGTCGCTAATGAGTAGCTTTCTACACCCGCATTGTGAGTCTACTCATGAGCAGCAGGAAGACCTGGAGCAGGACCTGAACCAGCAGGTCGTGTCATACCTTGACATGCCAACACACCTTGAGGATCCGCTGGACTTCTGGGAAGCCAAACTTGACTTGTGGCCGCAACTAGCAGAGTTTGCCCTGGAAAAGCTGTCCTGCCCGGCCGGTAGTTGATTTAGATGGCAACTGGGCTGCTCTATATTATGCTGCAAAATGGCAAATTTACCTCACAATATAAGCTATTGCCCCTCAGATTTACACAGGGCCTGCTCTATATTATGCTGCAAAATGGCAAATTTACCTCACAGTATAAGCTATTGCCCCTCAGATTTACACAGGGGCTTCTCTATATTATGCTGCAAAATGGCAAATTTACCTCACAGTATAAGCTATTGCCCCTCAGATTTACACAGGGCCTGCTCTATATTATGCTGCAAAATTGCAAATTTACCTCACAGTATAAATGAGCAAACAAAATCGGTGGTACCAGTAAACCACCCAAGGGAAACAAGTACTTAAGGGCACCAGCTATCTGCTAACCATAAAAAACACTAATAATTCATCAAAAATAGATTTATTGATATCCATAACTGTATAAAACATCAACATACAACATACAAAACAATCACCTACATTTAAAATCCAAAACATATAATTGTCATCCAGCAGGAGTGACCCTATAGAACTACTACCTACCTACACAGTATATATACACAGTAAAAAGAAATCTCTAAAAAAATTCATCATGTCCTAAACCCAAAGTGCTATAGTGCAATGGAAGATAAAGTGCTGAGTGCTAAGTAAATATGTGCACTGCATGTGCAAATATAATGCCAGGCCGACAAGACCGACCTGCACCTCAGTGTGATAAGCTTTCTCACCCCTGCTGGAAGGATCCTCACCCACGCGCTCCGTGCCCACCTGGCACTTTCTCAAGGTGCTGCTGTCTGCTGTCCACCAAATCTTTAAATAGGGCAGATGAACAACGCCGCCGGAGTCCCCGCCCCCCGGAGCTGCGCACGTACAGCACAGCTGAGGAAGGGGGAAGTCACGCCATGTGTGTCCCCATCCCCCTCCCAAGACAGGCAGGGTCTCGTCACCTCAGCCCACCCCCCAAACCGCCCACAACCCGCCCCCCACATAACGCTGCATGACAGCGTGTGACCGAGAGAGCAGGAGTAGGCGGAGGGGAGGCCGACCCCTTGGAGCCAATCAAATAGGAGCGGGTGGACTGCGTCACCAAGGCGTCAACCCCCCCCCACCGCCGCGCGTCACGTCCCCGGCCGGCGGACACGAGGCACAGCGGGGGAAGAGGGCATAACCAGGCAACACCAGTCCCCGCCCCCCTCCCAAAGCCGTCAAAGTCGCGTCATCTCCGCCCGCCCCCAAACGCCACCCCCACCACACCCCTCACTCCACGCCGCCGACAGCGTGTAGACACGAAGTGTCAAAGAGAGAGGGGGGGAAGGAAAGCGGAGAGGAAGCCGACCTGAGGGAGCCAATAATTGAGCAAAGCTCAATATCAAGTAACAGCAGATAGCGCCTTAGTTACAAACATACCCACATATTTAAAACATTGAACAATTGTGACAACATGTTATGACAAAAAAATCAATGACAGTGTATATATTAATGCTTAATTCTGATACTTCAATCATCCTATACACCATGATACTGCAGGCTCTCATATATGATCATTTGGGAGGAAACAATCGACAACCAATTCAGAGCAGAAACTAAACAAATACTGGTTGCAAATGAATCTCTATATTGGAACATAAAGTAAGCACCCCATCTATTCTACTAATAATTATAAATCTAGTGGCATTACATAATGTTTACATCTAAGGTTTTCATCATCCTAAACAACGTGATCATGAAGGCTCACCTGTAGATGATGATCACTAAAGAGAGAGTTTGTAAGCAAACAATCTTAAGCAAACAAACTAAAGCAGCACCTAAACAGTGCAGATATCAATACCCCCCCCCCACCCCCCCCCCCCCCCCATACACCACCACCACCACCCACACAAGTGTCCAAACAACATGCCAGAACGCCCAATCAAAAATGGTTGCAATATGATCCCTGGCTGTAAATAGACAAATCCACAAGTATGTTGAAGCAGAGATGAGTCTCGATGTTACAGAGGTCCAAAAAGTATGTTGAAGCAAAGATGGGTCTCGATGTTACAGAGGTCCATAAATGATCATCCGACCATATAGATCAGGCCACACATGGTAGTGAACACAATCTATAAATATATATATGTAAAAAGAGAGGAATTAATCAAATGTATAACCATGTGAACCAAACCATGAAACAACTGGTGTAAATAATCAACAACAACACAAAGTGCACCCAAAACCACCACCCCAGGTGAAACCCTAAACCCCCACCCCCATGACCCCACCACCACCATACCTAATCCCTAAAGATTTGACCCCCCCCCAACACACCCCCCACACACATGAAAGAAAATATGCCCAGACAATCAAGATCACCTCCCCAAAAATGGCTCAAAGGAGGAATCTTCATTAAGTCCAAGTGGTGCAATTGTGTTGAGCCGATACATCCACTTGAGCTCATTTTGAAGTAATTTACGTTTCAAATTACCTCCCCTCAACCCTAATTGAATTTTCTCCAATGGGATAACCCTTAGGGAGGCAGGTTGACTATCATGAACCCTCAAAAAATGATCTGCTATTGGAGATATAATCTTATGTGCAGCCTTGTCCCTTGCTGCCAATCTGATATTGGAGAGATGAGCTTGAATCCTGACTCTCAGGGCATTTTTAGTTTCACCTACATAACATAAATTGCATCCACATTCCAAAAGATAAATGACCTGTTTAGTCCTACAGTTCATTAAGTCTAGGATTTTGAATCTCTCTTTAGTAAAACGATTGCGGACTGAATCTGTCTTGACCACATATTGGCAGATAGAACAATCACCACATCCATGGCTCCCCCTCCCCTTTTGATGTTCTAGCCACGTATTGGGCCTAGTAAAATGACTCCTACTTAGAATGCTTTTCAAGTTGGGGGCCCTTTTCGCTGTCATACGTACCTTCTTGTCAATCAGTGTTCCAACAATCGGATCCGATTGTAAAATGTCCCAATGTTTATTCAGGACACTTCGAATTGTTCCCCAACTGCTATTGTATCTTGACACATATCTAATAGAGTTGTCATTTGTACGTACCCTTGGCTTGAGTAGATCACTACGTGCCATTCCTGCCACTTGCCGGTAAGTTCTAATAACATGTTTTTTGGGATACCCCCGATCACAAAATCGTTTAACAAGGCCCCGCGCCTGCTCATGAAAATCCTCCTCCTTAGAGCAGTTCCTCCGTATGCGGGTGAATTGACCTTTGGGAATGCCCATCCTTTGATGCTTGGGATGAAAGCTCTCAAAGTGAAGAAGGCTATTAACCGACGTCTTTTTTCTAAAGAGTGTGGTAGAGATGGTGCCATTACATTCCAAATTAAGCTTCAAATCCAAAAATTCCACCTGTGTAGCAGATACATTATAAGTCAAAAATATATTTAGATCATTCTGATTCAATTTGCGAAGGAAGTCCTGACAGAGATCAATTGGCCCCTGCCAGATTAGCAGCACATCGTCTATAAAGCGAAACCAACCCCCAATATGGGGCTGGTATTCGCTCATAGACTCACCGAAAACAATCTCACGTTCCCACCACCCCAGGAAGAGGTTGGCCAGAGAGGGCGCACAACGCGCCCCCATGGCCACCCCCCTTACCTGGCGGTAGTGGACCCCATCAAACAGGAAATAAGTGTGAGTCAAAATGAACTCCAGCAATTCCAACACTTCAATTGGAACACTGATTGACAAGAAGGTACGTATGACAGCGAAAAGGGCCCCCAACTTGAAAAGCATTCTAAGTAGGAGTCATTTTACTAGGCCCAATACATGGCTAGAACATCAAAAGGGGAGGGGGAGCCATGGATGTGGTGATTGTTCTATCTGCCAATATGTGGTCAAGACAGATTCAGTCCGCAATCGTTTTACTAAAGAGAGATTCAAAATCCTAGATTTAATGAACTGTAGGACTAAACAGGTCATTTATCTTTTGGAATGTGGATGCAATTTATGTTATGTAGGTGAAACTAAAAATGCCCTGAGAGTCAGGATTCAAGCTCATCTCTCCAATATCAGATTGGCAGCAAGGGACAAGGCTGCACATAAGATTATATCCCCAATAGCAGATCATTTTTTGAGGGTTCATGATAGTCAACCTGCCTCCCTAAGGGTTATCCCATTGGAGAAAATTCAATTAGGGTTGAGGGGAGGTAATTTGAAACGTAAATTACTTCAAAATGAGCTCAAGTGGATGTATCGGCTCAACACAATTGCACCACTTGGACTTAATGAAGATTCCTCCTTTGAGCCATTTTTGGGGAGGTGATCTTGATTGTCTGGGCATATTTTCTTTCATGTGTGTGGGGGGTGTGTTGGGGGGGGTCAAATCTTTAGGGATTAGGTATGGTGGTGGGGGGGTCATGGGGGTGGGGGTTTAGGGTTTCACCCGGGGTGGTGGTTTTGGGTGCACTTTGTGTTGTTGTTTTTGGACCTCTGTAACATCGAGACTCATCTCTGCTTCAACATACTTGTGGATTTGTCTATTTACAGCCAGGGATCATATTGCAACCATTTTTGATTGGGCGTTCTGGCATGTTGTTTGGACACTTGTGTGGGTGGTGGTGGTGGTGTATGGGGGGGTGGGGGGGGGGTATTGATATCTGCACTGTTTAGGTCCTGCTTTAGTTTGTTTGCTTAAGATTGTTTGCTTACAAACTCTCTCTTTAGTGATCATCATCTACACGTGAGCCTTCATGATCACGTTGTTTAGGATGATGAAAACCTTAGATGTAAACATTATGTAATGCCACTAGATTTATCATTATTAGTAGAATAGATGGGGTGCTTACTTTATGTTCCAATATAGAGATTCATTTGCAACCAGTATTTGTTTAGTTTCTGCTCTGAATTGGTTGTCGATTGTTTCCTCCCAAATGATCATATATGAGAGCCTTCAGTATCATGGTGTATAGGATGATTGAAGTATCGGAATTAAGCATTAATATATACACTGTCATTGATTTTTTTGTCATAACATGTTGTCACAATTGTTCAATGTTTTAAATATGTGGGTATGTTTGTAACTAAGGCGCTATCTGCTGTCACTTGATATTGAGCTTTGCTCAATTATTGGCTCCCTCAGGTCGGCTTCCTCTCCGCTTTCCTTCCCCCCTCCCCCCTCTCTCTTTGACACTTCGTGTCTACACGCTGTCGGCGGCGTGGAGTGAGGGGTGTGGTGGGGGTGGCGTTTGGGGGCGGGCGGAGATGACGCGACTTTGACGGCTTTGGGAGGGGGGCGGGGACTGGTGTTGCCTGGTTATGCCCTCTTCCCCCGCTGTGCCTCGTGTCCGCCGGCCGGGGACGTGACGCGCGGCGGTGGGGGGGGGTTGACGCCTTGGTGACGCAGTCCACCCGCTCCTATTTGATTGGCTCCCAGGGGTCGGCCTCCCCTCCGCCCTCCCCCTCCGCCTACTCCTGCTCTCTCGGTCACACGCTGTCATGCAGCGTTGTGTGGGGGGCGGGTTGTGGGCGGTTTGGGGGGTGGGCTGAGGTGACGAGACCCTGCCTGTCTTGGGAGGGGGATGGGGACACACGTGGCGTGACTTCCCCCTTCCTCAGCTGTGCTGTACGTGCGCAGCTGCGGGGGGCGGGGACTCCGGCGGCGTTGTTCATCTGCCCTATTTAAAGATTTGGTGGACAGCAGCACCTTGAGAAAGTGCCAGGTGGCCACGGAACGCGTGGGTGAGGATCCTTCCAGCAGGGGTGAGAAAGCTTATCACACTGAGGTGCAGGAAGGTCTTGTCGGCCTGGCATTATATTTGCACATGCAGTGCACATATTTACTTAGCACTCAGCACTTTATCTTCCACTGCACTATAGCACTTTGGGTTTAGGACATGATGAATTTTTTTAGAGATTTCTTTTTACTGTGTATATATACTGTTTAGGTAGGTAGTAGTTCTATAGGGTCACTCCTGCTGGATGACAATTATATGTTTTGGATTTTAAATGTAGGTGATTGTTTTGTATGTTGTATGTTGATGTTTTATACAGTTATGGATCAATAAATCTATTTTTGATGAATTATTAGTGTTTTTTATGGTTAGCAGATAGCTGGTGCCCTTAAGTACTTGTTCCCCTTGGGTGGTTTACTGGTACCACCGATTTTGTTTGCTCATTGGTACATATTGGGGGTATTTCTGTGGCACAGCAGGTCTGCTTTAATATTATTTTGGGTGGTGCTGGACAAATAGCACTCTTTGTGCAAAGTGTTTGTGTACCTCACAGTATAAGCTATTGCCCCTCAGATTTACACAGGGCCTGCTCTATATTATGCTGCAAAACTTTGATTAAGCTGAGGAAGGATCAACAAGCGTATTTAGTATAACAGATAGGCTGCCTAATGCAGGTTTGGGATGTCCTGCGGCCTGGTGTTTTTTTTGTTAAAGGCAGACCAAAAACCAATTCAAAATGCAATACTTTGATTAAGCTGTGGAAGGATGAACAAGCGTATTTAGTATAACAGATAGGCTGCTAAGTGCAGGTTTGGGATACCCAGGTGGGCTGGTGTTTTTTTTTGTTAAAGGCAGACCAAAAAATATTTAAACTAATCCAGTTATATATTATGATAAATGCTTGTGTGTAACAGATAGGGTTAAATAAGCCACTGCATAGATGGCATGCACAGTGGCAAGGCAGATTTACAGCACAAAGAACTGAAATCGAATTAAAAACTGATCTGGCTAATGAAAAGAAAAAATTTCACTGTCACTTCTAAGCTGTTCCTGGCTGGATGGTTCCGGTTTTTCCCTATCTTTCTCTATCTTTCCCTGGCTCTGTCTACCTCTCTGTCTGCCTCTCTGACTCTCCCTACCTATCTCTAACTCTCTGTCCCTGACTGTCTCTAACTAGCTGTGCTCTGGCCGCAATGCAAGGCTGAAATGCGCACAAGCAAGATGGCCGCCGCTTTATATAGCACGGTGATGTCACCGGGCTTCCTGGCTGCTGATAGGCTGCATGTGACTTACCCATGATACCTTGCCCCAGGGGGTATGTCTGGACATGTTCATCCACCATTTTAGAATGCCTGTAATTGAAATAAATGGAGTTTAAAGGAAAACTTCGATTGATCGAATCGCGGGGAAATTCGGATTCATTCAGAATCTAATTTTCCATGAAATTCAGAATGAATCCGGGTTCGTCCGGATCGATTCGCTCATGCCAAATAATAATGGCGCCTCCTCGCTCTATATAATAATAGAGTCTCCTCACTCTATATAATAATGGTGCCTTCTTGCTCTATATAATAATGGCGCCTCCTCGCTCTATATAATAATGGCGCCTCCTCGCTCTATATAATAATGGAGCCTCCTCGTTCTATATAATAATGGAGCCTCCTCGCTCTATATAATAATGGAGTCTCCCCGCTCTATATAATAATGGTGCCTCCTCGTTCTATATAATAATGGAGCCACCGCCACCTTGTTCTATATAATAATGGCGCCTCCTCGCTCTATATAATAATGGAGACGCTTCGCTCTATATAATAATGGCGCCTCCTCGTTCTATATAATAATGGAGCCGCCGCCACCCTCGTTCTATATAATAATGGTGCCTCCTCGCTCTATATAATAATGACGCCTCCTCGCTCTATATAATAATGGTGATGCTTCGCTGTATATAATAATGGGCCCGCCTCCTCGCTCTATATAGTAATGGCGCCTCCTCGCTCTATATAATAATGGCACCTCCTCATTCTATATAATAATGGAGCCGCCGCCACCTCCCTCTATATAATAATGGCGCCTCCTCACTCTATATAATAATGGCGCCTCCTCATTCTATATGATAATGGAGCCGCCGCCACCTCGCTCTATATAATAATGGAGCCTTCTCGCTCTATATAATAATGGCGCCACCTCGCTCTATATAATAATGGCGCCTCCTCACTCTATATAATAATGGCGCCTCCTCGCTCTATATAATAATGGAGCCTCCTCGCTCTATATAATAATGGAGTCTCCCCGCTCTATATAATAATGGCGCCTCCTTGTTCTATATAATAATGGAGCCACCGCCACCTTGTTCTATATAATAATGGCGCCTCCTCGCTCTATATAATAATGGAGATGCTTCGCTCTATATAATAATGGCGCCTCCTCGTTCTATATAATAATGGATTTAAACTGCGAAGGGACCCCACAATCCCTCCAATATGCCAGAGCAAAAACACCACCCAGATGTAATTTAAAAAATCAAAATCCCATTTTATTATTGTTCAAGGACCACAAATACACAATACATTTAAAACATAATTAAAAATAGACACAATGACCACCAGGGGGCACTGTAGGCAAGCTACACTCTTATACCTAGCTAATTCATATACTAATCATATAAATACCATAATTACCACATATTACATTATATACATCAATTCAAAAAAATCCAATTATAAAGTGCTAAGTGCTGACAAAAGTGAAACCTATTATTATTAAGTGAGGACCGCCAAAAGCAGGAAAAAGAGATCAATCAAAACATACACATGTGTGCTGAAATCAATACATTACCAATTAACAAAGAGCCTGCCTGACAGCCTGTCCCCCTGCCCCAGACATTGGAGGGAGCTATTGGAGGGATTGTGGGGTCCCTTCGCAGTTTAAATCTCATATGTAATTGGCCAGTGGAGCACACCCTAATTATAGTTGGTGCGGCCATACCCCCTTAACTATATAATAATGGAGCCGCCGCCACCTCGTTCTATATAATAATGGTGCCTCCTCGCTCTATATAATAATGGCACCTCCTCGCTCTATATAATAATGGAGCCTCTTCCTCGCTCTATAATAATGGCGCCTCCTCGCTCTATATAATAATGGAGATGCTTCGCTCTATATAATAATGGACCCGCCTCCTCGCTCTATATAATAATGCCGCCTCCTCGCTCTATATAATAATGGCGCCTCCTCATTCTATATAATAATGGAGCCGCCGCCACCTCCCTCTATATAATAATGGAGCCTCCTCACTCTATATAATAATGGCGCCTCCTCATTCTATATGATAATGGAGCCGCCGCCACCTTGCTCTATATAATAATGGAGCCTTCTCGCTCTATATAATAATGGCGCCACCTCGCTCTATATAATAATGGCACCTCCTCGCTCTATATAATAATGGCGCCTCCTCGCTCTATATAATAATGGAGCCTCTTCCTCGCTCTATATAATAATGGCGTCTCCTCGCTCTATATAATAATGGCGCCTCCTCGCTCTATATAATAATGGCGCCTCCTCGCTCTATATAATAATGGCGCCTCCTCGCTCTATATAATAATGGAGCCTCTTCCTCGCTCTATAATAATGGCGTCTCCTCGCTCTATATAATGATGGCGCCTCCTCCTCGCTCTATATAATAATGGCGTCTCCTTGCTCTATATAAGAATGGCGCCTCCTTGCTCTATATATTAATGGCGCCTTCTCGCTCTATATAATAATGACGCTTCCTCACTCTATATAATAATGGAGCCTCCTCGCTCTATATAATAATGGAGCCTCCTCACTCTATATAATAATGGAGCCTCCTCACTCTATATAATAATGGCGCGCCCTCAGCGACTTGCTCTCCATTCAGTGTTACTAAGCTGCTCTGATGTCACAGTGTGAGCTGCTGATTGGAGGAGAGCTGTACAAGCACGTGGAATAGTGGAGATGTATTATCGGTGTCTCGGGGAGGGTCACACAGTGGGGGGGCATCCCAAATCCTCGCTGTATAAGATAAGCTAACATGCATGCTGATACTCACCATCGCTATGTGTCACATGACTGTGAGCAGCCAATCACATAAAGCTCACCCACCTGCCCGATAGCCGCTCTACAGCCACCATGGAGGTATCCCGGGGGCGACACAGGGGCATCCCGCATTCAGGAATAACTATCCAGGCTGCTTAATAAACTCTGCTATTTTCTTATCTGGAGATTCTCCCTAAAGTAGAGCAAAACCCAGGCAGGCAGCACAAGACTCCGGGTCACCTGATAATCACTCCCCGGGGCATCCCAAATACCCACAGCACAGGGCGGCCACCGGGCCTCTCACAGGAGTTCAGCCTGTACTGCCCTGGTCTGGTTGTCATAGTGACGCCTCATGGCTCATAGTGGTGGGAACATTAGCCCCGCCCCTTCTCTCTATAATAATATATAACATAGAATAACAGGCCGCAGAGATTCCCACTTACCTCTATCCCCAGCTCTGCCCGGAACCAAGATGGCCTATCCGGGCTACAGGAAAATGGCCGCCGCCAGCCCCGTGCGAGGGACACGTTTCTACACCGTCACCCCGAACAGCGAGGAAAATGGCGCCATCTCTCCCTTAGTATATAAGTAAAATGGGGTTGTAGAAGCACACCTAATTAGATTAAAGGAATGGGGAGAGTATACATCTAAGTTAGTGTTCAGCCTGTCCCAAAATCTCTGTTCCATCCTTCAGAGATATAACGCATATAGGACAAAAGAGAAGGAGAGGCGAACAACTGTAGTAAGTATGCAAATAAAACATTGAAGTTTAATTAGGAGTTAGTGCACATGAATGCTGAAGTTTATACACAGTGGAAACTATAATACAAATAAAAGGATGGGTGAAATACCCAAATTGACCGCTAGATGGTGCCAGAGTACAGCATACAGTGTTGACATCACACTATATAAGGGAATGTCAGTAAATCATTGTTGATACAGAGTCCAACAAGCAAAGAAAAGTAAACGCTAGCATTTGTTGAGAGTGTGAAGACACTCCTTAGTCACAACGCTAACTGTGCATATAGTACATGATTGAGAACAAAAAGAGTAAGGATAAGATAAATCTTACAGGCAGCACCACGAAGTAACCCTCGACGTTTCGGTTGTTTTTAACCTTCAGGGGGGAAGCGGTACCAGTCAGTGCCCCATGTGGACTTAAACACCCTAATGAGTGAGTCAGTGTGCTGTAGATGGCGCCAACAGGGGCGCGCGCATCGGCGCCTGTTGAGGACGTCATCGGGCGGCGACCGCAGTCCGTCCCGACCATATGCTGAAGGGAATCAAGTTATTCCACCAATACAGGGCGCTCGGGGCGGGCAACGGTGTCGCAGGGGCCAAAGTGGTACAGATATTAAAGCAAAGTAATAAATCAATTGAAGTAAATAAGAGAGTCCTGCCAGCAATATGGCGGCCGTCCAGGAGCGACAAGGTGGTGCGGAAGTGTCCGTCCGAAGGGCGGAAGTGCGTCAGCGCAAGGCGTATCCAGCCAAGGAAATGGCCGCCGCCGCTAGGGCGACAGCTCCAACGGGCGGAAGTGCGTCATCATGCCAGGCATCAGAGATTGACGGAGATAAGAGCTGCTGTGATGGCAGCGTCAGTCCAATAAGAATGGGGGGCGTGGTGTAGTCCGGTATTGACGTCCTTATGGGGTAGATGATGGCCATATAGCAATGGGTGATATTATCAGGAGACAGTTTAGTCTGCATCACTGTGGTTGGAAGATGCTTCATGTGGTGTGAGGCATACGTTGCCATCTAGTGACATCTAGTGGTGAAGATAGGAAGTGCCCAGGCAGCATCACTCCGGAATGTATAACACATAATCAGCACACTGTAGTTTGTAGCAAGCACACTGGAGTTTGTGACATGGCCCATAAACAGCACACTGTAGTTTGTAGCAAGCAAGGTAGGGATATCTAAAAAATTATTAGAAACAGATGAATTAAAACAAAGAACTGGTAAAAACACATTGTGTGACCCACCGTTCTGATGTCATCAGGGGAAGGGTGGGAAAACAATGCGTATGCCATGAAAAAATTCATACTGGATCTCCTAGAGATCATTCTGCGAAAAAACTACTTTTCATTTGATGACAAATTTTACATACAAGCCCAGGGTACGGCTATAGGGTCCAATATGGCCCCTGGCTATGCCAATTTATTCATGGCCGACTTCGAAGATAGGTTTGTCTACCGGGATGAGGCCTACAACACCCATGTTGTGTATAGACGATGTGTTTGTACTCTGGCAGGGTGACGCTGACACTCTCACGCAATTCCATACTCGTCTTAACAACTGTCTTCCTACCATCTCATTTTCTCTCGAATATAACCCAAAGGTTATACACTTTTTAGATGTTGCTGTGAGCATCCATGATGGGCACTTGAACACTGACCTTTTTAAAAAAAAACACCGACCGCAATAGCTTTCTGCATGCTAACAGCTTTCATCCTTCATCCCTGCTAAAGGCCTTACCCTTCAGCCAACTGGTTAGAATCCGGAGGATTACATCAACCGACGAATTATACCAACAACGGTCAGATGAATTAATCAGCAACCTACGAATACGTGGATACGACACCTCACTACTCAGATCTACCCAGGCCAAAGCTACCACACTCGAGAGAGGTGATCTCCGTAAGTTCCAAGGTAAAAAAAACAATGACAGAATCCCACTAGTCCTCACATACTCATATCTATCCCAAAAAGCACAAGGCATAATTAAGAAACATTGGCATATCATCCGCAGTGACGATAAACTGTCCATCCCTGCTTTTACCTGCCCCCCTATGACAGCATATAGGAGGGCAGGTAATATTAGAGACAGCCTGGTTAAAGCCCACTACAGTACTCCTCGCAATATCAGCACCAATTGGCTCTCTAATTTACAAACCCCCACAGGCATGTTCCCTTGTGGCCACTGCGCTCAATGCAGCTACGCTTCCAAGTCTTCCACATTTACCCACACTCTTACAGGTAAACGGTATGCCATCAGATCATTTGCCAACTGTGCCAGCAAGAACGTGGTCTACCTCTTAAAATGCCCTTGCGGGAAGGGATATGTGGGTAAAACCACAAGAGAGATTAGACAACGCATTTCTGAACACGTTCCGA
Organism: Gastrophryne carolinensis; assembly: GCA_027917425.1. NCBI lineage: Eukaryota > Metazoa > Chordata > Amphibia > Anura > Microhylidae > Gastrophryne > Gastrophryne carolinensis. The sequence goes on from CM051237.1 coordinate 11,424,287, forward strand.
TATTCATAACCATAAGATTGGTTCCCCTGTAGCTAGACATTTTCTTGAACAGGGTCATATTACACAACTCAGATTTACCGTAATCGAGGTAGTAAGGCAACATGCAAGAGGTGGCAACACTGATCAGAAACTGCTACAGCGTGAGTTGTTTTGGATACACCAACTCCAAACAAAAAGCCCCTTGGGGTTAACCCTTTAAATGCCAGCCAGGTAAAATTTACGTGGTTGCTTCTCCTCCACTTAAGTGCCAGCCACGTAAAATTCACGTGCCTGGCATTTACCCCTGCTAGCGAGCAAAAAAAAAAAAAAAATACTCACCTGACCCCTCATTGGATCCGTCCGGGTCTCCTCTTTAATTTGGTGCCAGGAGAGCCCCCAGAATAGCGCCCCCCCCCCCCCCCGCTTCGGCAGCAACCTGCTAACTGCAAAAAAAATAAATAAATAAATAAAAATGACATTTACAGTCGCGCTGCCTCCCTCCGGGTCTCTTCTTCACTGGGGGGGCCTCCGATCGCCCCCCCCCCAGCCTCTTCAGCTTCAGGGGAGAGCCATGACCCCTATACCAGTTCACAAGGCTGGGGGAGGTGGCAAGTCACCTGTGACTAGTGGGTGACTTGCCATTAACCCCTGGCACCCCCATTACCTGCCTCCCCAAAGCCCAGGGGGGGGGGCAGAAGAGCCCGGGCCCACGGGCTATGCAGGCCTGTAGCCTGCAGGGCCAGGGGCCACAAAAGCTGGCCCCTGTGCCCTGTTTCTACAAGCCCTGCATAGCGGGTCCCGGGCTGGTTACTTTGGGTAAGGGGGACCCCATGTTAATTTTTGGGGGGATTTTTAAGGCTTTTTAACCCTTAAAAATCCCCCCCAAAACTGCCCCCCCAGGGAGGGGGGCCTATGTCATTTTTTATTCTCGATTTAACCCTTTGTAGTGTGGATGGTAGTTGTATTTATTTGTAAATGTTATAAAGTACTTGTTTCAGTTTGGGGGTCTCCTGGGCAGGAACGGGGGGCTACTGATAAATAAGTGGTACCGTTCTAATCGGTAGAAATGGGGCTTTCACATGCAATATGATTTTTTTTAATAAAATACATTTTTTATTTAAAATAAAGGAGACAATTTTCTAAAAAAAAATTATTTTTTTTACTTAATAATAATATTGTAAAAAACAGAATAAAATTTTGCAAACAAGACATTTCAAGTTAAAGCCTAAACTCTGCTGCAAAAAAAAATATATATAAATTTTCCTAAAAATTCCAGCAAAAATGTCACAAAACATGGCGCAAAATGGGGAAAAATTACCTGGCAACAGAGGGTGACAAAATCTCAAGTAGGCTGGCAATTAAAAAGGTTAAAAGTAGCTATGCATGTTGGGTATTGTTCTGTTCGGGGGACCTTGCGCTTTCAGACTTAGCTTGTTTTTTATTGTTTGCATATTTATATTTTAGGAAAAGGTGTTTTTTATTCAGCTTTTTTATACATTTTTTAGGGAAACTCTGCGCAAACAAAGAATTCTTTGAGGGATTAATTCCAGAAAGATGAGCCTACTACAACAAGCTGGGTACGCTTAGAAAGCTTAACGTGTACTTTCAGGGAATATATGGTTTATGGGGATATTCCAAATGTAAAGGGTTGTTTTGGTTGAAAAATCGCAAGGTGCGCACTTTGTCTGCAGAGCTGAAATTTTCAAGTAAAATTACTGTTACGCACTTGCTTTACTTTGGGGTGTTTGGCAACTCTTCCCTTGACAGAACCTATGCATGTTAGGTATCGTTCTGTTCGGGACATGTTGGTTTTTCAGATTAAACTTTTTTCTCTTGTTTGTAAATAGTTTTTTTTAGGAAAATGTGGCTTTGATTCTGCTTTTTTATCCTTTTTTTAGGGAAACTCTTTGCAACCAAAGAATACATTGAGGGATTACTTCCAGAAAACTATGGCCACATCAACAAGCCTGGTACACCTAGAAAGCTTGAGGTGTGTACTTCCAGAGAATATATAGTTTGTTGGGGGTATTTCAAATGTAAAGGGTTGTTTTTCTGGAAAAACTGCAAGGTGCGCATAGCGCATATCACAGTTGTATTTTTTCTGAAAATCCTCTAAAGCGCGTTTCAGTTTGGGGGAGTCTCCTGGGCAGGAAAGGGTGTCTACCAATACATATGTAGTACCGCTGTATCCGGGAGGATTTGGGATTTCACACGCAATAAGATTTTATTGACAAACTTACATTTTTTATTACAAAAAAACACTACAAATTGTAAAAAATAGATTTTTTTTAATTTTTTTTGCACATATTTCACCCAAAAATATTGAGAATACACCTAAAAAATGACAAACAAGACATTTCATGTTAAAGCTCAGACTCTGCTGAAAAAAACAATATATAATTTTCCTGGGAAATCCCTGGAAATCCCTTCAAAAATCACATTTGAACATGGGGAGCGCAAAATAGTGCAAAATGGTCTGGCAACAGAGTGTGACAAAAACTCCAGGTAGGCTGGCACTTAAAGGGTTAAATGAGGATATTGATTTTTCACCCTTTTTTTAACCCCACTTGTGGCCAATTTTTGCACATTATTTTTCTGGATCTTCTTTTTTTTTTTTTTTTTTTAATATTCTTTATTTAAAGGTTTTGCAGAATTAAACATACAAACATTGGGTGCAAACAGTACAATACACTAGAGGTGGGGGAGGACATATGGGGCTCCATGTCAAAGCGCAATCATCATTTTGCATCTGAACAACAACATCTGTCAGCATAACATGGTACATCACGGAAGATTCTCAGCTGTTGCCAGTTTGTGAGGAGAGGGAAGAGGACCTCCCTATCTCAGAACCGGAGCTCTATTAGAAAAAGGCCGCCTGGTTCCCACCCGTCCAGGCCGTTGGAGCATCCCCTCCCCCAAACAGGTGTGCTTTTACCGTGTAGCCCTCGATAAAGGAGTGGTTCTTCATCCATGCCATGTAGGATCATATGTCCACCCTAGGAAGGGGTGAAGTGACACATAAGGGACTTGGGTGAGGAAGGGGATGAGCGGGGTGTTGGAAGAACAGAAAAGGGTGGGGAAAAGGGGGGGAGTATGGAATATGGTGTGTGGGACACGGTTCGAAGCCGGGCATCCATCGCCGCCCGCCGGGTTAGGTGGGTCAGATCAAGGTGAGGCAGCGTCGTGGCCGCGGCCCAGGGCCCACTACTCAAACAGGTTCCTGAAATCCGCTGATTCCTCGTAGATCAGCCAGGGGAGCCAAGTGTTTCTATATTGCTCATCCCTATCATGAAGGGCCAGTGTTAGGTCCTCCATTTCTCTAACGTGCATAACCTCCTTCACCCAATCGCTCACCCCGGGAGCTTTCTTCTGTTTCCAGAATCTAGGAATTGTCTGCTTGGCGGCATTCAGCAGGTGAGCCAGTAGAGTTTTTTTATACTTCCCTGCTGGGGCCTTCGTGGAATGGAGTAGGATCTGGGCTGGATCATCCTGTAATTGTGCCCCTGTGAGCTGCGCCACTATACGCAGGACTGCTCCCCAGTACTCCTGGATTCTGGGACATTTCCAAAATAGATGAAACAGGGTCCCTCGTCCCTCCCGGCATCTCCAGCAGCTTGCGTCTGCCGTGCCAAACATCTTGCCTAATCTCTCGGGGGTATAATACCAACGTGTCAACAATTTATAATTGACCTCCTGGGTTCTCGTAGCCACAGAGGACTTGTGTGCCAAGATCGCTATTTTGGTTCTCTTCTTTTCATCGATTGTTCTACCCAAATCTGACTTCCATTCTCCCCAGAATGTAGGTGGGGCCACTTGCTCGCTGATGAGGAGTGAGTACAAGTAGGAGATCAGGTGGGGGCGTGGCTGCCCAGCCAGGCAAAGTTTTTCAAATTCTGAGTGGCTCATGCTCTCCCTTCGGAAGCCCGATCTAGATAGTACAGATTGAAGTCGTAGGAGAGTCCAGGGGTCCAAGTTCCCATTCCCAAACTTAGTCCTAAGCTCTCCCAGGGGGACCCATCCCCTCTCCGACATCAAATCGCTCCCTCTTAGCTGGTACACTTTGCCCCACTTCTTAAGTTCCGTCCTAGTACAGTTTGGCAGGAGTTGTGGGTTATCTAATAATGCAAACATGGGGGAAGGCCAGGGGGAAATACCCGCTCGCTCCCTGAAGCCCCGCAAGACTCTCAAGGTGGCTGCTACTGTTGGGTGGGATCTCAACTCCGGCACATAGGTCTCTCTATTCCAGGCAGAGATATCTAGTGGGGCTGAGGCCAGCGTGTGCTCCAGCTGGACCCACCTCTTTGTCCCCTTACATGTGTGCCATTCACATATTCTCTGTAAGTGGGAAGCCACCCAATACAATTGGACATCCGGTACCGCCATGCCTCCTAGATGCTTAGGCTTGCACAATACCTGTCGCCTGAGCCTGGCCCTCCTCTTCTGCCAGATAAATCCCATTAAAGTTTTCTCCAGTTCCCTGAAGAAGCGAGTAGGGATGTTGATGGGGAGAGCTTGGAACAGGAACAGAAGTTTTGGCAAGATCGACATCTTGATTATATTCACCCTGCCCATCCATGAGAAGGTAGGGGAGTCCCATCTCTCAAGGTCAGCTTTTATTCTCTGGGACAGGGGCAGGAAATTCAACGCCAGTATGTTCGACAACCGGTTTGGCAGCTGCGTGCCGAGGTATGCTATCGAACTCTTAGCCCATTTGAAGGAGAAGGCCTGTTGAATAGTCCCGACCACGTCACCCGAGAGTGAAATGTTTAGCGCTTCGGATTTCTCAAAGTTAATCTTAAAAAAGGACAGTCTACCGAAGACTTCAAACTCCTTCATCAACACGGACACGGTGATCGTGGGGTTTGTGATAAAGAACAAGAGGTCATCCGCGTATGCGGCAACTTTATGGGTATCACCTCTGAAACTTAGTCCCCCTATGTCTACGTTCTCCCTAATTTTACATAGAAATGGCTCCAGGGTCAGGGCAAACAATAGGGGTGACAAGGGGCAGCCCTGGCGTGTTCCGTTTCGGATCGACAGTGGGGCTGAGAGGCGGCCGTTTACTTTAACCCTGGCACAGGGTATCGTATATAGGGCTTCGATGAGTTTTCTCATATTGTCTCCCAGGCCTACGTGCTTAAGGGTCCCACTCAAGAAGGGCCAACTTACCCTATCGAAGGCCTTCTCTGCATCTGTGGATAAGAGCATCATTGGTATGTCAGATTTCTGAGCGGCGTAAATTGCGCTAAGTGCCCGGACCACATTGTCCCTGGCCTCCCTTCCCAACACGAAACCCGTTTGGTCTAGATGGACCACGTGAGCGACCACCGGCGCCAATCTATTGGCAAGGATCTTGGCGTATAGCTTCAGGTCCGCGTTGAGAAGAGAGATAGGACGATAGCTCTTACAAGACAGGGGGTCCTTCCCCGGCTTATGTAGGACAGATATGTGCACCTTGAGAAGGCGCCCGGCGCCCCTGGGTCTATAATTGAGTTCCATGCCCTAACCATGTGTGGGCCTAGTATAGAGATAAAGGTTTTGTAATATTTCACCGAGTAGCCATCGGGCCCTGGGGCCTTTCCCGACGGGGTCTGTTTAACCCTTCTAGCGCCAGCTACGTAAAATTCACGTAGCTGCCTCTCCTGTCGTTAAACGCCAGCTACGTGAATTTCACGTAGCTAGCGTTCCCTTACCTTCCGGGCCATCGGGGGGGCATCAGCGGGACCGTTGCTGTGGAGCAGCTTGCAGGGAGTCCAGGGGTCAGGGGGAGGTGACCTGGGTGTGAACCAAGTCACCCGATCGCTCCCCTGACCAATCAGCAGGGGGCGCACGGCAGCTGTCATCAGCCGGCGCCCCCTGCTTACCTCATCAGATGACGCTGGAGCAGAAACCTTTCCGGAGCCGTAAGTAATACCGATCCCCGACCCCCCCCCCCCCCGCCCGATCGCCCGCCCCCCCCCCGCCCGATCGACCGCCCCCCCCCCCGCCCGATCGCCCGCCCCCCCCCCCCCCCCCGCCCGCCCGCCCGCGCCGCTGATCATCTGTCTGTCGCCGCCGCCAGGTAAAGGCGATCGTTATGGAATGCTGACATCCATCCATCCATCCATTCATCCTGTCACCCCCATGCAGCCATCCATTCATCCTGTCACCCCCATGCAGCCATCCATTCATCCTGTCACCCCCATGCAGCCATCCATTCATCCTGTCACCCCCATGCAGCCATCCATTCATCCTGTCACCCCCATGCAGCCATCCATTCATCCTGTCACCCCCATGCAGCCATCCATCCAGTCACCCCCATGCCGCCATCCATCCAGTCACCCCCATGCCGCCATCCATCCAGTCACCCCCATGCCGCCATCCATCCAGTCACCCCCATGCCGCCATCCATCCAGTCACCCCCATGCCGCCATCCATCCAGTCACCCCCATGCCGCCATCCATCCAGTCACCCCCATGCCGCCATCCATCCAGTCACCCCCATGCCGCCATCCATCCAGTCACCCCCATGCCGCCATCCATCCATCCATCCTGTCACCCCCATGCCGCCATCCATCCATCCATCCTGTCACCCCCATGCCGCCATCCATCCATTCATCCTGTCACCCCCATGCAGCCATCCATTCATCCTGTCACCCCCATGCAGCCATCCATTCATCCTGTCACCCCCATGCAGCCATCCATTCATCCTGTCACCCCCATGCAGCCATCCATTCATCCTGTCACCCCCATGCAGCCATCCATTCATCCTGTCACCCCCATGCAGCCATCCATTCATCCAGTCACCCCCATGCAGCCATCCATTCATCCAGTCACCCCCATGCAGCCATCCATTCATCCAGTCACCCCCATGCAGCCATCCATCCAGTCACCCCCATGCCGCCATCCATCCAGTCACCCCCATGCCGCCATCCATCCAGTCACCCCCATGCCGCCATCCATCCAGTCACCCCCATGCCGCCATCCATCCATCCATCCTGTCACCCCCATGCCGCCATCCATCCATCCATCCTGTCACCCCCATGCCGCCATCCATCCTGTCACCCCCATGCCGCCATCCATCCATCCATCCTGTCACCCCCATGCCGCCATCCATCCATCCATCCTGTCACCCCCATGCCGCCATCCATCCATCCATCCTGTCACCCCCATGCCGCCATCCATCCATCCATCCATCCATCCTGTCACCCCCATGCCGCCATCCATCCATCCATCCTGTCACCCCCATGCCGCCATCCATCCATCCATCCTGTCACCCCCATGCCGCCATCCATCCATCCATTCTGTCACCCCCATGCCGCCATCCATCCATCCATCCTGTCACCCCCATGCAGCCATCCATCCATCCTGTCACCCCCATGCCGCCATCCATCCATCCTGTCACCCCCATGCCGCCATCCATCCATCCATCCTGTCACCCCCATGCCGCCATCCATCCATCCATCCTGTCACCCCCATGCCGCCATCCATCCATCCATCCTGTCACCCCCATGCCGCCATCCATCCATCCATCCTGTCACCCCCATGCCGCCATCCATCCATCCTGTCACCCCCATGCCGCCATCCATCCATCCTGTCACCCCCATGCCGCCATCCATCCATCCTGTCACCCCCATGCCGCCATCCATCCATCCTATCACCCTCCCATGCAGCCATCCATCCTGTCACCCCCAGGCGATCATGTGCTCCCTGGCGGCCGCGCTCGCACCCACCTGGCCTCCATCTCGGTCGGCTCTGACAGCTGGCATCTTGATTGGCCTCCTCGCCCTGCCTGCCCCGCCTCAGCCATTGGTTAAAGAGCATTGCCAGCGCGGGACATGAGAGCAGGCCACCGGACTCCGCCCACCTACTGGGTCAGGGACGTGTGACTGACTGAAGTGCTGAGGAAGAGACCCCGGAAGAAAAGGTATTTAAAAAAAACTAAAAAAAAATAGATGTTGATTTTGGAGAGGAAGTGTGTGTGTATATGTGTGGTTTTTTTTTTCAGTTTGGTCACGGGGCTCCCGAGCGCATGCCCATAGGGGCGCCCGTGCCCCATGACCAACAAGTAAATCTGGCCAGTTCGGTGGTTCCGGCGCTCTTCCCCAGGGGAAGACCAACCTCCACAACAACCAGTATAACCAGTGAGTTTCAGGAAGGCTTGCGTCCAGAAAGCTGCAGCTACAACAACAAGCCTGGTACGCCTAGAACGCTTGAGGTGTGTACTTTCAGGGAACATGTGGTTTGTGGGGGGTATTTTTAATGAAAAGTGATGTTTTGGTTGAAAAAGCGCAAGGTGCGCACTTTGTCTGCAGAGCAGGAAATTTCAATGGAAATGCCCGTTATGCATACGCTTTGCTTTGGGGTAATTGGCAGCCCTACCCTTGGAGGTAGCTATGCATGTTGGGTATTGTTCTGTTCAGGGGACCTTGCCATTTCAGATTTGATTAGTTTTTTTTGGTTAGCGCATGATTTTTATAGAAAAATTTGGTCTTAATGCTGCATTTTTGCTATTTTTTTAGGGAAATCCGGTACAACCAGTGAGTTTCGGGAAGGCTTGCGCCCAGAAAGCTGCAGCTACAACAACAAGCCTGGTACGCCTAGAACGCTTGAGGTGTGTACTTTCAGGGAACATGTGGTTTGTGGGGGGTATTTTAATTGAAAAGTGGTGTTTTGGTTGAAAAAGCGCAAGGTGCGCACTTTGTCTGCAGAGCAGGAAATTTCAAGTGAAATGCCCGTTATGCATACGCTTTGCTTTGGGGTAATTGGCAACCCTACCCTTGGAGGTAGCTATGCATGTTGGGTATTGTTCTGTTCAGAAGACCTTGCCATTTCAGATTTGATTAGTTTTTTTTGGTTAGCGCATGTTTTTTATAGAAAAAATTGGTCTTAATGCTGCATTTTTGCTATTTTTTTAGGAAAATCCAGTACAACCAGTGAGTTTCGGGAAGGCTTGCGTCCAGAAAGCTGCAGCTACAACAACAAGCCTGGTACGCCTAGAACGCTTGAGGTGTGTACTTTCAGGGAACATGTGGTTTGTGGGGGGTATTTTTATTGAAAAGTGATGTTTTTGTTGAAAAAGCGCAAGGTGCGCACTTTGTCTGCAGAGCAGGAAATTTCAATGGAAATGCCCGTTATGCATACGCTTTGCTTTGGGGTAATTGGCAACCCTACCCTTGGAGGTAGCTATGCATGTTGGGTATTGTTCTGTTCAGAAGACCTTGCCATTTCAGATTTGATTAGTTTTTTTTGGTTAGCGCATGATTTTTATAGAAAAATTTGGTCTTAATGCTGCATTTTTGCTATTTTTTTAGGGAAATCCGGTACAACCAGTGAGTTTCGGGAAGGCTTGCGTCCAGAAAGCTGCAGCTACAACAACAAGCCTGGTACGCCTAGAACGCTTGAGGTGTGTACTTTCAGGGAACATGTGGTTTGTGGGGGGTATTTTAATTGAAAAGTGGTGTTTTGGTTGAAAAAGCGCAAGGTGCGCACTTTGTCTGCAGAGCAGGAAATTTCAAGTGAAATGCCCGTTATGCATACGCTTTGCTTTGGGGTAATTGGCAACCTTACCCTTGGAGGTAGCTATGCATGTTGGGTATTGTTCTGTTCAGGGGACCTTGCCATTTCAGATTTGATTAGTTTTTTTTGGTTAGCGCATGATTTTTATAGAAAAATTTGGTCTTAATGCTGCATTTTTGCTATTTTTTTAGGGAAATCCGGTACAACCAGTGAGTTTCGGGAAGGCTTGCGTCCAGAAAGCTGCAGCTACAACAACAAGCCTGGTACGCCTAGAACGCTTGAGGTGTGTACTTTCAGGGAACATGTGGTTTGTGGGGGGTATTTTAATTGAAAAGTGGTGTTTTGGTTGAAAAACTGCAAGGAGAGCAAAATGGTTGAGTTTTCTTTCAAAATTGGCTCAGTCGCTATTTTCAGTTTTACGTGTCTCCTGGGCAAGAAAGGGTGTCTACCAATACATATGTGGTACTGTTGCAATCGGGAGCAATAAGGCTTTTACACACAATATGATTTCCTGAAATAACTTGCATGTTTTATTAAGAAAACGCACTACAAATTGTAAAAAAAAAGTTTTTTTGTTTTTTTTTAACATATTTTCCACAAAAATATTTAAAAAACACTGACACTCTTACAAACAAGACACTTCATGTTAAAGCCCAGACTGTGCTGAAAAAAACAATATATAATTTTCCAGGGAAATACTGGGAAATCCCTTCAAAAATCACAGTTGAACATGTGGAGCGCAAAATAGTGCAAAATGGTCTGGCAACAAAGGGTGACAAAATCTCAAGGTAGGCTGGCGGTTAAAGGGTTAAGCGCCCCTATCAGTTCCTCCATCCCGATTGGGCTCTCCAGAGAAGCCGAAACCTCGTCTGTGACCGATGGCATGCCAGATCTCTTTATGTATTCCCCCACAGAGGCACTTTGGCGTAGTGGTGCAGCTTAAGCATACTTCTGCAGATGTGTGTGACCGAGTCCTCTGTTTTTAACCAAGTTTAGAGACAGATTATAGGCTGGCCTGCAAGCTGACTGGTTTGAGTGCTGTGGCTCCTTTAAGACTTGTGTGTACTAATTGCCCTGCTAACGTGCACCTCCCAGGTTAGTTATAAAATGGTCTGAGCGGCTGCCACCCCCCCTTTATTCCTCTATTTTGGCTGGACGTGCCCGCGCCGCCGCCCCCCCCACCAAGGTTGTATAGGCCCGAATAATATGCTCTAAATGTGTCTGCAATCCCCTCAGTGGTGTGTAGAGTTTGTTGGGAGCTGTCCAAAATCTCGGAGATGAAGTTCTGGGACTGTTGTTGTCTGAGTGCCCTAGCCAGTAGTGCGCTGTTCTTGTTACCATATTCGTTACCATAAGTGCGTTTACACCTCCTGATTACATGTTTAGCTTTCTGTCGCAGTAGGGCGTTGAGGGCCTCTCTTGCTTGGGTCAGTTCCCCAAGTACTTTCACTGCCTCATTTTGCTTATGGGACAGTTCCAGACCGTGGACCTTATCAGTGAGCTTTGCTATTTGGGCTAGCCTTTCCCTCTTGAGCCTCGCTCCATGACTAATTAGGAGGCCCCTGATCACACTCTTATGTGCCTCCCATAGTGTTAACAGTGAGACCTCCCCATTGTCATTGGCTCTAAAGTAGGACTCTAGTCCCTCCCTCACGGCCTGTGTCACCACCGCATCCTGAAGGAGAGACTCGTTCAGTCTCCACATTGAGGAGGGGGGGGGGTCTGTCCATGAGGTCGAGGAACACTGGGGCATGATCCGAAAAGGAGGTCAGGTATATCCCGTCTCCGGAGGCCGAGCCCAATAAGCTGTGTGACACCCAGATGTAGTCCAGTCTGGAGTACGTCCCATGAGCTTTGGAGTAGAAGGAGTAATCTCGCACCCCGGGATTCCTGACCCACCACGCATCCACCAGCTGCATGCCATGCAATTTCTTCTTCAGGGATCTCAGAGCCAAATGGGAGATCGCTGATCTACCCACCGATGAGTCCAGGAGGGGTTCTATAGTTAGATTGAGATTGCCTCCCATTATGACTTCCCCCTCTCTAAACTTTTCTATTTTGTCTAGTGTGTGTTTCAGGAATTGAATTTGCCCTTGATTGGGAGCATAGATGGAGGCTAACGTATACATCTTTTGGTTAATCAGCCCTTTGGCTAATACTACCCTTCCCGATTCGTCCTTCCAGACTTCCCTTAATATGAAGGGAACGTCTCTGGCAATCAGGATTGCTACTCCCCTTTTTTTTGCATCTGCTGCGCAGCTGGTGTATACGTGGGGGAACCGCTTGTTACAGAGTTTCGGAGCCAACTCCCTCTTGAAGTGCGTCTCCTGCAAAAATATGATGTTCGCCCTACATCTTCTTAATTCCTGAAACAAAATGGTTCTCTTCTCCGGGGTATTAAGCCCCTTCACGTTCAAAGTGACTGTCTTTACGGGGCCATGTTAGCTGGGGCAGATTGGAAAGCGACAGAGCCCGCCGGAGAGTGGCACTATTTGCCACATGCCTGGTCCCACACACCAAGGGGGGGGGAGGGGGAGGTGGGAAACAGCGAAAGGGGGGGCAAGGCTCGGGGGTAGGGGGAGGAAGATGCACTCTGGGGGGAGGGAAGGGAGGAGGAAACCAGGGGAGTATAACACCAGTAACAGGGGATGAGTAAAGGACTAGCAAGTAGTCCGCTGGAAACGGTGCCTTTTTGATATGTACTGGGTGGGGGGAACTCCGTAGGAGGTCCACCAGTCACGGGCAGATGAGCCCTGTGCTAGGTCTATTCCCGTCTGGAGGAGGCCGAAGGGCTTCTCCAGAGGGGTGCACCAAGTGAAAGGGGGATTGGAAGACTAGACCCGCGAACAGTGGGTAAGGAGTCGCACCTGTATTATAGCTACTCAGTGAGGCGTCTCCCAGCCATGAGGCGTCTTAGCTCTGCTGCACAGTGAGCAGGCATTTTGAGGTAGAGTGACTCCACGCTCAGCAGCATAATCCAGCAGCCATCCAAGCGGAGGGCCCCGAGGGGGCGAAGCTCCAGTCACGTCACAGCTCCATTTGGTCAAACGATAAACATTGGGCTCCGCTATCACTTAAAAGAAAAGAAAATCAGTCAACAACAGCAACAATTCAATAACCCCAACACGGGGGGGGGGCCACCGGGGCGCCGCCAGAGGGGGGGACGAGGCCAGGACCACCAAGTGACCACCCACCCGGCCCGCCTACAAGAGCAAACTGACAGGTGCTTGAGATTAGGCCTTCGGCGGCGGGGGGCGCCACGCAGGGCCCAGATCAACATGCCCTCACCTTCTACGGCCCCTCACGCCACTTCTGTCTCCTCTAGGGCCTCCCCCCGGGCGCTGCGGCAGCCGTCCGCCGTATACGGTCAAGTCGGGGAACGTCCACAGTCTCAGTCTCCAAGAAGTGGAACAGGTCCGGCAGTTGACTAGGCACCTTGAGGGCAAACAAGTCCCCGCCCCTACGCACCAACAGCTGGAAGGGGTGTCCCCATCTGTAGGACGCCCCCTGCCTCTGGATAGTTTCCAACAAGGGTCTCAGGAGCTTCCTCATCTGCAGTGTCCTCCGCAAGAGGTCTTGTAGGATGATCACCTGTGCGCCTTTATATCCGACCGGGCCTCTGTCCCATGCACGACGAAGAATCTCTTCTTTAATCTTAAAGAAATGAATATGGCAAATAATGTCTCTGGGCCTATTCGGATCCTGCGGTCGGGGGCCCAAGGCCCTGTGTACCCGGTCCATTTCTATGTGGTTGGTGTCGGGGAGATTCAAAAGCTCATTAAAGATGGAAGTGACTGCCTCCGCTAAGTCCCGCGGCTCCACCGACTCAGGGACACCCCGGAGACGCAGGTTATTTCTGCGGCTCCTGTTCTCCGCGTCGTCATGGGCCAGGGAAATATCAGACAGGAGGCGCTTGTTCCGATCTTGCTGTTGTTCTAGGTCCGCTACGCGCCTCTCAAGGGCTCTGTGTGAGGTTTCCACCCCATCCATTCTTTCCGTAACTTCAGCCACCGAGCCCTGTAGTGCAGCCAGTTCTCTCTTGATAGTGCCTTCCATCCTAGACACATATCCGTCAAAGTCCCCATGCGTTGGGAGCCCACGTAGGGCCTCCGTGATATTGATCTTTACTGCCTCTGCGATGGAATGAGACAGTTGGTCTAATGGCATAATAGGTGGGGATCCCAGTGGGGGGGGGGCAATTCAATATTATGTGTGGCACGTGGCGGCGAGCCCAGGGGTGGGGCGATCTCCCCTCTCGGGGGGCCAGACCCACGGCTAGCTGGGCATCTATTCTCCCTTCTCTCTGGCAGGGCCGCCCCGCCACCGGATGCATTTCCTCATCCCGTGGGGTGCATGTGGTGGGGGTATCCGCTAGGGGCGATGGATCTCTTGTACTTCCGCCGGGCAAGGACCCCGGGTATACCCGCCACGATGGCTGCAGGCTCGGTAGAGGCGACGGGGTGCCCGCCAAGGAGCTTATGCCGGACTGCATCTCCTCGTTTTGCGGGGAGGTGTAACCCCGCCCCCATGCATGTACAGTCGGGGTATCCCGCAGTGGGCTTCCTGGTGGGGAATCTGGGCTAGGTCGGCCCCCTGGTGTGGCCTCCCCACAGGGCCATTTGCCACCCTGGGCAGAGGGCTTATTAATGTGGGGCAGAGTGTCACTTCCCTCCTCTTCTGCATCATGCCCCCCGCGGTGCGGTATGGTGCTGAGCATGGCAGTTGGTCTCCCTGTGTGAGGGCTGGATGGGGGGGGCCGGGGCGAGGGACTAACCTGTAGCCCGCCGGGTGTTCCGCCCCGCCAGTCTGCCCCGCTGTGGATCTCCGCTGACACCGTCAGCCTCCGGCCTCCGCTCCCGCCGTGCTCCGTCTCTGGGCTGTGATGCGGGAGCTCTGGCCCCTCTCGTCCTCCCAGTGGTGAAGGTAAGTCCCCGGCCGGGTTCAATGTGCTGGAGACGGCAGGCCCCCACGCCGCGCCACGGCCTCCATGTCACGTGGGCGCTCGTCTTTTCCAGGCGCCGCCATCTTCTCTGCGGCCGGCTCCCGGTCTTCAGAGCTGCAGGCACGGAACAGGGCAGGGATGGTCTGTGTCCTGCCCTTCTTGCTTGTTCCCCGCTGTTTCCCCCGCCTGGTCATATAGGCTACGGGTCTCTTTCTCTTCACACGCCTCTGCTATTCAGGTACTTGGTGCGGAGCTCCGTCCCCAGGCTGCTTCACTCCGCCATGTCAAGCCAGGCCCCCAGCTGGATCTTCTTTTGAGTATATATATCTTCTATACGCATTGTTTCCCTCCCTTCCCCTGATGAAATCAGGACGGTGGGTCACACAATGTGTTTTTACCAGTTCTTTGTTTTAATTCACCTGTTTCTAATTATTTCTTAGATATCCCTATCTTGCTTGCTACAAACTACAATGTGCTGATTATACATTCCGGAGTGATGCTGCCTGGGCACTTCCTATCTTCACCACTAGATGTCACTAGATGGCAACGTATGCTCCACATCAAGCCCCTGTGCTATATCACGGATCTATGCCTCACACCACATGAAGCATCTTCCAACCCCAGTGATGCAGCCTAAACTGGCTCCTGATAATATCGCCCATTTCTATATGACCATCATCTACCCCCATAAGGACGTCAATACCGGACTACAACATGCCCCCCATTCGTATTGGACTGACGCTGCCATCATAGCAGCTCTTATCTCCGTCAATCTCTGATGCCTGGCACGATGACGCACTTCCGCCCGTTGGAGCTGTCGCCCTAGCGTCGGCGGCCATTTTCTTGGCTGTTTACGCCTTGCGCTGACGCACTTCCGCCCTTTGGACGGACACTTCCGCCCCACCTTGTCGCTCCTGGACAACCGCCATATTGCTGGCAGGACTCTCTAATTTACTTCAATTGATTTATTACTTTGCTTTAATATCTGTACCACTTTGGCCCCTGCGACACCGCTGCCCGCCCCGAGCGCCATGTGTTGGTGGAATAATTTGATTCCATTCAGCATATGGTCGGGACGGACTGCGGTCGCCACCCGATGACGTCATCAACAGGCGCCGATACGCGCGCCCCTGTTGGCGCCATCTACAGCACACTGGCTCACTCATTAGGGTATTTAAGTCCACATGGGACACTGACTGGTACCGCTTCCCCCCTGAAGAAGGTTAAAAACAACGAAACCTCGAGGGTTACTTCCTGGTGCTGCCTGTAAGATTTATCTTATCCTTACTCTTTTTGTTCTCAATCATGTACTATATGCACATTTAGCATTGTGACTAAGGAGTGTCTTCACACTCTCAACAAATGCTAGCGTTTACTCTGGTTATTCTTTGCTTGTTGGACTCTGTATCAACAATGATTTACTGACATTCCCTTATATAGTGTGATGTCAACACTGTATGCTGTACTCTGGCACCATCTAGCGGTCAATTTGGGTATTTCACCCATCCTTTTATTTGTATTATAGTTTCCACTGTGTATAAACTTCAGCATTCATGTGCACTAACTCCTAATTAAACTTCAATGTTTTATTTGCATACTTACTACAGTTGTTCGCCTTCTTTTTCACCATCTCTCCCTTACTCATACACATCTCCTCCTCAGTGATAATGATGAGAGGAAACGTCCCTGCGCCTCTCCTCAGCGGGTGACCGTGGCTACACCAACATGGCCGCCGCATGAGGAGACAGAGCAGGAAGCTGGGCTACACCATCATGGCCGCCGCATGAGGAGACAAATAGCGGGAAGCTGGGCTACACCAACATGGCCGCCGCATGAGGAGACAAAGAGCAGGAAGCTAGACTACACCATCATGGCCGCCGCATGAGGAGACAAATAGCGGGAAGCTGTGCTACACCAACATGGCCGCCGCATGAGGAGACAAAGAGCGGGGCTGCACCAACATGGCCGCCGCATGAGGAGACAAAGAGCGGGACTACACCAGCATGGCCGCCAGCTTTGGAAACCACTGAGGGGTTGGTCCTGGAATGTGGGCAGGGCTTTGTTACATTTGCCGGCTGGAGGCAGGTCTACTTAGGCAATTGATTGGTTGGTGCGGGAGGGGCATCTCTGTGCGGTGGGGGCGGGGCCTGTGTGTGTGAGGTAAAGCGGCACGTGACCCAGGTTGCACTATGCCGCTGCTGCAGAGGCAGCTCTTACCTTACTATTCCTTCCTCATGCCCCAGGCCTGGAATTCCATGAGGAAATACATGAGGTGACCCTCTTACCTTCCCCCATCATCGGCTTGTCACCCAGCATCCCGGCACTCCTTCATCTGTGTGCATGCGCCTCCCTCCTCTCAGCTGGCCCCTAGGAGGCGCTGTGTGGCTGCGGTCAGGTGCCTCCGGGGCATTTACAGCTGTGCTATCAGCCCTGTTCTGTGTGGTGGGGCTAATGAACCCCCAGATTGTGCCCCCATTACCTCCTTTGTCCCATTGCTGCCCTGCCATTGGCCCCTCCCCCATACAGTCTGCCCCAGGCCACACCCACATTGCCTAGTAATAGCGTTATCTGCTTTGGGTGTGGGGCCCGTTTTCTCTGCCAGTTGCTGACCTTAGCTTTGGATGTGACCTGACCCAAGGCCTAAACTGACCCTAGTCTGAGGCCTAAACTGACCCTAGCCTAAGGCCTAAACTGACCTTAGCCGGAGGCCTAAACTGACCTTAATGTAAGGGCGTGAAGGAGGATCTCAGATGGAACAGCAGGGGGTTAATTCCTCTGCAGTTCTTACTTTTGTTCTCCGCAGGTGCGCTAATTGTTTGGAATGGAGGAGGCCGCAGTCACAATGTGTATGTGGCTAGTCCTTCTCTTCTCCAATCTGGTATTGTATATTATAGGCTGCAGGTCATTGATTATTTAGACCTTGCTGCCAGTTAGATTCACCAAATTAAGGTACAATAATGGCTAGAGAAAATATATATGTTTGGAAGACACTTACCCGCCTGGCCTGGGGGTACACAACCCACCCTGGGTCCCTGAGTTCGTTGCACGGAGATTATTGGATTTTGCGCCACTTGTGGTGCATCTGGAAGTACTTGCTCCCTTTTGAATAAATCCAAATCGCTGGGTGTTGTCTTCAAGAAAGGTTTTTTTATTAATATTACTAAAATGCCAATGTGCGCTGGTAAACAGCACAGATGGGTGGCGTATATTTATTTTCTCTAGCCATTATTGTACCTTAATTTGGTGAATCTAACTGGCAGCAAGGTCTAAATAATCAATGACCAGCAGCCTATAATATACAATACCAGATTGGAGAAGAGAAGGACTAGCCACATACACATTGTGACTGCGGCCTCCTCCATTTCAAACAATTAGCGCACCTGTGGAGAACAAAAGTAAGAACTGCAGAGGAATTAACCCCCTGCTGTTCCATCTGAGATCCTCCTTCACGCCCTTACATATTCAGAGTCTGTCAGCCCAGCCAGCTGACCAGGTGCAGCTCCATACCAAGTGCTATTCTCACATACAAAAAATACTGCTAAACTGACCTTAGCCTGAGGCCTGAACTGACCCTAGCCGGAGGCCTAAACTGACCCTAGCCGGAGGCCTAAACTGACCCTAGCCCGAGGCCTAAACTGACCCTAGCCCGAGGCCTAAACTGACCCTAGCCCGAGAACTAAACTGACCCTAGTCCGAGGCCTAAACTGACCCTAGCCCGAGGCCTAAACTGACCCTAGCCCGAGGCCTAAACTGACCCTAGCCCGAGGCCTAAACTGACCCTAGCCCGAGGCCTAAACTGACCCTAGCCCGAGGCCTAAACTGACCCTAGCCCGAGGCCTAAACTGACCCTAGCCCGAAGCCTAAACTGACCCTAGCCCGAAGCCTGAACTGACCCTAGCCCAAGGCCTAAACTGACCCTAGCCTGAGGCCTAAACTGACCCTAGCCTGAGACCTAAACTGACCCTAGCCTGAGGCCTAAACTGACCCTAGCCCAAGGCCTAAACTGACCCTAGCCCAAGGCCTAAACTGACCCTAGTCCGAGACCTAAACTGACCCTAGCTCGCCATTTGAACTGACCCTAGCCCGAGGCCTAAACTTACCTTAGCATGAGGCCTAAACTGACCCTAGCCCGAGGCCTAAACTAACCCTAGCCTGAGGCCTAAACTCACCCTAGCGCGTGGCCTAAACTGACCCTAGCCCGAGACCTAAACTGACCCTAGCCCGAGACCTAAACTGACCCTAGCCTGAGACCTAAACTGACCCTAGCCCAAGCACTAAACTGACCCTAGCCCAAGCACTAAACTGACCCTAGCCCAAGGCCTGAACTGACCCTAGGCCGAGACCTAAACTGACCCTAGCCCGAGTCCTAAACTGACCCTAGCCCCAGGCCAAAACTGACCCTAGCCCGAGGCCTAAACTGACCCTAGCCTGAGACCTAATCCCCCTTGCCTATGACTGCTATAAAAGGAGAGCCCTACGCAGGTGCAATAGGAACCTTGAAAAAGTTGTAAACGAAACGCGCATCGGTTCCCAGCGAGAAGCAAGAGCAGAGACACAGACTTGTTTTGTCTGCACTGCATAGCAGACTGCGGGGATCGCACTAACGGACATCCAAATAAAAAGGAGAAAAACCTCCAGCACGCCTAAGGACTTATACCACATCTTCAATTCTATTTTTATTTTATTTTTAATTTTTATCTTCTCTTTTAATATATACGCCACCCATCTGTGCCGTTTACCAGCGCACATTGGCATTTTAGTAATATTAATAAAAAAACCTTTCTTGAAGACAACACCCAGCGATTTGGATTTATTAAAAAGGGAGCAAGTACTTCCAGATGCACCACAAGCGGCGCAAAATCCAATATTCTCCGTGCAACGAACTCAGGGGCCCAGGGTGGGTTGTGTACCTCCGGGCCAGGCAGGTAAGTGTCTTCCAAACATATATATTTTCTCTAGCCATTATTGTACCTTAATTTGGTGAATCTAACTGGCAGCAAGGTCTAAATAATCAATGACCAGCAGCCTATAATATACAATACCAGATTGGAGAAGAGAAGGACTAGCCACATACACATTGTGACTGCGGCCTCCTCCATTTCAAACAATTAGCGCACCTGTGGAGAACAAAAGTAAGAACTGCAGAGGAATTAACCCCCTGCTGTTCCATCTGAGATCCTCCTTCACGCCCTTACATATTCAGAGTCTGTCAGCCCAGCCAGCTGACCAGGTGCAGCTCCATACCAAGCGCTATTCTCACATACAAAAAATCCTGCTAAACTGACCTTAGCCTGAGGCCTGAACTGACCCTAGCCGGAGGACTAAACTGACCCTAGCCCGAGGCCTAAACTGACCCTAGCCCGAGGCCTAAACTGACCCTAGCCCGAGAACTAAACTGACCCTAGTCCGAGGCCTAAACTGACCCTAGCCCGAGGCCTAAACTTACCCTAGCCCGAGGTCTAAACTGACCCTAGCCCGAGGCCTAAACTGACCCTAGCCGAAGCCTAAACTGACCCTAGCCCGAGACCTAAACTGACCCTAGCCCGAGGCCTAAACTGACCCTAGCCCGAGGCCTAAACTGACCCTAACCCGATACCTAAACTGACCCTAGCCCGAGGCCTGAATTGACCCTAGCCCAAGGCCTAAACTGACCCTAGCCTGAGGCCTAAACTGACCCTAGCCCGAGTCCTAAACTGACCCTAGCCCGAGCCCTAAACTGACCCTAGCCTATGGCCTGAACTGACCCTAGCCTGAGACCTAAACTGACCCTAGCCCGAGGCCTAAACTGACCCTAGCCCGAGGCCTAAACTGACCCTAGCCCAAGGCCTAAACTGACCCTAGCCCAAGGCCTAAACTGACCCTAGCCCGAGACCTAAACTGACCCTAGCCCAAGGCCTAAACTGACCCTAGCCCGAGACCTAAACTGACCCTAGCTCGCCATTTGAACTGACCCTAGCCCGAGGCCTAAACTTACCCTAGCATGAGGCCTAAACTGACCCTAGCCCGAGACCTAAACTGACCCTAGCCCGAGACCTAAACTGACCCTAGCCCGAGACCTAAACTGACCCTAGCCCGAGCACTAAACTGACCCTAGCCCAAGGCCTGAACTGACCCTAGGCCGAGGCCTAAACTGACCCTAGCCCGAGACCTAAACTGACCCTAGCCCGAGTCCTAAACTGACCCTAGCCCCAGGCCTAAACTGACCCTAGCCCGAGGCCTAAACTGACCCTAGCCCAAGGCCTAAACTGACCCTAGCCCGAGACCTAAACTGACCCTAGCCCCAGGCCTAAACTGACCCTAGCCCGAGGCCTAAACTGACCCTAGCCCAAGGCCTAGACTGACCCTAGCCCGAGACCTAAACTGACCCTAGCCTGAAACCTAAACTGACACTAGCACGAGGCCTAAACTGACCCTAGCCTGCCACCTAAACTGACACTCCGCCTGAACCAGCCTGCTGCCTGAAAGTGACCCTAGCCTGCCGACGGAACCGACCCGAGTCTAACGCCTTAACCAGCCCTAGTCTGCCATCTGAATCAACCCTATCCTGCCACCTAAACTGGCCCTAGCCTGCCGCCTGCACTAACCCTATCCTGCCACCTGAACTGACTGTAGCCTGCCGCCTGCACTAACCCTAGCATGTCGCCTGGATGGATCCTAGCCCATTGCTTTAACCTAGTCTGCCATCTGGACCGATCCTAGCCTGCCACCTGAACTGACCCTGGCCTGCCATCTGAACTGATTCTAGTCTGCCCCATTTCGATCCTTTCCTGCCACTTTATCTGACCCTAGCCTGCTTCCTGAACTTACCATGGCATTCCACCTGAATGACCCTTTGCCTGCCCCTTGACCCATCCTTAGTCTCCCACCTGAACTGATCCTGGCCTGCCGTCTTAAACAACCCTACCTGCTCCTATGATTGGTCTGCTGAATTGTTAAGCTTTCGAGGGGGAGGGAAATGCTTTTTTTCCCTTTACTTTTAAAAATTGGGGTGGAAGGGGCTAATTTTCAAATAATATTCCCACCCAAAAAGATAGGAGGGTCCGCTGTGTCCTGCACCTGATTATCCTGCAGCCCACAAGAACCAGGGCTACGGGAGAACGATCAGATGCAGAAGCGGTGGAGTGCCAGTAAGGTGAGTGGATTTTTCTTTTACATTTGCCCCATAAGCACAGACATTCCCCCCCACCCATCCAATATTGGGGAAAATGTGCATCTTATGGAGTGAAAAATACAGCATATTGGATGTTTTCCTCCTTGTTATACTCGTAAAATACATGATATAATAAATTGTTTATCACTATAATAAAATAATAATATGCAAGATTTTATTATTTAACCCTTCTAACGCCGGCCATGTAAAATGTACGCGGCTGCCTCTCCTACCTTTACTCTTCAGCCATGTAAATTCACCTGGGGCCGCAATCTAGCAGCGCAGGTCTCCTCTACACCCGGGAGGCCTCAGATCTACCACCAGGGTCTTCTGCGGGTGCCAGAGGGCCCGTTATGGTGCCTCCTCCCTGCTCCTGGCAGCCCAGCTGGGCAGGAATGGGTGGCTGTTAGTACATATGTGGTACAGCTGTAATGGTGAGGAATAGGGCTTTTACACACAATATGGTTTTCTTAACAAAATCCCATTCTTATTTTATTACATTTTTTCACAAAATTATTAAATCACAGAAAATATTACAAACAAGACATTTCATGGTAAAGCCCAAACTCTGCTGATGAAAAACAATATACAATTATCCTGGAAATTCCTGCAAAAATCACAGTTAAACAGAGGGTGACAGTTAAAAGGGATAAAAATAGCTAAGCATCTTGGCTATTGTTCTGTTTGGGGAACCTTGCTTTTTCAGATTTAACTTGTTTTTCTTGTTTATGTATATAGGAAAATATGGCTTTGATTCTGCTATTTTATTCTTTTTTTAGGGAAATCCTGTGCAACCAAACAATTCATAGAGGGATTAATTCCAGAAAGCTTCCACATCAACAAGGTATTCCTAGAAAGCTTGAGGTGTGTTCTTTCAGAGAATATATAGTTTGTGGGGGTATTTCAAATGTAAAGGGATGTTTTTCTTGGTTGTTTATCTGATAATCTCCTAAAGCGTTGTTTCAGTTTGGGGGAGTCTCCTGGGCAGGAAAGGGTGTCTACCAATACATATGTGGTCCTGTTGTAACCGAAGAATGGGGCTCTTAAACAATATATGATTTTATTGATAAACTTCCTTTTTTAATTACAAAAGACACTACTTACTTATTTCACCCAAACATATTAAGCCTACCCGAATTTTCCAGAGGATAGTTTACTTTTCATTTGGTTGTTTACTCTGATCCTACCCTTCCCCCTCTTCTACCTATCTACACAGGAGGCCCAGGACACACCAGAAACCCCCTCTCCCAAATAGGCCCCTCTGCCGTGGATCACGCTCACGGGGGACAAGGCTTAGCGGACACACATTGACGCCAAGATGTTCGAAATTAAAATGTTATCCCTCAACACAAAGGGCAAGAAGAGCCCAGCAAAGAGATTGTTGGTCCTGAGAAATTTGAAAGGGCTAAAAGCACAGATAGTGTTCTCGCAGGCAGGGGCGGCGTCAGTGCCTGGCAAGGTGGGGCAGCTGTTGGGGGCCCCCACCCTCCGGGGGCCCACTGACAGGGCCAGCCTTTGGGGTGGGTGAAGGCACTTGACCAGGGAGCCACAGCCAATGCCTACATCTCAAATGGCAGGGTTCTACACAACGGGGCATTTAGATTCCAGGGAAGGAGGTGCTGATTTCCTATCCCTGGAGCATCCCAGTCTGTGATACCCTACTGTGTGAAACCCCCTGGGATTGCTGGCATACCCACTATGCAAGCAATTCCACCCCTGAGTTTTGGTCTGCTTTACAGGGGCATCTCAATTTCGGATGCCCCTGTTTGTGAAAGAACCCCCTTGGTTTAGCCTAACTGGTGATCCCACAGTGTGTTCACCAGTTGGAGGAAAGTAATGAACAAAGGGGGGGAGGGGGTCACACACAGGGGCATCCAAAATCAGGGGAATCTAGATTCCTTTAGACTCCGAGGTCAGGTTTAAAGGGGTTTGGTGCGCTTCAAAGCAGATCAAAACTAGACATGATCCTTAGGTGATGTGACGCGACTCTTGACCACAAAGGGGCTCACTGAGACCATGCTGCCCAAGGGCCCACATAAACCTGGAGCAAGCCCCGCATGCAGGAAACGCACTTTAAAGCCTCCAACCCCCCATCATTGGCCAACAGGTCCACAAGACGTATCATAGCTATTCCCTTGACTCTGGGTATAGAGGGGTCAGCATAGTAATAGCGAAAGCACTCCCATGGAAATTAGTCGACTTCTGGACAGATAAAGAAGGGAGGTGGTTGTTTTTCAAAGGGAAAATATATACCAAGGTAAACACTTCAGTGAACATATACGCCCCAAACGTGGGTCAAATCACTTTTGTAGAGCAGCTGTTGGAGGCTCTCTTGGTCTTCAGGGAGGGCGAGCTAGTGTTGGGGGGAGACTTCAATCTAATGTTGGAACCACACCTGGACACCTCTAGGGGGGTCAGCACAAATCTTACACCGAGATTACACTTTCTTCCCTCATCCACATGGTACATACTCCAGAATAGACTTGTTCCTGGTCCCTCATTCATCCCTGGCCTTGGTGACTGATACCTCCATATTTAACATCATGCTCTCCGATCACACACTGTCATAGAACCAGCAGAGGGAGCCAAGGTTTCCCGTGTGCACGCATTTTCCCAATAGACATAGTAGGGCCAGTAAGTGTGCGAATATGCGCGCGCATTTGTGCGCCGAATGATTTAATGGATTTGTGCGCATGCGCATTGCAGACGCACGAAAATGCGCTCTCTTGTGCGCATGCGCAGGGGCCTTTAGATACTGGTGAGCCCTGAGCTCTATTGCCAGTTGGTCATTTCTTCTGCCTGTTCCTGAGTTCCAGTCTTCCATTCCAACCTGGCTTGTTCCTGACTACGCTCCTGTTCTCCTGATGACCTCGGCTTGTTTACAACTTCGATCCTGTTCTGCCTGCCCTTGACCTTGGCTTGTTTATTACTTCGATCCTGTTCTGCCATCTACGACTTAAGCTTGTTCTACGTTTCCCATCCAGCTCTGGTCTGTCTTCTACCCAGAACTTGGCAAAAACCCATCCCTAGGTTGCCTGACCTGGGGCCTTCCTGCAGCCCAGCCTATCCTCACCTTTAGAGGCTCTAGTGAAAATCAGGTTGGTCCTTAGATTCCAGGCTTCCCAGTCGAGAGGTGAGCCAGTTCTTAGTCTCCGCAATCAGGGTTTACACCAGTTAGCCTGACACGCACCCATCACACTCACCCTGTCATGTCCGGTCCCCGCCCTAAAGAGCTGGTCCAGGTAGCTAAATAACTCACTGCTATGACCAAAGGGTTTTGACAGTAATTCAAATGGACATTCAGGGTTTTTACGAGCTGAATTCCACACCTGCAATCAGCCCGGGAATACTATGAGAAGCACACAAGTGTTTCATAAGAGGTTCATTAAGTGAATGCTGGAGCTCTTGAGGGAGATTGGCAAACATTGCACAAAAAATCCCCATCAGTTGCACATCTTTTGGCCTTGTCCTCTCTGAGGGAAAGCCATAAAACTATTTGCTGTGATTTCCTGGTCTGTTTCTATGTTTCTTGGTTAATGGGGTAAGACATAACACAGGCAAGGCAATACCCCACGATTGGCCCAACCTTGAGAATCTGCCGGGTTTTCTGCCAGGAGCAGGGCATCTCAACCTCCCCTTCTCCCATATACTCTATTTTGGAGAATCCGCATTTCCCTCTGGGGTGTGAGGGACAGACAGCAAGGGTATGGAGGGGGCAGGCCTGTATAGGGTGAAACACTTCCTATCAGAAGGAGGGTGGGTAGATCTGGATAACTTGGCACAATCAAAAAGAATCCCCAGGTGGACATTGGCAATGCCTCCAGTTGATGCACCTCTTATCCTTTCTCTGGGTACAGGAGGGGCACGTGCAGGGGCTTACACCGTATTTGGAGCTATGTCAAAGAAGGCACCCTAAAAGACACACACTCTTAAGTATGTAAAAAATACTAACGCCCCCCCCGATACCTCCATATTCTAACAAAGTGGAAAGGAGACCTAAACATATACCTAACGCCCGAGCAATTCCTATTGCTACCACATAAAACTGCAATATGATCTAAATATCAGGAGTGTAGTTACAAACTGCTAACACTGGGGTTCAGGGTACCAGCAGAACTAAATTAATGGTTCCACAGTACCCCTGCGGAATGTTGGAGATAGGGAGAGGGAAATGGGGATCTAATAAACATCTTTTGGGTGTGTCTAAAGCTTGAGGGGTATTGGGAGACAAATTGCGGGGCAAGTTTCAGATACAGAGGTGCCTGCAGACCCGGCGCTCTGCCTCCTCAACCTGTCAGGGGCTCCAGTAAAAAGATATCGCAAATCCATTTGTTAAATGCAGCTAAGGCCTGTATCCCACTAATGTGGAAATCCACAGCACCCCCCTCAGTCACACTATGGATTAGGAAAGTGAATTATATAATGAGATTTGAGAACTTTGCACTCTCTAGGGACAACAGAGTTTTATGGCCACTTGATACCGTTGGGGAGAATTCACTGAATCCCCAGAGGGCAAAGCTTTACTTGGTGTGTCCTAGAGCAGAGGGGCCCTTCCCCCACCTCACCCTTCCCCTTTTCTGTTCCTTTCTTGGTGTCTTAGTTTGGGTTACGGTACTGTATCCCCAGAACGTGACATTGGCCCAGTGGAGTGGCATGAGCCACCAGATAATGTAATGCAGTCTCCCACTGCAGCCACTATAGTAGGGATTAGGTGCAAAGCAACTTTTGCTGGGTTCCGGATGGGGATATCTTTCCATGATTGGCTCTCTGGATTCTTGGGGAAAGGGGCCGTCGCTGTGGGTGGGCTGACAAAAGGGCAGATGTAACATGGCGGCTGACGCCCAATGTGGTCTTGAAGCACTGGCCACCCATAGAAAGTCTGCAGGGTATGAGGGTGGGCATACAGGAGAGTTATCTTTATTTCCATGTTTATTGGTGTATGTTTTATCTATATGTTTAAGTAACCTGCAAAACATTTGATAAATAGTTTACAAAAAAAAGACTCAGAACCACACCTGATGAAAAATCTTATTGTTGAGAAAATAATTCATAGTGGATTATTTCCTACTTTTACATTACACCAATATAACTGACCTAATTGATATGTACAAAACTATTAGTTACTGCTAAAATATTTCACACATACAGAGAATCATCACAGCTTCTACGTTGTATGAACCCTTAAATCATGTCTGATAAGGGCTGATTTATTAGGATAATATTTCCCACATTCAGAACTTGGTTATTGCTTCTCCCCTATATGAACCCTTTCATATGTATTAAGGGATGATTTATCTGAAAAACATTTTACACATTCAGGAATATTGCTTATCCCCTATATGAACTCTTTCATGTTTGATAAGGTGTACTTTCCGTGAAAAACAATTTCCACATTCAAAACATGAAAATGGCTTCTCCCCTGTATGAACTCTTGTATGATTGATAAGGGTTGAGTTATCATAGAAGCATTTTCCACATTCAGAACATGAATATGGCTTCTCTCCTGTATGAACTCTTTCATGTTTGATAAGGGTTGATTTATCAGAAAAATATTTCCCACATTCAGAACATGAATATGGCTTCTCCCCTGTATGAACTCTTTCATGTAAGATAAGGTGTACTTTCCGTGAAAAAAAATTTCCACATTCAGAACATGAAAATGGCTTCTCCCCTGTATGAACTCTTGTATGATTGATAAGGGTTGAGTTATCATAGAAGCATTTTCCACATTCAGAACATGAATATGGCTTCTCTCCTGTATGAACTCGTTCATGTTTGATAAGGTCTGATTTTTGCGAAAAACATTTCCCACATTCAGAGCAGGAATATGGCTTCTCTCCTGTATGAACTCTTTCATGTCTGATAAGGGCTGATTTATCAGAAAAATATTTCCCACATTCAGAACATGAATATGGCTTCTCTCCTGTATGAACTCTTTCATGTCTGATAAGGTGTGCTTTCCGTGAAAAACATTTTCCACATTCAGAACATGAAAATGGCTTCTCCCCTGTATGAACTCTTTCATGTGTGATGAGGTGTTCTTTCTTAGAAAAACATTTTCCACATTCAGAACATGAAAATGGCTTCTCCCCTGTATGAACTCTTTCATGTGTGATGAGGTGTTCTTTCCTAGAAAAACATTTCCCACATTCAGAGCACGAATATGACTTCTCTCCTGTATGAACTCTTTCATGTTTGATAAGAACAGATTTTAATGAAAAATATTTCCCACATTCAGAACATGAATACGGCTTCTCTCCTGTATGAGCTCTTTCATGTTTGATAAGGGCTGATTTCTGTGAAAAACATTTCCCACATTCAGAACATGAATATGGCTTCTCTCCTGTATGAACTCTTCCATGTCTGATAAGCTGTGATTTCTTTAAAAAACATTTCCCACATTCAGAGCATACATTTGGCTTTTTTGATCTAGGAGCTGTATGATGGGTATGGAAAGCAGTTTGACTCTCCTGTATAGAAGGGTGAAATGGGGGATGTGCGGGCTTCAGTGCTGGATGGGGGTTTGTAGTTGTAGAGACCTCTGTAGCCATTGCCTTCAGGTCATCACCTTCTTTCTTGGTATCTGGAGAGATAACATGTTTAGCCATTGTATTATTTTTGAATGATCCACCTAGAGAAAAGGGAAAAGGTTAAAGGGTTACTACTTTTGGTTTTACAAATTTGGATATTAAACAGGCTTGTGAAGTCATTAACGCAGGCCTTCACCCTCCTCCTCCTATATGAAACTTGCTTTAATGCAGTGTGTAGCTATTGTCCCTTATCATACAGAGCCCAATGTGTTATTTTGGCTTCCTAAGCATCTTTCACATTTTCTGGGGGACTGCTTTAATGTCCATGTCTGGGCTTAGTGCCCCCCCCCTTATTCCCCTCTACAGTATTGTGTAAACCACCATGTAAATGCATATTTACATGAAAGTTCCCAGAAATACCCTTTGAACTAGTGTGGCCACTGGCTTTTCTTCAGTCATGGATAGCTGAGCTGATAGCGGCGTGTTGGGCATCCTGACATAATCAAAACCTCAGTCTCACAGATCACCCTTTTAATTGCCTCAGTGACAGCCGGTGCATTCTAGCTGTGCTTGAATGCTGTTACCTTCCTCCGCCCCGATAACAAGCAGGTTGCTGAGCAACAGAAGACATAGTGTCAGGACTATACCAAACACCCGTCTGTCTTAAGCCAGTATCCCCCAATCTCCACCGCCACTTCCGCCTATAGACAAGCCCCCGCTTGTGGGAGACACGGGTAATGCCTCTCCCAGTCGGTTGCCCCCAGGACTTAACAGGCGCAAAGGATAATAGCTTAAGGTGCAGCTTGATGTTTGGCAGGGAATCCCGAATGAGGATGCCGGGTGCGAAAGTCCGTAAATCAGGCCGAGGTCAAACCAGGAGGTCACAGGCGAGGTATCCAAGGGAGAAGACAAAGAATGGTCGAGGGTAGCCGAGGTCAAGTCCAGGAGGTCACAGGCGAGGTACAGGAGGGTCAGGCAAGAGAGTGGTCAGGCAAAGCAGGAGGTCAGGGCAGGCAGCTAGCAAGAATAGTCGAGGTCCAAATCCAAATCCAAATTCTTCACTAAGGTACAGCAACACACATCCAGAACCCAGAAGCTATAACGGGCACTGGGAAACTGGAACAGTGCAAATATATAGGGAAGTCTGGCCAATGGGAAACAGGGAAAAAGGAGGGAAGGAAGGTGCTTGGTGCAACAGTAAAAACGGGAGTGGTCCCAGGAACTGGACGGCCCAGGCCAGACAGGCCGACCAGTCCCTGGGCTCCCTCTATGAGCAGGGCCAGGGTTGGATGGAACAAACTCGCCCCCGGCGGGCGCGCTGGGAGGCATAAAGGTGACGTGCTCGCGCGCGCGAGCACGTAGATGATCGAGCGCGCCCCCGCCGGGAGGCGGAAGCGCCGGACAGTGAGGGAGCCCGCCGGGCCCGCGCAGCCGCGCAGAGCGGGCTGCGACGCGGCTGCCGACACCACCTCGCGCCGCCGACCCCTGACCGCCGCCACCACGCTGGGGAGTGAAGACGCCCGGGAAGCGCTGGGCAGCAACCAGCCGGGGACCGCCCGACAGCGCGTCGCGGGACCCGGGACGGTGACGAGGTAAGTGCCTAACATTACCCCCCCCCTGAGGAGGGGACACTGGACCCTCCAAACTAGGTTTTAAAGGATTCTCCCTATGAAACTTCTTTACCAAATTCTGCGCATGAACTTCTCTGGCAGGAACCCAAGATCTTTCTTCCGGACCGTACCCCTTCCAGTCAATAAGATATTGAAGAGAGTTCCGAAAGAAACGAGAATCAAGGACCCGGGCAACCTCAAACTCCTGATGCCCATCAACTACCACAGGACTAGGAGGACTATTAGGTTCATGGTTTCTTGCGGACTTAAGAAGTGAAACATGAAAGGATTTACAGATTTTCATGGATGAAGGGAGGGCCAACCGGTATGTAACCTGATTAACTTTGTGTGTTATGGGGAATGGGCCAATAAACTTAGGTCCTAACTTAGCGGAGGGTTGGCGTAGCGCCAAGTTCTTGGTTGAAAGCCAAACCCAGTCACCCACTTTAAAGTTAGAATTAGACGATCGCTTGCGATCAGAAAATTTTTTCTGTTGACAAGCGGCCCTAGTTAGGTGTTGCTGGATTTTATTCCACTCCCCTGGCCATTTGGAAACCCATTCATCCACGGAGGGAACTCTAGAGGGTTGGTCCGAAAGAGCAGAAAACTTCAGATCCTTGCCATAAACACAGTGGAAAGGAGAAACCCCTGTGGATGAATGCGTGGCGTTGTTAAAAGCAAATTCCGCAAAAGGTAAGAAGAAGGCCCAATCAGTTTGAGAACCCGCCGTAAAACAGCGCAAATATTGTTCCAGGGACTGGTTCGTTCTCTCGGTTTGACCATTCGACTGCGGATGAAAGGCCGAGGAAAGGGAGACGGTGAACCCCAACTTGGCACAGAAAGCCCTCCAGAACCGGGAGACAAACTGGACCCCCCTATCTGAAACAACATCCATGGGAATACCATGAATCCTAAAGACATGAGTAATGAAAAGTTGAGCAAGAGTTTGAGCTGAGGGGAGTTTCTTTAAAGGGACGAAATGGGCCATCTTGCTAAAGCGGTCCACAATTACCCAAATAACCGTATGTCCCTGAGACGGAGGAAGGTCAGTAACAAAATCCATGGCCAGATGTGTCCACGGGGAAGCAGGAATGGATAATGGAAGGAGTGGGCCTTCCGGTGAGCTCCTCAAGGACTTACTTTGGGCACAGACTTTGCAAGCGGAGACAAACCTTTGAACGTCCTTCCTAAGAGAAGGCCACCAAACTTGGCGTAACAATAAAGCTATGGTTTTCTTAATCCCTGGATGACCGGTTGTTTTGGTATCATGAAAATGGGACAAGAACTCAGACCGGTAAGTAGAGGGCACAAACAGGGCTGACGCGGGTTTCCCAGGAGGAGCTTGGGCCTGGAACTGAGTAAGATCAGGAAGTTGGGGTTGGATGGCGGCCACCACTAGGGAGCGAGGTAAGATGGGAGAAACCACCCTTTCCGGTAAGTCAGGGGGAGAGAAACTCCGAGACAGGGCGTCCGCCTTTATATTCTTAGACCCGGGCTTATACGTTATAGAAAAATTAAACCGAGAAAAGAATAAGGACCAACGAGCCTGTCTAGGAGTTAACCTCTTGGCGGACTGGATGTATTCTAGATTTTTATGGTCCGTAAAGACCGTAACTGGATACTGAGCCCCCTCCAGCCAGTGTCTCCATTCCTGGAAGGCAAGCTTGATGGCCAGTAATTCTCTGTTGCCGATATCATAATTCCTTTCGGCCGCTGAGAATTTCTTGGAAAAGAAGGCACACGGATGGAGGCGTGCAGGTGAGCCGTAGTATTGAGACAAGACCGCCCCGACCGCTATCTCTGAAGCATCCACCTCCACAAGGAAAGGTCGTTGTTCATCGGGATGGACTAGGACGGGAGCAACGCTAAATACCCTCTTAAGATTCCCGAAGGCCTGGACAGCTTGAGCCGGCCAAACCGGGGGGTACCCGCTTTTCTTAGTTAGGTTAGTTAGTGGTGTAACCAGGGCAGAGAAATTCTTAATGAACCTTCTATAAAAATTGGCAAAACCCAAAAACCTCTGCAGGCCCTTCAGATCTCTGGGCTGCTCCCATTCTAAAACAGCCCTCACCTTAGATTGGTCCATAGACAGACCAGATTTGGAGATAATGTAACCGAGGAACGGAACCTCAGATACCTCAAATTGACATTTCTTTAACTTGGCATATAAACAATTCTCCCTAAGTTTCTGCAAAACTAGGCACACATGTTTACGATGCTCGTCAAGGGATGAAGAAAAAATTAAAATGTCATCTAGGTAGACAACCATAAACCGGCCAAGATAATCCCTGAAAATTTCATTGACAAAACTTTGAAAGACCGCAGGGGCATTACACAGGCCGAAAGGCATAACCAAATATTCATAATGCCCTTCAAGGGTATTAAAGGCCGTTTTCCACTCGTCCCCCTGCCTAATTCTTATGAGGTTATAGGCCCCTCGGAGATCCAGTTTAGAGAAGACCTGCGCCCCGACCACCTGCGTAAAGAGTCCCTCAATAAGCGGTAGGGGATACTTATTTTTTACCGTGATGTTATTTAAGCCCCGGTAATCGATACAGGGGCGAAGTCCCCCATCCTTTTTCTCCACAAAAAAAAACCCTGCCCCTGCTGGAGAAGATGAAGGCCGAATAAACCCTTTTTCTAAGTTCTCGGCGATATATTCCCGCATGGCAAGGGTTTCCGCTCGGGTCAAATTAAATATTCTCCCTCTGGGAGGCATCGTACCAGGGAGCAGTTCTATTGGGCAGTCCCAAGGTCTATGGGGAGGAAGTTTGTCTGCTGCCTTTTCTGAAAAAACATCAGCAAACTCCAAATATGGAGTTGGAATCCCACTAGGGAGTAGGCGCGTGACTCTGAGGGGAAATTCTAGGCAGTTCCGGAAACACTGGTGTCCCCACTTGGTAATTTGCCCCGAAACCCAATCAATTTGAGGATTATGCTCCTGCAGCCATGGCAACCCCAAAATCAAAGGAGTACCAGGCATGCTCAAAATCAGGAACCTGATAACCTCAGAATGACTGGCTCCTACTTTGATTTGCATAGGAGGTGATTGGAACCGAACTAACCCCCCGGCCACTGGAGTGCCATCAATGGCTGAAACCCGGATAGGAGTCGGCAAGGTCTGTACCATAATTCCTAGAGTCTGTGCTAGATCAGAGTCTAGGAAATTCCCAGCTGCTCCAGAATCTAGAAGAGCCTTTAGATTAACATATTTAGCACCATTCATAAACTGAACTGGGACGAAAACTGGAGACGATACTTGAGGAGATACCTTACAGCCTAGGAGGGCCCCCTCGAAACCCCCTAGGCTCTGAAGTTTCCCGACGGTTTCTTTGGGCAAAGTCTAACCATGTGGCCGGTCCCACCACAGTAAAGACAGAGCCCCTCGGATAGGCGTCGTCGTCTCTCGCCTTCGGTGAGCCTGGTGGCACCTAGCTGCATAGGCTCTTCTGAAGGTTGAGCGACTAGAGCCTCAGATTTTGCAGCGGATTCAGGATGTGATCCTTTCTCTAGGCGCCTTTCCCGGAGTCGGCGATCAATGCGGATGGCCAAATGCATCAATTCATCCAGAGTTTGGGGTTCCGGGTAGTTCACCAGGGTGTCCTTGATAGAGTCAGCCAGACCTAATCGGAATTGGCCGCAGAGGGCAGGATTGTTCCAACGTGAGTCAACTGCCCAACGCCGGAATTCGGAACAGTAGTCTTCGGCTGGACGGCGTCCCTGGCGGAGGGTACGTAACTTAGCGTCAGCTGAGGCCCCTTTGTCAGGATCATCATAAAGGACCTCCATTGCAGCGAAGAAACTATCCACCGACTGGCGGATGGGGTCCTGAGCTGATAAGCTAAAGGCCCAGGACTGAGGGTCTCCATGCAACAGGGAAATAATCAAGCCCACCTTTTGTTCCTGTGAGCCTGAGGAAACCGGGCGAAGCTGGAAGTATAGTTTACAAGAGTCCCGGAAATTGGCAAATTTTGCCCTATCGCCAAAAAACTTTTCAGGGAGCGGGATCTTGGGTTCCACAGTCATTGCGGCCGGAGTCCCCTGAGAAGTGGGGACAATGGGAGTAGGACGGTTCTCCTGGGCCGCAACTCGATGAGCCAGGTGCTCCACCGCCGCTGTCAGGGCCTGCACCTGCTCCAGAATTTGGTCCATTCTTCTTTGTGGCCCGTTATAATGTCAGGACTATACCAAACACCCGTCTGTCTTAAGCCAGTATCCCCCAATCTCCACCGCCACTTCCGCCTATAGACAAGCCCCCGCTTGTGGGAGACACGGGTAATGCCTCTCCCAGTCGGTTGCCCCCAGGACTTAACAGGCGCAAAGGATAATAGCTTAAGGTGCAGCTTGATGTTTGGCAGGGAATCCCGAATGAGGATGCCGGGTGCGAAAGTCCGTAAATCAGGCCGAGGTCAAACCAGGAGGTCACAGGCGAGGTATCCAAGGGAGAAGACAAAGAATGGTCGAGGGTAGCCGAGGTCAAGTCCAGGAGGTCACAGGCGAGGTACAGGAGGGTCAGGCAAGAGAGTGGTCAGGCAAAGCAGGAGGTCAGGGCAGGCAGCTAGCAAGAATAGTCGAGGTCCAAATCCAAATTCTTCACTAAGGTACAGCAACACACATCCAGAACCCAGAAGCTATAACGGGCACTGGGAAACTGGAACAGTGCAAATATATAGGGAAGTCTGGCCAATGGGAAACAGGGAAAAAGGAGGGAAGGAAGGTGCTTGGTGCAACAGTAAAAACGGGAGTGGTCCCAGGAACTGGACGGCCCAGGCCAGACAGGCCGACCAGTCCCTGGGCTCCCTCTATGAGCAGGGCCAGGGTTGGATGGAACAAACTCGCCCCCGGCGGGCGCGCTGGGGAAAGCGCCGCCGGGAGGCATAAAGGTGACGTGCTCGCGCGCGCGCGCGAGCACGTAGATGATCGAGCGCGCCCCCGCCGGGAGGCGGAAGCGCCGGACAGTGAGGGAGCCCGCCGGGCCCGCGCAGCCGCGCAGAGCGGGCTGCGACGCGGCTGCCGACACCACCTCGCGCCGCCGACCCCTGACCGCCGCCACCACGCTGGGGAGTGAAGACGCCCGGGAAGCGCTGGGCAGCAACCAGCCGGGGACCGCCCGACAGCGCGTCGCGGGACCCGGGACGGTGACGAGGTAAGTGCCTAACACATAGTACCCTGTGTGCATGTGCACATTTAGCAAGAAGTCTGAGCAAATGCTTCTTTACTGTTAGTCAGGGGGCTTGCTGGATATGTCAGCAAAAATAGAGATTCTGGAAAAAAAAGAATTTTAATACTCAACATAATATAAATAATTTGTAGCCCAGGGGGGTCATTCAGGGTTAACCAGTAAATGTTAACACTGGCAAAAAATCTCTGCTGCCTCCTTGGTATATAAACCAGGACTCAGACGATATGTTTGTGGCAGTTACACCCATTCAGGTGTTAAATCACTATTACAACAGATTCATTCAGACTCATTCTGACATGTGCCCAGTCCCATGGAGGACTCTGTAAAATGGCACCAGTAGTTTTAACCTGAACCTGAAAGAAAAGTCATAGGACTCCGTGTGGACTTTTGTGTGGAAAATGTGCCCCTGAATGCCCTGGCCTCCGATGCTGCTGCCTTTTTTTTTGCGTAGCAACCGCACTGTCGAACAAAAAAAATAAAAAAATTTGCTGCCAACCCCCTGCAACAGTCAACAGCTCCTCATGCAACCTCTTCCTCGAATCTGAAGGGAGAGGTGGATGGGCCAAGTGCAGAGACATGAGCTTCATGCAGCTGCCCATTGCCCACCTTTCCTTCAGATGTGAGGAGGTGGTGGCATGGGGAGCAGCTTTCACTCAGCTTTGCAGGGAAAGGGGGGGGTGATTCAGAGCCAGGTAAGAAAACATTAAGTTTTTGGAGAGAAAACTGCCATTTACTTTCATTGATTACTTTGGGGCTCATTCAACATCTGGTGAAAATTCGAGTTTTTGGTGTCTGGGTTTACTGACCCTTTAAGACACACCCTTGGGGGCAGGGTAGTGTTTGAGAGTAAGAGTGGAAGAGATAACATTCAATATCCTTACTGCCTGCAGTCTTCCTGTGAGGAACCTTGAGATAAAATGGTAATTAATCCTTGGTTCATTAGCTTGAGGGTGAGTTCAGATGAGACAATTGTTTTAAATGCCAAACGGAAATCATCAGACAGCAATTTACTGTGCAGAAGTTCCAGTGATGGATGCAGTAGGTGGTTTATGGCATCATCTGTTGTGCGATTGGAGCAGAAGGCAAAATGTAGTGGATCCAGGGTATTGGGAAGTAAGTTTGGGATGAGGTTTGATGAGCTTCTCTGATAATCAGGGCGACTGGGCGGCAGTCATTCGGGATCGGGACAGTGAGGGACTGCTTTAAATGACTGTAGGAATGACTGCCTGTACAAGTGCCTGAATATTTTTGTGCACACAGGTGCTAGATTGTATGTACAGACCTGGCTGCCTTCTGAGAAAGTACCAACAAGGCAACCTCTGAAAAATGTTCAAGAGCCACAGCTATAAGCCATAAGAGCACCAAGTTCATATCCCAGACCATTAAAGTGGACCAACACCCAGGGGTGATCGGCCCGGGAATCTATAAGATTCCCGGGCCGATCACCTCCCTCACCGCGGGACATCCGAGATCGGGATGTCCCGCGGGGTGAAACCCCCCCAAAACACCTCACCTTATCTGCCGCTGCCGCCTCCAGCGCGCCCCTCTAGACGTGCCCGCGCCGGCCGTTTGTGAATGCCCGGCACGGGTGCGCGCCCTGTAAGAGTGACGTGCAGGAGGCGGACGCGCTGTCTTGGACGTCGGCGGGGATTGGACGCCGCGGTCACGTGGGAGCGTGGTGAGGTGAGTTTTTGGGGCTTTCTGGGGGGTTTCACACAGCGGGGCCCCCCCCAATCGGGGTGCCCCCCCGAAGTGAACCAAAACCCAGGATAGTCAAAATCCTGGGTGTTGATCCACTTTAAAGTGGACCAACACCCAGGGGGGATCGGCCCGGAAATCTATAAGATTCCCGGACCGATCAGATCCCTCCCCGCGGGGCATCCGAAATCGGGATGTCCCGCGGGGAGGAACCCCCCAGGAGGCCCACAATCCTCACCTTACCGGCGATCCAACGGCGCATGCGCGAGACGCGGCCGCGTCTCTCGCTTCCCTCTAGCAGGGCGCGCTCCAGCGCCGGCTGTTTTGTGAATGGCCGGCGCAGGAGCGCTCCCTGTTAGAGGGAAGCGAGAGACGCAGCCAATGACAGCGCTCTGGTATGCGCGTCCAATCGGCTTTGGACGCGCATACCAGAGCTGCTCTGAGCGCTGTCATTGGCCGGACGAGGTCACGTGGGAGCGGGGAGAGGTGAGTTTTTGCGGCGATCGGGGGGGTTTCAGACAGCGGGGCGCCCCACCTAAGTGGACCAACACCCAGGATAGTCAAAATTCTGGGTGTTGGTCCACTTTAAGAGAAGCCTATCGTGCAGGCCAGATGGGTGGATCCCCATAATAAAGGTGTTAACCAAGGCGTGGAGCCAAACTCTTTCTTTAAGAAAAGAATAGACAAGGCTAAGATCTCTTCTTTTATGTTGATCACCTTTAGGCCAGGATGCAGGAAAGTGTACACAGCATAATCAAATTATTCGATTTAGACCTTTTGGTATCTCTGATAGACCTTAGAAGAGGAGACCTTCCAGGCACACAGCAGTGTTCAGACCACAGACAAAGAGAGACCCATCACCTCTAGCACATTGGCTTTATTAGCCATGATGTCAAAACCAGTGACTGAAAATGTTGGTGCCTGTGGGCATCTGAGACAGAAAAACAACATTTTGTGTACTCACCTGTATATTACCTTCTCCTGATATTCTGGCACATAGATACTTGTGGTTAACTCTCTACAAAGAGACGAAGAGTGGAAGCTTAAAAAGCTCCTCCTGGCTGCTATATACACCGACTGTGCCTGTCCTAATCCCAGTGGTAACAAGCAGTGCAGATGGAAGCCCAATGCTGAGGAACAATGAACTACCAAAATCTCTGGGTGTAGGAAGCCTTTACTATGTTAAAAGAACCTCAACAAACCACCACCACCACCCAATAACAGGATCACATTTCCAGACACCGATGCTTCCATGCTGGACTCACACCCTGCACCAGCAATCACAGTGGCACTGCCACATCCTGTTTATTCATTGCAATGGAAGCGGGTATGGCCACCCCGGCACAGCCCCTCCATTGTAATGAATAGAGAGGGCATGGCAGGAGTATGCGATGCAGTGATAAAGTAAGTTGCTGTTTGCCGGAATGAGACTGATCAGATGTGGGAAACGGACATCCCATCATCACAAAAAGGGACTTGAGACACCAGTTCAGTAACTGTTTTACAGAGTCTGTTAAATGAATATGATGGTCCAGGGTATCCTCTGCTTTGTTCCAACTCAACAGTGTCGCCAACTGAGCGGAGGGTACCACCTCTTCAGAAGAGACCATTAGTGACAAGGGGCTCCTACCTTGCCATATGGTGGGACTGTTGGTTGTCCTCACCTTGCCCTGCAACGTCTGCTGCTTTTCCTCTGCTAGGAAAGTCTTGGCCTGTGAGGTGTGCAGGAACATGGCTAAAATAATGGTATTCCTGATCACCCTCAAAACCAAAACATGCATCCTCGATGACTACCACAGAAGGGTCACACTGTTCCATCCCTTTTTGGGAACAAAAACTAAATCGAGGAAGAAGCCAAAGCCTCTCTCTGAAAACAAGATCAGTCCCACTACTCCAATATCCACCAGAGGGCAATTGCTATCCCCACCGATCAAGAAGGTTTGGAGAGCACACAGCTGTGTGGAACATGGTTCACACTTAGTCTTGTATCTGGGTAAAACAACTTCCTGAACCCAGGCGTCTAAGATTGGATTCCTTAAAAAACAACATCATGTGCAATGAGGCGCCCACATTGCAGAGTGTCTTTCTGTCTGAGAAAGCTTGCCTACATCCATGACTGGTCCCCAAGTCAGCATTGCAGCTAGCACCCGGCCTGCTCACCTTTCATGATGTTTTTTTCTGAGGTTTGTGAATTAACACAAGAAGGGTTCCCCTGCACTGAGATGTATGAGACCCATCAGAGCATGTGTGCGGAGTAACTGTACAGAGGTAACACTGAAATATTTTCTATCGATGGTTTATTACTCACCTGAGCTGATCTCTAGTGGAACTTTCTCCTCCTCAGTCTTCACAAATATCTCTTCTTTCTCATCAATGATCTCATGTGTCACTATAGTGTCTCCGGGGTCTGTGAAGAAAGATGAGAGAGTGAGGACAATACACTGTGTGTGCAGTAATGGGGGGGGGGGGGGGGCTGGGAGTTAGGAGAACAGTGATGCCCCTGCCAAATATGTAACTCCCCCTCTCTTACCCTGTGACAGGAGGAGCTGGTGACTCTTCATAATGGTGTCCCTGGAGGGATCCTCGTGTTCTGATTGGCTGCTTGTTAAGGGGCACTCTAGAAGACATGAGATGAGATGTGATGTCACCCTTTGTGACCTCAGAGATAGATAAGAAGCCGGGTGGTGACATATCCCAGCAGCCCCCACACACAGCTGAAGGATGTCAGCGCACTCGGCATTCAGTAGAGAATTAAGGATCAGGAACCTAAATTACACTTATCACAAATTAAGTTTACATGACAACTCCATGATGATTATACTTAACTGTAACAGTATTTCTACTAGTCCCTCAGGACAGCATCAGAGATACAGACTCCTCCTTCCTGGTGTAAACAAATATAAAAAATGACAATAATAAATTCAATGATTATTATAACAATAATCGCTCACTGTAGGTTCTATGGTTGTGGGTGACACAAGGAATCACACCAATGAGAGCGTATAACAGATTGTATGGTGCACAGACCTGTAACACAGGACAGTTGCTAATACATAAAAATAAAATAAAATATTCATAAGATTAGGGACTTAACAGTTACATTAACCCCCAGACTGCAGAGGTATCACTGGAAAGGTGCATATAAAAAGTAATCACTAAAATGACACAACATTTATGTTGCTTTTAATTGCCAGTTACTATTTTCCCAAATATTCCTAAAATTACCATTGTGCAAATGTGGCCTTCCTCATTCTTCCATCTACCATAACTACCCCTCTAATCTCTCATATGCCAAAATATTTGGGAAGGACTAGCCCCTCCCTTAGCCGGCCCCAAAAGGCTTCCATTGCCAGGAGATGATTCATTTACATGATATGATTAAAGATCTTTTATACGCCCCCAAGGCCATTGTGTCATCCCTACCACAGACGAGGAGTCTGGCTCTACATTGATACCAAATTAACATCTAAGAGGAGCCCAATTACCACCTAAGTAAAAGAGTAAAAGGTTTGGTATCAGTAAATATATTCACTTATTTATTCCTTATATTATACCTGGCTTATATCTGTTCTCATGGGACCCTGTATTTCTTCCAAATACACCAAATACGTTCTAAGATCTGAAAAGCAATGATATGGATTTACTGAGATGTGGGGCCCACAATATAATTTGTAAAATATTTTCCTATTTCTACTCTAAGCCTCCGGTAACCACATAGAGACTTCTGTAGATCTCATCTCCTCACAGTTCATATCTGCTCATACATTGTGTGACCAAACAATTCTCCCTCCACAATAAATATGCACAAATATGGACACTGTTGTAAGATGACTAATGACAGTCCATAGCAGAAATTTGGTCAACAAGCAGATCTTCAGGTTTATGCGGCAGACAGGCCTCACTGAGGCCTAAAATCTCTGAAGGGTTTATGTTCTAAGGAACCTTTGCAAAGTAGGTAATTGTACTATTATTGTGTTTTATGGAGGTAAACTATATCATACATATATATATCTTAGATATAATAATATCCTAAATAATATTTGCCAATTACTAACGTCACATATATATCCGCAATCCATAGCAACACCACCGTCACTGCCACAGGAAACACAAAATGTAACCACCCACTTCCACGTTTAGTGCTGAGCCTCTCGAAGACATGAGATAATAAACAGCAGGTGACCCATTAATTCATTACTGATTATGGTCGGTTGGCATAAATCATAGAACATACACAGTATACACAAAATTACAAATCACATCAGCTTGGTATAAATATGGGCGAAATTTATTTTTTTTTTTTTAACAAAAGAAAAACAATAAATTGTAATTAAAAATAAAGACACCTAAGTGCCTCACTACAAAAATGATGATAAAAATAATATAATGTTAACTTTAAAAAAAATCCTGTATCCCAAAGAAAAACAAACCTGTGACAAACACATACTAAATAAAAAAGAATTTACTTTGACTCATTTTTCTTTATATTTCTGGTGGTCAAAGAACATGGAGTCATTTCTCATTACCTGCAAAATATTGTCATTGCACAATAAAAGAAACAAAAATCTCAGCAACACAAATGCAAACGAAGTATCAGTGAGCTCTATAGTTGCCCCGAGGGTGTGACTGCGCTATAAACAAAAGGAAACAAAGGACAGTTTTCCCGCCCTTAGCTCAGAGATACAACAATGGCAACTGCTCCTGAGAAATACCACTAAGCTGCCCTTATATCAGCACATTTTATACTAAATAGAAAGAAAGCAATTACTCATCTGGGGCAGTGAGGGAAACTTCACCCCACCCAACACAATCCCCTTCTCACACCAGCTGCCAGGAAGGGATTTTATCCTAAAATAAACGACAAAAAGGTGAAACCAGGGTGGGGTGGAGCAGGACGTACTGTATGCGTATAATATCAATTCTACAGGTGAGTATTTCACAGAATTGTATTATTCTAAGCATACAGTACGTCCTGCTCCATCTATAATATTTACACGTGGGACATCCAATAGCAGTGTCCATAAAGTAGGGTGGGATCCCCAACAACAAAGGCAACGGCACGTAGCTTAGACTACAACCGCCTGCAAAACCTTACGGCCAAAAGCAGCATCAGCTGAGGCCCGAACATCAACCTTGTAAAACTTTGAAAAGGTGTGAACAGAAGACCAAGTAGCGGCCAGAGGCCTGTTGCTGAAAGGCCCAAGAGGCACCAATAGCACGAGTGGAATGAGCCGTAAGACGGAAAGGGGGACTCCTCCCCTTAGTAGAATAGGCCTGAATCACAGCCTGACGAATCCATTTACTGATGGTAGACTTGGCGGGAGCCAAACCTTTCCTAGGCCCGGAAGGCACCACAAAGAGAGCATCAGTCTTCCTGAAGGCCTTAGTGAAAACCAGGTAATACTTCAAGCACCTGACTACGTCCAAGGAATGCAGAACCCGCTCCTTGTCGTTGCGAGGATTGGGACACAGAGAAGGAAGAACAATGTCCTGGTTCAAATGAAAAGCCAAAACAACTTTAGGCAAGAAATCCGGTTTAAAGCGGAACACCACCTTGTCCTGGTGTCAATCATAGTATGGAGGCTGAATAGATAGAGCGGCCAGCTCTGACACACGCCTAACCGAAGTAATAGCCACCAAGAAGACAACCTTGAGAGTGAGAACAACCAGAGCAGCCTCTTGAATAGGCTCAAAGGGAACACCCTGCAAGGCAGACAAAACCAAGTTCAAATCCCAGACAGGGACCATAGGTTT
The DNA here is from genome assembly GCA_027917425.1 of Gastrophryne carolinensis. Lineage (NCBI taxonomy): Eukaryota > Metazoa > Chordata > Amphibia > Anura > Microhylidae > Gastrophryne > Gastrophryne carolinensis. Next base: position 11,466,629 of record CM051237.1, read on the forward strand.
TCGAGGGGGACGCACGTGAGTGACCCCCTGAAAGAAGGTCTTAATCAGGTGATGTTGAGCAAAGGTCTTCTGAAAGAAGACAGACAGGGCAGAAACCTGACCCTTCAGAGTACTAAGTTTGAGACCTAAGTCCAGACCATGCTGTAAAAATTCCAGAACCCTAGGGACTGAGAATTCCTGGCAGGGAAGAGACCTGGACTCGCACCAGTCAATGTAGGAACGCCATACTCTATAATAGATAGCAGAAGAAGTCTTCTTCCTGGCCTGCACCATAGTAGCCACCACAGAGGCAGACAAACCCTTCTCCATCAAGATGGAGGTCTCATCAGCCAGGCCGTCAAAGCCAGAGTTTGTAAATTGGGATGGCGTAAGGACCTTTGAGTTAGCAGATTTGGCACCTTTGGCAGATCGTACTGATCTACCGCCATTTGAACCACGTCTGCGAACCACACTCTTCTTGGCCACCTGGGGGCCACTAGAATCACAGGTACCCCCTCCAGAGCAATCTTGCGCAGAACCCTGCTCAGAAGGGGGAACGGTGGAAACACATACAGGAGTCGAAACTCCCTCCAAGACATGGACAGGGCATCCGTGGCCAAGGCCAGAGGATCCTGAGACAGGGAGACGAAAGCCGGGAGCTTGTGATTGTGGCGGGAAGCAAACAGATCCACATCCGGTAGTCCCCAATGGTGACACAGGGACTGGAATACCTTGTTGCAGAGGGACCACTCCCCCTGACGGGACATCCCCCTGCTCAGGGTGTCCACCAGCAGGTTCTCCGCCCCCGGAATGTAGACAGCCAAAATGCATTGTACATTGGCCTCCGCCCATGTCAGAATCTGAGACACCTCTTGGAGAGCACCCTTACTCCAGGTCCCTCCCTGATGGTTGATGTAGGCAACCGTCGTTCTGTTGTCCGAGCGTACCTGTACCGACAGACCCCTCAGGTGTTGGGTCAATCGCTCCAGTACCAACCTGACTGCCCGTAATTCCAGAATGTTGATGGGCAAATGGGCCTCCTGAGGACCCCACGTCCCCTGGAAGCGCAGGGACTTCCAGAATCCCCCCCAACCTGACAGACTGGCATCCGTTGTGACCGTCTCCCAGCAGGGGGCGAGAAAAGACCTGCCCCCTATCAAGTTCCTGTGGTCCAGCCACCACGCAAGGGACTGTCTGACTGAGGGGGGAAGCACCCAGACCCCGTCCAAGGACGCTGGGTTCTTGTCCCACACTGACAGAAGGTGAAGCTGCAGAGGTCTCAAATGGAACTGGGCAAAGGGCACCGCCTCAAAGCTCGCCACCATCAGGCCCACCAACTGCATTCCCTGCCGGATGGAGAACTGTGGGCTCGAAAGCAGGAACCTCGCCTGCGCCGTCAGAGCTTCCTCCTTCTGTTGAGGAAGGAATATCCTTGACTGAACTGTATCCAGAATCATCCCCAGGAACGGAGTCACCGAGGAGGGGGACAGGGAGGACTTGGGGTAATTGATCACCCAACCGAAGGACTCCAGGGTAGACACTACCAGACAAGTGTCCAACTCTGCCGGCCGCAGAGACCAAGAGGTGATGAGAATGTCATCCAGGTAGGGCAGCACGCGTATGCTTGGTGAACACCCTGTGGGCCGACGTTAGGCCGAATGGCAGGGCCACAAATTGGTAATGCTGATCTTTTATTGCAAATCTGAGAAACCTTTGGTGTCCTGGAAACACTGGAACGTGAAGGTAAGCATCCTTGATGTCTACTGACGTCATGAAGTCCCCTGGGCGCAGTGAGCCAATGGCAGAGCGCAGAGTTTCCATGCGAAAGTGCCTATTCTTGACAAACTTGTTGAGGATGTTTAAATCCAGAATGGGCCTGACTGACCCATCCTTTTTGGGTACTGTGAAAAGGTTGGAGTAGAACCCCGTGCCCCTGTCTCTAAGGGGACCTTGCAAATGACCCCTAGATCCAGGAGACCCTGTAACAATACCTGAGCTGAGGCAGGGTCTTGAGGGATTCGAGACCCAATGAATCTGGTAGGGGGCCGTACATCTTGTAGCCGGAGAACACTACCTCCCGAATCCATCGGTCTGAGACGTGGCGCCACCAGATGTGCTCGAAATGCTGTAAACGTCCCCCACCCTGACGAGTGAGGGCGCCCCCTCATGCCTGAGGGGCCTTGGGAGGGGCTTTGGGCTTGGGCCCCCAGGAGGAGCCGGTACGGCGTCCTCTGTTCCTGTGCCAGGAATCAGCGCGGGCCCCGGCGAAGGACGCCCCTCTTCCCTGCTTGGCCCCACGGTAGGGGGTTGATAGGGAGCCTTAGCCACGAAAAGGCAGAGTCTGCCTCCTGCGCTGGGGTAACTTGCCTCCCTTGGCAAAGAGGTCTAACCGATCCCCAAACAATCGCAGTCCCTTAAATGGGAGCCCCGTGATGGCTTTCTTGGCGGCATTGTCTGCGGCCCACTGGCGCAATCAGACCGCGCGGCGTATAGCAACCACCAGGGCGGATGACCTGGCACACATCTTAATAGCATCGTCGGATGCGGACAGGATAAAGTTCACAAACACATCACAGCTGGACAGAGCATTGACAGTATCAGGAGGCAACTCATCTGTGCCATCGAGAGCACTCCTAACCACGGCCCTGAGTGCTACCGCCTTAATGGCTAAAGCGCAAACCGGGCGCAGAGTCGCTCCCCCAAATGCAAAGGCATGACATGCCAGTTGGTCAACACGCCGGTCCTCAGAGTCCCACAGCGTAGTAGTGTCAGGAGAGTGCATAATAGAGGTGTTGGACAACCCTAGAATAGGAGCATCGACCTCAGGTGGCGATGACCAGCACTTAACCAAGTCAGAAGGGAAGGGATATTTCCTATCCACGCTCTTAGGGACCCCATGAAGTCTGCTGGGATGTTCCCATTCTTTAAGCACGAGGCTATTGAAATGGGTCTGCTCTGGAAATTCCAATCGAGCTTTAGCGGTATGAAAAAGATCACCCCTTTGCCGGGGAGCCGCAGCAGGGGGAGAGAGGGACAGAACCTCAAAGATCTGAACCAGCAGTCTATCAATATCATCCGAGGACCAATGCTCGGAGCCAGACTCTTCCTGACCCCTGGACTCATCGTCATATGACCCTGAGTCAGAGAACAGTTCCCCTTCGTCCGAGGGGAAATGGGCATAGGAATGCAACAAACCATCAGGTTCTATAGGGAAGAGTGTTGATTCAGGGTTCAAGTGCCGCCTCTTGGCGGTGGCTTTACGTGCTAATGAATTAGCAAGCAAGTTTTCAACACTAGCCAGCCTCGTGGCCAGATCAGGATGAGAATCCCCACTGGTATTGGGGGTTAGACTCAGGCTTGGGGGAGTAGGTGAAGTGCGGCGGGGTGCAGGCCCAGCCTCAGAGGAGACGGGAAGCACCGATAGCGCCTGCTGTGCACAAGGAACACAGACCCCTGCATTGTCACCGCTGCTAGGTAGGACCCCACAAGCTACACACAGCCGGGCTTGTCCCGAAGGAACCCCGTTCACAATATCCTGAGATGCCTCCATATGGTGATTTAATCGGCACAATATGCCAGTAGGGATTGACGCTGTAAGCTACCCTGGATGCCCCAATAACCCGCGGGGAAGTGGGAGTAAATTTTTATGGTCACGACCGGGAGCAACACTGGCCCGGGAGAAGCCACCGAAATCCGCGGTCTGAAAGACATAAGGGGGAACAAGGATGTCAGAGCCATGCGCAATGGGAGATAGAACTAAAGAAGATTCGCCCATGAGGGCACTTACAGACAGAGAGGAGAGGACGATCTTCACCACGCGCGCGGGAGAAGGAAATGGCACCAAGCGAACCTCGGAGGGCGGGCCTGAGCCGACCGTGAAGCGTAGCGCACCAAGCCGGAGCCATGCCCCTCCTCAGCGAGTGCGAAGCTCGTAAGGCGTCTAGCCAATGAGAGTACAGTAAAGCAAAAAGTAAATGGCGGTCGGAGTCTACACAGGCACGGCCGAGGGCTGCACTCGGGCTCTCCTGTCGGGGAATGAACCCCGGTCCGCCGTGACAAGGCGGTACTGTATTGGACATGCGCTTAAGCCAACGCAGCCTAGGAAGAGCCACTAAGGCTAAGAAGGAGAGGAAGGGAGAAGAAAAACGCTGAGGCGTCCGCAAAGCCGCCGCCGTACATGCGGTGCGAGCAGCAAACAGAAACTAATGGCGCTGCGGTTAACAGTAAGGAAAGAGCGCGGCTCTGATCCCCGTTCCCAGCAAAGCACAGTCAAGCCATAAGCGTGTAATGAAACACTGAGGCTGCCCTACACACAACCCCCCCGCCCCTTTCTTTTCCCCCTGACTAAGGAGGGTACGAGGGAGGAAGGCGACCCGTTGATTAAGGTCCACCGCTACATGGGGCGTGGGGCAGTGATGCGGGAGGGGCATCCCCTGAAGGCTCACTATCAGCCTTGACTGCCTACCCTATGGTGGGGGATTGCGGTGGAGCGTGGCTCCGTAAGCACACATGGTGCTGCCTACCTTCACCCGACCAGCGCAGCCCAGGCTGGGAGGCATATCATACAGAGGAGGGGTGGAAATAGTCCCACCTGGCCGCAGGCTGTAAAAGCCCCGCTCACCTGCGAGAGAGTGATACTTCATGTCTTCGCAGTCAGCACTGCAGAGAAATCTGGGGATTTGTGGGAGGTCCCTGGGTATATGAAGGGCCGGGAGGAGCCTGTTTTTGCATGTCTGCAGTGAACAACGCCATCTGGCGGAGGATTACCCACGTGTAAGTATAGATGGAGCAGGGCGTACTGTATGCTTAGAATAATAATTTAGAATGTGAAATCCTTACTGCAGTGACACATTAATCATTCGAGGGTTCTCCTTCATTAGAGGACAAATAAAATAACTTACGGGTTTACAATACAGAAAGTAGGGTTAGCAGTGTCTCGTTGTCACGCTTCCCAGAAAACAAGAATCCATCACTGTAATAACCTCTACACTGACCTTGAAGAGGTTTACTGAGATCGAATCACATTCACCAGCTATTTGATTTCTCATGAACATTTGAAATTCCTGCTGAAAGGTCCTAAACTGCTCTGCAAATGCTCCCCGCTCCTCTTTAATGGAGAAATATCAGGGAAAATGGCACATTGATAAAAATCCATATAAATATGCTGGATGGCGGGAGGAGGGGTCACTTTTACACCCACCATCAAGAAATATCCAGCCAGGCTTGTTTTTATATTTTATTGGAAGGAAGAGGAAATCAGGGGGGCAGGTTCTGTCACCCATGAAACACTAAACCCATCACCCCTGGATGTTATTCCTAGCAGGAGAAGAAAACCACAGGCTTGACGTCAGTTTTATTCAGTTCAGGTTTATAAGTGTCTTTCCTCTCATTACCCAACGTGTTTATATGGATTTTTAATATTAACAATGTCATGATAGTGCTCCTTTAAGTGGCCTATTTCCAGCTAGTAAGGGATCATTCTGGGCTTTAATGCGGAACAAATTCCGGCCTGTCCGACTCTAAAACATAGATGGTCGCTGGTCTTCCCGCTATGTGAAACCCCCTGGGGCGCTGGTAATCACTCACCTTTCCCCAGTCCAATGGTGCATGCTCGGGCTCTCATCCAATCCTAACTGTTTGCCAATAGGTTGGGATGGAAGCATGTGCCTCTGGGGATGTGGCCGCGCTCGTTACCCATTGAAATCAATGAGAGCCTTTGAGGAAAAAAGCTGGTTGGATGAGGGCCCGCACATTTGTGCCTTTGGAATGTGGAGAGGTGAGTTTTACTGGGCATCCTTCAGAAATTCTAAACAAAAAACCCTGAAACGCATTGCAGTTGTGGGGTACAGGAAATGGGACCCCGTGTCCTCATGTAAGCGCTTTATTTACTGATTTTAATATATAATAGTAAAAGCTAAGTCTTAAAGTTTTTTCACTGCGGGGTCTGGCCATGTCAGAAATTCTACCTCGTTCTGAAGACTCAACTTTTCCTCGTTTACAAATTCACAATGTGTTGCTATGCAACAGGCAGCATAAATGACTGAATATTTACCCTCTGACTCCGAGAGCTTCCTACTAACAATTGCATTTGCCCCATAGTCCTTAGCTACAGACCAAAGCATGAGAGTTGCCTCCATTTTGTTGCTAAGCTCCAGAGCATCTCTTGCTTGTGTCTTGTTCAGACTTTCTATTTTGCTCCACAACTACTGGCAACTGATAGACAATGACGATACTCACACAAGATATGTGACCGGTCCCTGCACTTACCACAACTTACTGTACCCACACCCAGTGGCGTTGCTAGGGCTGGTGTCACCCCCCCCCCCCCCCCCAATGGTGTCACCCCCCCCCCCCAATGGTGTCAACCCCACCCCCCCCAATGGTGTCAACCCCCCCCCCCCCAAAGAAAACAAACAAAAAAAAAAGCATTTTTGCCGGCATGGTGGGAGCGGGCCGGCCGGTTCCGCGCTGACAGCGGAACCGGCCGGCCCGCTCTGCTGTCAGCGGAACCGGCCGGCCCGCTCCCACCATGCCGGCATTTTTAAAAAAAGCAAACACTTACCTGCAGGTCCGGAGCGTGGAGGCCGGCGCCGCTCTCAGCTGTCATCTGATGACGCGCCCTCAGATGACAGCTGAGAGCGGCGCCGGCCTCCACGCTCCGGACCTGCAGGTAAGTGTCTCTATACCGAGGGGTGACCGGCCGAGAGGTGTCACCCTCTAGGTCTGGTGTCACCCGGGGCGGTCCGCCCCCCCCGCCCCCGGGTCGCTACGCCACTGCCCACACCATAAGCCTTATGCACATCACAAATAATAATGAAGCACTAATATGATCCCCAGCCACACCAACACCCCACCTGCCTTCACTCCCCAATCTGTAACCAATTATTATCATAGAAAACATCAGTAATACAATCAATGATTATTATAACAATAATCGCTCACTGCAGGTTCTATGGTTGTGGGTGACACAAGGAATCACACCAATGAGAGCGTATAACAGATTGTATTGTGCACAGACCTATGACACATGACAGTTGCTAATATATAAAAATAACATGAAATATATGTAAAATTTTAGGGACTGAACTGTCATTCACCCCCAGACTGTAGAGGAATCACAGGGACTAAACAATTAACAAACAATTACTAAACTTACTTAGAAGCGTTACTATGTGCAATTGCCTGTTCCCAAATATTCCTTAAATCACCAGCTCTAGTTACCTATACAGGGCCCTTGTGCAAACGCATCCGTCCTCCTTCCTGGATCTCCCCCAACTAAGTTTCCAATATTGAAAATCCCCATAAGAACCTGTTGGGGAGGCCTAGCCCCGCCCCTTAGCCGGCCCATCTACTAACAAAAGATTTCCATGGCTGGGAGTTGACTTCATTTACATGATATAATTGAACATCCTTTATCCGCCCAAAGCCATTGTGTCAGCATTACTGCAGACGAGGTGTCTGGGTCCAAGCTGGGACCAAATTACCATCATAGGGGCGCAATTACCACCTAAGAGAAAGAGCGGAAGGTTTGGTATCAGGAAATGTATTCAGTTATCTATTACTTATATTATACCTGGCTTATATCCTTTAATGGGACCCTGTAATTCTTACACTGACTCTTCCATGATGGACACCCAGCTCCTCTCGAGAAACCAAAGAGAAGAATCCTGAGAGGAGGCCATTTTCTCCTCCTGGCACTATGTGAGCACCCATGGCCACCCCCTGACATTGTGAGACCCAATGGCCACCCCCTGACATTGTGAGACCCAATGGCCACCACCCTGACATTGAGACCCAGCAAAACATTTCCTCCCCAGAATGCGATTCACAGTCTGGCAAGATTACAGTCCCCAGGGTTGCCATCAGGGTAGGAGGGCCCGGGACCGGTGTACTGGGCCCTGGTGCCCCAGGGGCATCTCTGACTTCTATGATGGCTGCCCTGTGTGTTTTTAAAAAGTAACGCTATGGCTTTCCAGCACATTGCGATGTTTGTTTTTGAAACTGAAGCCCCCAGGCGGTGGTTGCACACCACTAGAGCTCCCCCCTCCCCGGCAGCCAATGCCGAGCACTGCTAGAACCCTCCTCCAGATGGCAGCTGCACAGCGCTCACTCACATGTTCATATAGAGATGACGCCATGCTTCATCTTCCTGCCCCCAGGCTGCCTCTTCTTTACAATCTTGCATCACAATTCGCACCCTACATGGACTAGAAATGCCGTCCAGGAGAAGTGCGTTGCGGTGCGACCGGGCGGCACATATTGGATGGGTAACGCTTGGATTTTTCGTTTTTTTGTCTTTTTCTGGTGTCGAGTTGTTGGGCGGGATGATTGAGGCTCAGCAGCATTTTTGTAGCTCCTCAAATTTGGCGCGGCCCATGTAATGACCCCGCCCCCATTTTCTCTGTATTATATGAGTGATTCATTGTAGGGTTGGCAGCAAGAGCAGCATGCCCTATAGACTGTAAGGTTTGGGCCCCCATAAGCTTTTTGTGATTGCTGATACAAGTGTTTGGGCCCTAAAGCAGCCAAACATCCCAAAACACTGGATCCAGCCATCACATAAAGGTTATAGATAATAATGCCTGGCGAGGTCCCTCCATGTAAAATGACTGGGCCCAATACAATGGGGCCCATCCATCACATAGGTTATTGGAGCTATATGCTATAGACTGATTTGGGCTGTGGGGTCCAACCATCACAAAAAGATTATGGGGAAAACCACACATGCTATAGCACCTAGCTCCCCCACCCCCATAACCTATGTGTAATGGCTGGGCCCCATGATTTGCTAAGAATGGGTGTGGCTGCAATAGGGCCGGGCCTTCTAACATAGGTTATTGGGCCCAGTTGCTATAGACTGTATGATTTGGGCTGTGGGGCCCAGCCATCAAAAAAGGCAATGGGGGACAAACCATATAAGCTATAGCACCTAGCTGGGCCCCCATAACATATGTGTAATGGCTGGGCCACATGCTTTGAGCAAGAATGGGTGCAGCTGCAATGGCGCTATATCACATAGGTTATGGGGGGCACAGGCACTACAGGTTTGCCAACCCTTAACCTATGTGATGGCTGGGCCTAATTTTTGGGCCCCACGGCAGCGGTGAACATTCCACAAACCCTGGGCCCAGCCGTCACATAAAGGGTTTGGATGGGGGAGACACATGGTTACAAAGAAAGATAAGCCCTTTATCTCGCCCATAGTCCAGAGATGTTGTTCCTGCGATCCGGGTCCTGGGCGTCGCCATCTTGTGGAGGAAGCACAGAGCCGCTTCCCCCGCTCAGTGCACGCTCCTGCCCGCCCATTAGGGGGATGGATGGCGCTGTGTGCAGACGCACATACTCATGAGAGCGGCACCAGATCCGGGTGAGGTAAGTGGGGTTTGTAGCCCCTCCCCCAGCCTCAGCACCAGGGGAGGGGCGTTACCCAGACACCCGACCTCCACTTTCATATTGTTGTTGTATTAATAAGAGATAAAATGATTGTATTCCTTAATGTCTATAGGAATAAAGCTTGGGGGGGCGTGGCCAGACATAGCAGCTGTAGGGGCCCCATTATTCCTCATGCTGGCCCCGCCCATCCCCCATGGGAGAGGAATATGACACTCCGGCCCTGGCTCTACTTCCTCCTGAGAGCCGAGCTCCTGGTATTGGGATGCCCCACTATGCAAACATGGCCGCCTCCCCTCATCCCATGTGACCACGAGCCACCTATAGGGCTCCTCTGCACCTGTGTGGTTCTGTGATGCCCCCTAATAGGGAGGAGGCGTGGCCTATTATGATTGGACTTCCTGTGTAACTTGGAGCAAGGTGTGATTTGGGAAGCCCTGGATATCCCGGGATACTTACCTCCCTGGTGACCCCATTCATAGGAATGAGTGTGTACACAGCGCCCGGCACAGAGGGCATCCCGGGTTCCCCTCCTGATGATTCAGGTAGAGCTGGCGTGGGAGCGGCCATCAGCCACAGGCAGGGCCGGGGCCCGGGAGCACCAGGGGCCCAGTAACAGCTGACACATCTCTGGCTGTGTGTATTGGTGTGCGGGGGCGGGGCATGGGGGGATGGGCGGGGACTCGCACTCTATTCAGGTTACTAGTCACATGGCACAATAACGAATGTAGCACAAGCCAGTGATTGGCCGGCGTCCCGCACATGTGCAGTGGCATTGCCAGAGAGAGGCGTTTCTATGGCAACACCCGGGATACACACAGGGGGGCATCCCCAATCAGGATGCCCGGCCTGAGAGGGACAATACCTCCCTTCACCCAGGACACTCACCTCTCCTCACCCCCACTGCACATGTGCGGCCTCTCCCCCAATCAGCTCATCCGGCCGCGCATATTAATGTGGCCCCGACCCCACCACACATGTGACTGATGCCGGTGCTGGATGCACATGTCGGGGTTTTGTGGGGACCTGGAGGGTTTGACATATCGGGGCATCTCAGTTCGGGATGCCCCGGGGGGGGGCATAAAGCAGATCCAGCCCCATGATTTCCCCTCCCTGGGTTTAGTTCTGCTTTACAGCAGCCCCCGGATCCGAGACGCCCCTGTGTATGAAAGAAAGCACACGGTGCGGCCGTTACCTCAAACCGCCATCACCCCTGTGCAAGGAAAGCAATGGGCCCACTTTCTCCATCTGCTCATTGCCAATCCCAGGGAGGTGCATTGTGGGGCAAATGTGACTGAGCTCTATAATGTTATGTGCACATTAAAGCAATCCTCAGGGGACAGGGAACACGCTGCACAGGCAGCTGATTGGTGGAGGATGTGACGTCACACAGGGGCTACTAACACCATGTCGCCCGGGGCCCACATAAGCCTGGCCGGAGGGACGCTGCCGGGACCTGCGCATGTGCCGCGGGATTGCCGGATATGTCACATGACCCCAGAGGATCTCACACGGTCGGGGGGTGTCACATGACCCCAGAGGATCTCACACAGCGGGGGGGGGGCATCACGTGACCCCAGAGGATCTCACACAGCGGGGGGGAGGGGCGTCACATGATCCCAGAGGATCTCACACAGCGGGAGGGGGTGTCACATGACCCCAGAGGATCTCACACAGCGGGGGAGGGGGTGTCACATGACCCCAGAGGATCTCACACAGCGGGTGCAGCACTATGTCCTATGGAGTCCTACCTGTACTGCCCTGGTTGTCATGGTGACGCCTCAGCAGCATAGTGGCGGGATAATTAGCCCCGCCCCCTCTATCTATCATAGTATAAATCCTAGAATAACAGGCCGCAGAGAGTTCCCGCTTACCTCTATCCCCAGCTCTGCCTGGAACCAAGATGGCCGCTCCCTCCTATCCGGGCTACAGGAAAATGGCCGCCACCAGCCCCGTGCGGGGGTACACGTATCTGCACCATCACTGCAACACCCCGAACAGCGAGGAAAATGGCGCCATCACCCCCGTCCTCCGCATACACATCTGCTACTCCCGATAATGATGAGAGGAAACGTCTCCGCGCCTCTCCTCAGCGGGTGACCGCGGCTACACCAACATGGCCGCCACATGAGGAGACAAAGAGCGGGGCTACACCAACATGGCCGCCAAATGAGGAGACAAAGAGCAAAGGAGTCCCCAGGGCCGGCGGTGGCCATTTTCCTGTAGCACAAATAGGAGGGAGCAGAGCGGCCATCTTGGTTCCGGGCAGAGCTGGGGATAGAGGTAAGCGGGAACTCTCTGCAGCCTGTTATGCTATGTTATATATTATATATATTATTATAGAGAGAAGGGGCGGGGCTAATGTTCCCGCCACTATGAGCCATGAGGCGTCACTATGACAACCAGAGCAGGGCCGTACAGGCTGAACTCCTGTGAGAGGCCCGGTGGCCGCCCTGTGCTGTGGGTATTTGGGATGCCCCAGGGAGTGATGATCAGGTGACCCGGAGTCTTGTGCTGCCTGCCTGGGTTTTGCTCTACTTTAGGGAGAATCTCCAGATAAGAATATGGCAGAGTTTATTAGGCAGCCTGGATAGTTATTCCTGAATGCGGGATGCCCCTGTGTCACCCCCGGGATACCTCCATGGTGGCTGTAGAGCGCCTATCGGGCAGGTGGGTGAGCCTTATGTGATTAGCTGCTCACAGTCATGTGACACATAGCTATGGTGACTATCAGCATGAATGTGGGCTTATCTTATACAGCGAGGATTTGGGATGCCCCCCCAGGACACCGATAATACATCTCCACTATCCCACGTGCTTGTACAGCTCTCCTCCAATCAGCAGCTCACACTGTGACATCAGAGCAGCTTAGTAACGCTGAATGGAGAGCAAGTCGCTGGGGGCGGCGCCATTATTATATAGAGCGAGGAGGCTCCATTATTATATAGAGCGAGGAGACGCGATTATTATATAGAGCGAGGAGGCGCCATTATTATATAGAGCGAGGACGCGCCATTATTATATAGAGCGAGGAGGCGCCATTATTATATAGAGCGAGGAGGCTCCATTATTATATAGAGCGAGGAGGCGCCATTATTATATAGAGCGAGGAGGCGCCATTATTATATAGAGCGAGGAGGCGCCATTATTATATAGAGCGAGGAGGCGCCATTATTATATAGAGCGAGGAGGAGGCTCCATTATTATATAGAGCGAGGAGGAGGCTCCATTATTATATAGAGCGAGGAGGAGGCTCCATTATTATATAGAGCGAGGAGGAGGCTCCATTATTATATAGAGCGAGGAGGAGGCTCCATTATTATATAGAGCGAGGAGGAGGCTCCATTATTATATAGAGCGAGGAGGAGGCTCCATTATTATATAGAGCGAGGAGGAGGCTCCATTATTATATAGAGCGAGGAGGAGGCTCCATTATTATATAGAGCGAGGAGGAGGCTCCATTATTATATAGAGCGAGGAGGCGCCATTATTATATAGAGCGAGGAGGCGCCATTATTATATAGCGCGCGGAGGCGCCATTATTATATAGAGCGAGGAGGCGCCATTATTATATAGAGCGAGGAGGCGCCATTATTATATAGAGCGAGGAGGCGCCATTATTATATAGAGCGAGGAGGCGCCATTATTATATAGAGCGAGGAGACGCCATTATTATATAGACCGAGGAGGCGCCATTATTCTATAGCTCGAGGAGGCGCCATTATTATATAGAGCGAGGAGGCGCCATTATTATATAGAGCGAGGAGGCGCCATTATTATATAGAACGAGGCGGCGCCATTATTATATAGAGCGAGGAGGCGCCATTATTATATAGAGCGAGGAGGCGCCATTATTATATAGAACGAGGAGGCGCCATTATTATATAGAGCGAGGAGGCGCCATTATTATATAGAGCGAGGAAGCGCCATTATTATATAGAGCGAGCAGGCGCCATTATTATATAGAGCGAGCAGGCGCCATAATTATATAGAGTGAGGAGGCGCCATTATTATATAGCGCGAGGAGGCACCATTATTATATAGAGAGCGAGGAGGCGTCATTAATATATAGAGCGAGCAGGCACCATTATTATATAGAGCGAGGAGGCGCCATTATTATATAGAGCGAGGAGACGCCATTATTATATAGCGCGAGGAGGCACCATTATTATATAGAGCGAGGAGGCGTCATTAATATATAGAGCGAGCAGGCACCATTATTATATAGACCAAGGAGGCGCCATTATTATATAGCGCGAGGAGGCGCCATTATTATATAGAGAGCGAGGAGGCGTCATTATTATATAGAGAGCGAGGAGGCGTCATTAATATATAGAGCGAGCAGGCACCATTATTATATAGACCGAGGAGGCGCCATTATTATATAGAGCGAGGAGGCGCCATTATTATATAGAGCGAGGAGGCGCCATTATTATATAGAGCGAGGAGGCGCCGTTATTATATAGAGCGAGGAGACGCCATTATTATATAGCGCGAGGAGGCACCATTATTATATAGAGCGAGGAGGCGTCATTAATATATAGAGCGAGGAGGCACCATTATTATATAGACCGAGGAGGCGCCATTATTATATAGAGCGAGGAGGCGCCATTATTATATAGAGCGAGGAGGCGCCATTATTATATAGAGCGAGCAGGCGCCATTATTATATAGAGCGAGCAGGCGCCATTATTATATAGAGCGAGCAGGCGCCATAATTATATAGAGCGAGGAGGCGCCATTATTATATAGCGCGAGGAGGCACCATTATTATATAGAGAGCGAGGAGGCGTCATTAATATATAGAGCGAGCAGGCACCATTATTATATAGAGAGCGAGAAGGCGTCATTAATATATAGAGCGAGGAGGCGCCATTATTATATAGACCGAGGAGGCGCCATTATTATATAGAGCGAGGAGACGCCATTATTATATAGCGCGAGGAGGCACCATTATTATATAGAGCGAGGAGGCGTCATTAATATATAGAGCGAGCAGGCACCATTATTATATAGACCGAGGAGGCGCCATTATTATATAGAGCGAGGAGGCGCCATTATTATATAGAGCGAGGAGGCGCCATTATTATATAGAGCGAGGAGGCACCGTTATTATATAGAGCGAGGAGACGCCATTATTATATAGCACGAGGAGGCACCATTATTATATAGAGCGAGGAGGCGTCATTAATATATAGAGCGAGGAGGCACCATTATTATATAGAGCGAGGAGGCGCCATTATTATATAGAGCGAGGAGGCGCCATTATTATATAGAGCGAGGAGGCGCCATTATTATATAGAGCGAGGAGGCGCCATTATTATATAGAGCGAGCAGGCGCCATTATTATATAGAGCGAGGATGCACCATTATTATATAGAGCGAGGAGACGCCATTATTATATAGACCGAGGAGGCGCCATTATTATATAGCGCGAGGAGGCACCATTATTATATAGAACGAGGAGGCGCCATTATTATATAGAGCGAGGAGGCGCCATTATTATATAGAGCGAGGAGGCGCCATTATGGACGCCTCCATTATTATATAGCGCAAGGAGGCACCATTATTATATAGAGCGAGGAGGCGTCATTAATATATAGAGCGAGGAGGCGTCATTATTATATAGAGCGAGGAGGCGTCATTATTATATAGAGCGAGGAGGCGCCATTATTATATAGAGCGAGGAGGCGCCATTATTATATAGAGCGAGGAGGCGCCATTATTATATAGAGCGAGGAGGAGGCTCCATTATTATATAGAGCGAGGAGGAGGCTCCATTATTATATAGAGCGAGGAGGAGGCTCCATTATTATATAGAGCGAGGCGGCGGCTCCATTATTATATAGAGCGAGGAGGCGGCTCCATTATTATATAGAGCGAGGCGGCGGCTCCATTATTATATAGAGCGAGGAGGCGCCATTATTATATAGAGCGAGGAGGCGCCATTATTATATAGAGCGAGGGGGCGCCATTATTATATAGAGCGAGGAGGCGCCATTATTATATAGAGCGAGGAGGCGCCATTATTATATAGAGCGAGGAGGCGCCATTATTATATAGAGCGAGGAGGTGCCATTATTATATAGAGCGAGGAGACGCCATTATTATATAGACCGAGGAGGCGCCATTATTCTATAGCTCGAGGAGGCACCATTATTATATAGAGCGAGGAGGCGCCATTATTATATAGAACGAGGCGGCGCCATTATTATATAGAGCGAGGAGGCGCCATTATTATATAGAGCGAGGAGGCGCCATTATTATATAGAACGAGGAGGCGCCATTATTATATAGAGCGAGGAGGCGCCATTATTATATAGAGCGAGGAAGCGCCATTATTATATAGAGCGAGCAGGCGCCATTATTATATAGAGCGAGCAGGCGCCATAATTATATAGAGTGAGGAGGCGCCATTATTATATAGCGCGAGGAGGCACCATTATTATATAGCGCGAGGAGGCACCATTATTATATAGAGAGCGAGGAGTCGTCATTAATATATAGAGCGAGCAGGCACCATTATTATATAGACCGAGGAGGCGCCATTATTATATAGAGCGAGGAGACGCCATTATTATATAGCGCGAGGAGGCACCATTATTATATAGAGCGAGGAGGCGTCATTAATATATAGAGCGAGGAGGCACCATTATTATATAGACCGAGGAGGCGCCATTATTATATAGAGCGAGGAGGCGCCATTATTATATAGAGCGAGGAGGCGCCATTATTATATAGAGCGAGGAGGCGCCATTATTATATAGAGCGAGCAGGCGCCATTATTATATAGAGCGAGCAGGCGCCATAATTATATAGAGCGAGGAGGCGCTATTATTATATAGCGCGAGGAGGCACCATTATTATATAGAGAGCGAGGAGGCGTCATTAATATATAGAGCGAGCAGGCACCATTATTATATAGAGAGCGAGGAGGCGTCATTAATATATAGAGCGAGGAGGCGCCATTATTATATAGAGCGAGGAGGCACCATTATTATATAGAGCGAGGAGGCACCATTAATATATAGAGCGAGCAGGCACCATTATTATATAGACCGAGGAGGCGCCATTATTATATAGAGCGAGGAGACGCCATTATTATATAGACCGAGGAGGCGCCATTATTATATAGAGTGAGGAGGCGCCATTATTATATAGAGTGAGGAGGCGCCATTATTATATAGCGCGAGGAGGCACCATTATTATATAGAGTGAGGATGCGCCATTATTATATAGAGCGAGGAGACGCCATTATTACATAGCGCGAGGAGGCGCCATTAATATATAGAGCGAGCAGGCACCATTATTATATAGACCGAGGAGGCACCATTATGATATAGAGCGAGGAGGCGCCATTATTATATAGAGCGAGGAGGCGCCATTATTATATAGCACGAGGAGGCACCATTATTATATAGAGCGAGGAGGCACCATTATTATATAGAGCGAGGAGGCGCCATTATTATATAGAGCGAGGAGGCGCCATTATTATATAGAGCGAGGAGGCGCCATTATTATATAGAGCGAGCAGGCGCCATTATTATATAGAGTGAGGATGCACCATTATTATATAGAGCGAGGAGACGCCATTATTATATAGCGCGAGGAGGCACCATTATTATATAGAACGAGGAGGCGCCATTATTATATAGAGCGAGGAGGCGCCATTATTATATAGAGCGAGGAGGCGCCATTATTATATAGAGCGAGGAGGCGCCATTATTATATAGAGCGAGGAGGCGCCATTATTATATAGAGCGAGGAGGCGCCATTATTATATAGAGCGAGGAGGCGCCATTATTATATAGAGCGAGGAGGCGCCATTATTATATAGAGCGAGGAGGCGCCATTATGGACGCCTCCATTATTATATAGCGCGAGGAGGCACCATTATTATATAGAGCGAGGAGGCGTCATTAATATATAGAGCGAGGAGGCGCCATTATTATATAGAGCGAGGAGGCGTCATTATTATATAGAGCGAGGAGGCGCCATTATTATATAGAGCGAGGAGGCGCCATTATTATATAGAGCGAGGAGGCGCCATTATTATATAGAGCGAGGAGGCGCCATTATTATATAGAGCGAGGAGGCGCCATTATTATATAGAGCGAGGAGGAGGCTCCATTATTATATAGAGCGAGGAGGAGGCTCCATTATTATATAGAGCGAGGCGGCGGCTCCATTATTATATAGAGCGAGGCGGCGGCTCCATTATTATATAGAGCGAGGCGGCGGCTCCATTATTATATAGAGCGAGGAGGCGCCATTATTATATAGAGCGAGGCGGCTCCATTATTATATAGAGCGAGGAGGAGGCTCCATTATTATATAGAGCGAGGCGGCGGCTCCATTATATAGAGCGAGGAGGCGCCATTATTATATAGAGCGAGGCGGCGGCTCCATTATTATATAGAGCGAGGAGGAGGCTCCATTATTATATAGAGCGAGGAGGAGGCTCCATTATTATATAGAGCGAGGCGGCGGCTCCATTATTATATAGAGCGAGGAGGCTTCATTATTATATAGAGCGAGGAGGCTCCATTATTATATAGAGCGAGGCGGCGGCTCCATTATTATATAGAGCGAGGCGTCTCTATATATAGAGCGAGGAGGCTCCATTATTATATAGAGCGAGGAGGAGGCTCCATTGTTATATAGAGCGAGGCGGCGGCTCCATTATTATATAGAGCGAGGTGGCTCCATTATTATATAGAGCGAGGCGGCGGCTCCATTATTATATAGAGCGAGGAGGAGGCTCCATTATTATATAGAGCGAGGAGGAGGCTCCATTATTATATAGAGCGATGCGGCGGCTCCATTATTAAATAGAGCGAGGAGGCGCCATTGTTATATAGAGCGAGGAGGCTCCATTATTATATAGAGCGAGGAGGCTCCATTATTATATAGAGCGAGGAGGCTCCATTATTAGATAGAGCGAGGAGGCGCCATTATTAGATAGAGTGAGGAGACGCCATTATAATATAGAGCGAGGCGTCTCCATTATTATATAGAGCGAGGTGGAGGCGCCATTATTAGATAGAGTGAGGAGACATACATACAGACATACTGGAAAGGGACGTGTGCTGGGCGTCCATAGATCTCCGAGATGCTTATCTGATTCTGAGATTTGCACTTCGGATGGAAGAAGAGATTCTGCAGCTGCAATGCAAAGCCCTTCTGTTCAGACTGTCACCAGCTCCTGTATTGCCCCAAGGTCTTGGCAGAAGCCTGAGCTTTTCTGAGGAATAAAGGGATTATCATTCTGCCCTACGTTCATGGAGAGATCAGCATCAGCCCTTCTGGCGACTGTCCAGACCTAAGATTGTCCTCCTCATCAGCCTAGAAAAATCCAGATTGAGCTCAGTCACATCATTCAGGTTTCTGGGGAATATTCTAGACACAGGTTGTGATCATTGAATTCATACAGCCATGAATTTCAGCTAGCCTCTGCTTTTCCTCTGATTAAAAAACGTTGAAAGGCAGTGGTGCAACTAAATGTGACGGGGCCCCGGTGCGAAAATTAAATGGGGCCCTTTCATGACTCATACAGTAAACTTTTTTGCATCCTTTAAAGAGGAATTTTGGAGGCCCCGGAGTCTAAAAGACTTCAGGGCCCTTCAAGTTCCACTCGGCATATCCTTGCCCCACTGTGTAAAACCCCCCAGAAGCCCCATTTCACTCACCTTGTCCCGGTTCCCTCACTGCGTCTCTGCGCAGCATCCCGGCCCACCTCTAGCAGTGTGCGCACCCACGCCCGGAATTTCTGAATGCCTGGGAGGCTAGGAGGTGAGCGGGGGATGTGGCCAGCAGCGCACTCCCTTCGGTGCCGTAGCCAAATAAATGTGAGCACGCTGATTGGTTGAGTGGGACCCTCAGCCAATAAGTGTGCTTGTTCTCGCCCCGATTCTGTGCCGTGGGAGCAATAGGATGGTGAGTGAGAGTAACAACATTCCAAAAAGTGGAAATCGGGTTGAAAAAATGGAAGTGGAAACCCTCAAGTTACCCCCTGTTGAAAGGTCATTCAGAATATCTGCAGGGAAAGCCGCCCAAGTAATCCTGTTTTCCTAACTTTGGTAAATGTTGGCCCTGGAATCATGGTGATTACTACAGGTTTATAATCTTCTACAACATGGACCAATGTGTCACCCCAATCTATTCGAACTCAAGCTAACGTCCAGGCTGTAACATGGGAAATTCTAGCGAGGAATAGGACGCGCTCTCACTGAGAGATTAAAACAACTACAAAGTAGGATACTTGTCACTCATAAGATTTATGCCAAGACTTGAAAGTGTTGAATTTTTCTTCTCCTTATTTCACTATTGAATGCAGAGTGTGCTGAGACACTGCTGTATGTGGGTGCTGCTAGGATATCTCACCACCCGGCGTCTTCTCTATCTCTGAGACCACAGCGGGTGACATCACATCTCATCTCATCTCTTCTTCCAGAGTAACCCATAACAGGCAGCCAAACAGAACACGAGGATCACTACAGGGACACCATTATGGAGAGTCACCAGCTCCTCCCATCACAGGGTAAGAGAGGGGGCGTTACATATTTAGCAGGGGCATCACTGTAACTCCTAGCCCCCCATTACTGCACACACAGTGTATTGTCCTCACTCTCATCTTTCTTCACAGACCTCGAAGACACTTTAGTGACACATGAGATAATTGAGGAGCAGGAAGAAATATTTGTGAGGACTGAGGAGGAGAAAGTTCCTCTACAGATCAGCTCAGGTGAGTAATAAACCATCTATAGAAAAGATTTCAGTGTTACCCCTGTACAGTTACTCCGCACACATGCTCTGATGGGTCTCATACATCTCAATGCAATCCTCAGTTGTTTTCGTGTTCCTCCGTGAGACAGGAGCCAGACCACTAGCTCCTGAACCAGGATGGTTTAGGTAAGTATCCGACGCTGTGGGCTTTTTTGCAGGAGGTCCATCTCTCGATCCTGGATGTTTTTTGCCCAGGGGCCCGGGATACCCTCTGGATCTTAGGCCAGGATCCCATTCTTTGATCTGGCAGACATGGGGGTAAGCATTTAATTTCCCTCTTACTGAGGATGATTCATGGAAGAAGCCAGGGTTGCCGGACCCAATTATTTTTACTTAATTTTTTTTGGGGGGGGGGGGTTGTTGGATTGATATGGCTCATATGAAGTAATCCCTGGAGGTATTGGTTCTCATACATCTCAGTGCAATCCTCAGTTGTTTTCGTGTTCCTCCGTGAGACAGGAGCCAGACCACTAGCTCCTGAACCAGGATAGTTTAGGTAAGTATCCGGCGCTGTGGGCTTTTTTGTAGGAGGTCCATCTCTCGAACCTGGAGGCTTTTTGGCCAGGGGCCCAGGATACCCTCGAGATCTTAGGCCAGGATCCCATTCTTTGGGGGTAAGCATTTAATTTCCCTCTTACTGAGGATGATTCATGGAAGAAGCCGGGGTTGCCGGACCCAATTATTTTTATTTTTTTGGGAGGGGGGGGGGTTCTGTTGGATTGATAGGGTTTATAGGAAGTAATCCCTGGAGGTTTTGGTTGCAGTAGGGATTTTTATTTTAACTATATTGTATATTAGGCTTTAATCAGAGAGACACAAAAAGAATTTCGTTTTTGTGCCGTTCTGTTATTTTTTTTTTAATTTTCCCCCTCGCGTATGAGTGTACGAGTGATTCTATGCATGCATTGCAAGCCTTCAGTAAAGTTTTCGTCCGTTCGTTGGCCAACGAGAATGTCATTTTCCAGCTTTCGTTTTCCGTTTATGTTACTTATGTTACAATGTAGGCTTCTGTTTTTGCCCCTTTTCCATCGTCTCCTCCCACGAATCATTTACGTTTCCCATTAGATTCTGATTTCCTTTTACAATAAATAATCGTCCAGACGAAAATCCTTACGCCTGCGCACTACAAACTTAACTCATTAATGTGCTCGCCTACATATTTGGTTCACTAAATTCTGCTACAATGCTTTGCTAAATCACTTTGCGGTCAGTATATTCTTGCATTTCCCCTAAAACTTACCCAAAACACTTTGTGGTCAGGCGAATCTTCATATCTGAATGTTGTTTTTTGCATTCGTTTTGGGGTAACCAACCCTTAATGAATGTATTTAGAAAAGGAAATTTTAATTTGAACTGGCATTTTTATATTGCCTTTTTTTAAAACGTATTTTTTTAAAACTTTGAAGATATTTTTTTATCTTTTTTTACAAGACTGTAAATATAAACATTTTACAATGTTAAAAATACAAATTTACATGTTTTAAAATATATACACTGCAATGGCTGGCCCCAGAACATATTATTCTTCATCTGTGGTCACCAACGAGTCGCGCAGCTCCTGCATCTCGCCCACCAACTGAAGGACCCTGGCACGGGGTTGTGCCACTCTGGCACGTGTGGTCCCTGTATAAAAAAATTTTTTTAAATGATTTGTCGGCAAATACATGTTTAACAGCTGTGGATGGAATGTTTATTAGGTTGCAAGCTAACTCATGAGGCCATATATGTCATTATGCTAAGGCATTAATAAAAGGATGAGGTGCTCATATTCCTCCACAAAGCCACAAAACATGATCAAAAGCAAGCAAGCCGAGTGCAAAATGGTCCCGTAAGTGTATCGCAAATGAAACGGTTTTATAGGGCGGTGGTCACTTGGCAATCAGCTCTCTGAATTGGACGCAAGCCCATCCCAATAACGTAAGTTATCTGAACGAACGCAAAATATCAGATTTGGATGCGAAAATGGTCAAAACTAATGCAAAGGATCTGATTTCGTTCCGTCCATCGAAAGCTCATATACGCATTAGCGGAAACGAACTTACGAATGGAAAATGGAACATAAAAACCCAAAAAATTGACAAACACACACAAAAACATACAGCATACGAAAGTCCAGACAAATGTGTCTCTGAATCGAGGCTATTGTGTGTGTACACCTTTAGGAGGTGGGGAGGAGGATGATGCTGCAATCTCTCCTTTACCCCCCCGCCTGACGCGAGCATTACCTCTGACAGGCGGCTCGGCTGCGATCTCTTCAGGCGGACGGCACCGTTCTAGCTGCCCACGCTCCTCCCGGCTCGGGTCAGTTGCTGCTGTGGATGGGGTTCCCTCCTTCTTCCTCTGAAAGGAAGGAGAGGGGGGTCGGCTTCTTCCTCCCGGTGGCGGTGACGTCACTACCATGGGCCGCCAGGCTTTCTGCTGTATTGTGGATCCATTACCGGATCAGATGGGAAATGCTTCCACAGATCTTTTTATAACGGACCTGAATCCATTGGTTATTCCGTCAGCTACTGATTCTGGGAAGAAGAGGCTCAGCTCTGCCCCGGTAAGTCGCTATACTTATTTCATGGGGTTCTTATCTTTGGGTAGCGAGGGGTAGCCTTACTCCCTCTTTTTAGTCAAAGACCCCTGGCAAATCTACCCAAAATGTGTCTTTTTCGAGATCTAACTCACAGAAGAAGAGCAGGAGATGTGCCATATGTAAGAATAAGTTAGCGGATTCCTATAAGAAGCTTTATGTCATGGTTGCATGGAAAAGTGGTGAATAAGGAGCGTGAGTCAAGCTTAATGGAGATGATGAAGGATTTAAAGAAGTAAATTTCATCTTCTCTGGTGGGCCAGAAGCAGCCTGGGGATTTAGGGAACCAGGTTAGCTTTTCTCAATCAGCCACAGGGTCCTTTGAACCCTCCTTGGTGTTTGGGCCCGTGGGAGGGTCCTCTTATTTTTCCATTCAGGAGTCAGATATGCCAGATGTGGAAGAGGAAGATCAGGCCTCTGTTTCAGGGACTTCTTCCCAGGGGAGGTTGCTGTTTCCTCCGGGGGACTTACCTTTTCTGTTACATATGATCTATTATTGGTATTGAGGAAAAGGAGTCAGGACCTAAATCTAAACATGATGGGTTTTATCATGATTTGGTTCCGGATTCATCAGTATCCTTTCCCTTTCATAGTTCACTTAGGGATATAATTTTGGATGAATGGAGTGATCCATCTAAAAAGGTTTTCAGGTCCCGGGGTCTGAAAAAGAAATATCCTTTTGTGGAAGAGGATTCTAACTTTTGGGAAAAATGTCCCAAGTTGGATGCACCTTTTGCTAAAGTATGTAAAGGGGAGGATTTGCCTTTGATGATTTTGGGTTGTTTAGTGATCCCTTAGACAAAAAGATGGATTCGCTGCTTAAAAGAGCCTGGCAGGCGGAATCTAATTCTTTAAGGCCTATTTTGGCTTCCACTTGTGTAATTAGGAATTTGGGATTTTGTATTCAGCAATTGAAAGATAGTTTGTTGAAGTGAACCAGTATGGAGAAAATACTTAAAGCCCTACCTATCATTTTTTCAGCCACAGCATTTATTACAGGAGCTATGGCTGAGTCGGTCAGATTTTTGGCGCAAGGTATGGCTGTGACCAATTCAGTGCGCAGATATGTAAAAACTTGATGTAGAGCGCTGGAAAGAGAGGCAGGGGGAGGTTTGCTGCGACCTAACGGTAAGGGACCAACCTTACACGTGTTAGAAATTTGGAGAGAAAAGATGGGGATTGTTCTTTGTTCACTTATATACTGTCCTCAGAGACAATCTTTGTTAAGGCGCGCTACCAGGAGAACTATGTCACAGGTAAGTAACCCCGGTCCATATATATAGACTGGGATGCCTCGCTTACCTCTGAGATTTAGTATAAGCTGAGTGTTATGTGATAATATTTATTGCACATTAAATAAATCAAACAGCTTTTAGCTTTGGTACGGAGTTCATAAATAAGATGCAAAAACCATTAGATAATGTTAATAGCTGGTATATGGTAAATAATATGGGCACTCACCGCCATGGCCCCGGGGTACACAACCTGCCCAGGGCCCTTGACAACTTCTGATTCGCTTTCCAGTCGATGAATAGTTGCACATGGGTTTGTCTTCTAAGTATCCTTAGGCTGTGATGCATAAATGACGAAAATCCGCGTTGTAGATTAAACACATTTATTGAAGCAAGAGGGGGAGGAGAGGCTGGGGTAAGCCAGCAGTCACTGGGGGCCTCGTCAGTCTGAGTGGTCGAAAAGAAGGGGATCCTGTTTCTGTGGAGCAGATAGATATTGTGGACCGACAGCGAGGTTTCCACTGTTCTGTATGTTGTTGTCTGATAGGATGCGTTGCGTTCGTAGTTGGTAAAACGCTGTTCCTTTGTGTGGTATAGGGTGCGTATCTCTGGTCCAGTAGAAGAATCCATTTTGATGCTGCTTGAATTAGTCCGTGCGGGGGCACGCTATGGCATCTTCCCCGCTTGCTGTATCCTCAGTACACCGACGCGCGTTTCGGCTTCTCGCCGTCTTCCGGGTAATATTGAGCATGCACAACAGGCTTATTTTTATAGGTTAAATGATGTAATCTTGTCTTAAGCCTGCTGGGAAATGTAGTTTTGCGCACTAAGGGGAGTTTTTAATTGTCGGCTTTTTACCGCAAATGGATTACCGGTTACTTGTTTATCAGGTTCCTCGGAGAAGAGAGAAGGGGGGAAAGGGGGCAGAATACAACAAAAATTCTTGTTATTTCAACTATGATGTTTGTTGCGATAATATATAAACACAAATAAATAAATAATTAAATATTGAAGAT
Organism: Gastrophryne carolinensis; assembly: GCA_027917425.1. Classification (NCBI taxonomy): domain Eukaryota; kingdom Metazoa; phylum Chordata; class Amphibia; order Anura; family Microhylidae; genus Gastrophryne; species Gastrophryne carolinensis. The sequence goes on from CM051237.1 coordinate 11,491,609, forward strand.
CTTAAAATTTGAGCAATGTTAGTGTTGTGAACTGGATAATGTTTAAAATGTGTCAGATTTATAAAATGAATAAATAAAATAAAATAGTATAGATAAATAAATAATTTCTTGTGTCAATGTCAGAAATTGTTTAGAAATAGGGAATATAATTAGAGGGGAATGGTTATTTAGGCGAGAAAGTGACTTATAATTAGAGGAAAGTTAAAATAATTGGTTGCATGAGTGTATGGATATTTATTTGTATGTAACCATGTCTGGATTATCTAAATGTTGTATAATTGATTGGAGATACTATATTTTTTCAAATTGATTGTGTAGATAAAATTATAAATGATATAAGAACGATATGAGACCAAATGTAAAAGGAAAGTAAAAGAGTGTCAGAGACTATTATAAAAGGGTACTGCGAGAAAAAATTATTATAAAGGTTGTAATATATTATAAGAAAAAATTAATTAGGGAAGAGACATTAGTGGTTGTGAGGTTGGTAGTGTGAATAAATGTATTGAAAGGTTAATAAAAGATTGGTTATTTGTTTTCCAAAAAGCAATTCAAGTCAGTTTCAATGTTCAAACCGTTTGGAGCCAGAGTGTCCAGTTCAAAAATCCAGTATGTTTCTTGCTTTGCTAGTTGATTCTCCGTGTTCGTTCCCCTCCAATTGGTTGTGATTTTTTTCGATAATCCAATATTCCAATTGGTTGGGATTTTGGTTATGTTTTTTCTTGAAATGAAGGGGAACACTGTGTGTGGCTAATCCATTTATTATATTTCTTATGTGTTTATTGTTTATGTGTTCTGCTAAGCGTACTTTGAATGATCTTTTGGTTCGGCCTACATATAGTAAGTTACAGGGGCATTTTAAACAGTAAACAACTTCTTTGGTGTAACATGATGTTATACCCATAATTCGATATTCTCTGTTGGATGTCGGATTGATAAAGGTTGTTCTATTAATTTCAAGTGTAGTACGTTTTAAAGATATTTTGCAGGCTTTGCAGTTTCTGCACTTTGTGAATTTTCCTTCAATTTTGTCTTTGTTATTCGGAGGATGCTTTTTACTAGGTTTTGTGACAGGGTCTGAGGTTTCCTACAGATAAAGCTGGGTTGAGGAGTAATGATTTTATGCAAGGTTGGATCTGTTTGTAAAATTCCCTAATGTTTTCTAACAATGGTTTCTACCTATTTGTAGTTTCTGTTGAACTGTGTGATAAACGGTATATTTAGTGTTTGGTCTGTTGTGGTAGAACGCTTTGTTCTATGTTGATCGTTTGTGGAGTTAGTTTAATTGACTTCTGTGATGTTTTTTTTGATCAGATGTTCTTTATATCCCTTTTCTATAAATCTTTTTCCCAGGGTTTCTGCTTGTTCCAGGAAAATATTATCTTCTGTGCAATTTCTTCTTATTCTCATTAGTTGTCCTTTGGGTATGTTGTTGAGCCATTTTGGATGGTGGCAACTATCCATAGGTATAAAGCTGTTTCTATCTGTTTCTTTGAAAAAGGGTTTTGTTTTAATCTGGTTATTTTCTTTGTAGATTGTGATGTCTAAAAAGTTGATTTCTCTTTCACTTATCTCATGTGTAAATTGTATATTCCAATCGTTGATATTTAAAGATGTTAAAAAGGATTGTAATTGATCGATTGGTCCATCCCATAAAAAGATACAATCGTCTATGTACCGTTTGTAAAAGACCAGTTGTTTTGGAGTGATGGTTTTTAGGACATCGTTTTCCCATTGTGCCATAAATAAGTTTGCCACACTGGGGGCAAACTTGCCCCCCATCGCAACGCCTATTTTTTGTAGATAAAAATGTCCCTGGTACCAAAAATAATTGTGTAGTAATGCAAAATGCAAACAATCTAATATGATTTGTATTTGTGGCTGAGGTAATAGACTATTGTTTTCTAAGAAAAAACGTGTTGCTTCTTTCTGGTGCTGGATGATAGTGTAGAGGGAATTTACATCTGCTGTGGCTAGAATTAGATTTGGACTGTTCTCAAATTGTTTAATTAGTTGTAGTAGTGCTCCTGAATCTTTTAGGTATGATGCTGTTTGTTGAACTAGTGGTTGCAAGAAGGAATCTATATATTCTTCCAAGCGGCTGTTGACTGACCCTATGCCACTTACGATAGGTAATATAGTGTAGGAATGTTTGGGGTATTTAGGTTTAGATAATTGTACACATTTTTTGTTAATATACCTTCTCTTCTACCTTTGTCCAATAGCTTTCTTAGTCTCTGGTGAAAGAGTTTGGTGGGGTCGTTTTTCAGCTTTTCATAGGTTCCAGAATCTGCCAATAATCTATCCGTTTCTTTTATGTAGTCATCTTTCTTAAGAATTACTATACCGCCACCCTTGTCTGCAGGTTTTATTAATACATCTTTTGTCTCTTATACTCCTGATTGCTTTTAAATCGGCCTTTTCTCTCATTTTTTAATTTGTGGTTACCTTTTGGTTTGAGTTTTTTTAAATCTCTGATGACAGATTCTTTGAAGACTTTTATTGCTCCATTCTGGCCCTGTGGGTTGAATATGGAATTGTTTTTGAGTTCACTGTGCTTAAAATGTATATTTGTGGTTGATCGTTCATTGTTTTGATTATTATTTGCTTTATGTTCATCATTTGGTCTTTTTATGATCGGTGGCTGTTCTGTCTGTTCTTCCGTTGTTGTGTACCTCTCATTTTTCCGCATAAAATTTCTTTATGTTCAATTTTCTTGTAAATTTTAGTAAGTCAATGTAGGTGTTAAATTTGGTAATTTCTGTGGATGGTGCATATTTTAAGCATTTGTTCAGGAGATTGCTCTCTTCTATACTCAAGGCGGTTTCACTTAAATTGTACAATCCTTCTACTTCTAGTCTCTTGGATCTGATTGTTCTTTTCTTCTTTTTGTGTTGTAATTTGGCTCCTGCTCTGTTTTCTTTCTGTTTAGTTTTCTTTTTGGTGTGTGGAAGTGTTCCAGATCTAAAAAATTAATATGTGCAAGGGTCTTGTTTGTTGTTTGTTTTCAGTCTCATCTATTAGTCTGTGTTCATCTTTGTGAGACCATCTGTTTGGTTTTAGGGGCTGGTTTCTGTATTTGTGTGTTTCCTCTTGTGCTCTTGGTTTATTCTGTCTCCCAGGTATGTTCAAAGGTGAAATTCAGTGCGCAGGACTTTTTGGTTGAGAACCTGGTCTGGTGATATTGGATCAAAGATGCGACTTGCTATGCCCATTAAGGGACAGTTCCTTTTTGGGTCTGCGTTAGAAAAGGTTCTGGATAGGTCGGCAGATAAGAATAAATGCTTTCCTACCTGTTCTAAAGTTTCAGCTACTAGGAAGTTTTTTCCCAGGGCTTCTTTTAGACGCTCCTTTCTTTACTGAGGCGCCTCCTCTGCTTCAAAGAACTAGAGGTGCCTCCTCCTCTGCTTCAACCTCTGCAGGGAGAGGAAGGTTTAGGGGTTCCACGTTGTTTGGAACTTATCAATCCAAATAAAAAAAACAATAACACCAAGCTTCATATAGGGGCTAGACTAAGATTTTTTCACAGCTCCTGGCAGAACCATTTGGATTGCCCTTTTATTGCCAAAGGGATAAGGGAAAGGGATAAAGGACGGGTTTCACATAGATTCTCTCCATCAAAATTTTTAGTCTCCCCTCTGCCCAAGTGCTTAGAGGAGAGATTGGCAATTCGGGAAAGTTTGGATACCATGTTGTCCAGGGGGGTAATTATCTCAGTTCCTTGTCAACAGCAGGGTGCAGGATTTTACTAAAGCATCTTTCTGATAAAATAGGCCTCGGGAGGTTTCAGGTTTTTTCTGAACCTAAAAGAAACTCAATCTCAATGTTCGGTACAGACATTTTTGCATGGAAACGATTTTTCATTCAGGGATATGCTACCCCAGGGCTCTTTTATGGTTTCAGTAGATCTGAAGGATGCTTACTGGCAAATTCTGATGCACAGTCTTTTCTAAGGTTTGCAATAAGGCAGGGACCAGATCTTGCACTTCCAATTTGTTTGCCTTACCTTCGGACTGGCCTCAGCTCCAAGGCTTTTTACAAAGGTATTAGCAGAACCCCTGGCATATCTGAGACAGAGAGGAATTGATATTTTGGCGTACCTAGACGATCTGTTGCTATTTACCCCGTCAAGGGAGAAATTGCTTCGGAATCTCAATTGCACTTTACAGCTGTTTTCAGCTTGGTTTGGTTCTGAACCTCGAGAAATTGAGCCTTGTTCCCACCACGTGATTATTTATTTGGGGTGCTTCAGATGATTCTGGAATTTTTGCAACATGGAGTTGAAATGGGCCTGAGTGTAAGTACCCTGAAAGTCCAGCTGACAGCCTTGTCGGTTTTCTTGGGTTGTCTTCTTTCTCCATGGTTTTCATTTTCTTCTGGCAGTCAAATGTTCTAAGCCATCGCTTTCAAAGGTTGTGCCTCAATGGGATCTGGCTAAGGTACTTCTGGTTATGAAGTCTCCTCCTTTTGCTCCTATTAAGGATTTGGACATTAAGTTACTTACTTGGAAGGTGTTATTTCTGGTGGCAATTATTTCCGCCCGCAGAATCAGTGACATTCAGGCCTTGTCTTGTCGTCATCCCTTCCTTCAAGTTTTTTCAGTTAGTGTAGTTATGAGAGTGGATCCTTGTTATCTGCCAAAAATGTCCTCCGATTTTCACAGAACCCAAGAGATCGTTCTTCCTTCCATACGCTGTGAGGAATCTACGGATCTGAGTTCTTTGGATGTCAGAGCATATCTGTTGGAGTACCTTCATCGAAGCAAGGAATGGAGGAAAGCCGACAGTTTATTTGTGTCTTTTTCAGGACCAAGGAAAGGTCAGAGAGTGTCCAAAACAACTCTAGCAAGATGGATGAAGAATACTATTATGATGGCTTATCAAGATAGTTCAACGACGGGTAGAGTTACGGCACATTCCACAAGAAGCTTGTCTATGTCTTGGGCAGAGCAAGCTGGGGTCTCTATTGAACAGATTTGTAAAGCAGCTACTTGGTCTTCAGCTAGAACCTTTGCAAAGCACTATCGTTTGGATCAGTCATTCGGCAGAAGTGTTCTCCGGGCTGTTCTTCCCACCCAATAGAGGTAGATCTTGTCTATCTCTCAGGTGTATGCTGCCCGGAGGATGTTTTGAGAAAATTTAAGTTAGTTACCTGGTAACTTCTTTTTTTAAACATCTGAACGGGCAGCATACAGTGTTTTCCCTCCCTTTTTTGTGGGATTCGATTTTATGTGATGTTTAATGAATTAAAGTTTTTATTGTATTCTGGTGATCACGTGTTCCCTTTCTGGGGGAGGGACTTGGAAGTCTCAGGTTTATGCTGCCCATTCGGATGTTTAGAAAAAGTTACCAGGTAACTAACTTAAGTTTTCCCCCTCCTCCAGAATCTCTAGTTTGGTGATGCATCTGGCAAGCTCCCTGATTCACATTTAAGAAGCATTTGCTCAGGCTTCTTGCTTAATGTACACACGCACACAGGGTACTGTGTCTAGTATTGCTTAGCAACCTGCTTGCTAACTGAGGGGAAGGGAACATCATTCAGACACAGCTAGAATGCACCTACTGTGAATGAGGTAATTAAAGGGTGGTCTGTGAGACTGAGCTTTTGATTATGTCAAGATGCACAGCACACTCCTATCAGCTTAGCGGTTGATGACTGAAGCGAAGCCAGTGGTCTCACTTCTAATACGAAAAGTATTTCAGGAAACTCTTTCACATAAATATGGTTTTACCTATTGGTTTACACAGTACTTTCAAGGGGCATAAGGGGGAGCACTATGCCCAGACATGGACTTTAAAGCAACCTTAGGAAACCAAAATCAGGTATTTGGCTCTTTATGATGTGAGACCTGGCCTGCTTTAATGACTTTAAAACCTTTTTTATATCCAATTTGTGAAACCAAATGTAGTTGCCCCTTAACCTTCTCTCTTCCTTCTCTCTTCCCTATTTTCTCCAGGTGGGCCATCTCGAAAGAATACAATGGCTGAACATGCTGTTATCTCTCCAGATACCAAGAAAGAAGGTGATGACGTCAAAGCAAGGGATACAGGGGTCTCTACAACTACAGACCCCCATCCAGCACGGAAGCCTGCACATCTCCCATCTCAATCCTCTATACAGGAGTGGCAAACTGCTTTCCATACCCACCATGCATCTTATAGATCAAAGAAGCCATATTCATGTTCTGAATGTGAAAAATGTTTTACTTACAAATCAGACCTTATCACACATGGAAGAGTCCATACAGGGGAGAAGCCATTTTCATGCTCTGAATGTGGTAAATGTTTTTCAAGGAAAGCATACCTCATCACACATGAAAGAGTTCATACAGGGGAGAAGCCATTTTCATGCTCTGAATGTGGAAAATGTTTTTCTGATAAGTCACACCTTATCAAACATGAAAGAGTCCATACAGGGGAGAAGCCATTTTCATGCTCTGAATGTGGTAAATGTTTTTCTAGGAAAGCACACCTCATCACACATGAAAGAGTTCATACAGGGGAGAAGCCATTTTCATGCTCTGAATGTGGAAAATGTTTTTCTGATAAGTCACACCTTATCAAACATGAAAGAGTTCATACAGGAGAGAAACCATATTCATGTTCTGAATGTGAAAAAAGTTTTTCTGATAAATCAGGCCTTAATAAACATGAAACAGTTCATACAGGGGAAAAGCCATATTCATGCTTTGAATGTGGAAAATGTTTTTCTAAGAAGGCATACCTCATCACACATGAAAGAGTTCATACAGGGGAGAAGCCATATTCATGCTCTGAATGTGGGAAACATTTTTCTAATGAATCAGCCCTAATCACACATGGAAGAGTTCATACAGGGGAGAAGCCATATTCATGCTCTGAATGTGGGAAACGTTTTTCTAACAAAGCACACCTAATCACACATGAAAGAGTTCATACAGGGGAGAAGCCATATTCATGCTCTGAATGTGGGAAACCTTTTTCTAGGAAAGCACACCTCATCACACATAAAAGAGTTCATACAGGGGAGAAACCATATTCATGCGCTGAATGTGGGAAACATTTTTCTGACAAAGGAAACCTCATCAAACATGAAAGAGTTCATACAGGGGAGAAACCATATTCATGCGCTGAATGTGGGAAATATTTTTTTCATAAATCAGCCCTTATCGCACATGAAAAAGTTCATACAGGGGAGAAGCCATATTCATGTTCTGAATGTGGGAATTTTTTTTCTTGTAAATCAAACCTTATCAGACATGAAAGAGTTCATACAGGAGAGAAGCCATATTCATGCTCTGAATGTGGGAAACGTTTTTCTAACAAAGCACACCTAATCACACATGAAAGAGTTCATACAGGGGAGAAGCCATATTCATGCTCTGAATGTGGGAAACGTTTTTCTAACAAAGCACACCTAATCACACATGAAAGAGTTCATACAGGGGAGAAGCCATATTCATGCTCTGAATGTGGGAAACATTTTTCTAGGAAAGCACACCTCATCACACATGAAAGAGTTCATACAGGGGAGAAGCCATATTCATGCGCTGAATGTGGGAAACATTTTTCTGAAAGAGTTCATACAGGAGAGAAGCCATATTCATGTTCTGAATGTGGGAAATGTTTTTCTTGTAAAGGAAACCTTATCACACATGAAAGAGTTCATACAGGAGAGAAGCCATATTCATGTTCTAAATGTGGGAAATGTTTTTCTCACAAATCAACCCTTATCACACATGAACAGGCTCATGCAGCAGAGAAGCAATAACAACATTCTTAATGTGGAAAATATTATCCTAGTAAATCAGTCCTTATCAGACATGATTTCAGGGTTCATACAGTGAAGAAACTGTGATCATGCTCTAAATGTGTGAAATATTTTGACAGTAACTAGTAGTTTTGTACACATCAAATTGGTTAATCAACATTTTGGTATAATGTAAATGTAGGAAATATTCGACTAAAAAATTATTCTCTCAACAATAAGATCCGATTCTTCATCAGGTGTGGTTCTGAGTCTTTATAAATTATATTCTATTATATAGACTTTTAAATGAGAGTCATATAGACTAAATGTTCTTTGGAATTGTGGGAGAGGAAGAAATATAAAAAAATAAAAGAAGTCAAATATACCGGACAAGAGACCTGTTGGAATACGATATGTGAAATCAGTGTTCAATTACAAAATCTTGTATATTATCATTTCAATTTAGTGATAAGTAATTTGTTAATCCATGTATTTTTATCATACAAGTATAATAAGGAAAAAAGAATCCTATATTTTCACTCTATAAGATGCACCTTTTCCTCCTAAATTGGTGGGAGGGCACCTGTGCCTCTTATGAAGCAAGTGGACCCTCTTAATTTTTTGGGGTGGTCCTATTACCAGTCTTTATGCCCTACTGCACTTGTCTTGTTCTCAGCACTGGGCCAATGCTGTAGGGCCCTGGGCACATCTACACCACCCTGGCTATTGGTGGTGTGGGTAATGGCATTGAACTGGTATATGGTTCTGTGGAATCCATTTCAAGTCCATTTAAAATGCTCTGCGTATTTATGGACATTTTTTTTAATTGTAATTTTTATTAAAGAAGTACATGTTACAGACCACGTTCAAGGCACAATAATATACAGGTTGCAAACAGTTTGGGGTGGGCAAGGTTCAAAATCAGGACCCTGATGGTCTCATCCCTGAGGAAAGTCCAGATGGAACATATTGCAGAAGTAAAGAGAAACAAATCAATAACCTAAACCTCTTGTTCTCCCCTTGTCTTGTTCCCCATGGTGCCAAATGGACAGTAATGCGCCCTGTTGATCCAAACTTGCATGCCAAATGTTGAAAAAAATAGAATAAAGATGAACCTGAAGCCTGCACTCCATGCATCCTCTTACTTTTTAAGACGGCTATTGCTAGCCAACAACACACGGAACATAACGCTAGTGAAAAACGCTGGGGGTGAGATACAAGACGCACAATCACAACATAGGGGAGGGTCACAATAGACAAGGGGAGATGGGAAGGGGGTGGAGGGAAAGGGGAAGAAGGGAAGAGTCGGGTGCCCTGAGGGGGAGCGAGCTCCTTTCTGCCTGTATCATCTTTTACAACTTCAGATATTCCAAGTATTCTGCTGAGAAGGTAAAACGATCCCACTCAATCCATGTAGCTCTATGTTTCTCTAAATTACCCTTTAGCAAGGCCGTAAGCTCCTCCATCCTGCCAATATCTCTGAAACATAGTGCTGTAGTCGGGGGGCCTCTGGAGATTTCCAGCAGGCAGGGATGCAGGTCCTGGCGTCGTTCAAGAGCGGAGCGAGTAGAGACTTGCCTCGTCTGCAGATAGAGGTAGGGGCAAGATTGAGGAGATTGTTTGCCGGGTCTTCGCCAAGGTCCAAGTCCATCAGGTCCCACACAATTTTCCTCACGTTGCCCCAAAACCTTGAGAGCCCTTCACACTCCCAAAATATGTGTATCATTGTGCCCCTAGTTCGTGAACATCTCAGACACAAGGGGGAGGAGGCGGGGAATATTGATAATCTGGTAGGTACCAGATACCACCAAGTCAGGATCTTGTAGGAAGCTTCTTGATACCTGCAAGACATGGAGGACCTGTGGGCCAGCTGCAGCATTGCCTGCTTTTGCTCTTCGGTGAAGTTCTGTTTAACTCCCACCCCTCCACAAACAAGGGTGCAAAGGATTATGGGGGGCTGATCACCAGTGAGTATGCAAATGCCAGAGCTCCTGTAAGGTGGCCACTCCCCGCACAGGCTTGTTCAAAAGGGGTCAGGGGTCTGGAGGTCTCGGTCGCCCGACTTATAGACTTCTGAAAGTGTGTTAGCTGAAGGGCCTGCCAGAAGCTGAGCGTTGGCAGGGATTCCCTCGCTGCCAGCCCGTCCACCCCCTGCCATCCCGACCTATCTGGTAGGTGCAGAATCCGAAACCAATTCCGCTTCATCCACTCCCGGAATGTACTGTCAGAGATGCCAACCGGGTGGCCTATTATTGGGGTCATGGGAGAAGGGGGTGGGGAAATAGCCAAATTCTGAAACGTCTTACTCGCCCGATTGTGGAGTGCTTGTTTAGTGCAGAAGCCCGGTCCAGTGGCACCCACATTAGCCCAGCGAGGGGGGCTGAGGAAGCCTCCTGCTCAATACACGTCCGCTGCTTCAGGTGGGAATGTCTGTACCAATCAAACATGCGGGTGAGATGGGCTGCGGCATAATAAGATTTCCAGTCCAGGAGGCCCAACCCCCTACTCTTAGGGAGAACCAAAAGGGAAGCTGCTAACCGATGAGGTTTCCCTGCCCAAACGAACCTGTTGCAGATCCCCATCAATCGCCTGATGAAGGTGTGGGTAATCTCGATTGGCAGGGCCTGGAAGAGGTACAGCACCCAAGGTAGGATGTTCATTTTAATGATGTTCACCCTGCCGAACCAGGGGAATGCGCTTTTGTTCCAACTCTGAAGGTCCTCCTCCACCCTCCTCAGCATCGGGGGGAAGTTCAGGCTGTATATGTTTTGGGGGTATGCTGGTATTTGTGTCCCCAGATAGGTCAGCGATTCCCTCTCCCATTTAAATAGGAAATTCTCTGAGATCAACTTCAACCTTGTTGGGGAGATATTAATATTCAGGGCCGGCTCCAGGTTTATGTGGGCCCTTGGGTGGGATGTTCTCAGTGGGCCCCTTTGTGGTGAAGAGTCGCGTCACATTACCCAAATCTGGATGTCGCCCCACCTTGCCGGGTGCTGACAAGGCCGAGGATTTTTGATAATTTATTTTGTAATTGGACAGTAATTGAAAGGTTCTGAGTTCTGCTAAAAGGTTAGGGAGTGTCATTTCAGGTTTGGTGATGAAAAATATGAGGTTGTCGGCATATGCCGCCACCTTGTGTTCCACTTGACCCGAAAGGACCCCCGAGAATGTCAGGGTTTTTTCTTACTGTTCACAAAAAAGGTTCTAAGAATAAAAATCAGAGGGGATAGCGGACAGCCCTGGCGTGTGCCATTTGCTAGGGAAAACGGTTCAGAAGCCAGTCCATTTACTACGACGGACGCCAAGGGGCATGAGTAGGAGGCCAAAATCCATCAGGTCGTTTTCTCCCAGGCCAACATGTTTAAGGGTAGCAGAAATAAAATTCCAGCTGACCCTGTCAAAGGCCTTCTCGGTGTCTGTTAAGAGAAGCAGCGCGGCCGAGCCCCCCTGATGCACTCGATGGATCAGGTTGATCACTCTGGTAGTGTTGTCTCTACCTTCCCTCGTGGGGAACAAAGCCTACCTGGTCCCAATGTATAATGGAAGGAATAAGCGGGGCCAGCCTATCAGCTATAATTTTATTAAAGAGCTTTATGTCGCAATGCAACAGGGAGATGGGTCTATAGCTTCCACATTGTGCAGGATCTTTTCCTGCCTTGGGGATGACCGTAGGGTGTCCCTGGGCGGGGATGCGCCGTCTCTAAGGGAGCCGAAGGATGCAATGAATTGGGGGCCCAGATTTTCTGAAAATTCTTTATAATAATATAAGCTAATGCCATCGGGACTCAGGGCCCTCCCTGGCTTGGTATTTTTAATGGCCCTTAAAAATTCTTCCAACTCGATTTCCCCCTCGAGAGCGTCCACCACCTCCTGTTTAGGTCGCGGGAGCCCAGACTCGCGAATATAAGTGTCTATGTCGTTCTGATAGGTGGCCGGCTTATCTCGTGGCAAATTATAGAGTTCTGGTAGTACCATCTGAATGTTTTAGCAATGTCCGTCGTCAGGTGCAACCTATTACCCTCTGGGTCATGGATGAGGGGAATGTAGTTTTTTCTGCGTTGTATTTTCAGGGCCCTGGCCAGCGCTTTGCCGCATTTGTTGCTATATTCATAAAAGAACCTCCGGCATCTAACCGCTACGTTTTTAGCCTCTACAAAGCAAATGTCTCTGAGGGATTCCCTCAGGCTCACCAACTTGACAGCCGAAGCCCCGTCTAGGGTCTGTTTGTGCTGGGTTTCGATTTTGAATATTTCTTAGGTAAGGAGGTTGATATTTTTATTCCTTTCCTTCTTAAGGCGGGCCCCATGCTGGATCAGAAGCCCCCTTATCATGCACTTGTGGCCTTCCCATAGAGACATTCACGAGATCCCCTTGGTGTTGTTTGTCACGAAAAATTCCGCAATGGCCTTTTTGATATCCGCCTTAACGCCCTGATCTTGCAGGAGAGAGCTGTTGTGCCTCCACTGGCCTCTAAGTGGGGCGGTGTCAAAGATGGAGATGGTCAGGGAGACAGGGGCATGGTCCGAAACAGTAATCTGACCAATATCCATACTGACTTTGAGGTGTAGGAAACGGTGTGGAACCAGGAACCAATCAATGCGGGAGTATGAGCAGTGTGCAGCAGAGTAGAACGTATAGTCCTTCCTCTTGGGGTTAAGGGTCCTTCAAGCATCCATCTGCTGTTTTTTAAAAAGAAGGGATTTGAGTTTTTTCATTGATGTGAGGGAGGAGTGGGACGCCCCTCAGGAGGTGTCCGCCATGGGGTCAAGGACCCTATTGAAATCCCTGCCCAGCAGGAGAATCCTCTCTGTAAATACTGCTAACTTCCCCAGTGTGGAGCTCAGAAATTTATATTGGTTGACGTTAGGACAGTAGCACGTCGCTAGCGTCACCTTTAAAGAGAAGAGAGTGCCTTTAACAAAGAGGAACCTTCCCTCTGGGTCCTGAAGTGTCTCCGAATGGGTCCACGGCAAGGACCCCGCAAGGAGGATGGCGACTCCTCTGGATTTCGAATCTGGGGAAGGGCAGAGGTACTGAGTTTTGAAGGAAAGGTTGGTGAGGTTGTGGCGTCTCCCTTCCTTCAGATGGGTCTCCTGCAGAAAGGCAATCTGAGCATGTAGGAGCCCCAGCTCCCTCAAAACAACAAATCTCTTAAAGGGGGAATTAAGTCCCTTAATGTTGAGGGATGTACACTTGACCTTGGACATAGTGGGTCTTCCCGACGCCCAACACTCGCGGTCTTGGGGGGGGAATGACCTAAGATAACCCAGTATGGGGATGGAAAGGTTGATTAGGGGTAAAGGGGGGGATGGAGACACAAGGAACAAGGGGGGAGTTGGACAACTTCAAACGGTAGACAATGAGGAAGGGGACGGACAAAAACAGACAGCAAAGGGTGGAACACATAACATTAAAACAACACCAGCACCACTAAGGGATGCCAACGAATATAACAGAAACCTAAATGGGAAATGTATTTTGTTTCCCAATTATGAACCCCACCACACTCCACAGGGTTGGCGGAGGGGGATTAGTCCTACTGTGGAAGCGAGGCGGACCTGAAGGGTAAGAGGGCCCCCCAGCCGACCCCGAAGGTAAGCAATGCACCACCGGATGTACCAAAGTGGCCATCTTAGGAGGTCGTGGCCCAGGGCAGTACCCACCCACGATCTTCAAACAGCAACATACGGTTTGGGCCCGTATGATATTGCCCGGCCAGCCCCCACCTGCCCGCCAGGGACTGGTGTGGGGCCGCCAAGGCCGTAACCAGAAGCACCACTGCATAAAGAGTTTACTAACCGACAGCGAGAGATACATGCGGCTTATTGTTAAGAATGATAAGAGGAAGGAGAAAACAAAGTAACATCCAAAAACTTGCTAAAGCATCAACTTTGTAAAGGATATCTGGAGATCAGCGCGGTCTGGGCTGGATCAAGTCTAGTTTTTTCGGGGACGCGGGACCCCTGATGCCCCTCTGGCGCTTCTTCTGCGTGATGCTTTCCACCTCTATCCTGTCAAGTTCTCTGCGGCAACCCCCCTCCACGACTCGGGAAGGTGAGCAGAGAAGGGTCCAGCCAGTCCGGCACCGCCAATGGTGCTGTCAAAAAGCTCTACAAGATCAGCTGGGGACCTCAACACGTAAGTCCACTGGTTCTTGCGGATAAGCAGGTGGAATGGGTAGCCCCAGTGGTAGGAGGCCCCACATTCCAGGATTTTCGCTAGGAGGGGTTTCAGGAGCCGTCAAATTTGGAGAGATCTTCTAGAGACATCCGGGAATATATGAATCGTCGCTCCGTTGAAGCAGATTTTTTCTCTCTCCCAGGCTTTCCTCAAAATCTCTTCTTTTACGGAGTAGTATTGCAGGCGACAAATCACATCCCGCGGGCAGTCTGGATCAGCTGGCCGTGGGCCGAGTGACCTGTGGGGGTGGTCGATTATGAATTCCGTGTAGGGAGGACAGTTGAGTATCTCGTATAAGATGCCCGTAGCCTTATGTAAGAGTTGATCTTGACCCGTTGCTTCCGGTAGGCCTCTCAATCTAATATTATTCCGCCTGCTTCTATTCTCAAGGTCGTCTAGATGAAGGACTGCGGCTCGAGAGATGGCTCGCTGGGCTGCCAGGCCTTTTTCTAATGCCTTGATTCTTTGTGTTGTCGAGAGGTGGGGTTGTTCTAGTCCTGCATCTTTGGAAGTTGCCCCGAGCCACGAACTGTCACTGAGTTCTGCAGGTCTGAAATGTCCTTCTTGAAAGAGCTTTCTACTCTCAGAATAAAGGATTCCAAATCAGCCTTGGTGGGCAGAGCTCTGAGTTGAGCTCTAATATCCGCCAGCATCTCGTCGCGCATGTCTGGGGTAGGAGCAGGAAGCGGTCCAAAGCAGCTGGTAGGGTCGCACCGTGGATCTTGGGTGTAGACGTTCCCCGCGAGTAGCACCCTGTTCGGCATGGCTCCCATCAATCCCAAGGTGGGTGTTATAGCAGAGCTTGGTTGGGACCTTTGCGGTGTGGGCTCCGCTGTGTTTCACCGCTGGGGGCCCTCACTGGGTTGTGAGGACTGAGCAACGGAGCAGATCTCCTCCATCGGCTTGTGGGTGTCATCACCTGACCCTGGGGTGCTCCCTCGGCTTCCTGCTGTGTGCCAGGGGGGCACCCCGCATGCGGGCATCGAAGAACCAATACCCTCCAGGGCTCAGGGATGGCTCCGAGAGGGCTGGGGAAGTGGACCAAAGATTGTCCAAGTTAGGTTTATTTAGTTTAGAAAAAAGACGATTGAGGGGTGATCTAATAACTATGTATAAATATATTCAGGGTCAATACAAGGATCTGTCCCACAATCTATTTATACCCCGGAGTGTAACCATAACCCGAGGGCATCCACTAAGGTTAGAGGAAAGGTGCTTTCTCGACCGACATAGGTGGGGTTTCTTCTCTGTAAGAGCAGTGAGACTATGGAGACTATGGAGGTAGTAATGATGGATACAGTAAAAACGTTCAAAAGTGGCCTTGATGCCTTCCTGGCATGTAATAACATTTCCAGCTATGGCTACTAGACCACTGGAAGGAGATAAACAGGCTGAACTGGATGGACTAAAGTCTTTATTCAGCCTTACCTACTATATGTTACTATGTAAAACCCACAGCCATTGGCCCTGGAATCTATTGGCCGTGCATGCGCCATAGGACTGGGGAACAGTGAGTTGGAGTGGGTGACCTGGGGGTTTAACACAGCGGAGCATAGGGCATCCTTCATGGGGGTGCCCTGGGAGCAAGGACCAAATCCATGGATAGTCAAAGTCATGGGTTTTGGTCCACTTTAAACATGCCTGGGATAAGCATGCATCTAACCTTGAGATGAAGAGTACATATAGTATACACAGAAGGGCAGACGAGATGGACCATATGGTCTCCTTCTGCCATCAGCCTTCATTGTTTCTGTGTGTTTTGGGTGGATTCAGATCTCAGGGACCTGGGTCCAGGAAATAGTTTTTCCCAGATATAAGACTGAGTTTGCACCATGCTGCCATGCAGGTTTGGGGCCCTGTTGTGGGTGTATTCATCTGTGAGTGTTGCAGTTGCTGCAGTTCCCTTAGGCTTCTAGTTGCACAAAAGCTGCTGCAAATCCTCGGGGCAGTTCGAGAGAAACTGATCTGTAGCAATAAGTTCCTTTTATTCTGCAGCCATGACCCACTCTCTCTCCCGACATCCTGCAGCCTCGACCTGCTCTCACGTTCTGCAGCATTGATGAGGACTTTATAGGCAGCCCGATCTCCAGCCTGAAGACTGGCCAGAGCAGCGTGCAGGAGGACATCAGAGGCTGTCTGGCTGGGAGAGCCGACAGACATGGCAGGGTCCTCTGGGATGCTGAGGGCTGATGATTGGCTCCTGTGAGAGCCCTGACTGGGCCCCTCCACACCTAGTGCAACATCGGCATCCACCTCACCCAAAGCAGCAGCCACGTCCCTGCTTCTTGCCCTGGGGCCACTCGCCATGCCTGTAGCTGCTGGTCATATTTGCACTCTGTTGTAATCACACAACCTATTGTAACCACTCTCAGAATTTGCCTAGTGTTGAGCTGATCCTAAGGTCCCTGCAACAGTAAAGCCACTGCTGGTAATCGTATGAGATTATGGGGCCCACACTGACACTATTTGCCTTTTCAAGCTAACAATCCAGCACCTATAGTCACACAGCCTGCTTTCCATTCATCTGCCTAGTGGAACTACAAGGTCCAGCCAGGCCACGGACACCCAGATTCTTGGCTAAGGCAAAAAGATTGCTCAAGTTAAATGTAGGTTGTAATGCAATAAGCGCACACTAGGCAGTTATTACAAACATTTGGCTGTGATGTAATGAATACAAATGCCGTTCTGAGTGGGGGGATACAGGTCACAGGTACAGTGAGTTACCTTAAAATGCAGATGCAGAGTCATGTTGATGGCCTCACACATGGAATATCTGGGCATGTGACACAACCTCCCCCAAAGAATGGCCTGCCTACCTTTAAGCCCAGTCTCTGCCCCTTCACCCTCCCTCCTCCCAGACACAGGTCCTAGGGAATTATTTTGAAGCACCATATCTGCTATCACACCTCCCCAGCTAAGGAGGATGCTGGCCCCTCGCTGTCTGACAAAGGTGTTAGGGGAGCCACAGAGGGCTTTCAACCTGGAATTGCCTTTTCCGAGTGTCAGAAACTCATGCTCATGTATGCTCATGCTTCCATTTCCTGCTAGCCTTGTAAGGGTGACATTTGCTAAGAACAGAGAATCTTAAAGGGGGAGCCGGGCATCAGCAATGAAATGAAATATAATATTTGACATATTCCTTACCGGCTTATTTTTCTTTGTTACCATGGTTCACCCCATCCAAACCCTTTATGTGATGGCTGGGCCAAGGGTTTGTGAAATGTCTGTACACCGCTGCCGTGGGGCCCAAAAATTAGGCCCAGCCATCACATAAAGGTTATAAGTTGGCAAACCTGTAGTGCCTGTGCCTCCCATAACCTATGTGATATAGCCCCATTGCAGCTGCACCCCTTCTTGCTGAAAGCATGGGGCCCAGCCATTACACATATGTTATGCGTGCCCTGCTAGGTGCTATAGCTTGTATGGTTTGTCCTCTATTGCCTTTTTTAGATGGCTGGGCCCCACAGCCCATACAGTCTATAGCAACTGGCCCCAATAACCTATGTGAGGAGGGCCCTATTGCAGCCACACCCATTCTTGCTCAAACCATGGGGTCTAGCCATTACACATAGGTTATGGGGGTGGGGAAGCTATGTGCTACAGCATGTGTGGTTTTCCCCCATAATCTTTTTGTGATGGTTGGACCCCACAGCCCAAATCAGTCTATAGTATATAGCTCCAATAACCTATGTGATGGATGGGCCCCATTGTATTGGGCCCAGTCAATTTACATAGGTTATGGATGGACCCAGCCAGGCATTATAGACTATAAGCTTTATGTGATGGCTGGATCCAGTGTTTTTGGATGTTTGAGCATGGCTGCTTTAGGGCCCAAAAACTTGTATCAGCCATCACAAAAAGCTTATGGGGGCACAAACCTTACAGTCTATAGGTCATGCTGCTCTTGCTACAAACCCATCAATAAATGATAAAATGGGGGCAGGGTCATTACCTGCGCCTCAATCCATCCCGCCCAAAAATGTGACACTAAAAAAGGACAGAAAAACTAGAAAATGCATACGTTAGCCGTCCAATATGTGCCGCCCCGTTGCACCGCAACACACTTCTCCTGATCAGCATTTCTAATCCATGTAGGGTGCAAATTGTGATCCAAGATTATAAAGAAGAGGCAGGCTGGGGGCAGGAAGATGAAGCATGGCATCATCTCAGCTGCTGGGGAGGGGGGTGCTCTAGTGGTGTGCAACCACCGCCTGGGGGCTTCAGTTTTAAAAACAAACAGCGCAATGTGCTGGTAACCCATAGCGTTACTTTTTAAAAACACGCAGGGCAGCCATCATAGAAGTCAGAGATGCCCCTGGGGCATCAGGGCCCTGGTCCGGCTCTCCTACCCTGATGGCAACCCTGGGAACTGTAATCTTGCCAGACTGTGAATCGCATTCTGGGGAGGAAATGTTTTGCTGGGTCACAAAGTCAGGGTGGAGGCCATGGAGTCTCACAATGTCAGGGGGGTGGCCATGGGGTCTCACAATGTCAGGAGGGTGGCCATGGGGTGTCACATTGTGCTATGGGGAGAAAATGATCTCCTCTCATTCCTCTCTTTGGTTTCTCGAGTGGTGCTCGGTGTCCATCATGGAAGGGTCAGTGTTTACCAGACAGACTGCCTTTTGGAAGGGAAGTATTGCTTTGTATAAATATGATTGTTTAAAGCGAGTTCAGGAGCTTTTGCGAGTTCCAGTTGTATTTTCTTTTTTTTTTTCATCAATAATTTTTATTGAGAATATATGAGAAGTACATTACATTGTAACACACATTACATTTTGTGCAGCATATAATAACACCCAAGGGGTGTCAACACATAAACAAATTGGGAACAGTATCTACCAAAGCGAGGTATAAGGTGTGTGTGGCCCAAGACCACTTACGTGAGGAGGAAGAATGGAAGGTTGGGACAGGGGGACTAGATTGAAGAAGCTAGGGAGGCAAGAAAGGAAAAGAGGAAGGGATAGGAATAGGGGTGGGTGTCCAGCCGACAATAGTCGCGAGGTGTGTACAACACATCATTGGGAAGTGATAAGGGAGTGGTCGAAGTTTTTTGGTTGGAAGTGAGTAATCCAACCTTCCCAGGTGGTCAGGAAGGGGGCAAGGTCACCTTGCATTGAGGCTGCCATCTTCTCAACGAACATGACTTTGTTGATGCGAGGGACCAGGCTTCCATTAGGGATCGTCTTCTTCTTCCAGGAGTGCGCTATGATGAGTTTAGCGGGCGTAAGGATGTGTTTAATAAGTTCAAATTGGGATCTTGTACATCCAGGAGGTTTCAAATTGAGTAGGGCAAGTTGAGGAGAAGGAGTCAGGTGTAAGCCTGTAGCTTTCCTTAAAAGGTAATAGACCTTAGCCCAGAAATGGCGGACAACCCTACATTCACACCATATGTGAATATATGATCCCTGTAGGCGGCATTCTCTAAATCACTCCGGTGAGTAGGAGGGGCAAAATCTGTGGATCTTAGCTGGAACTAGATACCATCGGAGTAGGACTTTAGTATTGACCTCCTGGGCGCCCGTTGTCACGCTCTGGTAACTCCAGCCCTCTAGGTAAGCCCTCAACCCCCAATCTCCGCAGCCAGCTTCACCTGTAGGAGCCCCCGCTTGCCGGGACGCAAAATACGCCTGCCCGGGATCGGTTGCCCCCAGGACTTCAATGGCTCAAAGGATGAGAGCTTACTGGTTAAGAGGTCTGGAGAACCAATGGCTACGAGCGAGTGTAGCGGAAGTCCAGAACCAGGCCAGAGGTTGACACGGGGAAGTCAGAGATCGCAGCGGTACAGAGGGAAGAGGCAGCTCGAGGTCAAGGTACAAAGCAGAGGTCGGCAACGGAGATCAGATCTAGAATAGTCGGTTCAGGCAGGGATCGGCAACGGAGATCAGATCGAGAATAGTCGGTTCAGGCAGGGGTCGGCAACGGAGATCAAACAAGGTATATCACAAGACTATGCAGGGTACAAGGAGCTATCACAGGCAATTCACAACTGAGAGGGAATTGCCTTTATAGGGAGAGACAGAGAGGGAAGGTGTGAGTGATTGGTGCACTTTGATCCAGGCCAGGATTGGCCTGACCTGTCCCTAGCTGGGCTCATTGGCCCAAAGACAACACTAGGGCTCATTGGCCCAGTCCCTGCAGGGCACTCCCACCACCCCACCTGGCCTAATTAACTTTCCCCCGCCGGCGGCCGCGCTGAGAGCAGCGCCGCCGGAGGATATAAGCAGAACGTGCTCACGCGCGTGCGCGAGCACGTGTGAGGGAGCCGGGACCGACGGCCGGAACAGCAGGGGGCGCGCGCGCGCCAGCAGAAGCAGCCGCTGCCCGGGGCGGCCGCCGAGCATACAACACTGGCCGCACCCGGCCGCCCACGACCAGCGCTGGAACGGGGCCCAGGTAAGTGACGATTTCTGACACCCGTGTTTAGGAACCTGGAAAATGAGTTCCGCCATGCTATTTTCCATTCTCTGGGCGAAATGCTGACACCAAGATCAGCATCCCACCCATACATGTAGGCTGGGAGTGGTGACTCTTCAAAATCGTTCAACTTCCTATACACCGTGGCAATCATCCCCTTCCCCAGAGGATATGAACCACAAGCCGACTCAAATGATGAAGATGGTCTTGGAGTAGCCCCCGACCCGGACTTAGTAGCTAAATAGTGGGATATTTGAAGGTAGCGGAGGTATTCCCTGTTCGGGATACCTCTGAGGGATTGAAGCTCTGGGAATGTTAAAAATCCCCTATGAGGGACGAGATCTTTAATCCTTGTTAAGTTTTGTGATTTCCACCAAGTAAACGCGGTAGGTTCCTGAAAGGCCAGAAGGAATTCAGGATTACCCAAGACCGATAGCAGGGGGGGCAGGGGGGAGATGAGGTAGTTTTTTGAACTATTCATTTTCCAGATTCTGAGAGAGTGCTTCAGGACCGGGTTATCGATGGCCTTGTAAGCTGTTGGAGGCAGCCATAATAAATTTGAAATAGCTATCGGAGTACAACTAGCCTGCTCGATGTCTACCCATAATGGTCTATCATCTCCAGCATGAATAGCAGCCATCTGCGCTATTTGGCATGCAGAATAGTAACGAGCTATGTTAGGGACCCCAAGACCTCCCAGTTGTTTGGATCTGTACATTGTCATACGATTGACCCTTGGTTTTTGTTGACCCCAGATAAAGGAGTTTAAAGTGGATTGAAGACCTTTTAGGCATGCAGCCGTAATAGGTACCGGCAAGACCCGAAAGACATAGAGTAATTTGGGAAGCCACGTCATTTTTACGGCGGCAATTCTACCAAGCCACAAAAGATGCAGCTTGGCCCAGGAGGAAAATAGGGAGTGGAAGTCCCTAAGTATAGCGGGATAGCTAGCGGCATAAAGGGAGTCATATTTTGCTGTGAGCTGAACGCCTAGATATTTGATGCACCGCTCTTGCCAAGAGAAGTTAAAGGAGGCTTTAAGGGCAGACACTGTATTCTCTGGGAGGGAGACGTTAAGGGCTTGGGACTTTGAGGTATTAACCTGCAGACCAGAGATCTTGGAAAAGTCATCTAAGGTTTGAGATTTGGGAGGGATGTAACCGGGTTAGATATAACCATTAAGATGTCGTCGGCAAATAAAGAAATCTTATGATCATATCCCCCGACATTGATTCCCGCAATATTAATGTTAGCCTGGATTAACTTGGATAGGGGCTCAATAGCGAGGGCAAAGAGCAGGGGGGAGAGGGGACAACCCTGCCTAGTACCTCTGCCCAGGATAAACCGCTTGGATGAATAGCCTGAATACCTAATGAATGCACCAGGCTTGGAATATAACGAGGAAATCCATGTAGTGAAGGAGGGACCCAATCCCCATTTTTTCAATATGAAATGTAGGTAGTCCCAGGCTACTGTGTCAAATGCTTTACGGATATCAAGGGTTAAAAGCATAGCTTGTTGACCCACCTTCCGCACATGATGGACCAGGTTAATGATCCTACGGATATTATCCCCCCCTTGGCGCTGAGGGATAAATCCTGCCTGCTCCTTAGAAATTAAAGATGCAATATACCTATTGAGTCGCGCTGCGAGGACCTTTGCTAGCAATTTGACATCAATATTTAATAGGGATATGGGCCTAAAGTTGGACCAGATGGTGGTATCAACATTGGGCTTAGGTATCATGCAAACAGCAGCAGGGAGCGCCTCTGTACTCCATGAGTTGCCATTACTGAGAGAGTTAAACATCCGAACAAGGTGTGGAGAGAGTACATGAGAAAATTTTTTATAATAAAGGGCGGAGAACCCATCTGGGCCCGGTTGTTTACCGATACTTAAGGAGTTAATGGCTTCCTGGACCTCAGAGAGTTCAACCGGCTTATCAAGAAATGATTTAGCCTCAAGCGGCAGGGGAGGGAGTGGGATTTGTCCTAGCAATTTTTCTGCAAGGGGTTCATCAAGCGTAGCCTTAGCTTTATATAGGTCCTCAAGGTGTTTACCAAAGGTTGATACCACCCTCGAGGGGTTACTAGATAGTGAGCCCTCCAAAGTCCTAATGCACACAGGATTAACCCTCTGAGTGACGCCCCTCAGTCTCCTGGCAAGAGGGGTGTTCGGTTTGTTGCTGATGCGATACCACTTAAACCTAGTCCGATTGATTTGACGTTCGGCCTCACCTGAAAGACACAGGTTAAGTTGCACGCCTGCTTGATTAAGTTTGATTCTGTTACATCTAGTCGGACGGTCTTTATAGGCGGAAGAGGCTGAGTGATATGCATCTAGCAATTTTTGAAGCTTTTCCTTATGTGAGGCTTTGCGTCGAGCGGATTCTTGGATGAACTGCCCACGCATCACCGCTTTATGAGCTTCCCAGAGCAGGGCCTCAGAGCTCACCGACCCCGTGTTTTGCAAGAAGAAGCTCTCAATCTCTTTGCTCAGACAACATGGGGTCGTAGAGCTTCCAAGACCTCTGGGTAAGGGAGACCAATTCGACGGCAACAAGGTCGTGGTCCGACCATACTATCGGAACTATAGAGGAGTGGGAAAGGTGTGGCAAGGAGGGCAGCTGCAAAAAAGATGTGGTCAATTCTCGTGAAGACCTTGTGCGGGCAGGAATAATGGGTAAAGTCCCTCTTGGAAGGATGGACCTCCCTCCATGCATCAACAAGATGGAATTGGTTTAGGAGGGAATGGAACGCTTTCCCTGAGGAGCCCTCCCTGGGATAATCCAGGGGCCTGCCCACCATATGTCTGTCCAAAGTGGGGTGCAAAACATGGTTTGAGTCGCCAGCCACTATGAGGAGTCCCTTAACCTGGGGGTCCAGAGTCCTAAGAAACTCCTCAAAGAAAGTGTTCTGATTCTGATTGGGGGCATAATAAGTAGCAATAGTGATTTGCTGGTCTTGAGCCATACCGGACACAATTAGGAATCAACCCAATGGGTCCCATATTGTCTGCTCCAAAGAGAAAGGAAGAGAACGCTTGAAAGCGATGAGGACTCCTCTCTGCTTGGTATCTGCCGATGCCGTGAAGAAGAGAGGGTAGTCTAAACTGAGAAATTTAGGAGTATTCTTCTTGGTGAAGTGAGTCTCTTGGAAGCAGACAATGTCCGCCTGCAGAGCCCTCATCTGACGGAAGGCCTTCACTCTTTTCTGGGGGGCATTCAAGCCCTGAACATTCAACAAAGCAAGTTTAACTACCATCTATAAACCTTACAGTATCTGCTAGCATGGGGGGGCTGAACACCCAAGGGAGAGGGGGGGAGGAGGGGGGAGAAGGAAGAAGGGGGAAAGAACAGATAACATTTTAAAACAACAACACCACTAGGAACAAAACCTTCCTTAGAAAAGTGTCCCAAGGGGGTAGAGGGGGCCTCTACCACAGTGGGACAAGCTGACTGGTCGGAGGGATTTCTGACGGAGAATCCCCTGACCAACCAGTGTAAAAACTGACCCTCAACGGGGGGTCAGAAAAAAAAAAACTTCCTGACTCGGCGGGAATCCGGCGAGAAAGGGAGCAAGGAGTGTGCAGGGCTTTGAAACCTGAGCGCCCGGCCCACTTAACCTGAAAACAAAGAAATGAGCAGCAATAAGCGGAAAATACAAGTAACAAACTATCACATGATAACGAGGATGGGTGTCAAACAACAGAAAGTGACTGAAATGGGGCTCAGACAGCAAGAGAGCCGCATGGGTTATATATTTAAAGGGTTTATGCCTAGAGAGAATTAAAAATAGTATATGTTGAAGCACACCTTAAGAGTAATCAGAGGAAGTAGAATCAAGGATGAATAGATGGTGTTCAGTCTTCTTAGCCTGTGTACTACCATACAGGAAAACAATGCAATAATATGTAAAAGAAGGCGAACAACCAGGGTTTGAATTGCAAAAAAGAGTATGGGGATTTTAATTGTGAAACAAGAACTTGAGTGCTGTACATATATACAATGTGTTAACACAATATAGATTTGGCAATACAAGAGAAAAGGGCAACAGCCCTATATAATGACCGCTAGGTGGCGCAGCTGTGCAGAAATGTCAGCAAAATACGTTCTTATACACAATAATATAAGCAATGTAGTCAAAGGGGTAAATTCACATGTTATAAAGTACATGAGAAGGCAGTATGTGGTTCAAAAGTATAAGAGGAGTATATGAGCTCCCCAGTACCCCCAAGCTCCTTACATGGGCAAAGCAATCCGTAAAGCGCTTCCCTCTTGATAAAGGCCCTAACAGCCGAAACGTTGAGGGTTTTTTTCGTCCACCTGTGCTACCTGTAAGACTTTTCTGCTTCATTTATTATCACTGCTATTACGGTTTGCTTTGCCCATGTAAGGAGCTTGGGGGTACTGGGGAGCTCATATACTCCTCTTATACTTTTGAACCATATACTGCCTTCTCATGTACTTTATAACATGTGAATTTACCCCTTTGCCTACATTGCTTATATTATTGTGTATAAGAACGTATTTTGCTGACATTTCTGCACAGCTGCGCCACCTAGCGGTCATTATATAGGGCTGTTGCCCTTTTCTCTTGTATTGCCAAATCTATATTGTGTTAACACATTGTATATATGTACAGCACTCAAGTTCTTGTTTCACAATTAAAATCCCCATACTCTTTTTTGCAATTCAAACCCTGGTTGTTCGCCTTCTTTTACATATTGTTGTTATGCCTAGAGAGAGCCTGCAAAATGTAATAGGGAACCAAACAGCAAGGAAAAAAGTCCCAATTACAAAACGGGAACCTCATAGGTGCTTCCTAAGGGTACGCTGAGTGAGAAAATGAAGGGCAAGATCCCTCGTATAATGCACAGGGAAACTCACACATCATCCCTCTCCCACAGCAGGCTTACCAAACCTGTGGACAAGCGCTCCGGCGACTCTGCTCGTTGGCTGGGCACTCCTTCGCGGGCCGCGTCTGTCCTTGGGTACAGGTGAAAATGTAAGAGCTCTCTTCTTTTGCGGAGGAGAAGTTGAGACAACAACGGGAGCCCTCAAGCCGGCCGAGGTAAGGGCGGCCTCCAGGTCTTGTGGGGTGGAAGCTTCGTACCTGTGGTCTTGATAGCTGAAGGAAATTTTGAAGGGAAACCCCCATTTGTACTTCATCCCTTTTGCTTGCAAAATTCCTAGTGAGGGTTTCATGGCCCGTCTTCTGGTGATGGTTTGGGGGGAGAGATCGGCAAAGAGCTGGTACTCAAAGTTCTGAAATTTGAGAGTTCCTTGATCCCTTGCAGCCAGCATAAGTTGTTCCTTCGTACGGTCGAAGTGGAGCTTTACTAAAACGTCCCGCGGAAGCCCGTCTTCTCTTTTTTTCTGCAAGGCGCGGTGTATTCTGTCAAATTCCAGCCTTTCAATAGGTATGGCCGGGGCGAGCTCTTGGAAGAGAGCAGTGACTGTAGATTGTAAATCAGTGACAGCTTCAGGTAAACCTCTGACCCTGATGTTGGCCCTACGCGAGCGGTTCTCCATATCTTCAAGCTTATGTTGTAGGACAAGATTTTCCTCCTTTAGAGCCTCTAGTCCCGTCCCGAGGGAAGACAATTCCAAACCTTGTGCTGAAGATTGTTGTTCGAGGATGTCAACTCTTTGACCCAGTTCTTTTATTTCAGCAGAGAGATTAACGGTGATCTTGGACGCAATATTTAGGGCCCACCTCTCAAGGGCTTTTTCAAGCATAGCTTCATACTTATCGAGGGGCGGGGGTTGAGACTTTGACGGTGAGCCTTGCAGGGAGTCGTCCATCCAGGATTCATCCTCTGGTAGGAGGTCCCCGGGGACTGGGGGGTCGCTTTGGGACGGCATGGAGGTTTCCATTATAAGTAAAGCTCAGGGGTTTCAATATTTCCGAGACTAGGTGGGTGCGTTAGGCCCAATAAGTAAAAAGCAGAGTGTGGCCGACGTAAGCCTGAGGTGCACCACAGGTGACAGACCGCTTTGTTTTATTGATAGCTTGAGCAGAAGAAAGGGTCAGGAGAGGCAAATCACAATATGTAAAGGCAATAAAAGTCACCAACTCAGAATATAGAAAGGTGTAATTCTCCTTTAAGAGAGCTGTGGATCCAGTTGTATTTTCAAGTGAAGTTGTATTATAAGTGAGGGGACTTTCATTAAGGGGGAAAAAGAAAAAAAAAAAAGCATTGTTACTTTTTTTTTCTCTTGTATTGCAGGGTTTAGCCTTGCATTTAAATACATTGGTTGCTCCCATTTGATTGACTGCCATTTGATAAAGAGCAGTTCTCTGGGTGGGAGTGTTCCTGCCTAATTAGCAACCTATTTATTTCAGCCCAACCTTCTGACTGTTTGCCACACAGACTGCCTTTTGGAAGGGAAGTGTTGCTTTGTATAAATAAGATTGTTTAACCCTTTAAGTGCCAGCCTACCTGGAGTTTTTGTCACCCTTTGTTACCAGACCATTTTGCACTATTTTGCGCTCCCCATGTTCGAATGTGATTTTTGAAGGGATTTCCAGGGATTTCCCAGGAAAATGATATATTGTTTTTTTCAGCAGAGTCTGAGCTTTAACATGAAATGTCTTGTTTGTCATTTTTTAGGTGTATTCTCAATATTTTTTGGCGAAATATGTGCAAAAAAATAAAAAAAAATCTATTTTTTACAATTTGTAGTGTTTTTTTGTAATAAAAAATGTAAGTTTGTCAATAAAATCTTGTTGCGTGTGAAACCCCAATTTCTCCCAGTTATAGTGGTACCACATATGTATAGGTAGACACCCTTTCCTGCCCAGGAGACTCCCCCAAATTGAAACAGAGCTTTAGGGGATTTTCAGAAAAAATACAACTGTGATATGTGCTATGCGCACCTTGCAGTTTTTCCAGAAAAACAACCCTTTACATTTGAAATACCCCCTACAAACTATAGATTCTCTGGAAGTACACGCCTCAAGCTTTCTATTTGTACCAGGCTTGTTGATGTGGCCACAGTTTTCTAGAAGTAATCCCTCAATGTATTCTTTGGTTGCAAAGAGTTTCCCTAAAAAAAGGATAAAAAAGCAGAATCAAAGCCACATTTTCCTAAAAAAACTATATACAAACAAGAAAAAATCAAGTATAATCTGAAAAAGCAACATCCTCCGAACAGAACGATACCAAACATGCATAGTTACTGTCAAGGGAAGAGTTGCCAAACACCCCAAAGTAAAGCATGAGCATAACGGTAATTTTTCTTGAAAATTTCAGCTCTGCAGACAAAGTGCGCACCTTGCGATTTTTCAACCAAAACAACCCTTTACATTTGGAATATCCCCCATAAACCATATATTCCCTGAAAGTACACATGTTAAGCTTTCTAAGCGTACCCAGCTTGTTGTAGTGGGCTCATCTTTCTGGAATTAATCCCTCAAAGAGCTCTTTGGTTGCGCAGGGTTTCCCTAAAAAATGTATAAAAATGCTGAATAAAAAACACCTTTTCCTAAAATATAAATATGCAAACAAAAAAAACAAGCTAAGTCTGAAAGCGCAAGGTCCCCCGAACAGAACAATACCCAACTTGCAGAGGTACTATTAACTCGTTTAATTGCCAGCCTACTTGAGATTTTGTCACCCTCTGTTGACAGGTCATTTTTCCCCATTTTTGCGCCATGTTTTGCGAAATTTTTGGAAAATTAATTTTCAGGAAAATTATATATATATTTTTTGCAGCAGAGTTTAGGCTTTAACATGAAATGTCTTGTTTGTAAATTGTATTTATTATTCATTTTATTTATTATTAAGTAAAAAAAAAAAAAAAAAAATTTAAATTGCCTCCTTTATTTTAAATAAAAAATGTATTTTATTAGGGAAAACCATATTGCATGTGAAATCCCCATTTCTACCGATTAGAACGGTACCACATATTTATCGGTAGCCCCCTGTTCCAGCCCAGGAGACCCCCCTAACTGAAACAAGTAATTTTTAACATTTACAAATAAAATAATAACTACCATCCACACTACAAAGGGTTAAATCAAGAAAAAAAATTACATTGGGTCCCCCCTCCCGGGGGGGGGGGGGCATTTTGGGGGGGATTTTTAAGGGTTAAAAACCCTCAGGCTACAAGCCCGCATAGCCCGTGGGCCCGGGCTCTTCTGCCCCCCCTGGGCTTTGGGGAGGCAGGTAATGGGGGTGCCAGGGGTCCCCCCAGCCTTGAGAACTGGTATAGGGGTCTCATGGACCCCTTACCAGTTCACAAGAGGTTAAATGTAAAAAAAACACACCACACAGAGAAAAAATATTTACCTCCCATCCATACTGGAGCACTCAGTCCCTCGGCGATCACTGGCTTCTGCTCACTTGCTAGAAGCCTTTTATAGCTGCTGGATGACAGAACACAAAAGGGTTAATTAAAAAAAATGACATAGGGTCCCCCATCCCAGGGGGGGGGGACCCCATTTTCTTTGGAATTTTAAGGGTTAAAAACCCTTAAAAATCCCCCCAAAAAATTACGTAGGGTCCCCCCTACCCAGCATTACCGACCTGGGCCAGCTATGGGTGCTTGTAGAACAGGGCGCAGGGGCCCTGCAGGCTACTAGCCCACATAGCCACTAAGTGGCCCGGGCCCTTCTGCCCCCCCCCTGGCCGTTGGGGAGGCAGGTAATGGGGGGCTGGGGGTTAATGACAAGTCACCCACTAGCCGCAGGTGACTTGCCAGACCCAGAGCCTTGTGAACTGGTAAAAGGGGTCTCATGGACCCCTTACCAGTTCACAAAGGGTTAACTGTGAAAAAAAAACACCACACAAGTAATAAAAGTATTTTATTAAATTTTTTTTTACTGTACTTACCTCCGATTGTAAGCTCTTGTCCCTCGCCGCTGTGATGACAGATCCTGGTGATCAGCATCCAGAGAAGGGGGAGGCAGGAGATCAGAGGATCTCATGCCACCTCCTTCCCCGGCACCGATCACCAGCATCTGACAGCTGAGAAGGCTGAAGCCGGAGATCGGGCCGGGATGACGTCATTAGCCCCATTAGCGGCAAGATGGCGGCCGCCATCGAGGATGAAAGGGGAGAGAGCCTCCCGGGCTCTCTCCTGAAGATCTGTAAGTCCTGGGGGGGGATCGGAGCCCCCCCAGGTGAAGGGGAGGGACAGCGGGAGCCAGCACACACGCAGGTAAGTGAATGTCATTTTTTTTTTTACAGTTAGCAGCTGCTGCTGCAGAAGCGGAGGGGGGTGCGGCCTATTCCCGGGGGCTCTCCTGGAGTCATCCGAGCCCCAAATTAAAGAGAAGACCTGGCCGGATCCAACGAGGGGTAGTGAGTATTTTTATTTTTTTTTTAGCCCGCTAGCAAGGGTAAATGCCAGGCAAGTAAATTTTACGTGGCTGGCACTTAAGTGACGGAGAGGCAACCACGTAAATTTTACGTGGCTGGCATTTAAAGGGTTAAAGCGAGTTCAGGAGCTTTTGCGAGTTTCAGTTGTATTTTCAAGTGAAGTTGTATTATAAGTGATGGGACTTTTCATTAAGGGAGTTTAGATTGGGACTTTAAGTGTTCTTATTGCCTATGTGCTAAAATAAAAAGGTAAAATCCAAAGTTCCTGCAACTGTGAGCACTAAAATTTTTTTTACTGCTGTATTATAACTAGGATAATGGCTAGCAATATTGGAGGTCTACTTCAGTGCACAGTTTGTCATATGTATACACTTCAGGAGCAGCAGTTCCCGGGTGAATACCGCTGTGGTAAATGTGAGCAAATTGCAAATCTGGAAGCTCGGTGTTAGGCACTTACCTCGTCGCCGTCCCTGGTCCCGCGGCGCGCCGTCGGGTGGCCCACGGCTGTCTGCTGCCCGACGGTCCTCGGGTGTGCCGGCTCCTCGGCGCTGTCGTGGGGACCGGGGGTCGGCGGCGCTGGGCGGTGCGGGTGGCCGCGCCGCAGCCCGCTCTGCGCGGCTGGGCGGCCCCGCCGGGCTCCCTGTCAGTGTGGCGCTTCCTCCTCCTGGCGGGGGCGCGCCCGATCTTCAACGTGCTCGCGCGCGCGCGCGAGCACGTCCTGTTTATGCCTCCCGGCGGCGCTTCCCCCAGCGCACCTGCCGGGGGCAAGTTTAAAGTAACCTATCCCTGGCATGATCCTGGGAGCGGACCCAGGGACTGGTCGGCCTGTCTGGCCTGGGCCGTCCAGTTCCTGGGACCGCTCCCGTTTTGTACTGTTGCACCAATCACTGTCCTTCCCTCCAATTGCCCCCTTCCTTAGTGGCCAGTATTCCCTATAAAGTATGACTGCTTCATTATCCCAGTGCCCATTATAGCCTCTGGGTTCTGGGAGCGTTACAGATTGTCTTTTCTCCATATTATTCGGCTTTGTACTTTGACCACCCTCGCTTGCTGCCTGCCCTGACCTTTTGCCTGCCTGACCACGATTTCGCCTGACCCCTCTGATACCTCGCCCCGTGACCTTCTGGATTTGACCTCGGTTTGTTTGACTTCTCTTTGCTACCTCCGTTGGATACCTCGCTCCTTGACCTCCCGGCTTTGACCTCGGCTTGTTAATCGGACTTCCGCCTTCCGGCATCCTCACTTGGGACTCCCTGCCGTTCATCAGTCTCCACCTTAAGCTGGTAATCTTTGCGCCCTATAAGTCCTGGGGGTAACCGAGTCAGGAGAGGCATAATCCGCGTCTCCTGTGAGCGGGGACTTGTCTATAGGCAGAAGAGGCGGTGGAGATTGGGGATTATCAGCTCAAGACAGACAGGTGTCCGGTACAGTCCTTACAGTATAACGGGCACGAAAAATGGACCAAATCCTGGAACAGGTGCAAGCCTTAACGGCGGCTGTAGAGCACCTGGCTCACCGGGTTGCGGCCCAGGAGAACCGTCCAGCTCCTATCACCACCAGTCCTCAGGGGACTCCGGCCGCAGCCTCTGTGGAACCCAAAATTCCACTCCCAGAAAAATTTCATGGCGACAGAGCAAGGTTTGCCAATTTTCGGGACTCTTGCAAACTATATTTTCAGCTTCGTCCTGTTTCATCGGGGTCACAGGAGCAGCGAGTGGGGCTGATTATCTCCCTCCTCCAAGGTGATCCACAATCCTGGGCTTTCAGTCTACCATCCCAGGATCCTGCTCGTCTCTCAGTGGACAATTTCTTTTCCGCGATGGAGGTTCTGTATGACGATCCTGACAAAGGAGCAACGGCAGACGCTAAGCTACGTACCCTACGTCAGGGACGCCGTCCAGCCGAAGATTACTGCTCAGAATTCCGGCGCTGGGCAGTGGACTCGCGCTGGAACAATCCTGCCCTCTGCGGCCAATTCCGGCTTGGATTGGCCGATTCTATTAAAGATACCTTGGTGAATTACCCGGAACCCCAGACTCTAGACGAGTTAATGCACCTTGCCATCCGCATAGATCGTCGTCTTCGGGAAAGACATCCCGATTCAGTTTTGAGAGCTGAGACCCCAGTGGTGCATTCATCCGAAGAACCCATGCAACTGGGCGCCACAAAACTCACCGAAGTTGAAAGACGTCGGCGCCTGTCAGAGGGTCTGTGTCTGTACTGTGGCGGAACTGGTCACATGGTCAGAGTATGCCCTAAGAAGCCGTCGGGAAACTTCAGAGCCTAGGGGGTTTCGAGGGGGCCCACCTAGGCTGTAAGGTATCACCTCGTGTATCGTCTCCGGTTCTAATCCCGGTTCAGCTTAAAGTTGATCTAAAATATTTGAATTTGAAGGCCTTCTTAGACTCCGGAGCAGCAGGGAACTTCCTTGACTCTGAGTTAGCTCAGAGTTTAGGAATTACACTCCAGTCCTTGCCTACACCCATCCGAGTCACCGCCATTGATGGCACGCCTGTTGCAGGGGGACTCGTGCAGTTTAAAACCCTACCTATACCATTTAAAGTGGGAGCCAATCATTCTGAAATTATCAGCTTTCTTGTCTTAAGTATGCCTAACACCCCCTTAATTCTGGGATTGCCTTGGCTACAGAAGCACAATCCCCAAATTGACTGGGTGTCGGGGCAAATTGTGAAGTGGGGGCACCAATACTTTCAGACCTGTTTGGAACTTCCGGTTCGAGTCACGCAATTATCTCCAACTAAGGTTCCCACTCCATACCTGGAGTTCTCTGACGTCTTCTCTGAAAAGGCGGCAGACAAACTTCCCCCCCATAGGCCTTGGGATTGCCCCATTGAGCTCCTTCCTGGTACCATGCCTCCTAGAGGGAGAATTTTCAATTTAACCCGAGCTGAAAATCATGCTATGCGGGAGTATATTACGGAAAATTTAGAGAAGGGGTTTATTCGGGCATCTTCTTCCCCGGCAGGAGCAGGATTTTTTTTTGTTGAGAAGAAGGATGGGGGGCTCCGTCCGTGTATTGACTATCGGGGTTTAAACAATATTACTATTAAAAACAAGTATCCCCTGCCCCTTATTGAGGGGCTGTTTACGCAGGTGGCTGGGGCACAGGTCTTTTCCAAACTGGATCTCCGGGGCGCCTATAACCTCATCAGAATTAGGCAGGGTGATGAGTGGAAAACGGCCTTCAATACCCTCGAAGGGCATTATGAGTACTTAGTAATGCCGTTTGGATTATGTAATGCCCCCGCAGTTTTTCAAAGTTTTGTGAATGAGATATTTAGAGACTACCTTGGCCGTTTCGTAGTTGTCTATTTAGATGACATTTTGATTTTCTCTTCATCTCTTGACAAACATCGCAAACATGTGCGCATGGTCTTACAAAAACTCAGAGAAAATTGTTTATATGCTAAGTTAAAAAAGTGCCAATTTGAAGTCTCGGAAGTTCCTTTTCTAGGTTACATTATTTCTAATACTGGTCTTTCCATGGATCAATCCAAAGTGAAAGCAGTATTAGAATGGGAGCAGCCCAGGGATCTGAAAGGCCTGCAAAGATTTCTGGGCTTCGCCAATTTTTATAGGAGGTAAAAATTTTTCTTCTTTAGTGGCCCCTTTGACGAATCTTACCAAGAAAGGCGGGTATCCTTCGGTTTGACCGGTTCAGGCTGTCCAGGCTTTTGAAAAACTGAAAGGAGTCTTTAGTTCTGCCCCAGTGTTAGTACATCCGGACTGTCAATTGCCATTTTTTGTAGAGGTGGATGCCTCCGAGATTGCTGTGGGGGCAGTTCTATCTCAATATCGTGGGTCCCCTGAACGCCTTCATCCTTGTGCTTTTTTTTCTAAAAAATTCTCGGCGGCTGAAAGAAATTATGACATCGGTAACCAAGAATTGTTGGCTATCAAGTTGGCCTTTCAGGAATGGAGGCACTGGCTGGAGGGGGCTCAGTACCCAGTTACTGTCTTTACGGATCATACATCCAATCCGCAAAAAGACTAACTCCTAGACAGGCCCGCTGGTCCTTGTTCTTCTCTCGGTTCAACTTCTCCATAACCTATAAACCGGGGTCCAAAAACGTAAAAGCTGATGCCTTGTCTCGGAGTTTCTCTTTTTCTAACTCACCCGAAAGGGTAGATGTTCCCATTTTGCCTCACTCTCTGGTGGTAGCCGCCATCCAACCTCAACTCCCTGATCTAACTCAATTCCAGGCCGAGGCTCCACCTGAAAAGCCTGAGTCGGTCCAGTTTGTGCCCCCTCTTTATCGTGCTGCCTTTCTGTCTCACTTTCATGACACTAAAACAGCGGGTCATCCAGGGGTCAAAAAGACTATCGCCTTACTGTCCCGCCAAGTCTGGTGGCCATCCATTAGGAAAGATGCACAAAGATTTGTCCTAGCCTGTAAGGTGTGTGCTCGGAGTAAGTCTTTAAGACAGTCCCCTGAAGGCCCTCTACTACCCTCATTACGGATCTTCCACCCTCCCAGGGGTATACCGTTATTTGGGTAGTAGTGGACCGCTTTAGCAAAATGGCTCACTTCATCCCTTTAAAAAAGCTTCCCACAGCTCAAATCTTAGCTCAACTCTTTATCACTCACATTTTTAGAATCCACGGCATTCCAGAAGATGTTGTCTCAGATAGGGGGGTCCAATTTGTCTCCCGGTTTTGGAGGGCTTTCTGTGCTAAGCTGGGCTTCACCGTCTCTCTTTCCTCTGCATTCCACCCTCAGTCTAATGGGCAAACTGAAAGAACAAACCAATCTTTAGAACAGTACTTGCGTTGCTTCACCGCTGATACTCAAACGGATTGGGTGTTCTTCCTTCCGTTTGCTGAATTCGCACTGAACAACGCTTCACATTCTTCCACTGGGGTTTCTCCCTTCCATTGTGTTTATGGTAAAGATCTGAAGTTTTCAGCCCTATCGGACCAACCCTCTAGGGTTCCTTCCTTGGACGATTGGGTTTCCAGATGGCCGGGGTTATGGAATAAGATCCAGCAACATCTGACCAAGGCTGTCCTTCAACAGAAAAAATTTTCAGATCGTAAACGTTCTTCTAATTCTGGTTATTGTGTGGGGGACTGGGTTTGGCTTTCAACTAAGAATTTGGCCTTACACCAACCCTCCGCTAAGTTAGGCCCTAAATTTATCGGCCCCTTCCCCATAATACAGAAAATCAATCAGGTTACGTATCGGTTAGACCTCCCTTCCTCCATGAAAATCTGTAACTCCTTTCATGTGTCACTTCTCAAACCTGCAAGAAACCATGAACCTAATAGTCCTCCTAGTCCTGTGTTAGTTGGTGGGCATCAGGAGTTTGAGATTGCCCGGGTCCTAGATTCCTGCTTTTTTCGAAACTCTCTTCAATATTTAATTGACTGGAAGGGTTACGGCCCGGAAGAAAGATCTTGGGTTCCGGCCAGAGAGGTTCATGCGCAGAGTTTGGTAAAGAGATTCCACAGGGAGAATCCTCTGAAGCCCAGCTTGGAGGGTCCAGTGGCCCCTCCTCAGGGGGAGGGTAATGTTAGGCACTTACCTCGTCGCCGTCCCTGGTCCCGCGGCGCGCTGTCGGGTGGCCCACGGCTGTCTGCTGCCCGACGGTCCTTGGGTGTGCCGGCTCCTCGGCGCTGTTGTGGGGACCGGGGGTCGGCGGCGCTGGGCGGTGCGGGTGGCCGCGCCGCAGCCCGCTCTGC
This sequence comes from Gastrophryne carolinensis, assembly GCA_027917425.1. NCBI lineage: Eukaryota > Metazoa > Chordata > Amphibia > Anura > Microhylidae > Gastrophryne > Gastrophryne carolinensis. The sequence goes on from CM051237.1 coordinate 11,526,968, forward strand.
GCGGCTGGGCGGCCCCGCCGGGCTCCCTGTCAGTGTGGCGCTTCCTCCTCCTGGCGGGGGCGCGCCCGATCTTCAACGTGCTCGCGCGCGCGAGCACGTCCTGTTTATGCCTCCCGGCGGCGCTTCCCCCAGCGCGCCTGCCGGGGGCAAGTTTAAAGTAACCTATCCCTGGCATGATCCTGGGAGTGGACCCAGGGACTGGTCGGCCTGTCTGGCCTGGGCCGTCCAGTTCCTGGGACCGCTCCCGTTTTGTACTGTTGCACCAATCACTGTCCTTCCCTCCAATTGCCCCCTTCCTTAGTGGCCAGTATTCCCTATAAAGTATGACTGCTTCATTATCCCAGTGCCCGTTATAGCCTCTGGGTTCTGGGAGCGTTACAGATTGTCTTTTCTCCATATTATTCGGCTTTGTACTTTGACCACCCTCGCTTGCTGCCTGCCCTGACCTTTTGCCTGCCTGACCACGATTTCGCCTGACCCCTCTGATACCTCGCCCCGTGACCTTCTGGATTTGACCTCGGCTTGTTTGACTTCTCTTTGCTACCTCCGTTGGATACCTCGCTCCGTGACCTCCCGGCTTTGACCTCGGCTTGTTAATCGGACTTCCGCCTTCTGGCATCCTCACTTGGGACTCCCTGCCGTTCATCAGTCTCCACCTTAAGCTGGTAATCTTTGCGCCCTATAAGTCCTGGGAGTAACCGAGTCAGGAGAGGCATAATCCGCGTCTCCTGCGAGCGGGGACTTGTCTATAGGCAGAAGAGGCGGTGGAGATTGGGGATTATCAGCTCAAGACAGACAGGTGTCCGGTACAGTCCTTACACTCGGGTTAGAGATCTGGAGGAGCAAAATGCAAGACTGAGGAGGATTGACAATATGGAAAAAAGTTTTCTGCTCACTGAGCAGGTAGTAAATGGGGTAGATACAGAGGGTGGAGAAATGGGTCAGGAGGAGCAGATAAGTAGCTGGGTAAATGTAGATAGAGGGGGGGGCGTGGCTATGTAGCAGAGCTGACCAGACGTGCAGCACGAGGGCTCCTGGAAAAATCCTGAAATTCCCTTGAGATCCAGAGCTAATTTCCCGGGAACCTGCCGGACATCTACATTATATATCCCCCAGGACCCTCCTGTTACCTTCTGTGGGGACGGGAACTGCCTGTCGGCCCCCCTGGGAGAGTTGGAGCCCCCGCACGTGTCGGCCCCCGCCATCTTGGCCAAGCAAACACCTTGTCCTGGAGCGCTGACTGACCGCTGTGTAGCACTGTCCGGGTCCGGGGCGGTGGGGTATCTTGCTCCCTGCCCAGCGAGGGTGACCTGCGGGAGGACGTGGAGCTGTGCCTGGCCGCGATCGTGCACTGTAGCGGCGCCTGCTGCTCTCACCTGCTCTCCTGGGACCTGGCGCGCACTCTGCCCAGGCCTCTCTACAGCCGGCTGTGCTTCCGTCATCGCTGCGGCTGTCCCTCTGTGTGAGGTGCCGGGTGGATTCCTCCCTTCACTGCCGGTTGCCGCCGAGAAGGAACCTCCTGCCCATCCGTCGACGCTGACCGCGGCCGCTACTGCAGCTCGTCAGCTGCCTTCCTCCCTCCGCTGTCAACTGCCGCCATTGGTGAGTGGCCTCCGGCCCGCCCGCTGCCCTTCACTGTTGCCTCCGCTGGGGGACCCCCCCGCCCCCTGCCCGCCGATCGGTCTCCTCTCCGCGTCGCTGGCTGTCACTGACATCACTGGCATCCCTGCCCGCTGAACAGCCCCTTCCCTCCACCGCGGGATACCGCTGCCAGTGACCGGCCTCCTGCGCACCCCCTGTGCTGACTGACACAGTTACACTACCCACCAACGATTCCCTCCTCCCTGCTGGTCCGTCAGATAGCACCCTAGGAGCCTCCTGCCCTCTGGCCAACCCTTTACACCGCCGGCTGCTGTTACTAGTGGGGATCCCCAAATCGGCTGGGCGGCTGCCTCTTTCTACTCCTGGCTGCTGCTGCCAGTAAAACTCCCTTGCCCACTGACTGGCCCTCCCTCCGTTGCTGGCAGTCACTGTTGATGGTGCTCGCCGAGTTCTGATAACGGCTGCAGCCACCCCCACTGTAACGGCTTGAACTGCACAGAGTGAGCTTGTCCTGATTGGCCTGGGCTGGGGACAGCTTAGTCCAACCACGCACTTGACGGCCCTCCGATCCCCCCCCCACCCCCCCGAGCGGTGCGGAGGAAGATAAGGAAAAATTGAGGAGTCTTTGTTGGCACACCCTACATCTCCTGAGCAAGTCCAGCATCTGTAAGCCCCAGGCAGCAAAAGGGGACAGTGTATTATCCCAGGCAACTATCACCCCTATATGAAAGGGGGCAAGAAGAGGCGCCCGGTGCTCCTAAACAGTGGCACACAAACCATGGCAGAATTACAGGCTGAACGTCCTGATTCTCCTGTCTCAGGTCCTAATAATGCTGCAATAATGGCAGCTATCACGAATTGTCAAAGTGTCCTGACGGCTAAATTTGATAATCTACAAGAACAGCTCAACTATTTTAAGCATGACCTAGACAAGATGAAGGACAGGGCGCAGGAGTCGGAGAGAAGAATTGGGGAGACTGAGGATGGGTTATCGGCTGTGACTGTTGCGGTGGAGTCTTTGAAGCGTCAAGTGAAGACACTTACGGAGCGGGCGGAGGACGCAGAGAACCGCTGCCGACGTAACAACATCAGAATAATTGGGATACCGGAGAGGGCGGAGGGAGACTCTCCTGAAAGCTTTGCGGAAAACCTCATTAAAAACGTGCTGGCGCCGGAGGGCCTCTCCCCCTTCTTCGTGGTTGAAAGGGCGCACCGGATCCCATTTAGACCCCCACCACCAGGGGCCCCTCCCCGTCCCTTTATCTTAAAGCTGCTGAACTTTAGAGATAGAGACACTGTGTTGACGGCGGCGCGGAAGCGGAGAGATGTTCTACTGGAGGGTGCAAGATTATCCTTTTTTCCGGACTTTACGGCGGAGGTGCAGAAGCAGCGCCGATCCTTCAACGAGGTGAGGGCGCGACTCCGGGCGAAAAATATCAGATATGCCACGCTGTTCCCCGCTAAGCTACGAGTCCAGGATGGAGCTACTACCAGATTCTTCCTCACAGCGGAAGAGGCCAACGATTGGATTGACTCGCTCCCTGCGGCCTGAGGGCGGGGTGGCCGCTGATAGTCCTGCCGGGGCAATGCTGTGCAGGATGCGGATGAGCCTAATTTAGACACTCGCGAGACTTCAGAATCGGGATACACTTCTTGTCAGAGTGTGGGCTGATTAGTGCTGTTGTTGTCCGCCGGGACCCTACATGAGGAGACCGGGACTTCCCCGTGGAGGTGGCACAGTGTTTGGGTTCCTGGTCCCCCCCCCCTTCACTTTAGCACCCCTCAGCCTTTATGTATTATTTTTACCTTCTTTCTCTGAGATGTGATGACCGGATCTCGTGGGAACCGTTATCCTACTGTAACCCTCTATGTGACTGCCTTCAGAGACTACGTCCCTTGGCACCACAGTTAACCGGTGCTTATTGTTTACAAGTTACGGGATCAAGCTCACCACAGTTGGGATTAGGTAGAGCCGGGTGGGTTGGGAATTGTTATACTAAGTAGATGTAATGTTACTAGGTTTTAAGGTTCGGGCAATGTTACTATTAATGTTTTTTATTTTTTTCATTTTTACTGTTTTGGATTATGGCTTATGTATGTGTATGTGTAGCGTATGGTGTGTATGTTGGTATGATTGGTGTGGCCTGCTACCACGGGGTCCTGGGGGAGGCTGTGGAGCACTGGGATGCCCGTTGCTACCTCGGCACGAATATTTACTACATATAGTTATATGGAGTGTAAGGTAATCTCATGGAACGTGAGAGGTCTCAATGATCGTATAAAGAGATCTTCAGTGCTTCAATTCTTGAAGCGCCATAACCCTAATATTATAATTCTTCAAGAGACCCATCTGTTAGGCCAGAAATCGCTATCAATCAAAAGACCCTGGATTGCACATCTATTTCACTCTCACTACTCTAGCTATGCCAGGGGGGTGTCGGTTCTGGTGGCTAAGCATCTTCCTTTCGCTCTCATTTCGGTATGTTCCGACCCCAAAGGCAGATTTGTTATTGTGAATGCAAAGATATATGATGTCAGTGTTTTAATAGTAGGTCTATATATCCCACCCCCCTTTGATGTAAAAGTCCTTCAGGAGGTCATGGATAGACTAGCCGCCGTCCCACCTGATCCCTTAATGATATTGGGCGATTTTAATATGATCCTGGACAGGTCTCTGGACCGGTTGACCCCGGGAGTGGGGCCGACCACCCCGCTGGCGGTGTGGGCGGCTGCACTGGGCTTGACTGAACTGTGGAGATGGAAACATCCCAATGATAGAGCATTTTCCTGCCATTCTATTCCCCACAAATCACTCTCCCGCATTGACCTAGCTTTTGCATCTGGGTGTCTTCTGTCAAGGGTGGTGGCTTGTGAATATTTGCCGCGGGGGATATCGGACCATTCGCCTCTGATGGTAACGATATGCATGTCTAGGGACCAATCAGGCCTGCGGAGATGGGCTCTCAATCCCCTGTGGCTGGAAGATCAGGAGGTTTGCAGTGCTCTTGAAAGGGACCAGGAGGAATACTGGCGGTGTAATGGGGGAGAGACCTCGATTGGCACACGTTGGGATGCATTCAAGGCTGTTGTTAGGGGTAGTGCTATTAGCGCCATTAAAGCGGCTAGGGTGAAAAGGGGGAGATCGATTAGAGAATTGGAAGAGAGAATGGCTAAGGCTGAGGAGGAATTTGTATTAACACAGACCTCTGCTGACCATGACCTGGTCAAATCGCTCCAAAGGGAATATAGTCTGGCATTAACTGACTCCACGAGGAAGATATTACTATTGAAACAACAGACTGTATTTGAAAAAGGGGACAAGAATGGGAGAACCCTGGCATATCTTTCAAGGGCAGAGTTTCCACAAACACACATAGCTGGTATCACGAGTCAGGCTCAATTTGTGGCGGACTCGGAGGGGATCTCCAAGCAGTTCCTTGACTACTATGGCCGCTTGTACTCCTCCGGGGTGCGGTATGGTCCGGCGGACTTGACGGCCTTTCTCGATACTATAACTCTCCCATCCCTCTCTGAGGCAGATAGCGCGATGCTGGCTGGTCCTATAACATGTGCTGAGATCGAAAAGGCAATTGCCCTAATGTCCAACCGGAAGGCCCCCGGACCTGATGGTCTGCCCTCGGAGTGGTATAAAAAGAACGGTTCGGCTTTGGCGTCGAGGCTGCTGGAGGTTTTCTCTGAGGCCCTACACTCGGAGACCTTGCCTGAGACCTTTGCGCAGGCAACTATCACCCTAATATACAAAGAGGGGAAACCCAGAGACTCCTGTACCTCATACAGGCCAATCTCCCTGCTAAACCAGGATGCTAAGATTCTCGCTAAGGTCCTGGCAAATCGGTTAAACGCAGTGATCCTATCTCTCATAGGGGCAGACCAGTCGGGCTTTATGCCAGGTCGGACTACAGGTATTAATCTGAGGAGATTATTTAGTAACTTGCAAATCCGGCATGACAATGCTGGGAGCAGGGTGGTTATCTCGCTAGATAACGAAAAGGCCTTTGATTCTGTGGAGTGGCCCTATCTGTGGAGTGTCCTAGATAAATTTGGCCTTCCCCCTACGTACATTAAATACATACAGATGCTCTATAAGGACCCTAAGGCAAGGGTGAGAGTAAATGGGGTCACTACAGCTGAATTCTCATTACACAGGGGTACGCGCCAAGGGTGTCCCCTCTCTCCCCTATTGTTTGCACTGGCGATTGAACCCCTGGCAACGCTGATTAGAGACTCCCCAGAGATTCAGGGGTGGCGACTGGGAGACACTGTTGAAAAAGTCTCTTTATACGCAGATGATACCCTGGTCTATTTGGCGGATGCCAACGGTTCATTGGAGGCCCTACTGAGCATAATAACCAGATTTGGCCTGTTCTCCGGCCTTAGGGTCAATTGGGAAAAGTCCAGCCTATACCTGGTGGATAGGCCGGAGGACACCCTGATCTCCCCAAACTCGTCGCTTCGGATAGTAGACCGGTTTAAATATCTGGGAGTAGTAATACATGGGGACCCGTCTAAATTTATCGACTTAAATATATGTCCCGTGATCAGTGCTCTCCGGGGGAAAGTGGCTCAGTGGGCGGCTCTCCCCCTCTCTGTGATTGGTCGAATCAACATGTTTAAAATGGTCTTCCTCCCTAAATTCTTATATATGTACCAGTCGTCCCCTATTGTATTGCCGGCCTCCCACTTTCGGCTCCTAGATTCTATCCTATTTAAGCTTATCTGGGGAGTTTCCCCCCCCAAGATGAACAGAGCTATCCTTAGAGCACCCCCGCAATCTGGAGGTCTGGCGGTACCGCATATGTTACTATACTTTTATGCTGCCCAGCTAGCATACGTGACCTGGTGGATGAACCCGTCTGCAGTCAATCCGGTAACTTCCCTGGAGATCTCCTTGTTGGGCCCAGGGGTTCCCCTGCAGACCCTGGTACACAGGGGAGCGAAGGGTCTTCCGCGTGCCACCGCGTGTATAAGAACTACTCTCCACATATGGCAGCGGGTGCACGATACACTGGGCCCCCCGCGCCCTCCTCTAGAACGGTCCCCCAATATGCCTCTGTGGGATAATCCTAGACTACCTGAATTGATGTCCCTTCCAGATACAACTTTCTGGAGGAGGAGAGGAATTACGCTGTTATCACATATATTCTCGGGGGGAATGCTGATGTCCTATGAACAGTTGTGCCAGGTGTTTGCGCTGCCCCCAAGGGAATTCTTTCGATACTTGCAACTTCGACATGCTCTGAGGTGCCAGATTCCCTTGGGGGGACTGCAATTAGTGGAATCGACAGTTGAAACTCTGGTAATGACTGTCAACTTAAGCAAGCCCACCTCAACACTGTACTGTACCCTCCTCTCGGGGCTTCCCTCCCCCCTGGACAGAGCGCTGGAGAAATGGAGAGCACTGATCCCAGACCTGGAGCAAACTGACTGGGAGGAAGCGGTAGACAATCTGTACTCCTCAGTCATAGACTCAAGAGACAGATTGATTCAGGCTAGGTGGCTCCACCAGGCCTATCTGACCCCGGTTAGACTCAAGAGGATGGGCCTGCTGGATTCAGATATCTGCCCCAGGTGCAATACCGGGCCAGGCACTTTGATACACATGATCTGGGAATGTCGGGTGATCTCGTTGTTTTGGGAGGAGCTATTTAATTTTGTAACCACGTCTGTGGGCTTGCCAATCATAAAAGCGGCTGCCCTCGGTCTGCTGAGCATTGTTGAGCCGGTGTTGGATGACGGACCGCAGAAGGCCCTATTGCGACTGCTAATGTTCTACGCAAGGAAATGTATCCTACTTAATTGGAAACACCCGAGTGCTCCAACCGTATCAGGTTGGAAAAGCCTAGTAAATGGAAGGTTAATCCTCTATAAGATGACTTACGAAGCCAGGGGATGCCCAAATAAATTTGAGCGGGTATGGGGAGCATGGCTTAATGCCTCTAACTCCATCAATGACTAGAAACGAATTAGTTTCCTGACATCTACCTGTCTTTACCCCTCGGACCTTATAATATTCACCTGTCACTAGGAAATGATGTCAATAGCAGGCGGGTGTGAATGCCGGAGTGAGTGAGTGAGTGTGCGTGTGTGTGTGTGTGTGTGTGTGTGTGTGTGTGTGTGTGCGCATGTGTGTGTGTGTGACAACGTATATAGTTAATTTAGTAAGTGTTGTTAGGAGTCTGATCTTTAGTACAAGTAAGGCTGTTTTCTTTTTTTGTGCTAAGAACTGTTCCATGTAGGGATGGTTGCTTTTGTCTGTATATGTATGTTGTTATAATTCTAAATGCATAAATAAAAATTTATAAAAAAAAATGTAGATAGAGGGAGTAGAAAGGGTGCACAGAAAAATACAATTCTGTGAAATACTCACCTGTAGAATTGGTATTATACGTATACAGTACGTCCTGCTCCAGATATAATACTTACATTTGGGTTATCCTCCGCCAGATGGCGCTGCACTGCAGAGACATGCAAAACAGGCTCCTCCCGGCCCCTCAAATACCCGGGACCTCCCACAAATCCCCAGCATTGAAAAGCAGTGAACAGGAAGCTGGGAGAATTTAACCACCAAAACTGGTAACCATAACAATGATAACAATCACCATACAGGGGATCCAGAACAATGCAAAAACCAGGGTGGGGTGGAGCAGGACGTACTGTATACATTTAATACCAATTCTACAGGTGAGTATTTCACAGAATTGTATTATTCTAAGTATACAGTACGTCCTGCGCCAGATATAATACTTACACTTGGGACATCCAATAGCAGTGTCCATAAAGTAGGGTGGGATCCCCAACAAAAAGGTAGCAGCAGGCAGTTTAAACCACTGCCGCCTGCAAAACCTTGCGGCCAAACACAGCATCAGCTGAGGCCCTAACATCAACCTTGTAAAACTTTGAAAAGGTATGAACAGAAGACCAAGTAGCGGCCTTGCAAACTTGTTCAACAGAAGCCTGGTGCTGGAAAGCCCAAGAGGCACCAATAGCACAAGTAGAATGAGCAGTAAGGCGGAAGGGAGGAACCTTCCCCTTGGCAGAATAGGCCTGCCAGCTCATCCAGTAATTTCTCCACTGTTTGGCATAGGATCAGCGTGGGTGATTCATCCACCTCCACAGGAGAAGACCACTCTACTACCTGGACCCCTTGAGTGGATGCTGTACAGATCTCTTCTATAGAGTTACCTGTCATCTCTGCCCAAGAAGCTGACATAGCTCTTGTTGAATGTGCTGAGACCTGTGGAGGAGAGACTCCTCTGGATGTAGAAGCCTGCACAATAGTCTGTTTTATCTATCTGGCAGCTAAGCCTCTTCTCTTGCAGCTGAAAGTTATCAAAAGCAATTCCGCTATTCGCCATTCTCTAGATATTTTTAAATAAATAATTAGCGCTCTTCTCACATCTAATAGTGAGAGATCTTCTTCTGTCTCTGCCTTAGCAAGCAATGTCAGGAGCACTATGTCCTGGGACCTGTTGAGAGACAAAGCAATCTTTGGCATAAATAAAGGATCAGGTCTCAAAATGGCTGTATCTGGAAGGATTGTGCAGTATGGTTCCTTATTTGATAGAGCTTGCAGCTCACTAGAATCAAAATTCAAACACAACCATTTTTTTGTACTTTCTCCAATGGCTCAAACAGAGGTTTCATTAACCTCTTCAACGCGACGGTTAAAGGAGCACTATCGCGAACAAATGAGCTAATGATAAAAATCGCCAAAAATATACTGGATGGCGGGAGAATGGGTCACTTGTACATCCGACATCAAGAAATATCCAGCCAGGCTTGTTTTTCTTTCTTTTAGTGGAAGGAAAGGGACATCCTGGGTGACAGACTCTGTCACCCCAGATAGACTAAACCTGTCAGCCCTGTCTTTATTCCTACCAGGAGAGAATAAACCACAAGCTTGGTGGGAGTTTTATTCAGTTCGGGTGTATAAGTGACCCCTCCTTTCATTAGCCGACATGTTTGTATGGATTTTTAATATTACAAAATTTCGTGATAGTGCTCCTTAAAGTCCCATTTTGGAAAACATTTAAAGGGTGCTGGCCTTTTACAGGTAGTCGCCTTAAAAAAACAATTGATGAGTTGATACTGTCTCAACTGTCAGTCTAGAAAAATGATTAATGCTGAAGTCAGAGTTTTTAGCAAACTTACTGCTAGGCCCGTCTCAAACCCTGCAGTAATTCGAGGACTGCGTGTATATCTTCTTTCTTCAGTTTGTTAGCTGCACAAAATGAAGAAAAACATTTCCAAACCTTTGCATAGATGCTTCAAATAGAGTCTTAATCACACTGGATGAACAGCCCTTCTCTTAAGATCTCTTAAAAATCTATGCAGTTAGTTGATGCTTTCCTGGCTCTGGATGCAGAAGGGGACCCTGATGAATCATATTCGGAATACTTGGTGGATGCCATGGTCCCTGTCACCATCCTTTTCAGTTATGAGAACCAAGACCTTCTCGACCAAAACAGAGCTATGAAGATAACGTTGACCTCTTCTCGTGATATCTTCCAGATCACTTGTGGCAATAATCTGAAAGGAGGGAACGCATAAGCTAGGTGAAGTCCAGGGATGATCCACTGCTAACGCACCGTCCTCCCTCGTCAGTGAGTAAAAAAATGTTGCATTTTGAATTGTTGCCACTGGCAAAAAGATTTATCTGAGGAAGACACCATAAGGCCACAAATACTTCCTGGTTTAGACACCACTCGGTCTGTTGAACCCTGACCTGACTTAAAAATTCTACAACAGTGTTCAGGGTACCCTTTAAGTGTACTGCCAAATTAACAGGACCTGTTCCTGTAAGGGAAACAGAATGGAGTTTGAGGGGTTTATCAGTGAAAATGACCTGGTCCTGTCCTGATGATTTAAATATGCAACTGTGGAAGCATTGTCAGAGCGGATCTGGACATCTCTGCCTGAGATCACAGGTAACAAGTGATCAAGTGCCAGCTTGGCCGCCAACAGTTCCCTGTAGTTGGAGGATCTCCTTGCTATGTACGGTGGCCACTTTCCCTTGACATTTTGACTGTCCAGGTGGGCTCCACAACTCCAGAAGCTGGAGTCTGTTATAATTACTATGGGATTCCTTTGCTTTAACTGTCTTCCTTTTTTTAGTATCACTGGAGTTGTCCAGCAATAGAGGCTTTCTAGGACATCCTCTTCTATTTGTACTTTTTGATCCAGTGAGTCTGAGCACCTGTCCCAACGAGATTGGAGGGATCTATGCAGGGTTCTCATATGGCGTTGAGCCCATGGGACTGCTAGGATTTCCGCTGTCATGAGACAGAGCAGGGTCATGATTTCTCACAGAGAAACCTAAGCAAAATTTACACATTTTGGGTTATTGTTAGTGTACCTTTTCCTGCAGAAGCAGAATAATTTGAAGCATACTGTCTATATTGTACCCAAGGAATGTGTAAGAGGGACTAGGTGCTAGACTTGATTTTTCCAAATTTTTCTAAAAGAAAAAGAGTCTTCTCTAGATCTGCTAGTAGCGACTCCACTGACCTGTTTAACAAGAGCAGATCGTCCAGGTACAGAATAATTGTAATTCCTTCCTTTCTGAGGTGTGCCATTGGTTCCGCTAATATCTTTGTAAAGATTCGTGGGGCAAACGACAGGCCAAAGAGGTATGGCCCTGTACTGGTAATGATAAAGCCCTTGGTCTGGTTGTACTGCAAACCTCAGAAACTTGCGATGTAGCGTCAGAATTGGAATATGTAGGTATACGTCCTGTAGGTCTAAATTGACCATAGGGGCCTGCTCTATGAGTATGATCTTTACCGAATAAATCGATTCCATTCTGAACTTCTTGTATCTGATTAAATAATTTAATTGCTTCAGATTCAGGATCATCCGATCACTTCCAGATGGCGTTTGCACCAGAAAAACGTGAGAATAGAATCCTGTCCCTCGGAATGGGGTGGAACTACTTCTATCACATTCTTTTGATTAGTTCTTGTAAGACTAGTGGAAAATTTTCCCTCTTCTTAGTGTCTGTTGGTAACCTGGTCGCCAGAAAGAAACGTTGAGGGATGGACGAACATTCTAAGCAATATCCTCTTTCCAATGTCTGTAGCACAAACTGATTTTGGGAAACTGCTCTCCAGGTGGCTACAAACCAGGCAAGCCTACCCCCCACCGGGTAGTCTCTGTCAGGTCTGAGACTTAGGGCCCTCCGGGGGATTGCAGAGCAAACTACCCTTTCTCTGAGGCCTAGTCTGTGTCCACCTTTTTTTCTGCTCATTCTGTCTACCCCGAGACTGCCTTATGGTGATATTGGCTCTAATATTAGTGCGACTCTGAAACTTCCTCGTCTTATTTGGAAATTCCCCACCTGCTTCGCTAGAATGAGTCAGAATGGTTTCTAGGCCTTATCCTAACAGATTGCCATGAAATGGAAAGCTGCACAACTTTGCTTTTGAAACCAGATCACCAGACCATGTTTTACCCCAAAGAGCCCTTCTGGCACAGGCTAATATGGAAGTAGACTTAGCCGTGGATCTGATGGTCTCAACTGAAGCATTAGCTAGGAAATAAATGGCTCTAAAAAGGGTAAGGTCCAAGATACTTTCCTTAGGAGGGTCATTCTCTAAATTTAGTCAAGTTTCCATACTTCTGATAACACCACGTGCTGCCAGGGCAGGCCTGAATGTAAATGATGCAGCATCACAAGCCATTTTTAGGATGCCTTCTGTCCTGCGATCTATTGGATCATGCAATATATTCAAAGCTTAGATCTGCTGCTCTGCACACCTGACCCAGCGGTGCATCTAATTTTGGACATTAGCTCCAAGGCTCCATGTCCTGCTACTGAAAAGGGAATTTCCTTTTGAGCGAGCGTGGCATAAAAAAAGATCTTCTCTATTCCATCATTCTCTCATTCCATTTCGGAATGAACATGAAATGATTTGGAATTTTTCCCCAAGTTTCCCCATAGTATCCTGCACGGATAAGGGCTTATCCTGACACCTAATTCCCCATGTCTTCTTTCACAATTTCTTTATTGAAAGATTCAGATTAGACAACAATGCAATAGTACAATAACATATCGCAACATATCTTAATATCAGCAGCATAATAATCACAAATCCGAATCAGTATTTTTACCATTTTTTGTAACACTTACAACGGATAAAAATAAAAAAACGAAGCAGAACATTACCTAAAGATTGGAGCATGGACCAACAAGACAAACACCAGATCACATGGGGATTGGTGGGGGAAGACGCTAGACAAGGAGGATAAGGAGGAGGGAAGGAAAAGCAAGGAAAGGAGGAAGGGGAGGGCGGGAGGGGGGGAGGAACTGCTCAACCCATTTAAGCCCAATGACACTCATACCACTTTGTCCCTATTAAGTCAGTCTCCTGATCATTTACTTCTGGCACCTTTGGGCGCAGTACTTCTGCCATGGATCCCAGACCGAGTCATACTTCTCCCTCTGCAGATTAGCTACAGCCGTCAACTGTTCATTAACCATTATATTAGACATTCTGGCCTCTACCTCCTTCCACAGTAACTTCGGGGCCTTCCAATTTGCAGCTATTGTGAGTCTGACCGCCACCAAGAGGTGCTTAGTCAAGAGCCACTCATCCTTGGAGAGGGTATTCTGCTTCAAAGATAATAACACTTCTATTGGGTTAGGGGTGCACATTTTCCCCACCATCTGGGATAGGACTGTATATGCTCTCTGCCAGAGCGGTCTGACCCTTGGGCAAGCCCACCACACATGGAGATAGTCCCCCACCTCCCCACAGCCCCTAAAGCACATGGGGGAGTGTGAGGCAGAGCACCTATGGAGCCTAGCAGGGGTATAATACCATCTCAGCACCAGCTTGAAGGCATTCTCTGTTGCCAACATATTAAGTGAGGTGGAGCGAACTGATTTCCAAATTCTCCTCCAAGACACATCATCAATTGTCACCCCAAGCTCTGCCTCCCACCTCGCCATATACCCATGCCTAGACGGGTCCACCTGATTGACCAAGGTCCCATAAATATGCGTAATCACTCCTGTAGCATATGGCTGTTGGTAACACATCTGTTCCAGGTATGTCTGCCGGAATGGTTGGGAGCCCCTTTTCAATATGCCTCTAACAAAGTGAGAGAGCTGCAAATACCTAAAAATCTCAGATGGTGGAATCTGTTTAGTTTCTCTGAGGTCTTCAAAGGATTTCATACCCCCGACTGTGCATAAATCCTGCACCACCTCCAGGCCATTAGCTTTCCACCAACTGAAACCTGAGGTATGTGTCACACCAGGGGGGAACATGGGGTTGTTAAAAAGCCTCATCAGCGGGAGATGTCCAGAAGTCAATCCTGCCCGTGACTTACAACTATCCCACCTACCCAGCAGGCAGTCCAAAACAGGGGACACATTTTTGGGTCTGACACGTCTGGGAAGCCATGGCAGCGCACTCACATCCATCGGCTCAGACCTCTTAGCCTCCTCCAAAACCCACAGTGGAGGGGATTTTTTTACGTGAAGGAGTAGTACCGGAGCAATCTGCGCCGCCAAATAATATCTATAGAGCGAGGGTACACCCAGCCCACCCTTAGTAGTATGGTAATACAATGTTTTCCTATTGACTCTCCGCCTGATTGAACCCCAAATATATTTCAAAACTCTGCTCTGTAACGGTTTGAAAAAGGACAGCGGAACTCTTACTGGAAGCACTCAGCTTAGACAGTAGAACCATTTTAATAGCAGCCAGCCTCCCCAACCATGACATCCTCAGATTGTACCATGGGTTTAAAAGCGTGTCCACTAACTTCGGGATGTGGTAATAATTGGCTTTAAATAACGTCTTATAATTAGAGGTGATTTTAATACCCAAATAGGGCAGCTGATGTGTCCAAGTCCACCTATAATTAGCCTGCAGGGGTTTTTTGGTTAGCTCTGATAACGACACATCCAATGCCATCGACTTTGTATCATTAATCCGAAGCCCGGACAAACCACCAAACTCTGGCAAAGTACTAATTAGATTGGGGATAGAAATATGGGGAGCCGTGATCATGAGCAGCATGTCGTCTGCAAACAGGGACAACTTGCTCTCCCCAGCTGGAGATACTATGCCTCTTATGTTCACATTATTTCGAATCTTAATGGCCAAGGGCTCTATTGCCAAAATAAATAATATCGGCGATAGTGGGCAACCTTGCCTAGTGCCCCGAAGGATCGAGAATGGGGCCGACATTGCACCCGCATACTTCAAAGCAGCCTGTGGGGCATTATACAGAGCAGATACTGCCGTCTGAAGACCAACCCCCAAGCCCCATTTCTCCAGCACCCACTGCAGGTACTCCCAGGTGATGGAGTCAAACGCCTTCTCCACATCAAGTGACAGTAGCATGGCTTCTTGACTGGTACCTTTGACTGAATCAATCAACTGGATTATACGTCTGACTCCATCTCCCGCCTGTCGAAGAGGGACAAAGCCCACCTGGTCCCGATGCACCAGGGAGCCCAAGAAAACATTAATTCTAGCAGCCCAAATTTTAGAAAACAGTTTAAGATCAGTATTTAGCAGAGAAATGGGTCTGTAATTACTCCACTGTTGATGGTCTTTCCCGGGCTTCGGGATCATAACCACATTAGCCTTCAGCATCTCACTCTCAAAATGGTTCCCTTCCAAAACATAATTAAACAAAGTGGTCAAGGGGGGGACCACCTCCTGGTTAAGCTTTTTATAAAAGACCGCCGTCAGGCCATCAGGGCCAGGCCTCTTCCCTGATTTGAGAGACCCAATAGCCCTCCGTACCTCCTCCTCAGTGATGGGGGCATCCATCCCCTGCCTCTGCTGCTCAGAAATCAATGGCAGTTCAATATTTTCAAAAAATGCAGTGGCTTTCCTATGATCTAATCCCTGGGGAGCCCCATATAACCTTGATAACCCACTCCTAAATGTTTCCAGGATCTTTTCAGGGTTAGTAGTGAGATGGCCCCCATTCGTCTTCAGCTTGATAGGAGGCATTGGGAAATCTTGACATCTGAGTTGGGATACTAATAGTGCACTTGATTCAGGGCCACCCTCGCCGTCTCCAGCCTGGCCGCCTCCTCCCTCCTGCCTGTATCCTTAAACCTCCTCGCAGCCTCAGAGTATTCCCGCTCCAAATGAGCCGACTGTGCTATTCTTTCCCTCTTTTTTCTTGAGGCCTGCCCCAAAAAGTGTCCCCTTATCACTGCTTTAAATGCCCCCCAAAGTATCGCCGGGGATTGCACAGTACCCATGTTGTCCTTAAAATATTCCGAGGCCACCTGTTTAACTTCTTGAACCATTTCCTCAGAAGCCAAAAGTGATTCATTTAAGACCCACGGGGATGGTCCAGTGCGCATCACCAAGCCAGAGCAAGTAATAAGAACCATGTCATGATCCGTCCATGGCACGGGTTTTATCTCCGCTCGCCTAACCTGTGGCAACAGACCTCTTCCTACAAAGATATGATCAATCCGAGAGTGAAGGCGGTGTGGGTGGGAATAGTGCGTGTAGTCCCGCTTCCCTGGGTTTAATTCACGCCAAACATCCACCATCTGCACTCCTTGGATTATACTAAGAAAGGCTTTAGATTCCCCCAGCACATGAGAGGAAGGCAAAGAGGACCTGTCAAGCCTATCTGGTAACGTTAAATTTGAATCCCCACACATTAGGACAGTTCCCTGCGCATGAGCTTTGAGCAATTCACACACCCTGGCCAGGAAGCGGACTTGGCGACTGTTAGGAGCATAGTAACACAGTAGCGTAACTGGCGTATCCTGCAAATTCCCCACTAGCAGCAGGTACCTGCCCATGGGGTCTACCAATTTTTTAGAGCATGTGAAAGGGCAATTTCTATGGAACGCTATTAGTACCCCACAGTGCTTCTTTCCAGCTGTGGCCTGGTAAAACTGCGGGTATTTCGGGTGGAGGTACCTGGGCGAGGATGAGGACGAAAAATGTGTCTCCTGTAAGCACACCACATCTGCCTTAAGCGCAACAAAGGCTCTAAATGCCCTTGACCGCTTATTGGGAGAGTTGAGGCCTTGAGTGTTAAGGGAGACCACTTTCACCGACATCTCTTGTTTTTAAGAACTCTATAGTTGGCATTATTAACCATCTTCTGGGGAACAGCAACTCCCTGGGTAATAGGGCAAGGGGGGGAGGAAAGGACAAGGCCAAGGGGGGCAGGGATGGGGGGTGAACAGAAAAGGACGGGACTATGGACACAATTAAGCATTATCCAAATATACACATAACAACCTACGGTGTTTAAAAACATATATAGGCTAACAACGGTCAACCTAATGTGGAACAATCCACATTAACATACCACCAGGGTCGTGCCTCTGGGGGAATGCTAGGGGGTAGGCACGGTATATCCCCCGGGCCAGCGGGGCAGCCCAGTCAATCATTTTCTTATCTATACATAGAAATCAATTCTTCACTAAGGCACTTAGCTATCAGACAGGGAGAAACACCATATAAAAAAGGGATTAGCCCAACATGGAGTATACAAATGACCTACTGCCAGAAACCTAATTCCAAGATCAAATTATATAAAGTAGGCCAGGCACAGCGGGCATCTCAGGGCCCGCCTCCCACGCCCCCACCGGCTCTGCCGATCGGGGCGCCCGAGACAAGCCCCCCGCCGCCCCAGCCACCAAGCAGTGCAAACAGCCATTAACTTATCATACATCTGACATCAAAACAGCTCAAGAAGTAGAGAGAGCATTAATGAAAAGGTTCAGTATATTAAATCAAACGAACTTCACTTTCCCAATAGCTGGGAATGTTCAAGACCTCCACCCGCAGGGAGAGTCAGATCACCAAACCTCAGTAGTAGCTTGCTGGTCATCCCTCCGAAGCTGGCTGAAAAACTTGCAAGGACAAGTTCCTTAGGGCTTGCGACCGGTCACTCCCCGGTTTCCTCTGCTGCGAATCGTCCACCGCTCCAGTGGCGTCTCTCCTCTGTTGTGAATTTGGAGCTGAGACTATAGGTAAGTCCTGGGGGACCAGGTGATCCAGATAGGCCAAGCTGCAGCAATAGGTCCTATAGTTCCTGAGGTTTCACCGCTTGATGAATACGGCCGTTGTAAGGAAAGGACACCTTAAATGGAAAGCCCCACTGGTAGCTTATGTTGTGGGATCTAAGCACTTGTAAATAAGGCTTAAGGGCTCGCCGCTTAGCTATGGTGGATTGGGCAAGGTCCGCAAAAACTTGATAGGAGTGACCCTGGAACTGTGTAAGGCCCTTGTCCCTTGCTGCTTTCACCACCGCCTCCTTGGTCTGGAAGTAGACAAACTTTACAATGATGTCCCTCGGGGGCCCATCAGGCCTGCGCCTGGTGAGGGCCCGATGTGCTCGCTCCAGCTCAAGCCTTTCAAGTGGTATGGTAGGTGTCAGCTCTTGCAACAAAGCCATAATAGTGCCTTGGGCGTCCTCCATCGACTCCGGGAGCCCCCGGAATCTGAGATTAGAGCGGCGATTCCGGTTTTCCAGGTCCTCCTGCATGTCCCTCAGAGCAGCAATTTCTTCATGTAAAATCTCCACTTCCTCCTCATGGCCGTTCAAAACCGTGGTGACATCAGTTATGTTGCTCTCTAAGGATGCTATTCTCTGCCCCTGTGCTTTCAGCTCTTTGATCAGCTGGGAGGTGTTCTTGGTGATTGCAGCCACCTCTTCCCGGATCACAGCTCTGATATGCTGAAGTGAGGTATGATCTAAAGCCATCTGCGGGCACTGATCTTTCATTTCAGAGGGGAATTGGATTTGGCTGTCCCCTGAATCCAGGGAGTCCTCTGAGTGGGTCACCGAGGGGGCCGGGGCTCCCCCTTCCTCCTCACCTCGTGCTGCGCGTGCGGTGACTGGGTGTGCTGCGGCCGCCATCTTGCTTCCCGGCTGCAGGGCCCTGTGCGGCTTCGGCGGCCTTTGCTTGTTTCTGCGGGTCTGTCGCATACTCCGACCGGAGGTGAGTCACCCCCCGATCCTCTCCCCGCTGTTTGTGCCACTTATCTGTGCTTCTTGCTGCGTCAGGACGCCCCTTCAGGCCCGGGTTTGCGGAGCTCTAGCAGAGTGCGACCGTCCGCCAACTCCGCGCGCATGCGCCCCCCTCCGCATGTCTTCTAAATGTCATCTAATAACCTTGCCAAGTCCTCTGGCAATGGCCCCAAGGAACCGGAGGCTCCCTTGCTCTTATTACCCTGTATACCCTCATTAAGAGAATCCTCGGATGAGAGTTTACCCTCACTCTCCTCCACTATTTCTGATCCTTCTTCAACCTGAGCAGGTCCAGAGTTGAAAGTGTTGGTGGAAGGGATAGTAGTAGTTGTAAGGGATACTAGCTGTCCTGACTGAGGAGTGAATGTGTCAGCAGTGGATGCCCATGAGTGCAACCCAGTAGATCTATAGATCTCAAACATGGAGGCAATTTCGTTCCTCATTACTAAGATGTCCATGTACATAGCTGAGGTCTCCTCCCATTCTTAGCTGAAGACATGTCTGACATAAAGACTTCTGCCAGGTATCCGGAAGTGTAAAGCTACAGGATTCACAGCATCTAATGGGTTTAGGATCCTTGAGCTACTTTTTTGGAGGGTCCTTGTCTCCATCCTTAGCCTTTAATTTTGGTGAATTAGGCTAAAGGACAATAACAAAGTTATGTATACATAGCGCCGTGCAGCATAAGGTGCGAAAAATACAATTCTGTGATTACTCACCTGTAAAATTGGTATTGTGAGTATACAGTACGCCCTGCTCCAAATCTAATACTTACACTCGGGATATACTTCACCAGATGGTGCTGGACTGCAGAGACATCGAAAATAGGCTCCTCCCGGCCCCTCAAATACCCGGGGACCTCCCACAAATCCCCAGCATTGAAAAGCAGTTAATGAGAATCTGGGAGAATTAAACAATCCAAACTATCAACTATAACAATGATAACAATCACCATACAGGGGATCCAAGATAATGCAAACCAAGAGTGGGTTGGAGCAGGACGTATTGTATACTCATAATACCAATTCTAAAGGTGAGTAATCACAGAATTGTATTATTCTTAGTATACAGTACGTCCTGCTCCAAATCTAATACTTACACTCGGGACATCCAATAGCAGTGTCCATAAAGTAGGGTGGTATCCCCAAGAAGACAGTTAAAACCACTGCCACCTGCAGAACCTTTCGGCCGAAAGCAGCATCAGCTGAGGCGCTAACATCAACCTTGTAAAACCTTGAAAAGGTATGAACAGAAGACCAAGTAGCGGCCTTGCAAACTTGTTCAACAGAAGCCTGGTGCTGAAAAGCCCAAGAGGCACCAATAGCCCGAGTGGAATGAGCAGTAAGGCGGAAGGGAGGATTCTTCCCCTTAGCAGAATAGGCCTGAATCACAGCCTGACAAATCCACTTGCTGATAGTAGACTTAGCAGGAGCCAAACCCTTCCTAGGACCAGAAGGGACCACAAAAAGAGCATCAGTTTTCCCGAAAGGTGCAGTAGCCACCAGATAGTACTTCAGACACCTAACCACATCCAAAGAGTGCAAAACCCTCTCCTTAGCATTGCTAGGATTAGGGCACAAGGAAGGAAGAACAATATCCTGATTCAAATGAAAGGCAGACACTACCTTAGGTAGAAAGTCAGGTTTGAAACGAAACACCACCTTGTCCTGGTGTCTCTCATAGTAGGGGGGCTGAATGGAAAGCGCCGCCAACTCAGACACACGCCTGACAGAAGTGATTGCCACCAGAAATCCAACCTTGAGCGTAAGAATGGCCAAGGCAGCATCCTGCACAGGTTCAAAGTGAGCACCCTGCAAGGCTGACAGAACCAAGTTCAGATCCCAAACAGGCACCATAGGCTTACGTGGGGGGTGCACATGAGTGACCCCCTGGAAAAAAGTCCTGATCAGAGGGTGCTGAGCAAAGGACTTCTGGAAGAAAATAGCCAGGGCAGAAACCTGACCCTTCAAAGTACTGAGCTGGAGTCCCATCTCCAACCCATGCTGCAGAAACTCCAGAATCCTGGGAATAGAGAACACATGACAGGGAAAAGACTTAGAGGCCGATTCATTAATAGCGCCAGGTAGCGACAGATGAGCGCCAGTAGCGTTATTTTCACAGCGCACGCTAGTATTCGCTGTGCTTGGCCGTTGTTCGGCTGTTGACAGCGACTCAGTCGGTGTGCGGTAATGTTGAATACGGGGTTAGGAGTCGCTGTTTGACAGGTTCCGCGCTGTATGGGAGCACATGACAGCGAATGGCCATAGCGAACGGCTCCCAGCATATTCATTAACAAATCACGCTCAAAAAATTCTTGCGCTGTGAAATGCTTGTTTAAACCCCAGAGCGCTGGCGGCGATGGGTTAAAAGTAGTTTTTTAACCCCCAAAAAACCATATTTTTGTTAAAAAAAAAAAACATGTTTTTACAAACATTTTGTAATATGAATACATTAATATCAGACCTGTAATATCAATTCTGCACACATTTTTATTTTTTCTTTTTTACCTTAAAAATAACATTGCAGTGGTCACAGAATTTTTGACATTTAAAAAAAAAAAAAAAAAACATTAATAGCAATTAATTATGAATATTTAAAGATTGCTGCATTGAAATGCATTGGAGAGCGCCAGGTAGTGAGAGGTCATACCTGTCGCTGTTCAAGGTCGCTCGCTGGCGCTGTGGGGTGAGGATGGAATAATGATGAATGATTCGCTATCTGGCGCTCGGTCAGTCGCTAAGCAGGATCGGCTTGATAAATGTGTGATTGCGGAGGGGAGCCAGCGTTCTCGTGGCGGTGAGCGTCATTACCGTTCGCTCACCATTCGCTACCTGGCGCTATCCCTTGTTAAATAAGGGCCTTAGACTCACACCAGTCAATGTAGGCACGTCAAACCCTGTAATAAATGGAAGAGGAAGACTTCTTCCTAGCTTTAATCAAAGTATCCACAACCGAGGAAGACAGCCCCTTCTCCATCAAGATGGAGATTTCAGCAGCCAAGCCGTCAAAGCCAGAGCCCTGGGATGGCGTAGCGAGCCCTGAGTGAGCATATCTGGCACCAAGGGCAGAGCGTACTGATCTACTGCCAGCTGCACCACGTCTGCGAACCACACTCTTCTTGGCCACATGGGGGCCACCAGAATTGCTGGCACCCCTTCCAGAGCAATCTTGCGCAGAACCCTGCCCAGCAGGGGGATTGGAGGGAAGACATACAGGAAATGAAAGTCCTGCCATGACATTGCTAGAGCATCCAAATTCAAGCCCAGAGGATCATGGGACAGAGAGACAAAAGCTGGGAGCTTGTGATTGTGGTGGGATGCAAACAGATCCACATCTGGTTGGCCCCAACGGTGACACAGAGATTGAAACACCCTGCTGCATAGAGACCATTCTCACTGGCGAGAGGTCCCCCTGCTCAGAGAGTCCGTCAGGCGATTTTCCACCCCCGGGATGTACACAGCTGATATGCAGGGGACATTGCCCAAATCAGGATCAGAGACGCTTCCTGGAGGGCCCCCTTGCTCCGGGTCCCTCCCTGATGATTGATGTAGGCAACTGCCGTTTGGTTGTCCGAGCGCACCTGAACAGGCAGGCCCCGAAGGTGAGTAGTCAAGTGAGCCAGAACTAGCCACAGTTCCAAGAAATTGATAGGTGTGTGGGCCTCCTGAGGGCCCCACCTCCCGTGGAACCGCAGGCACTTCCAGAAACCCCCCCAACCTGACAGACTAGCATCCGGTGACCGTCTCCCATGAAGGGGCAAGAAAGAATCTGCCCCCCAACAGGTTCCTTGAGTCCATCCACCACGAGAGGGACCTCCTGACCAGGGGGAAGAGCACACAGAACCTGTCCAGGGACGCTGGGTTCTTGTCCCATACTGACAATAGGTGAAGTTGCAGAGGTCTCAAGTGGAACTGAGCATAAGGGACTGCTTCGCAGCATGCCACCATCAGGCCCACCAGCTGCATCCCCTGCCTGATGAAGGGATGGGGACAAGCTAGGAGGGACTGAGCCTGTGCAATCAGACTGTCCACCTTCTGTTGAGGAAGGAAGATCCTTGCCTGAACTGTATCCAGATTCATTCCTAGGAATGGAGTTACCAAGGAAGGGGACAGTGAGGACTTGGGGTGGTTGATCACCCATCCAAATGACTCCAGAGTGGACACCACCAGCTGAGTATCCAACTCTGCCTGATGTAGAGACTGAGAAGTGATGAGAATGTCGTCCAGATAGGGAAGCACGCGGACGCCCTGACATCTGAGCAGACATCACACCAGCCAGCACCTTGGTGAACACCCTGGGAGCTGAGGTGAGGCCAAAGGGCAAGGCCACAAACTGGTGGTGGTACCACGGAGTCACACATGGGAGGAACTGCTAAAAATCTGACAATGACTGACAATGCGAAGAACATCTTGTCTGCGTTGCGACAAGGAAGCCTGAGCCATGCGCCCTGTATGCCACAGGTGTTCAACCTAGTTGTCAAGCATTTTCTGAAGTCTTCCCCCCATCTGCAAGACATCCTAATAAGGGGAAGGAAACTTTGCATGCACTTCAGCCACTCCTACACTGCCAAGCACACCCTTTTTGAGCTACAGCGTCAGAACAGTATCCCCCAACATAGTCTGATTTGCGATGTTTCAACCCGTTGGAATTCCACCCTCCATATGTTGGATCGACTATACAAACAGAGAAAAGCCATCACTGATTTCTTGATGATCCAAGCGCATAGGGGGACTCCCGTGTAACTTCACTATAAACCAGTGGCAGCTCATACGTGACACCTGTCGTTTGCTCAGGCCCTTTGAGGAAGCCAATTATTAGTTAGTCACCAGGATTACGGGATGAACAATGTGATTCCACTGCTTCATGTACTACAATACATGTTGGAAACCATGGCTGGTCAGGACACTGGAGACATTATCTAGTCATCTGACAGGAGAGGAGGAGCAGGAGCAGCCAGAAGAGCTACAGGGTTGTGAGGAAGGTGAGACAGAGGTCTCCATCTCCACTGCATACTGCCACTGTGTGTCTGGGTCCTCTGAGACTTAGAGTTAGTCCCTCCGAGTCACTTGCACAAATGGCACGATGCATGCTCACATGCTTGCGTAGTGACCGCAGAATTGTCTCCATTTGTCAGCGGGATTACTTCTGGCTCTCCACCTTATTGGACCCTTGCTACCAGCACTACACCCACTGAGAGGGAGGACAAACTGACTTACTACAGAGACATTCTATGTAGTCAGTTGGCTGATGCCTATCTGCGCCATGGTCCATACTCTCGCAGGTCTGACTCGGGCGGACCTCTGCGCTCACCTTCCACTGCCATGGCTGCTGGGGGGGGGGGTGGCAGGAGCAGCAGCTCCATCAGCAGCAGCCTGAGTCTTCAGTCGCAAAGTAGCTTTCTTCACCCGCATAGTGAGGCTAATCATGAGCAGCAGAAAAACCTGGAGCAGGCCCTGAACCAACAGGTAGTGTCATACCTTGACATGACCATGCCAACGCACTTTGAGGACCCGCTGGACTTCTGGGCAGCCAAACTTGACTTGTGGTTGCAACTGGCAGAGTTTGCCCTGGAAAAGCTGTTCTGCCTGGCGAGTAGTGTGCCATCTGAGCGGGTGTTTAGTGCGGCGGGGCCATAGTCATGCCAAGGAGAACTCGTCTGTCCACGAAAAATGTGGAGAGACTCACCTTTGTGAAGATGAATCAGGCATGGATCAGCCAGGATTTCCACCCACTAATGGATGATCCATGGTAGTAGCTGATGCATGGTAGCTCCTTATGCTGCTGCCAACTCCAGGGTGTGTCTTTCAGGCAATATATGGGCTCCCTATGCTGCTGCTGCCAGCTCTAATGTGTGTCTTTCAGGCAATATATAGGCTCCTAATGCTGCTGCTGCCAAATCCAATGTGTGCACTCTTAAAAGACACATGCTAGCATATTTGGGATGCCCAGTTAAAGGCAATGGCTGCTGGCATTTTGACAATGTGACTTTCTTTACAAAATGCAACTAGTTAATAGACAGGTACTCTTGAAATATTTATGCTAGTATTTGGGATGCCCCCTCTTCAAATACACAGGTTGGCTTCTTTGATAGTGAAAAAGTGACTTTGATTACAAAATGCAACCAGTTAGTAGACAGGTAGTCTTGAAATATTTATGCTAGTATTTGGGATGCCCGCTCTTCAAATACACAGGTTGGCTGCTTTAATAGTGGAAAAGTGACTTTGATTACAAAATGCAACCAGTTCATAGACAGGTACTCTTGAAATATTTATGCTAGTGTTTGGGATGCCCGCTCTTCAAATACACAGGTTGGCTGCTTTGATAGTGGAAAAGTGACTTTGATTACAAAATGCAACCAGTTAGTAGACAGGTAGTCTTGAAATATTTATGCTAGTATATGGGATGCCCCCTCTTCAAATACACAGGTTGGCTGCTTTGATAGTGGAAAAGTGACTTTGATTGCAAAATGCAACCAGTTAATAGACAGGTACTCTTGAAATATGTATGCTGGTGTTTGGGATGACCCCTCTTCAAAAACACAGGTTGGTTGCTTTGATAGTGGAAAGGTGACTTTGATTACAAAATGCAGCCAGTTAGTAGACAGGTACTCTTGAAATATTTATGCTAGTGTTTGGGATGCCCCCTCTTTAAATACACAGGTTGGCTGCTTTGATAGTGGAAAGGTGACTTTGATTACAAAATGCAACCAGTTCATAGACAGGTACTCTTGAAATATTTTTATGCTAGTGTTTGGGATGCACCCTCTTCAAATACACAGGTTGGCTGCTTTGATAATGGAAAAGTGACTTTGATTACAAAATTCAACCGGTTAGTAGACAGGTAGTCTTGAAATATTTATGCTAGTGTTTGGGATGCCCCCTCTTCAAATACACAGGTTGGCTGCTTTGCTAGTGAAAAAGTGACTTTGATTACAAAATGCAACCAGTTAGTAGACAGGTAGTTTTGAAATATTTATGCTAGTATTTGGGATGCCCCCTCTTCAAATACACAGGTTGGCTGCTTTGATAGTGGAAAAGTGACTTTGATTACAAAATGCAACCAGTTAGTAGACAGGTAGTATTGAAATATTTATGCTAGTATTTGGTATGCCCCCTCTTCAAATACACAGGTTGGCTGCTTTGATAGTGGAAAAGTGACTTTGATTACAAAATTCAACCGGTTAGTAGACAGGTAGTCTTGAAATATTTATGCCAGTGTTTGGGATGCCCCCTCTTCAAATACACAGGTTGGCTGCTTTGATAGTGGAAAAGTGACTTTGATTACAAAATGCAACCAGTTCATAGACAGGTACTCTTGAAATATTTTATGCTAGTGTTTGGGATGCCCCCTCTCCAAATACACAGGTTGGCTGCTTTGATAGTGGAAAAGTGACTTTGATTACAAAATGCAACCAGTTAGTAGACAGGTAGTCTTGAAATATTTATGCTAGTGTTTGGGATGCCCCCTCTTCAAATACACAGGTTGGCTGCTTTGATAGTGGAAAAGTGACTTTGATTACAAAATGCAACCAGTTAGTAGACAGGTAGTCTTGAAATATTTAAGCTAGTATTTGGGATGCCCCCTCTTCAAATACACAGGTTGGCTGCTTTGATAGTGGAAAAGTGACTTTGATTACAAAATGCAACCAGTTAATAGACAGATACTCTTGAAATATGTATGCTGGTGTTTGGGATGACCCCTCTTCAAAAACACAGGTTGGCTGCTTTGATAGTGGAAAAGTGACTTTGATTACAAAATGCAACCAGTTCATAGACAGGTACTCTTGAAATATGTATGCTAGTATTTGGGATGCCCCCTCTTCAAATAAACAGGTTGGCTGCTTTGATAATGGAAAAGTGACTTTGATTACAAAATTCAACCAGTTCATAGACAGGTACTCTTGAAATATGTATGCTAGTATTTGGGATGCCCCCTCTTCAAATTCACAGGTTGGCTGCTTTGAAAGTGGAAAAGTGACTTTGATTACAAAATGCAATCAGTTAATAGACAGGTACTCTTGAAATATTTTATGCTAGTGTTTGGGATGCCCCCTCTTTAAATACACAGGTTGGCTGCTTTGATAGTGGAAAAGTGACTTTGATTACAAAATGCAACCAGTTAATAGACAGGTACTCTTGAAATATTTATGCTAGTGTTTGGGATGCCCCCTCTTCAAATTCACAGGTTGGCTGCTTTGAAAGTGGAAAAGTGACTTTGATTACAAAATGCAATCAGTTAATAGACAGGTACTCTTGAAATATTTTATGCTAATGTTTGGGATGCCCCCTCTTTAAATACACAGGTTGGCTGCTTTGATAGTGGAAAAGTGACTTTGATTACAAAATGCAACCAGTTAATAGACAGGTACTCTTGAAATATTTATGCTAGTGTTTGGGATGCCCCCTCTTCAAATACACAGGTTGGCTGCTTTGAAAGTGGAAAAGTGACTTTGATTGCAAAATGCAACCAGTTAATAGACAGGTACTCTTGAAATATATATGCTGGTATTTGGGGTGCCCCTTCTTCAAAAACACAGGTTGGCTGCTTTGATAGTGGAAAAGTGACTTTGATTACAAAATGCAACCAGTTAATAGACAGGTACTCTTGAAATATTTATGCTAGTATTTGGGATGCCCCCTCTTCAAATACACAGGTTGGCTGCTTTGATAATGGAAAAGTGACTTTGATTACAAAATTCAACCGGTTAGTAGACAGGTAGTCTTGAAATATTTATGCTAGTGTTTGGGATGCCCCCTCTTCAAATACACAGGTTGGCTGCTTTGCTAGTGAAAAAGTGACTTTGATTACAAAATGCAACCAGTTAATAGAGAGGTACTCTTGAAATATTTATGCTGGTGTTTGGGATGCCCTCTCTTCAAATACACAGGTTGGCTGCTTTGATAGTGGAAAAGTGACTTTGATTACAAAATGCAACCAGTTAATAGACAGATACTCTTGAAATATGTATGCTGGTGTTTGGGATGCCCCCTCTTCAAATACACAGGTTGGCTGCTTTGATAGTGGAAAAGTGACTTTGATTACAAAATGCAACCAGTTAATAGACAGGTACTCTTGAAATATTTATGCTAGTATTTGGGATGCCCCCTCTTCAAATACACAGGGTGGCTGCTTTGATAATGGAAAAGTGACTTTGATTACAAAATTCAACCGGTTAGTAGACAGGTAGTCTTGAAATATTTATGCTAGTGTTTGGGATGCCCCCTCTTCCAAAACACAGGTTGGCTGCTTTGCTAGTGAAAAAGTGACTTTGATTACAAAATGCAACCAGTTAATAGAGAGGTACTCTTGAAATATTTATGCTGGTGTTTGGGATGCCCTCTCTTCAAATACACAGGTTGGCTGCTTTGATAGTGGAAAAGTGACTTTGATTAGAAAATGCAACCAGTTAATAGACAGATACTCTTGAAATATGTATGCTGGTGTTTGGGATGCCCCCTCTTCAAATACACAGGTTGGCTGCTTTGATAGTGGAAAAGTGACTTTGATTGCAAAATGCAACCAGTTAATAGACAGGTACTCTTGAAATATGTATGCTGGTGTTTGGGATGACCCCTCTTCAAAAACACAGGTTGGCTGCTTTGATAGTGGAAAAGAGACTTTGATTACAAAATGCAACCAGTTCATAGACAGGTACTCTTGAAATATTTATGCTAGTGTTTGGGATGCCCCCTCTTCAAATACACAGGTTGGCTGCTTTGATAATGGAAAAGTGACTTTGATTACAAAATTCAACCGGTTAGTAGACAGGTAGTCTTGAAATATTTATGCTAGTGTTTGGGATGCCCCCTCTTCAAATACACAGGTTGGCTGCTTTGCTAGTGAAAAGGTGACTTTGATTACAAAATGCAACCAGTTAATAGAGAGGTACTCTTGAAATATGTATGCTGGTGTTTGGGATGCCCTCTCTTCAAATACACAGGTTGGCTGCTTTGATAGTGGAAAAGTGACTTTGATTACAAAATGCAACCAGTTAATAGACAGATACTCTTGAAATATGTATGCTGGTGTTTGGGATGCCCCCTCTTCAAATACACAGGTTGGCTGCTTTGATAGTGGAAAAGAGACTTTGATTACAAAATGCAACCAGTTCATAGACAGGTACTCTTGAAATATTTATGCTAGTGTTTGGGATGCCCCCTCTTTAAATACACAGGTTGGCTGCTTTGAAAGTGGAAAAGTGACTTTGATTACAAAATGCAATCAGTTAATAGACAGGTACTCTTGAAATATTTTATGCTAGTGTTTGGGATGCCCCCTCTTTAAATTCACAGGTTGGCTGCTTTGATAGTGGAAAAGTGACTTTGATTACGAAATGCAACCAGTTAATAGACAGGTACTCTTGAAATATTTATGCTAGTATTTGGGATGCCCCCTCTTCAAATACACAGGTTGGCTGCTTTGATAATGGAAAAGTGACTTTGATTACAAAATTCAACCGGTTAGTAGACAGGTACTCTTGAAATATTTCATGCTAGTGTTTGGGACGCCCCCTCTTTAAATACACAGGTTGGCTGCTTTGATAGTGGAAAAGTGACTTTGATTACAAAATGCAACCAGTTAATAGACAGGTACTCTTGAAATATTTATGCTAGTGTTTGGGATGCCCCCTCGTTAAATACACAGGTTGGCTGCTTTGAAAGTGGAAAAGTGACTTTGATTGCAAAATGCAATCAGTTAATAGACAGGTACTCTTGAAATATTTTATGCTAGTGTTTGGGATGCCCCCTCTTTAAATACACAGGTTGGCTGCTTTGATAATGGAAAAGTGACTTTGATTACAAAATGCAACCAGTTAATAGACAGGTACTCTTGAAATATTTATGCTAGTGTTTGGGATGCCCCCTCTTTAAATACACAGGTTGGCTGCTTTGAAAGTGGAAAAGTGACTTTGATTACAAAATGCAATCAGTTAATAGACAGGTACTCTTGAAATATTTATGCTAGTATTTGGGATGCCCCCTCTTCAAATACACAGGTTGGCTGCTTTGATAATGGAAAAGTGACTTTGATTACAAAATGCAACCAGTTAATAGACAGATACTCTTGAAATATGTATGCTGGTGTTTGGGATGCCCCCTCTTCAAATACACAGGTTGGCTGCTTTGATAGTGGAAAAGTGACTTTGATTGCAAAATGCAACCAGTTAATAGACAGGTACTCTTGAAATATGTATGCTGGTGTTTGGGATGACCCCTCTTCAAAAACACAGGTTGGCTGCTTTGATAGTGGAAAAGTGACTTTGATTACAAAATGCAACCAGTTAATAGACAGGTACTCTTGAAATATTTATGCTAGTATTTGGGATGCCCCCTCTTCAAATACACAGGTTGGCTGCTTTGATAATGGAAAAGTGACTTTGATTACAAAATTCAACCGGTTAGTAGACAGGTACTCTTGAAATATTTCATGCTAGTGTTTGGGACGCCCCCTCTTTAAATACACAGGTTGGCTGCTTTGATAGTGGAAAAGTGACTTTGATTACAAAATGCAACCAGTTAATAGACAGGTACTCTTGAAATATTTATGCTAGTGTTTGGGATGCCCCCTCTTTAAATACACAGGTTGGCTGCTTTGAAAGTGGAAAAGTGACTTTGATTACAAAATGCAACCAGTTAATAGACAGGTACTCTTGAAATATTTTATGCTAGTGTTTGGGATGCCCCCTCTTTAAATACACAGGTTGGCTGCTTCGATAGTGGAAAAGTGACTTTGATTACAAAATGCAATCAGTTAATAGACAGGTACTCTTGAAATATTTATGCTAGTATTTGGGATGCCCCCTCTTCAAATACACAGGTTGGCTGCTTTGATAATGGAAAAGTGACTTTGATTACAAAATTCAACCGGTTAGTAGACAGGTAGTCTTGAAATATTTATGCTAGTGTTTGGGATGCCCCCTCTTCAAATACACAGGTTGGCTGCTTTGCTAGTGAAAAAGTGACTTTGATTACAAAATGCAACCAGTTAATAGAGAGGTACTCTTGAAATATTTATGCTGGTGTTTGGGATGCCCTCTCTTCAAATACACAGGTTGGCTGCTTTGATAGTGGAAAAGTGACTTTGATTACAAAATGCAACCAGTTAATAGACAGATACTCTTGAAATATGTATGCTGGTGTTTGGGATGCCCCCTCTTCAAATACACAGGTTGGCTGCTTTGATAGTGGAAAAGTGACTTTGATTACAAAATGCAACCAGTTAATAGACAGGTACTCTTGAAATATTTATGCTAGTGTTTGGGATGCCCCCTCTTTAAATACACAGGTTGGCTGCTTTGAAAGTGGAAAAGTGACTTTGATTACAAAATGCAATCAGTTAATAGACAGGTACTCTTGAAATATTTATGCTAGTATTTGGGATGCCCCCTCCTCAAATACACAGGTTGGCTGCTTTGATAATGGAAAAGTGACTTTGATTACAAAATTCAACCGGTTAGTAGACAGTAGACAGGTAGTCTTGAAATATTTATGCTAGTGTTTGGGATGCCCCCTCTTCAAATACACAGGTTGGCTGCTTTGCTAGTGAAAAAGTGACTTTGATTACAAAATGCAACCAGTTAATAGAGAGGTACTCTTGAAATATTTATGCTGATGTTTGGGATGCCCTCTCTTCAAATACACAGGTTGGCTGCTTTGATAGTGGAAAAGTTACTTTGATTACAAAATGCAACCAGTTAGTAGAAAGGTAGTCTTGAAATATTTATGCTAGTGTTTGGGATGCCCCCTCTTCAAATACACAGGTTGGCTGCTTTGATAGTGGAAAAGTGACTTTGATTACAAAATGCAACCAGTTAGTAGACAGGTATCCTTCAAATATTAATGCTAGCACGCTTTTTAAAGAATGACACCAGGAAAAGGAAAAGCTAAGTAGGCAGGTGTGTTATTAACACTAAATAGGCTTGAAAGCTAATGCAAACATTTTAAACTTTCCCTGTCTTTCTCTGTCACTGTCACAGCCCCTCTCCTTCTCTATCTGTCCCTCGCTTCTTCTGTTCTTTGTTCTATCTATCTCTCCCTTGCTGTATCTATCTATCTATCTATCTATCCATCCCTCGCTCTCTCCCTGCCTGATCTGCTCTGGCCACAATACAGTGCCAAAATGAGCTTCCTCAAAATGGGCGCCGCTTATATAGGGCTGTGACATCATCGGTAAGCCTGACTGCTGAGAGGTAGCATGTGACGCCTACCCAGGATTCCTTGCCCCATGGGACATGTCCTGACATGTGGATCCACCATTTCAGTTGGGCTGGATAGTAGTAAATGGAGTTTTATAGAAGCTATTCGAGCGATCGAATCACGGCGATATTCGGAATCGTTACGAATCGAATCTTTCCTGAAATTCATCAGATTAGATTCACTGATCTCTAATGGCCACAGGAGATGTGCTTGTAAAAAGGGTTATAGACATAAAAGACATAGACAGCATTAGCAAACACTGTCCGAAGCCCACAGTAACCCCACTGGGAATTGTGGCTTACCTAAAAAGGGCGGGTAGGAGAAGAAATTACACAGAGAAATATATGAGATTAATCATAGATGCCCTAATACGAACCACTTGGGAATGGGCGAAAGTGCCTTCTATAAACAATCTCTTGAAAAGTAATATGGGCCCTGATACATACCCTTGAAATACCGAAGATGGCCAGAGGAAAATGTGGACATAAATAAAGAATGAATTTAATTGGGCTTTTCCTAACAGATCCTCGCTACCCACAACCATAGCATGCAAACAAAAGAAAGGTGAGACTGTGGAAAAGGTTCATTGACACTTGGACACATGAAGCAGGATTGGGAAACAGGACAATATGCATTCTCTCCTCATTCAGACTTTTCTTAGTAATCTGGATGGCAAATATAGCCTGGTGGCTATATTTCAGAATGGGCCACTTTTAATAGGTTAGAATTTCAAACCAAATTAATGGAAAAGGAGGCAGTGGGGTATTGTGTGGTACCCAGCTCCACTGGCAAGGCCAACCCACAAAAAGAGGATTCAGGGTCAGGGGAGACCCCAGAGGAAGGGGAGCTAACAGAGGTAGAGGCTTTTGCCTTAGGGCAGGCTGTTTCAGATTTGGAAAACCAGACCACTGGAAAGCACAATGCCCTTTTTCAGATGAGATATTCAGACAGCCACAAGGCACATTGTCCCAGAATCATGCCTCCCTCCAGAGACAGGACCCCCCACAAGCGATCCCACCCCATCAATTGTTTTCAACAGACTCACCAATGAAGGGACACCGAAGGCTTATGGGCCAGGGGTCCTTGGGATGTGGGATATGTAGCCTGTATCCCATACAAAGCCTCAGGACCCCCTGTCTAAAGAGAAAGAGGAAGGAATAGAACCCATAATACCACATTTCCCCAAGGAAGGCATATTGGAAAGCATAATATCCCCGTACAACATGCCAATTAACCCCATAAGAAGGGCAGGTTCATTCAGGATTTTAGGTCCATAAACAACCTGATAGTACCCATAGCCCCAGTTGTCCCAGATGTACATTTTTTTTGTGTGCCCATTGATAAAGAGACCAGGCTTATCTTTGCGTATTGTTACAGATGAAAACAGCTCTGCTGGAATCGACTCGCTCAGGGCTTTATAGATTCCACTGTAGTTTTTGTCATTGTCCTCCGAGAAACGCTTAGGACACGAGCACCTAGCTGTGGTTCGGGTCTGCTCTTGTATGCAGATGATCTTCTGCTCTGTAGCATGAACTGGGAGGCTGGTGAGATAGATGGTACAGGGCTGTTACAAGCTCTATGTGTCAGTGGTTTTAAAGTGTCAAAGGAAAAGATGCAATGGTGCCAGGAAAAGGTTGAGTACCTAGGTTTTGTGCTGAGAGAAATGAGTCATAAAAGAATTTCTGCCATTGTGGGTGTGCCCTGGACATTCACCAGAAAGACATGTTGACCTTTCTTGGCATTATGGGTTACTGCCACCAATGGATACCTTATTGCTCATATTGTGATAACATTCTGAGGAATCACACACATGCTGATCAACCTGACACCATAAAATGGTCTGAGGACATGTGTAATGCTTATATATACTTAGAGAACGTTCTTGTATGTATGCCTGGCATTGGCCTCCCAGACTATGGAAAAAGGTTTCATTCGTTTGCTTGAGAAAATTGTAAAACCATGGCTGGCTTCCTAGCCCAGGAGCACGGGGTAAACTCCGCCCGGTGGAATTTTTCTCCAAGATAAAGCCTACATAGGTACAGGACATGCTTGCTTGTCTCAGGGCAGTAGCATTGTGTGCTATGGTGGTGGATTTGATCAGCCCTTTAACCTTAGGTCATCCAATGACCCTACACACTACACATAACATCTCCTACCTATTAAAGACACACATCCAACACATGTCTGCACAGCAATTAAGTGGTAATGAGGTGATTCTACTGTCAGATCCTCAGATGTCCATAAAATATGCAGCTGCTACTGCAGGTCCCGCGCCCATCCTGAAGCTCTACTAGGTCTTAAAGGTGAACCATATGAGTTGGCCCCTACTCACGATTGTTTGATATCAACAAACCAAGACACCTCTCCCCACTCCTGACCTATCCTCTACCGCCCTGGTGGATGCCATAGATGTCTTTGTAGATGGATCCTGTTTCAGACCTAATGATCTTACCTACCATGCAGGGTACACCATGGTCCAACTCCCTGACATAGTGATAGAAGCCAAATCCATCCCATATAAATCAGCACAGGCAGCTGAGCCTATAGCTTTCACTAGGGCATGTGAACTTTTCACTGGACAAAAGGTAAATATTTACTCAAACTCCAGATACGCCTGTGGTGCTGTTCATGATTTTGGTGTCATTTGGAGCAGGATTTATAGCAGCAGATGGTAAACAAGTCTCACATTCCACACTCATTCAGCATTTGCTACAAACACTGCAGCTGCCTGATGCAGTAGCCATTAGACACTGCAGGGCACACACAGGGGCACAGACTCATATAGCAAAAGGAAATGCTTTAGCAGATAGCGTAGTGAAAGCCACAATACACTATAATGCACATACAGCGTTCATGCTGTTGCTTGCCCTGATATCTCCCTGCTGGATCAGACTTTGATCACCTTGCAAGACCATGCTAAAACTATAGACCAAAGCACAATACCACAGCCTGGGACATAGAGGGTGGAAATCCACCTTCCAACTATTACAACAGGATTTTTACATCACTAAAGGTAAAGAACTGATGAAACAATATGTGGCCAGATGTCTTACCTGTATCAGAAATAACCCCAAAAACCCTGGAAAAGGGAAACATGACCAGCCACCCCATTCACACACTTACAGATTCATTTCACACACATGCCTAAGACAGGAAGGAGACAAGAGTACCTCTAGTGGAAGATGCTAGGACGGTGGTTAAAATTCTCATGCAGGAAATCATCCCGAGGTGAGGCTGCCCCCTTCAGATCAATTCAGATAACTTGGTGAAAGCCCTCAGGATAGATTGGAAGTTTTACATCCCCTACCACCCTCAAAGTTTGGGGATAGTTGAAAGGATGAACAGGACCATTAAAGACAAAATAAGGAAAGCAACAGGGCAACATTTGTAAATTGGAAAAGGATCCTTCCTGCGGTCCTGGCAGAAATTAGAATAACTCCAGCAAAGACTATGGGATAGTCCCCTATTGAGGTATTAATGGGAAGTACTTTTCCCATGCCTTGGAGTAGATCCCCCAGGGTAATAGACAAAGGTGATTTGGAGGTGATACAAGATGCATATGTGAGAAAAAAGGGGCCCCTATATTGCCTGAAAAACACACCCTGGAGCTGGCAGCAGCAGGAGCCCAAATATTGGCTGAAACACATCCTGGAGTTGGCTGCAGGAGCCCAAAAATTGGCTGAATGACACCCTGGAGTTGCAAGCAGCAGCAGCCGGAACCCAAACATAGCTTGAAAGAGACACTGGAGTTGGCAGCAGGAGCCCAAAAATTGGATGAATCACACCCTGGAGTTGCAAGCAGCAGCAGGAGCCCAAACATTACTTTAAAGAGACACTGGAGTTGGCAGCAGGAGCCCAAAAATTGGATGAATCACACACTGGAGTTGCAAGCAGCAGCAGCAGGAGCCCAAACATAGCTTCAAGACATACTGGAGTTGGCTTCAGGAGCCCAAAAATTGGATGAATCACACCCTGGAGTTGCAAGCAGCAGCAGCAGGAGCCCAAACATTGGCTGAAAGAGACACTGGAGTTGGCAGCAGGAGCCCAAAAATTGGATGAATCACACCCTGGAGTTGCAAGCAGCAGCAGCCTAAACATTGCTTTAAAGAGACACTGGAGTTGGCAGCAGCAGCAGCAGGAACCTAGAAATTGGCTGGAAGGCACCCTGAAGTTGGCAGCAGCAGGAGCACATACATTAGCTGGAAGGCACACCCTGGAGTTGGCAGCAGCATAAGCAGGAGCCCAAACATTGCTTGAAAGACACCCTGGAGTTGGCAGCAGCAGCAGGAGGCCAAAAATTGGCTGAGAGAGACACTGGAGTTGGCAGCAGGAGCCCAAAAATTGGATGAATCACACCCTGGAGTTGCAAGCAGCAGCAGCAGGAGCCCAAACATTGGCTGAAAGAGACACTGGAGTTGGCAGCAGGAGCCCAAAAATTGGATAAATCACACCCTGGAGCTGCAAGCAGCAGCAGCAGGAGCCCAAACATTGCTTTAAAGAGACACTGGAGTTGGCAGCAGCAGGAGCCCAAAATTGACTGACACACCCTGGAGTTGGCAGCAGCAGCAGCAGGAACCTAGAAATTGGCTGGAAGGCACCCTGAAGTTGGCAGCAGCAGGAGCACATACATTAGCTGGAAGGCACACCCTGGAGTTGGCAGCAGCATAAGCAGGAGCCCAAACATTGCTTAAAAGACACCCTGGAGTTGGCAGCAGCAGCAGGAGGCCAAAAATTGGCTGAGAGAGACACTGGAGTTGGCAGCAGGAGCCCCAAAATTGGATGAATCACACCCTGGAGTTGCAAGCAGCAGCAGCAGGAGCCCAAACATTGGCTGAAAGAGACACTGGAGTTGGCAGCAGGAGCCCAAAAATTGGATGAATCACACCCTGGAGTTGCAAGCAGCAGGAGCCCAAACATAGCTTGAAAGACACACTGGAGTTGGCTTCAGGAGCCCAAAAATTGGATGAATCACACCCTGGAGTTGCAAGCAGCAGCAGCAGGAGGCCAAAAATTGGCTGAAAGGCACACCCTGAAGTTGGCATCAGCAGGAGGCCAACAATTGGTTGGAAGGCACACCCTGAAGTTGGCATCAGCAGGAGCCCAAAAATTGGCCTAAAGACATAAATATGTTTTGCACCATTTGGAAAGTGTAAAACTTGGCACCATGCTGAATCTAGTCGCATGCATCAGGCATTGGTGGGTGGAAATCCTGGCTGATCCATCCCTGATTCATTTTGACAAAGGTGAGTCTCTCCACATTTTTAGTTGACAGACAAGTTCTCCTCGCCATAACTATGGCCCTTGGCGCACTAAACACCCGCTCAGATGGCACGCTACTTGCCGGGCAGGACAGCTTTTCGAGGGCAAACTCTGCTAGTTGCGGCCACAAATCAAGTTTGGCTGCCCAGAAGTCCAGCGGATCCTCAAGGTGTGTTGGCATGGTCATGTGAAGGTATGACATGACCTGCTGGTTGAGGTCCTGCTCCAGGTCTTCCTGCTGCTCATGAGTAGCCTCACTATGCGGGTGTAGAAAGCTACTCATTAGCGACTGAAGACTGAGGCTGCTGCTGATGGAGCTGTTGCTGCTGCTCCTGCCAACCCCCCCAGCAGCCATGGCAGTGGAAGGTGAGCGCAGAGGTCCCCTCGAGTCAGACCTGCGAGATTATGGACCATGGCACAGATAGGCATCGACCAACTGACTACGTAGAATGTCTTTGTAGTAGTTCAGTTTGTCCTCCCTCTCGGTGGGTTTAAAAAATGCCCCCATTTTGTGCCGGAAGCGAGGGTCCAATAAGGTGGACAGCCAGAAGTCATCCCGCCGACAAATGGAAACAATTCTGGGGTCACTACGCAAGCACGTGAGCATGCTTCCTGCCATTTGACTCGGATGGACTACCTGTCTCCATCTCCACTGCATACTGCCATGGTGTGTCCGGGTCCTCTGTCTCGCCTTCCTCAAAACCCTCTAGCTCCTCTGGCTGCTCCTGCTCCTCC
Source organism: Gastrophryne carolinensis (assembly GCA_027917425.1). Taxonomy (NCBI): domain Eukaryota; kingdom Metazoa; phylum Chordata; class Amphibia; order Anura; family Microhylidae; genus Gastrophryne; species Gastrophryne carolinensis. Next base: position 11,564,758 of record CM051237.1, read on the forward strand.
TCTCCTGTCCACTGACTAGATAAACCAGCCATTTCGCCAAGCCTAAACTGTGCTTCACTGTGCCCCTCCTCCTCCTCTTCCTCCTCCTCCTCCAGTTCAGCTCCAACGGGGTTCATGTGGCCGTAAAATGTAGACGCCATGTCTCCAGTGCCCTGACCAGCCATGGTTTCCAACATGTGCTGTAGTACTGTAGCAGTGGAATCACGTCGTTCATCCCATAATCCTGCCGACTGACAAATAAAGTGGCTTCCTCAAAGGGCCTGAGCAAACGGCAGGTGTCACGTATGAGCTGCCACTGGTTGACATTGAAGTTACACAGGGGAGTCCCCCTATCCGCTTGGATCATCAGGAAATCCATGATGGCTTTTCTCTGTTCATATAATCAGTCCAACATGTGAAGGGTGGAATTCCAACGGGTGGAAACATCGCAAATCAGACTATGTTGGGGGCTACCGTTCTGACGCTGTAGCTCAAGAAGGGTGTGTTTGGCGGTGTATGAGTGGCTGAAGTGCATGCAAAGTTTCCTTGAAGTTGTTAGGAGGTCTTGCATATGGGGGGAACACTTCAGAAACCGCTTGACAACCAGATTGAAGACTTGAGCCATGCAGGGGGCATGGGTCAGCCTTCCTTGGCGCAGCGCAGACAAAATGTTCTTCCCATTGTCGTTAACCATGATTCCCATTTTAAGTTTTCTTGGAGTAAGCCATGTTTGGATTTCCTGATGAATAAATTTAAGCAGTTCCTCCCCTGTGTGACTCCGTTCGCCAAGACAAACCATGTGAAGCACTGCGTGACACCTCCGTGCCCTGCACACATGGTAGACTGGAGGGGCACTGAGACTTGAGCCTACAGTGGAGGGTGAGGAGATGGCCGAGGATGAGGAGGCCGAGTCGCACAGTGTCACAGGCCCAACGGGCAGGGAGCGCGGAGGCCAAAGCGGCATGACCTGTCTAAGTTGCTGCTGCTGCTGCAAAGGGACCACATTCACCCAGTGGGCCGTAAACGACATGTACTGTCCCTGACCGTCGTTACAGCTCCAGATGACGGCGCTGCCATGCACTTTGCTACACACCGACAGGCTCAAGGACTGGCCCACCTTCTGTTCAACAAAAGTGTGCAGCGCTGGTACTGCCTTCTTGGCAAAGAAATTACAGCTTGGGACTCTCCACCTCGGCTCGGCACAAGCCATAAGTTCTCTGAAAGGTGCAGAGTCCACCACCTGAAAAGGGAGCGACTGCAGCACCAGCAACTTGGACAGGAGCACAATCAGCTTCTGCGCTGTAGGATGAGTGGGCGCATACTGCTGTCTCTTGGACATGGCTTCGCTGATGGATTGCTGGCGGGATGCATGACTTGGAGGAGGAGGAGCAGGAGCGACAGAGGATGGGTATGACGCACAGCTGCCTTCGGCTGAGGTGCTGAAGCCTTGGCTGGCAGAAATTGGGAGCGGTGTGCCACTTGGTGAGGAAGCAGACTGGACCACCCCTTGGGAGCCTCGGTTCTCCCAGGTCGCTTTATGGTGACGCATCATATGTTGACGCAGGGCCGTGGTGCCAACATTTGGCCCCTGGTCACGCTTCACCTTCTGCCTACATATCTTGCATGTGGCCATGTTACCCTCCTGCGGATGCTTCAGGAAAAACTGCCACACTGCCGAGTAGCTACTTTTCCCACCAACAGGCCTCACTGATTCGCTGCTATTGTCACCAACTCCAGGAACCCCTGCTCCACTACCTCCCGATAAGGTAGCCTGCCACACAGCAGGTGCTCTACCCCGGCCCCGTTTGGCTCCAGGCTTTAAAATTGTGCCCCCATGCTGACTGCCAACCATGCTGCTAACACCTTGCTGCCTGAGCTGCTGACTCAACCTGCGCCCTCTTCTCCTGATGATGACGATGAAGCCCCTTCATCACCCGGCTCCCAAGTGCGATCGGCTTCATCATCATCATCATCATCACCGAGTTGTGGCTGTACGTCACTGATGTTCTCGGTTTCCTCAACAGTGTCTGGCGCAGAAGCTGGAAATCTCGCAACACCCACGACACTGTCCACATCACTATTTGTCTGCCGAGCTAAAGAAGCCACCTCCATTTCATGGCTGGGCAGTAGCTGCTGACTGTCCTCTATCTGATCGTCCTCCTCACTAAAGAGTGGAGCTGAACCAAAAGCATAGGATACGTCGCTGGGGGAGGGAACGGCGTAGGACAGAGGCAATGGGAGGACAGGGACTGCTCTCGGGGCATGCCAACTCAGGGTTGTGTCAGAGGAACCTACCGACCCTAGACTGGGGGTCTCAGATGTAACTTGTGATGATGTTGATGAGCGCATTAACCAATCTACCATGGCAGATGCGTTACTGGTGGAGACACGACCGCTAGCAGATACTGGCAGATCAGGTCTCTCACCGTGACTCCTGCTGCCACTCGCCCCTAGTCTGCTGCGACCTCTGCCTGCTGAATCTTGGTCTCTGCGGCCTGGTTTATTGAAAGCAGTCAAAGAGGAAGTGCTAACTGAAGTAGCTTAATGAATCTGATGCTAAACAACGCTTATGTTGTATAAGAGATAGGGTGCACGGTGCAGCTTTTGGGGTGCCCTGCGGTCTGGTTTATTGAAAGCAGTCAAAAACAAGTGCAAACTAAAGTAGCTTCATGAAGCTGATGCTGATCAACGCTTATGTTGTATAACAGATAGGGTTAAAATAGCATGTGCCTTGGGATGCCAGTGTGGCATAATGTATTTTAAGCTGAGCAGAAACTTTTAACACTAATCCAAGTATGAGAAATGCTTTTGTTTAACAGATAGGGTTAAATAGCATGTGCCTTGGGATGCCAGTGTGGCGTAATGTATTTTAAGCTGATCAGAAACTTTTAACACTAATCCAAGTATGAGAAATGCTTTTGTTTAACAGATAGGGTTAAATAGCATGTGCCTTGGGATGCCAGTGTGGCGTAATGTATTTTAAGCTGAGCAGAAACTTTTAACACTAATCCAAGTATGAGAAATGCTTTTGTTTAACAGATAGGGTTAAATAGCATGTGCCTTGGGATGCCAGTGTTGCGTAATGTATTTTAAGCTGATCAGAAACTTTTAACACTAATCCAAGTATGAGAAATGCTTTTGTTTAACAGATAGGGTTAAATAGCATGTGCCTTGGGATGCCAGTGTGGCGTAGTGTATTTTAAGATAAACAAAAAGAATTAACAATAATCCAAGTATGAGAAATGCTTTTGTTTAACAGATAGGGTTAAATAGCATGTGCCTTGGGATGCCAGTGTGGCTTAATGTATTTTAAGCTGAACAAAAAGTATTAACAATAATCCAAGTATGAGAAATGCTTTTGTTTAACAGATAGGGTTAAATAGCATGTGCCTTGGGATGCCAGTGTGGCGTAATGTATTTTAAGCTGAACAAAAAGTATTAACAATAATCCAAGTATGAGAAATGCTTTTGTTTAACAGATAGGGTTAAATAGCATGTGCCTTGGGATGCCAGTGTGGCGTAATGTATTTTAAGCTAAACAAAAAGAATTAACAATAATCCAAGTATGAGAAATGCTTTTGTTTAACAGATAGGGTTAAATAGCATGTGCATTGGGATGCCAGTGTGGTGTAATGTATTTTAAGCTGAGCAGAAACTTTTAACACTAATCCAAGTATGAGAAATGCTTTTGTTTAACAGAGAGGGTTAAATAGCATGTGCCTTGGGATGCCAGTGTGGCGTAATGTATTTTAAGCTGAACAAAAAGTATTAACACTAATCCAAGTATGAGAAATGCTTTTGTTTAACAGATAGGGTTAAATAGCATGTGCCTTGGGATGCCAGTGTGGCGTAATGTATTTTAAGCTGAGCAGAAACTTTTAACACTAATCCAAGTATGAGAAATGCTTTTGTTTAACAGATAGGGTTAAATAGCATGTGCCTTGGGATGCCAGTGTTGCGTAATGTATTTTAAGCTGAGCAGAAACTTTTAACACTAATCTAAGTATGAGAAATGCTTTTGTTTAACAGATAGGGTTAAAATAGCGTTCAGGGCTAAATAGCAGAAAGGGTTAAATAGCATGTGCATTGCATGCACAGTGTGCAGCTGTATTTAAACCAAACCAAATATATTAACAGTAACCCAGTAATTATAAAATATGAATCATAGGCAGCACTAGGCACCCTGTCAATGTGGCTTGTATGCTGCTGGATTGTTCTGGTTTTAAACCTATCTTTCCCTAGCTCTGTCTACCACTCTAAATCTCCCTAACTATCTGTCTCTCTCTTTACCTATCTGTAACTGTCTCTACTAGCTATCGCTAACTCTCACCTAACTAAGACTGTCTGTCTCTCCCTGCAGCTAGGTCCGTTCTGTCTGCAATGCAAGTCTCAACTATGCAAAAGGAAAATGGCCGCCGCTTTATATAGCACGATGACGTCACTGGGCTTCCCGGCTGCTGATAGGCTGCATGTGACTGTCCCATCGTCACTTGCTCCTGGGGACATGTCTGAACATGTCCGTCCACCATCTTAGAATGCCTGTCATTGAGTTTAAAGGAAAACTTCGATCGATCGAATCGCCGGGAAATTCGGATTCGTTCAGAATCGAATTTTTCATGAAATTCGGAACGAATCCGGGTTCGTCCGGATCGCTTCGCTCATCCCTAATGATAGCAGTCACAAGAATGGCAGTACTGGTGGAAAATTGCCAATCCTGGATTCACGCATCACGAATAAAGAAGTGCTCTGAGGAAAGGAGCCATGCAAATGGGAAAGAGCTTCAGTTCAGGGAGTCTAGGGTCCCTGAATATTTCCAGGTGCCAATAGAGATGGAGGCCAATCACATGGTTGCCAAGTTCTGGACAAATGTGGAAAATCCTAATGGGAGCTGCTGTGGTATTTTGGAACTGGTGGGTTCTTGTACACTGTCACTATAAGGAAGAAATGTTGGGACCCAGAGCAATTTGTGGATCAAAAATGCCTATGCCCACAAGTCAGGATTTGACAGGTTGGATATGCAGTAAATTACATACTGAAATGAGATTCCTTTAATAGCTTTATTCCTGAATTTTACCCAGGTTTTCAACAGCAGCTATAAAAAACAACCAAAGTATGTGAATTATACATATGCTAGGAGAGGAATAGTCAGGTTTCAGACACAATATAGAATTCATGACCCAGACTGGTGTTTTAGAGTAGGAGATTCTAATGCAAACGAGAAGGTATGCACTCAATCGCAATTTTACATTTCAAAACCCGCCCAGAAAGGTGGGACATATTTTAAAACAAACAATACTCAATACAATAAACTGTTTGGAATATAACTCTTATTAACCCGCTCCTGACTAACTTCTTCATAAAATTCATAATAGATGATGAAGAGGTAAAGTAGGTTAGAAATGTGAGTGTAGCACAAGGCTTGAGCTGGGTTAATAACACATATATTTGTTGTGGGAAAATATGTTATCCCTGGTCCCCGATAGTACCGCTGGGTTTGTGTCACATGGCTATCCTGATCCTTGTAATTGGTATTGTAGGGGACAAAGAGAACGTCTTTTTGAACCAATCCAATACCCCAAACATCCACTTAGTCTAAAACAAAAAAGAAAGCTGTTCAATCAAGGAGACGTGACTTGTGCCTGGTTCCCATCTTGTGAGAAGTGTAATACTGTGTTATACTTATACTTTCAATTGCTCTGGGCACATGTTTTATCTTTGTGGTATAAATTGGCCAGGGGACTTTATGATACACATCGATTGTATAGCACTTTTTTGCACTAGTTTTTTTCACATAGATATTTTGGCTTCACCAATGGTTGTTTATTTTTCACATGCAATATTATATTCATGCACTTAACACATTGTTGTATTTATAAGGTTGTGTTTTATTGGTGGGTTATAGTCTTTTATACAGCACTAAGTTTTTTAAATTAATAGTGGTTATAATTAGGGATGGTCTTTTTAATATCATTCACTTTATTTATCACGTGGTAAACAATTCCTCCTGGCCATTAATAAATTCAGGCATTATTTGTGCATATACAATATAAAATAGAATTCTCTTTATATGTAGGCCCAGTTATGAAATAGCACTTCAATAATTGTATGTGAACTGTAATCATGGTTTAAATTTCCACATCTAATAGTCACTATCTGGAGGTCAATCCCCCGCTGTGTGTGTATATGTTTTTTAATTTTGTACAGTGTACTGCGGTGTGTTGCAGTTTGTGTTGTCTATGTGCAATAATTTATCAATAAAATATTGTTGATTTTATTCTCAGAGTGCGGCATTTAATGTATGGGGATGGAAGTTCAGGGGTAATCTAGGACCCCTTTAGTGTGGTGATTGTGTGTGTGCACATCCCTATTTGCCGGCACCTACATATTGTTTTCTTGACTTGATTTTGAGCGGTGCAGATCCACTTTGCTTTGTATTGGTGTTGGTTCCCATCTTGGACGGGATGGGGAATAAATTTAATGAAAGGACTGAATGACACTAATTACATTAGTCTAATGTCAGAAATAGTTCAGGACAATTCAGAAAAAATAGGTAGTAGTAGGTAGTTTAAATGAAGAAGTTATGGCCATCAGGAAGGAGCTAGAATGACATGAGCTAGCCATAGAGAGAATAAGTGCCACCCTTACATGATTATGTGAGATGACAGAAGACGACGAGTGTCGTACATGGATACATAATACCAATGTGGAAATACTAGACTATCATGAGATAGTCAAAGAGCATAGAGTAGGTGGCTAGATTACAAAGTAAAAAATAATCTCTAAGGACTGAAGCCAATTCGCAGAATGGGGAATATGGCTAGGTGGAGTTTTTAAATGGTTAAATGACACTGCAGTTACAGTACTCTTAATCCTGCTTATCTTGCTTATACTGTTTTTAAGCTTCAAATTAATAATATGTCTAATTGCAAATTGTAGGACAGAGCCTGGCTGCCACCTATATGCCCTACCTAGCTCATAGAAGCAGAGCATAAGATAAAGAAGTCATTCAGAGATGATCTAAGAGGGGATTGAAGGGTAGATTGCTTAGTTTAACCTCCGCCATTTTTTATTCAATTCTTTTATATTAAACTTAGTTATATATATACATGTGTTGAGTTATGTTCTGGGCATAAAAGCCAACAGATGCTTGTGGTATTTAGGAATGTTATGCACATTTTATCTAGGCATAGGTCATGGGAGTTCCCGGAAACCCCTTCAGTAGAATTACAGGAAACATGCTGATGTAAGAACCACAAGATGTATTGCAGTCAAAGGGGGCTAATGCTCATTCTTGCGTGTGACATGCTGTATAAATATGAGCAATGATTTCTAATAAAGTAGATCATGCTTTGAACTGTACTCTGTGTAGGCCTCATAGTTCTATCCAAGTGTAATCTCCAGCGACCAACAGAAGCAACAATAGAAGTTGGGTGAGAGAGGCCTAGTAGACCTAAAGAGGGGTTCGGTACCCCAACACCCCCTCACCTTAGTATCTGGCGCATTGCTAGTGTACGATTCGGAGAAGGACCTGGAGGACAGCTTGGGGGTCTGCCTACCTTTGAAGTGCATTTCCTGAATAAACGCTATGCTGGCTTTGAGCCTAGTAAGTTCTTGGTGAAGTTTAGATCTTTTCAGGGGAGTATTCAGGCCTCCGCCTTAAGAGAAATTATTTAATCTTTTTTGAGAATAAAAGAGGGTCCATGGGAGCAGTTGGAGAGCCTTCAGCAGTTTGGGGGTGGTCCAAGTGGTCAGAAAGCAGAAAACGGCCTACAGAACTGGCTATCGAAGGAGGAGGGTGGGGGGCAAGGAGAGAAGGGTGGGAAGAGGAAAGGGGGTAGTAGAGAGTCAAATTAAAACCAACTTCCCCGTCTCGACGGAACAGTGTGGACCTGGGGAGTGGTCAGAAACTTTGTAGAACACCCAGGCAGACTAAGCGTTTGCACCTGGGACTGGGCAGGGGGAACTCATCCCGATGCACCGGCACCCCCCCATTGGGAGAAGATGACTCCACCATGTCTGACCAGCAATGGAGGATGTAATCACTTGTTCTCTCTCATTGGTATGAAGATGCCAGTGCTGCACAGAGAAGCTGAGGGAGAAAAAGGTGAGTATAGTTTTTGTTATGTTATTGCCTGGACAGGATATTTAGAGGGACATTCCAGGCAAAAGTCACCTGTTTCTACACTCCCCATGCTGAATGTAAAGGGCTGCATCTTTTATTTTGCCTTCTTTATAAAACCTAGTGAACCTACTCCCTTCTGCTGGGCCGAATTAACAGCAGAAGATGACTTATCAATGCATTCCCCTCCAAAGTGAATTAATTTTAGGGACTGAGAAGATCAGCAGGGTTTATCAGGGAATGCAAAGTGTTGGTGAATGACAGATGCAGTCACCTGACAGCCAGCATGGGGAAAGCAGATAACATTACCATTTGCCTAGAATGTCCCTTTCAAAGGACCTTCAGCATGATTTAATGAAAAGCCCAAACCTAAGTTTTTAGTGACTTACTTATTATTCTCTCCCCCACTGGGCTGCAACTCCATATCGAGGATATGGGCACCATCATCTTGACTCAGAAGCATCACACATGCTGAGAGGAGAGTGGGATAAAGTACAGGGGGTGGGGTTATAGCTGTGCTTTGCACAGACAGAGCAGAGCTGGGGTCAGGGAAAGGACAGCGATCCCAGAATGCAGAGCAGCACAGTCAGAAGACACTTCCTGTTTGCTGGCTCCCTGATGCGCCATGAGCCACCATCTTGGATGTTTAAAGGTTTATAACATGCAGTAGATGCAGGTAGGATCATTTTTAATGTGAGCAATCTGTATGTACAGGGTGTGGGAAACATAAGAATTGCTCTTATTCAGGGTGAAGATCTGCTTTAGGTTGCATATGCTCAACTTATGGCCCTCTGAGCCATCTGATGTGGCCCCCCTAACCAGCTGCCAGGAAAGTAGAAGGGTTAAAAAGAACTGAACTGGTAAATAGAGGCTCAGTAAGAATGAGAGGTTGCAAGGAGTGATATAGGAGGGGAACACTGGCATGGTGACAGTAAGTGCAACACCACCCCTGGGTTAAATCACTGGCAAAATAACAAGATAACAGTTATTTTCTATATTTAATTGTATGTTTAACATTGGAATGTGTTTAGATGGGCTGAGTGTTGGGAATACAGTTACGATTTTGGATTGATGGGAGGGTGGGCAATAAAAATGGGAGAGGTAAGGAAATCACCATGTGTATTGGTGGAGATCAAGTAATATATTGTAACAAGAAAAATGTATGTATGGGTACTACAAAGTAAACTAGATATAAATAATACTGCAGAATATTAATTAAACATTGATAGACTATACATATGTCTATAATGTAACACGATTGAAATCTATATGCCCACCAATAAATTAAATAACAAAGTTTTATGAGCTCATACCTTAGTCTAAAACATAGGATCTGCAAGATCAAGGTAAATAAGGTAAGTCCTGGATACACAAATACACCACCAGAATAACATTGATGGGTAAAGAAAGGTGAAATGTATCCAAGTTGTGCATTATAGATGTTTAAGAAAATTAAGGTCTCACACATCCATGAAACAATGACTCTATTACAGTAGAAGACATTTGATCTGCTTTTTGGAGTTCTGGTTCTTGTTCCTTTTGTTCCATAGATGTTTTACTACAGCTCAGTGACATCCAGATTCAATGGAGCCAACCAGCTCCATGGCGTTAATTACATTTGGTCCATGCCCACCATGTCAACCAAAATTGAATGAGGCAAAAATCAGAGTGACTATCATATTGACGAGTGAATGATATATACTAATCTGACTGTTGGTCAATTATATTAGGTCCCTTCCAAAAAGACTGAGATCAATAGTTTTATCATGGAAGAAACACATTGTCCATTATAGCGTTATTTGCTTTGAGTGTGTTGCATGTTTTCTCTGCCAGTTGCTGACCTTAGCTTGCTTGCATGGACCTGCTGAAGCCTGCAGTCTGAACTGACCCTAGCCTGCCAATCTCTAGCCCGTCTCTTACACCGGCTACTGCAACTTCACTGCCTTCCCATGCTCCCACCGCTGGCAAGCCCTCGGGCTTCGCTACTGCCTTCTGCTTGTATGTACCGACCACCTGGTAAAGACCTCCCACCTCTCCATTATGCCCTGGTGATATGTTGGCCTTTGTGACAGCCAGTGACATTCCTTGTGCCAATAATTTCAGGGGGACAACCAAGCTGGGGCAGCACATACTCCTTCTAAATATGTGAAAAAAGAGCATAATCACAAGTTCTCTATTGTTTGAACTCATCCATGTCTGATGAGGGCTGATTTATAATTTATGATAAAAAAAAACATTTCCCACATTCAGAGTGTGAGTATGACTTCTTCCCTGTATGAACACTTTCATGTGTAATGTTTATTTATGAGAAAAACATGTCCTTCATTTAAAACATGTCTATGGCTTCTCCCCTGCATGAACTCTCTCATGTTTGATAAGGAGTGATTTCTGAGAAAAACATTTCCCACATTCAGAACACGAATATGGTTTTTCCCCTGTAGAAACTCTTTCGTGTTTGATAAGGTCAGATTTCTGAGAAAAACATTTCTCACATCCCGAACATGTCTGTGATTTCTCTCCTGTATGAACTCTTTTATGAGCGATAAGGTGGGATTTTTGGGAAAAACATTTCCCACATTCAGAACATGAATGTGGTTTCTCCCCTGTATGAACTCGTTCATGAGTGATAAGGGCTGATTTATTGGAAAAATATTTCTCACATTCAGAACATGAATATGGCTTCTCCCCTGTATGAACTCTTTCATGTTTGATAAGGTCTGATTTCCGAGAAAAATATTTTTCACATTCAGAACATGAATATGGCTTCTCCCCTGTATGAACTCTTTCATGTGTGATAAGATGTGATTTCCGAGAAAAACTATTCCCGCATTCAGAAAGTGAATATGGCTTCTCTGCCATATGAAGTCTTTCATGTCTAACAAGGTTCGATTTAAGAGAAAACCATTTACCACATTCAGAACATGGAAATGGCTTAGTGGAGCCATGAGCTGTATGATTGGTGTGGAAAATTTTCTGACTCTCCTGTTTGGAGAGGTGAGATTAGAGATGTGCAGGCTTCAGTGCTGGATAGGTGCTTGTTGTAGTCGGGTCTCCTGTAGCCTTTGCCGTTTTGTCCCCCTGAAGAAAATGTAGGAAAGAGAGGGGAAGAGAAAAAGTTACATCCTGTTTCACAAACTGGTAATAAAATGAGGTTCGAGAATAAACACAAAAGTGACGCCCTACACTGAGATGTATGAGACCCATCAGAGCATGTGTGCAGAGTAACTGTACAGAGGTAATACCGAAATATTTGATCTGTGAGTTAGGAGAACAGTGGTGTTGGGTGAACCCATACCGCAAAGTTGGAGTTTATACCAAACTTTGCAAATTGGGGTTATATAATTAATATAGTTGAAAAAGACATATGCCCATTAAGTTCAACCAATAGTTGGGGTCGGGACATTGCTTTTTAGTTTTTAACTGATAACAGCTAACAGTAACTGTTAATGTTATTTTCTTCTAAATAAGCATCTAATCCATTTTTGAAGCTGTCAACGGTTGATGCTGTAACAAGCTTCTGTGGGAGGCTATTCCACAGATTTATAGTTCTTATGGTAAAAAATGATTGTCGTCTCTGGAGATTGAATTTCCTTTATTCCAGTCAAAGGGAGGGAGCGCGCCCTTGTATTTAGAAAGGATTTTACCTGAAATAGTGCCCCCCATATTTTATGTATTGGCCATTTATATATTTATACAAGTTAATCATGTCCCCCCTCAGCCGTCTCCTCTCAAGACTAAGCAGATTTAATTCCCATACTCTTTCCTCATAAATAAGATCTTGCATTCCCTTTTGTTAGTTTGGTGGCTCCTCTGCTCCCTTTCCATAGTCCTTTCTATGAACTGGTTCCCAGAACTGGATGGCATATTCCAGGTGAGGGCGCACCACTACCCCCAGATCCTTCTCAACTAGTGATTCTTCCAGTTTTACTCCCCCGAGGACATATGTGGCCTTCAGGTTATTAGACCCCAAGTGCATCACTTTACACTTATCAACATTGAACTTCATTTGCCAAGTGGAAGCCCAGACACTCAAAGTGTCCAAGCCAGCCTGAAGCTTGTGACTTTCTTCAATAGACGGCACTGTGCTACATATCTTTGTGTCATCTGCAAAATACAGACAGTGCCATTAATTCCATCTTTTATGTCATTTATAAACAAGTTGAATAATAGTGGGCCCAGCACTGAAACTGAACCCTGGGGTACACAGCTTACAACCAGTAACCATTCAGAGTAGGGATCATTACCCACAACCTTTCCTGTTTGTTTCTCTCCATAGAAACTTCTGAGACCCCAAGAGAAATATTTCCTGCCATGTGAAACCTCCTCCTTTACCTTCACAAATACTTCCTCCTTCTCAGTTTTCATATTTTTCATTATGGGGTTTTTGAATAGACACAAGAGTGACGCCCCCGCACTAAGATGTATGAGACCCATCAGAGCATGTGTGCAGAGTAACTGTACAGAGGTAACACTGAAATCCTTTATATAGATGGTTTATTACTCACCTGAGCTGATCTGTAGAGGAACTTTCTCCTCCTCAGTCTTTGCAAATATTTCTTCCTTCTCGTCAATTATCTCATTTTTTACAATAGTGTCTCCGGGGTCTGTGAAGAAAGATGAGAGAGTGTATGTGTGTGTGTGTGTGTGCAGTGATGGGGGGGGGGCTAAGTAATGTGATCTGTGAGTTAGGGGGACAGTGGTGTTGGGTGAACCAGAACCTCAAAGTTGGAGTACACACCAAACTTTGCAATTTCAGGTTCCCAAATCCGAACATGGACTTCGGCCAAAAGTTTGTGTTCGATTTCTGTGTTTGGCCCGAACCCAGAAAAGCAGACCATCAACCAGCTTAACTTAAAGTGTCCAGCAGCAGGAAGCTGCTGTAAAAGTTACCTAGGCCCCACAATCCCACCTGCGTTTTCTGCTGTCAAATAGGCTATGGCTTCAGAAAGATGGCTGCCGCTCCCATAAAGTGAGGACACTGGCAGCTGGCACTAGGAGTGCTGCTAGTTGTTGCCAGCCAGCAGCGGCTATTTTTTTTAAGCTCCGGCCATAGTCTATATAACAGCTGAAAGAATGCTGATGCGATTGTGGGACACAGTGTACAGCCGCTTCCTGCTGCACGCTCTGCAGTTTAAAGCATCCTCCCATTTTCTTTTTTACAGTCTCGGTCTCGATTCAGTCTCTGGAGACCCCTTGACAGACAGGCCAACCTGCCCGGTGGGTGAGGAGTGGGGGGCTTGGGTCCTCATCAATTTCAATGGGGATCGGGTTCAGCTCAGGTTCGGATACCCAAACCAAACATTTGTTTAAAGTTTGTTGAACTTTCCAATGGTGTCCCTGCAGTGATCCTCGTGTTCTGTTTGACTCCTTTCTTATGGGTTCACTCTGAAAGACATGAGATGAGATGTGATGTCACCCTCTAAGGCCTCATAGATATATAAGAAGCTGGGTGGTGTGATATCCCAGCAGCACCCACACACAGCTGAAGGTTCACTCGGCATTCAGTAGAGAATTAAGGATCAGGAACCTGAATTACTGTTACCACAAATTAAAATCACATGACAACTGCATGATGTGCCCTTGATGCTGCTCCTCCCACACATAGGAGCAGAAAATCCAGAGTGAAATGTAAAAGGAAATATGTGAGATCCTCCTACGTGAATCGGAATCCTTCCCCATTACACATAAGAAAAAAGACACCGTGGGTAAGTCTAAAAGTGTTTTTCTTCCTTTGTCCTTCAGGAGGAATCAGGATATTCTACTAAATAAATAGGTTCCATGCCGGATTCCTTGTAACAAGCAAAAAGATTGAGTCTCTTGAGATTAGGGATCATGTTAAATATATGAGCGAGTAGTTCCCTCTTTCTCTCTAATATGGAGGCACTGGCTATATAACTATATCAGGGGTTCTCGTAGAATAAGTGGAAAATCTTCTCTATTGAGAGGGAAGCTGAATCAAAACAATATGACCTGTTGGCATTTTCAAAAATTATCCTTGGACTATCAGGTTTAGTACAAAGAGATTGCAGTAGACGGACTGCAACTAGTTTAAAAGAAGGCTCATCCAGGAACGCAGCTTCTCAGCCTCTGGGGGTTACAAGGTAATCTCACCTTCTTCTTCTCCTCCTCTGCTGAATAGTCTGCAACATAACTGAGTGCTGGATGATGATACACAACTGGCGGACCGGGGTCCGAATGCGGAGCTCAGCATCAGATTTACAGCCCACTATCCTCTGCACTCAATTGCTTCTGTGTTCCCGTGCTCAGAGCTGCCCCCTTGATCGGCGATGTAGTGCTTAGTCTCCCTGCCAGTGTCATGGCTCCCTGGCACCTAGAATTGCAGTATAAAGTACTGCAGGGGTGGGAAGTGGCAGTGCAAGGGACACACAAACTTTGTTTTGCGGTCTCTTTGCCATAACCAATCCTTTCTCCCCACCCAAGCTCAGCACCATCTATCCCTGTCCTACCATCTTGTCCCGCCAGCTCAGTCCCATCCATTCCTGTCCTCTCAGCTCTGCTCCATTCAGCCCAGTCTCTCTGCCCCATCCATCCCTGTCCCCTCGGTTCTGCCCCATCCATCCCTGTCCCCTCGGCTCTGCCCCATCCATCCCTGTCCCCTCGGCTCTGCCCCAACCATCCCTGTCCCCTTGGCTCTGCCCCATACATCCCTGTCCCACCAGCTTTGCCCCATCCATCCCTGTCCCCTCAGCTCTGCCCATCCAATCCCTGGGCCTCTCAGCTTTGTTAATCCATTACTCTTTCTCCCGGCTTGTACCAATCTACCCCTCAACTCTGTCCTCCTAGTTCTGCCCATCCATCGTTTCTCCCAGCTCTCTCTCCATCCCTCCTCTTCCTGTTCCTTCAATCCTTCTTCCTTACAGCCCAATTTATCCTTGTTACCAGACATTATTGACAGTAACATTTTGGGCCTAAGTCCACCCCTGTACATGGCCCTGCACAGAATGCCAGGGAGAGGTAAAGCAGCATGCTGCAGGCCAGAGCTGTAGGTTCTGTGCCTCCCCCCCAAAAAAGGACCTGTTAATTCCCAATGTCCAAGTTCCAATAGTATTATTGGGTGGGGCTATTAAATCATTACTGTTGGAAATAGCCAGCAAGGATTCTTTGGCTTCACCTTCCTGAATATTCTGCTCCAAGCCATCCAATAAGATAGATGTAGAGCAGCCTCTACCCAATCCATGGTCAGGGCTGGCTTAAAGGAGCTGTATCGTGAAAGTGTGTAATGATAAAAATGTATATAAACACATCTAATGAGAGAGAGACAAAGAGCGGGAAGCTGGGCTACACCAACATGGATAGCGGGGGGCGGGGCTTTGTTGCTTTATTTAGTTTCGACCTTATGGCGGGGCCAGGGCAGGTCTTTTGGCGGCGGGCTGAAGCGGGAGCACCATTGCTGGGCTGTGTGGGAGGCGTGGTCAGCTGTGTGGGCAGGGCCTGTGTGTGTGAGGTAAAGTGGCACGTGACCCAGGCCGCACTATGCCGCTGCTGCAGAGGCCTCTCCATCCATCCCAGTCATAGCCGCCTCTGGGGTGTGTGAGCTGTGCGGCCACACGGGGGCGCCACCTCATAATGCTTCTCTCACATTTCCCTTCATCTTTCTTTTTTCTTTCTCTTCTTCTTTTTTCTTCCCCATTAGTTTGTATGTTGTTGCCTTTCCCTGTCTCTGTTACATCATCCTTCCTCCATCTTTCTCTTCCTCTCTCCTGTATATCACCTTTGTTAGCTCCTCCCCCTCCTCTGTTAGCTCCCTTCATGTGTGTGTGTATTTCCTGTTGTCTCTCAGAGGGCAACATAGAGGCGCAGGGCGGCCCTGGTCTCTCCCTTCCACCACCTAACCCCTCCCACAGCTCCCCATATGTGAGCTGGCAGTACTTACAGCTGGGCCCTCATTCAATGAGAGCCTTTTACAGCCTTTACTTTTACACATTCTTCAGCAACTGCCTCTCATTCACTTCAACAGGAAGCACAGGCTTCTGCATCCCTCACATCCTTCCATGGCCCGCGCACGTCACCCACTAAGTGTGCTGCTGTTTGTGCCCATGTGAGCCGGGTTACTTACCAGGATTGTCCTGTGTTTCTGTGCTCCTTATCCTGCTGTATGGTCACATGGCTGCTTGTTCTTAGAAACATAGAAGGTTGACGGCAGAAGGAGATCATAGGGTCCATATAGTCTGCCCTTTTGTGTGTACTGTATGTACTCTTTATCTTAGGATAGATGGAGGCTTATCCCAGGCATGTTTAAATTCAGTGACTGTTGATTTTTCAACTACCCCTGCTGGAAGTTTGTTCCAAGCATCTACTACTCTTTCTGTAAAATAATATTTTCTAACATTGCATTAACATTGCTCCTGTTCTTCACCCCCTACTAGCTTCAGGTTGTGCCCCCTTTTTCTATCATTAAATTACTATAGGAACCTCTGCTGTGTGTGGCCATGTGAGCCTGGTTACTTACCAGGATTGTCCTGTGTTTCTGTGCTCCTTATCCCACTGTATGGCCACATGGCTGCTTGTTCTTCCTATAAGAACCTCTGCTGTGTGTGCACATGTCAGCCTGGTTACTTACCGGGTTTGCCCTGTGTTTCTGTGCTCCTTATCCTGCTGTATGGTCACATGGCTGCTTGTTCTTCCTATAAGAACCTCTGCTGTGTGTGCCCATGTCAGCCTGGTTACTTACCGGGTTTGTCCTGTGTTTCTGTGCTCCTTATCCCACTGTATGGCCACATGGCTGCTTGTTCTTCCTATAAGAACCTCTGCTGTGTGTGCCCATGTCAGCCTGGTTACTTACCGGGTTTGTCCTGTGTTTCTGTGCTCCTTATCCCACTGTATGGTCACATGGCTGCTTGTTCTTCCTATAAGAACCTCTGCTGTGTGTGCACATGTCAGTCTGGTTACTTACCAGGATTGTCATGTGTTTCTATGCTCCTTATCCCACTGTATGGTCATGTCATGCTCAAGGTAACTCCAGCCCTCCAGATAAGCCCTCAACCCCCAATCTCCGCAGCCAGCTTCACCTGTAGGAGCCCCCGCTTGCCGGGACGCAGAATACGCCTGCCCGGAATTGGTTGCCCCCAGGACTTCAATGGCTCAAAGGATGAGAGCTTATTAATAGGAGATCTGGAGAACCAAATGGCTAAAGCGTCAGTAGCGGAAGTCCAGAGACAGGCCAGAGGTTGACAACGGGAAGACAGAGATCGTGGCGGTACAGAAGGATTAGGCAATTCGTGTTCAAGTTTCTAAGCAGAGGTCGGCAACGGGAGTTCGGATCAAGAAAGGTCGGTTCAGGCGGTGGTCGGCAACGGGGGTTCAGATCAAGAATGGTCGGTTCAGGCGGTGGTCGGCAACGGGGATTCAGATCACAAATACACAGAGGTCAATCCTAGATACAAGGCGCTATCACAGGCATCGGGTAACTGACAGGGAGAACCTTTATAGGGACAGACTACAAGGGTAGGTGTGTGTGTGATTGGTGCATTTAGGAACCAACAGCTCATTGGCTGCACAATAATGGGAGGGCGATAGCCCAACCTCCCCTGGGCTCATGGCCCAAATCCCCAGCCCACGGGCTCATTGGCCCATATCAAAAACCCCTGGGCACATTGGCCCTAATACAGCCTCCGGCGGGCGTGCTGAGTACAGCGCCGCCGGAGGACAAAACAATAACGTGCTCGCGCGCGGCACGAGCAGCAGTGACGCGAGGGAGGAGAGCGGCCGTGCTCGGCGCCGCCTGAGCCGCCGCCGCACAGTGACAGCTGCGGCCGGCCGCCTGGAGACGGCGCTGGAACGGGGTCCAGGTAAGCGGTTACTGACACTACCCCCCCTTCACGAGGGGCCTCCGGACCCTTACCCGGTTTCCCTGGATTGTCACGATGGAATTTCTTAACAAGAGCTCTAGCGTGCACATCTTTGGCTGCAACCCAACATCTCTCCTCTGGACCATAGCCAACCCAGTCAATCAAACGAATTATGGATTTTGCGCGAGTCCAGAATCTTGTTCACTTCATATTCCGGTTCGTTATCAATTAAGATTGGTGATGGGGATGAAAGCTGTATATTCTTAGCTGGTTTTAGCAGTGACACATGAAAGGAGTTTGGGATTCTCATAATTTGAGGAAGTTGTACCTTAAAGGTTACATTGTTCAACTTCCGAATAATAGGGAAAGGCCCAATAATCTTGGGACCCAACTTACTAGAAGGTTGCCGGAGAGCAATGTTCTTAGTGGAAACCCAAACTAGGTCCCCAACCTGAAAGGGGGTTCCTGAGACCTGCGGCAATCGGCAAATTTTTTATATCTTAAAACAGTAGTTTTCAACGTCTCCTGGACACGGGCCCAGATGTTTTTCCGTTCTTGGAGCCACTCCTCCAATGCCGGTAAATCGGAAGGTGATCCTGAGAGGGAAGAACCTCTGGGGTTTTTCCCCAAGTTGCAAAAGAATGGGGACACCTTAGTACTTTCACTTGGCGCATTATTGTACGCGAATTCAGCAAAATCAATGAACTCTGACCATTGTTCTTGAGCGTCAGAAATATAACACCTTAAGTACTGTTCCAGACTTTGATTGGTTCTTTCAGTCTGTCCATTGGTCTGGGGATGATACGCCGATGACAAAGATATCTGAATCCCCAACTGCGAACAGAAGCTCTTCCAAAACCGCGAAGTAAATTGTACACCCCGATCGGAAATTATATTAGACACTATGCCATGGATACGGAAAATATGTGAGGTAGCCCCGACGGGTTCACAATGACATATTACAAGAAATACGCCCAGATACTGAACAAACATTTTCTGAGGGCCTTCAACGGATTGGGAGGGGGGGATACCCCGGACACTCTCCCAGCCGAAGCCCTTGAAGCACATATAACAGTTATCCACAAGAAGGGCAAAGACCCCCTGAATTGTAAAAGTTATCGGCCGATTTCTCTACTAAACGTCGACCTGAAACTTTTCGCCAAGATCTTGGCGAACAGATTGGCGGTCCACATGCCGGGTTTGATCGTTAACGACCAATGCGGCTTCATTCCTGGCAGAGAAGCACGAGACAACACAATCAGGGCCATGAACGTAATTCACTACTCACGGAAGGCGGGATCTCCACTCATGCTGCTTTCCACGGACGCCGAAAAGGCGTTCGATCGAATCGCCTGGAGCTTCGTGGTGGAAATGCTGAAGCACATCGGTCTGAGGGAGAGAGCCCTCAAATTTGTCTTGGGTTTGTACACTAGGCCCAATGCCAGGGTGAAGGTAAATGGAAGCCTATCTGGGCCCTTTCAGATCACAAATGGCACCAGACAGGGATGCCCACTGTCACCACTGATCTTCGCTTTGGTGATGGAGCCCTTTCTAAGACAGATTAGGCAGCAAGTAGATATCAGAGGTATATCGCTGGGAGGTGTGGAGCATAAGGTAGCGGCATATGCAGACGATCTGCTCCTCTTTGTCACTAACCCCATAGTAGGCCTGCCCGTCCTCATGAAAGAGTTTGAGGAATTTGGTAGGCTCTCAAATTTCAAGATTAATTTGGATAAGTCTGAGGCACTGGATGTAGGGCTCCCGGCTGCTATGGTGGCAAACCTTAAAGCGACCTTCCCGTTCAAGTGGGCTTCTCCCTCACTGACCTACCTTGGGACAAAGATCCCAAGCAATCTTGAGGCAGTGTTCCAATATAATTTCATCCCGATGTTGCACAGAATCAAAGCGGATTTAAACGAGTGGAACCTCCCAACCTTCACATGGATGGGAAGAATGAACATCGTAAAGATGACAATACTACCAAGGCTTTTGTACTTGTTCCAGACACTCCCTTGTCACATCCCAATGAGTTATTTCAAAAACCTGAACTCTATGTTCCTAAAATTCATATGGGGAGACAAAAGACCTAGACTGCGCATGTCGATACTCCAGCTCCCCAAGGCGAGGGGCGGGCTGGCAGTGCCAAATATGGCCAGATACTGGCAGGCAGCGCTTCTCCAACGGATAGTAGACTGGACTAGAAAGGATGGCGACAAAAAATGGGTGGTAATGGAGTCAACCTTCACAGAAACGCCGTTGGAGATTCTCCCCTGGGCTACAAGAGACTCGGGGCGAAGGATACCGGACCACCCCTTGATCCACGAAACCCTCAGTATTTGGGATAAAGTGAGGGGAAAAAAGAGTATGTCCCCATGGCCGTCACCCCTGATACCGATAATAAACAACCCGGACTTACCGCTCAGTAGAGTGCCCCAGAGACTGGGGGGCTGGGGCTCGGTCGGGATGATCAGGGGCGGGGACTTGGTCCGGGGAGGAGACTGGTGCCCCATAGCGGAGTTGGAGGCGAAATGGAATACCTCAAACTTGAATCCGTGGTATCTGCTGCTCTTCCAACACTACCTGCAGAGAATGGGACCGAAGAGTGCCCTCTGCAGAGGGCTTTCAACTTTCGAAAATTTGGTCACACGGGAAGACCCCCCGAAAGGCGTGATTTCTCAAATCTACCAGTGCTTGGGGGAGGACCTAAACGTTCGCTCCCTCCCCTTCTGCAGGGAGTGGGAAAGGGATATCGGTAGGGAACTCTCGGAAGAAAGCTGGGGTAGAATCTTCACTCTCATCCACAAATCCTCCATTTCAGTTCAGTTGCAGGAGATGGGCTACAAGTGTTTGACCAGATGGTACTACACGCCTAAGCGGCTGGCGACGCTCTTCCCCGGCACATCACCCACATGCTGGAGATGCAAAGAGCAAGAGGGCTCCCTTTATCACCTGTTCTGGACTTGCCCCAAAATCAGCCCCTTCTGGACAAAAGTAACGCAGATCATGATGGAAATCACAGGCCAGTCGGTGCCATGCTGCCCGTCCCTGATGCTCCTGCACCACTCGGAGGCCGGGACATCGAGCTATAAGGGGTCCCTACTGATGCATCTGATAAACGCGGCCAGGGCTTTGATACCCAGATCCTGGAAGTCCGAAAACGTGCCTACTATGAAGGACTGGTTCAGAGAGATCGGCAGAGTGAAGGAGATGGAGGAACTGACAGCGGATACGCACAATCAGGAGGAGCGGTTTCGGGCGGTGTGGACTCCCTGGTACTTGTTTCAGGACTCGGAGACCTTCAAGCGGGACTGCCCTTTTCCCCCCCGGCCCGCGCCTCGGCAAGCGCCAGTGTGACTCCGGGCTCAGGCCGCGGATTCGATGCCCACACAAAACTTACAATCAGGCTGGTGATGACCTTTCTGGAGATGGGTGTGGGAGATGCGGCTGGCTGGCCCATCCAGGGCCTCAATCTCTTCTGTTACTGACTGGCTGCTCCCCCTTCCGCCTCTACCTTGTTCTGCTCTTCGTCTTCTCTGCTGCACGGCCAGAGGGCCTGGCTCAAGGCGGACGGGCCGTTGTGGCGTGCTTGCGCCTATAACCGATACCCGACAGGGTTCGGGGGCGGGGCTGGTGCGCCAGACTGGCTTCGTTATGATAGCTGTGGTCTGACCCCCTGAGGAGAGGGTCTCGCCAAATGAACAGAGGCTAGACTTCGAGAAATTCGCTTAAGGGGCGGGAGGAGAGGGTCCCCCTCCCGGAATGATCGGGCGGGGCGGAGGGGGGGGGGGCAACGGCGGGTGAGACGGCCGCCCAGCAGCTGGCGAGGACCGATTGTACAATGATGAACGCTGTTGATCCCTGATTTTTGACCTCTGTATTTGTATAATTTGTATAACCCGGAACTCGTACCCTACTGACATTTTCTTGCACCTTGATAACTTTGTACTGTATTCTACTTTTCTTGAAAACTAAAGAGTTTAAAAAAAAAAAAAAAAAAAAAAAATATGTGAGGTAAATAATCGCGAAAGCTCAGGAGCCGACGGTAGTTTAGGTAATGGAATGAAATGTGCCATCTTACTAAAGCGGTCGACAACCACCCAAATCACAGTGTTCCCACGTGAAGGAGGCAAATCTATGAAATCCATAGAAATATGAGTCCATGGTTCTTTAGGAATCTCAAGTGGAACCAAACACCCACTAGGGGCCTTGTGCACCCCTTTACTTCGTGCACAAACAGAACATGCGTTGATAAAGGCAGAAATATCACGTCGCATAGTAGGCCACCATACATGGCGTGGGGCTAAAATGAAAGTCTTACGATTTCCCAGATGACCAGCAGTCTTAGCATCATGAAATTCGCGGATTACATCAGGGCGTAGGTGCGGCGGTACAAACTGACATTCCAAAGGTACATCTGTGACAGACTCTGCCATTGGATTTTAAAGGCACTGTTTTTGCATAGACCCATTACTTTCATTTTCTTGAGCATGTCCCAGACAGACTGCCATTGTGTTATTGATTGCTTTACAGACTGCCATTGTTGATTGTGTTACAGACTGCTATTGTTATACTGATTGTGCTACAGACTGCTATTGTTCTACTGATTGTGTTACAGACTGCTATTGTTCTACTGATTGTGTTACCGGCAGAGTTGAGGGATTGTGTGCCCTGCTCCCATTGGTCTGTGTGTTTGTCATGCAGTTCTCTATCAGGTCCACGGGGGAGGCCCCCTTGCATGGAGCCTTGCATATAAGGCACAGGGTGGCACTAATAAAGTTAAGTTTGTCTTCACCCTCAATACTGAGTTCTGTCTCTTATTGGGGGAAACGCTATATTACAATTCACTAGCCCTTGTAAGGGCTGTTCCTGGTTCCTCACGGATGACTCTGGAATTCCTGCAGCACCTCTCACCATTGGGAAAAGGACGTCTCTGGCGGGGAAGCCCTCCGGCGATAAAGGTTATCGCTACAACATCTACAGGGGAATCATTTTGAAACGGCGCCAGGGTATTAGAGAAATCAGGAAGCAATGCCCCTACCACACAGCCCAGAGGCAAAATTGGTTCACCCATATCACCCCGATCTTTGCATTCCCCGAACATGCGGGACAGGGCATCCGCCTTAGAATTCTTAACTCCTGGTTTAAATGTAATTATGACATTAAAGCGCGAGATAAACAGTGTCCAACGTGCCTGGCGAGAGTTCAGTCTCTTAGCTGAACCGATGTACTCGAGATTTTTGTGTTCTGTATAGACCGTTATTGGATGTAATGAACCCTCCAACCAGTGACGCCATTCATCAAAGGCCAGTTTTACCGCCAATAATTCTTTGTTTCCTACATCATAGTTTTGCTCCGCGGTACTAAATTTTTGTGAAAAATAAGCGCAAGGATGTAAACGCTCAGGATGATCGGAATATTGCAACAAAACTGCCCCCACACCCAACTCAGAAGCATCAACTTCAATGATAAAAGGTTTATTAACATCCGGATGAACTAACACAGGTGCCGAAGTAAAGGCCCGTTTTAAAGTCAGAAAGGCCTCGCAGGCAGAGGGAGGCCAGTTAGCAGTAAAGGCGCCCTTACGAGTAAGGTTGGTGAGAGGTGCTACAACATGGGAAAAGCGATAAAACGCCGATAAAAATTCGCAAACCCAAGGAAGCGCTGCAATTCTTTCAGAGTTTTGGGTTGGACCCAATCCTGCACCGCTGAAACCTTCACCGTATCCATCTCTAAACCCTGGTTGGAAATAAAAGGAAGGGAACAGTGGTGACCTCAAACATGCATTTAGAAAGTTTAGCATATAAATTGTTCTCCCTTAGTTTTTGCAGTACCAACTTGACATGACATCTGTGCTCCAACAAAGAATTCAAAAAAATGAGAATATCATCCAAGTAGATGACCACGAATCTACCTAGTCTTGGAAGACGGCTGGTGCATTACAAAGGCCAAAGGGCATGACCAGATACTCGTAATGACCATCTTTCACATTAAATGCCGTTTTCCACTCATCCCCCTGTCGGATACGAATCAAATTGTAAGCCCCTCTTAAATCCAACTTGGAAAAGATTCGGGCGCCTACAATTTGATTAAACAAATCCCCTATCAACGGTAGAGGATATCTGTTTTTAAAAGTGATTTTATTCAAGGCCCGGTAGTCGATACAAGGTCTCAGGCCACCATCCTTTTTCTCAACGAAAAAGAATCCAGCCCCTGCAGGCGAAGTAGAGGGGCGGATAAACCACATACTCAAATTCTCGGCAATGTACTCCCTCATTGCTTGCTCCTCAGGCCTGGTGAGATTGTAAATCTTCCCTCTAGGAGGAATCGTTCCGGGGAGCAAGTCAATGGGGCAGTCGTAGGGCCGATGTGGAGGAAGAGTATCGACTGATTGTTCCGAGAAAACATCGGCCCAGTCCGCATACGGCTGAGGTAAGCCCTGGGACAACATCTGAACACTTCTGAGGACCATAGAGAAACAATGGCCCTTGCAGTGGTTACTCCACTTAATCAATTCCCCAGCCTGCCAATCTAAAATGGGGTTGTGGAGTTGCAACCAGGGGTATCCCAAGACCACTGGAGTTTCTGGACAGTCGAAAACAAAAAATTCTATGAACTCAGAGTGGGAGGAGCCAACAATTAATTTAAGAGGTGGGGTCTTAGTGTTGATCGGTCCCCCCTGAATGGCCTTCCCATTAAAGGCCAACACCAGCAGTGATCTCTCGAGGGGTACCAAAGAGATTCCTAAAATGGAGATCATGCCCCTATCGAGAAAGTTACCCGCAGCTCCACTATCGATAAAGGCAGACCTAGTCTGCTTGGAGGAGCCCCAGTAAAGGTCTACAGGCACTAGCATCTTATCTCATCTGGTGAGAGTAAAAAACTGACTCACCTAGATCAGCACTCTCCCCCTGATCTAGGTGTGGGAGTTTTCCGCCGGTTTCCCCTTGTTTGGGCAATACCCAGCAAAATGTCCCGGGTTCCCGCAATAAAGGCATAATCCCATGGAACGCCTACGCTGCTTCTCATCCTGGGATAGGCGGGTTCTCCCTAACTGCATGGGTTCCTCCTGAGAGGGTGACGGTGCACTCTCCCCACGGGAAACCAGTGGATTTGGGTTCTGAAAGGACCTGAGAGCCGTGGGAGCCCTGGTTCTCTCCCTAGCCCTCTCTCTCAGACGCCGGTCAATCTTAATGGAGACCTGCATTAATTGGTCCAGGTCTGTCGGTAGGGGGAAATTCACCAACGCATCCTTGATGCTTTCTGACAGCCCCACTCGGAATTGACTGCACAGGGCTGGGTCGTTCCACCTAGATTCTACGGCCCACCAGCGGAATTCCGCACTATAATCCTCCGCCGTGTTCCGCCCTTGCTTCAAGGCTCGAAGCCTGTTCTCAGCCATAGATTGCTGGTCTGGGTCTGCATATAATACACCCATTGCCATGAAGAAGGCCGTAACTGACTGTAATGCGGCATCATTGGAAGGCAGACTAAAGGCCCAAGACTGAGGGTCTCCTTGTAACAAAGAAATTATCAAGCCCACTAGCTGGGTCTCGGTGCCCGAGGAAACGGGCCTCAACTTAAAATAAAGTTCACAAGTATTCTTAAAATTAGAAAACTTGGCACGGTCTCCACAGAATTTTTCTGGTAGCGGAATCTTCAGTTCAGAAACGTGAGGTGGTACAGAAGATGCAGGAGATTGCCTGGATTCTTGAGTGGCCACCCTTTGAGCAAGTTGGTTAATTGCCATGGCCATAGCCTGCACTTGCTTTACCAGGTCATCCATATCTTTGTGGCCTGTGATAATGTCACGCTCAAGGTAACTCCAGCCCTCCAGATAAACCCTCAACCCCCAATCTCCGCAGCCAGCTTCACCTGTAGGAGCCCCCGCTTGCCAGGGCGCAGAATACGCCTGCCCGGGATCGGTTGCCCCCAGGACTTCAATGGCTCAAAGGATGAGAGCTTATTAATAGGAGATCTGGAGAACCAAATGGCTAGAGCGTCAGTAGCGGAAGTCCAGAGACAGGCCAGAGGTCGACAACGGGAAGACAGAGATCGTGGCGGTACAGAAGGATTAGGCAATTCGTGGTCAAGTTTCTAAGCAGAGGTCGGCAACGGGAGTTCGGATCAAGAATGGTCGCTTCAGGCGGAGGTCGGCAACGGCGGTTCAGATCAAGAATGGTCGGTTCAGGTGGTGGTCGGCAACGGGGGTTCAGATCAAGAATGGTCGGTTCAGGCGGTGGTCGGCAACGGGGATTCAGATCACAAATACACAGAGGTCAATACTAGATACAAGGCGCTATCACAGGCATCGGGTAACTGACAGGGAGAACCTTTATAGGGACAGACTACAAGGGTAGGTGTGTGTGTGATTGGTGCATTTAGGAACCAACAGCTCATTGGCTGCACAATAATGGGAGGGCGAAAGCCCAACCTCCCCTGGGCTCATGGCCCAAATCCCCAGCCCACGGGCTCATTGGCCCATATCAAAAACCCCTGGGCCAGCTGCGGCCGGCCGCCTGGAGATGGCGCTGGAACGGGGTCCAGGTAAGCGGTTACTGACAGGTCACATGGCTGCTTGTTCTTCCTATAAGAACCTCTGCTGTGTGTGCGCATGTGAGCCTGGTTACTTAC